>OY728122.1:1650366085-1651616085 GCA_963277665.1 Viscum album | reverse complement strand
TCTTCAATGTTGTTTTCTTGATTTTTTAAGTTCGTAATTTCAAACATTAGTTCAATAGAATAATATTCTTTAACATATAATGCTTGTTTACCGGGTTCAAAATCACTTTCGTCTTCACTTAAATTTTCAAATATTTTATAAAATTTTCCATGTCACTCAGTTCAACTTCTTCCTATTCATTATCCCCCTTTTTAACTCTAAAAACATGTTTTATAATCATTTCAGTTTTGTATCGTCTTCTTTAAAATATTTAATTAGAATTTCAGGTTTTTTATTTAACTGAGTATTCCAAACATCTGCCCTAACATCTATTTATGATAAAATTTTGTCACATTTTTCAAGGATATCAGTACTTGGCTCAACATTTTGTTCATTTTCCTCATAGTGGTGAAACTGTAGTGTCTGGTTTTTGAAACACTGCTTGGAAGTGTGCCCATAATAGCAACAACAAACACATTAAGGTCCAATGTGATGATTTGAGGCCTCTAAATAATTCATAATTTAAAAAATAGATTAAACACGCAACGAATTTCAAACTAAACATACAAAGGCAGTCCAAGAAGAAACTTTTTACGTATTTTTTAGCAGAATTCTTGATATTATTTGTTTAAGTTTTTTTTAAATTTATTTTTTACATTTCTAACCCTAGTTTAGTCAGTGCATGGCTTCCCTGACAAAATGGCCAAATTTGGAATTGACCAGAGGTCATCACAAGCCTCAAAATTACATTTATTACCCCTATACATGTATAGTGGTGTAGGGTCAAACCACAGATAATGAATGTGATTTATTCTACGGTTTTAAAAATTAAGCTCCACTTTTGTCAACAGTGGAGGGGAATTTTTAAAAAATTTAAACCTTTTCTCTTTTTTTATATTTTTTTAAAGACAGTGATGATAGAAATAGGTTTTTTACTAAGAAACTAAATCTAACACTAAACTAATGATGAACTATATAAATAAATATTATACTAAAATAAGGCTAAACTAAAGAAATACAATGGACTAATATATTGCAGTAATGACAATGGAGAAACTGATCACAAAAATCAATTAGGAATTTTAAACTACTGGTTAAAGGAATTCCTTCTCCACAACTTAATATTGAATCACATCTTAAGAAGAGATGAAAAATAATCCTCACCAGGAAATTCAATAGGCCAAAGATTATGTCTTGGAGTTCATCACTCCAAAATTTAATCTAACTACAAAGAAATTGATTTGAAAACAACTGGAATTAAACTCGCTGTAAAATTCAAATTATTGATGGACGTAATCTTCGAAAAATGCCTTCAAGATCAATCTCACCAATCGTTCTTTTTGTTTTTAATTGAAAATAGAAATTAATGTGTGAAAAATAAAAATATTATAATCAAAATCCATCTCACTAACTAATTCCAATTTTGTAAAAAGAAAAGAATGTGAATTATTCTTTAAAGATAATCCAACAGAATTAATATTCACATGCTACAAAATTATTATCCAAAGATCATTTTGAATTATACATTGAAAAAATAAAAAAAAGAGTAAAATAATTAAAGAACAAGTGGGATGTAGAACTCCCCTACTGTTGCTTTGCTCTCAAGCTCATTCGACTCCAGGTTGTCTCTAGTGTTGTTCTTGGATCAATGTGAGTATCTTCTATTGAAACGTCTGGCATGAATGTCGAATGAGTGTCTGAACATTTAATATTCCATTATTTCACTTAGTTATACCACTTTCATCTCTTTCATGTCACTGACTAAATTCACCGACATAGAATGTTTCTTTAATCATTGACCATAAATGTGTACTATTTCACCACTTCAAATGTTGTTTATATAAAACTCATGTAACTAACTCCGCGTGAGTTAGCTGAAACAACATGGAAGTGTTTTCGAATTTTGTGTGAACCTGCATAGTTAACACAGAAAGTAATTAATTTGATGTTAACAAAATGTTTTAACTTATATAAATAAATAATCAACTATTTAGAAAATTTCCGATTAAAAGTTATTTATTTTATATTAATAGTTATTTGTTTAAAATTTATTAATTATTTTATTCTATTTAGAACTATAATTAAATTATTTAATTAACATTATTTTATAAAATATTAAATAATATCATCTAAATATTATTAAAAGTTTATTTTAATTAATTTAATACTTTTATTATTATTTATTAGTATTAATAATTTATCTTAAATTTATTCTAATTAGTTATTCTGATTTTATTTAAAATTATTATTAATGTTTTTTTATATATCTATATATAATTAATTTTTTTAATAATTTTATTTATTAATATTAAGTTTTTATATTTATTATTAATTTATAATAGTAAATATAATTTTATATTTTGGTTTTATTATTTTTATTATGTTTTTATTTGAATTTTATGTTAATTTTTTATTTTCTTCTCCCCCCAAATCTCACCACACTAGGGGGGTTCTTAAAGATCATTCTTTCCAAAGGAAATAGGTCCATTGCATGAAACTCTCATTGGCGGTGCTGACTTCACACCATGATGACAGATACAGGTGAGGATGGAGAACTAGTCATGGTATCTTTAGTTCTTGATAGCTCGTTGGAGCATGACCTTAGGTCCCCTTCTCTAATGCAATTTCAACGTCATGCGGGGATTATTCAAGAGAGGTAGGTTTATGGAAAGGCTCCTTCGGTGGCTTCATTTGAATGGTTGGGTTTAAGACTGGCGAAGGTCATGCAACCTCTGGTGGGATCGGTGTTGTAACACTGGTTCTCCATATAGGTTCCTTTTATGGATATGGTCTGAGCGGAGAGCAGTCCAGAGAGTCACCACTAGATCTATAATAGAAGCATCTGAATCTGGAATAGGGGATCTGAATTTCAAATCTGCGCAAGAATATGCTTTTTATTTTGAAACAGTGTTTTTTATTTCTTTGGATCTTGAAAGGTTGGGGGTTCAACATGTGGATTTTAAATGTATGGAATTTCCATTTCTTGGTTCTATTTTTTAATGGTGGGTTGGGGTTTTATCATATCCATGGTTAGAGTTTATATTTCGAGGTGTGGTCAAGTGATTTAATGGAGGTGTGGAAGGGATTGCGGTGGAATGGCACTACAGGTAGTGATGGTGAGTATGGAAGGGAGAGCAGTGAGACAAAAAGTGTTACGGTAAAGTATGAGAAACTGGTGGTTGTGGCTTGAAAGATGAACTGATGACTCGGAAGGGGGAGGATGGTGTCATGGGTTGTTATAGCACCATAAATGGAAAATTTTCAAGGGTGAAATGGTGTTAGGGGCAGGGTAATAGAACGGTGCTACCAGTGGGATTTGAAACAACAACGACAAAATTTTGGCACAGACATAGGTGAAAACATTTCCACTATAAATTTACCACAAAGTTTATGAGATAAAATCATAATTAAAAAAAATATTTCTATATAATAAATTTTAATTAAAAAAATTAGTAAATATAAACTATACTCAAATAGAATTAATAGTAATATATTGAAATATAAAACATAAATAAAAAACATAAAACGAACATTAACTAAAACAATTAAAGTAGTCATATTAACAATCTCAAAGAAAGAAACTAAAATTTTAAAGACAATAATTGAATAAATACTAATTACAATAATTAAAAAAATATATTATTAGATTATAATTCTCATCATTAGACATTAAGGATTAATTATTTAGTATTTTGAAGGTAAAATATTAATTAAATACAAAGTTATTTAAAAGAAAATAAAAATATTAATTGAATAATTAATAATAGTTCCATAATATTATAAGGTGTTGGTTGGAGTGGATACTCAAGAGGGGGTGAATTGAGTTCTAATTAAAAATTCTTGTTAAATGGATTTCAATTAAAAAACCCCAAATTAAGTAATAAGCTAAACTGTAATGATTTTATAATGCTTGAAAGGTTTTAATTAGTTTCTCAAAGATTGATTATTTATTAGTTAACTTAATCTAAGATTCAGTTAGATTTTAAATCTAATTTCCAGGCTAACAAAAAATTACAAACACTTTCTAGTTTAACTACCATAGATACTTTAAAAATATATTTGTATTTAAATTACATAGAAGTGGACTATTCAATATAGTTTTAACTAAAATAAACATGCACAACAATTTTAACCAAGAGGTTCAGTCCCAAGCTGAGACTTAGTCCTATCAAATTGTTTATATAAACTTTGATCCATACCCTGGATAGAGGTAAATAATAGTACACAAACTATCCAGGTACTAATACCTATACCATAGTTCTTCAAGGGAAAAACAAAACAATATCACACAGGCGATCCTAGTCACACATGACCTCTACCACAATTCCCAGTGGGAACTAAAAGGATTCAGAAGGTTTGAGTGAGTATTTTAGATATCCTTTAGTTATGATCAGGAGTCAGTGTGTGTCTAAGAAAAATAGAATCACACGGAGTACAAAAAAGTAAATAAGCAAATCACAACAGAGCTAAAAACATATACGATGTGTTTAGAAGGATATGTGTTATGGAAATGCAGCTCTGGACTTCCTTTGGACTGATCAGATGTTGTTTGAGTCCATCATTAAATTTTTTTGAGAAACAGAGTGGCATAGTTATGTTCCTTTACTTTCTTGTATTGATGTTTTCCTCTTGGTTTCAGTAGGATTTGTAGAATAGAACTATTCCTCAGCTTCCAACAAAATTTGTTCTCTTTTTAAGCGCTGGTGCATATGTTCTTTTTGTATCAGATGTGTATCTTCATATATCACCACACCCAATAGCTTTTTCACTTCTTTTCCAAAACATTTATGAGTTGCTTTTGTCTTTCCTTTTATAGCTCAAGTGGTCTGACAAAAAGCATGATTGCTTCTGCAGGTATGAGGTACAGTTCCCGGACATTCATCAGACATTATTTAATTAATAGAAGTTGTGTTAAAAACACCAAATATGACAATTATTAATAAACAAACATATGTAGGGTTTAGAGAAATGGTGACTAGTTTCCATTGGTAGCTCTCTCCATCCATGAGCTTTTAACGGTGGACTTGAGTCAGTATGTCTTTTGTCCGTAGTTGTTACTCTAGATAATAGTAGCTCTATGTATCTGTAGATATTTCCATTGGTAGCTCCTTTTACCGATAGCACTTTTGTTCTGGTGGAATTCTTGTATCAGTAGACATTGTAGTGGTATCCATCAGTCTGTATCAACAAACATGTATTGGTAGATGTCTGTCAGTATCTGTTTGAATCGGTGGACGTCATATCGGTTACTTTGTACCAGTGAACTTGTGTTACAGGAAGCTTGGTCTATCAGTGACCTTTACATATCAGTATACTATGTACCGGTAGGTATGTATCAGTTGACTTGTGCATACCAATATACTTATGTACCAGCATACATAGCCATATCAGTAACTGTTTGTATCGGCGGACCTTTCAATATATCAGTGACTTACTCTATCGGTAGGTTTGTATCAGTGACTCGCAAGCTTATCACATATATGTTCTATGAAAATCATATCCATATTGAGTTAGAATTATTTCAAATCATGAATAAACATAAATAAACATTTATTAAGATATTCAAATTATTATTTTGAAATTTCTTTCAACATAATTTAACATATAGATAGAATTACAAACATATATTAAAACATATTTGAGATTATCCAAATAGGTGAGGTCAACAATCTCCCCCTTTTTGAATATCACAAAATATGGTATTAAAATCCAAAATAATCATTAAGAAATCAGTATAAAATACATTGAGTCTCACTTCTCAGTGTGAGTAATGACATTTTCAAATGTATCATAAAATAGGGTATTACAGGAAAATGTATCAGAGGTATGAAACAATTATATCAGAGATATAAAACAAATGTTCTAGAGGTATAATTATATGATGGTAAAATTATATTATGCTAATATTTCTCATATTTCTCATATTTTCCCCTTTTTATTATTTCTCTCCTTTTCTGATTAGAAAAAAGATGGAAGGAAAGGATGAGAGAAGTTTTAGATGATAAAAGAGAATAAAATCCTATACATGTCATGGGGAAAAAGATATAGAGAAATAAAAAATTGAGACAAAAAGAGTACAAGTGATTCTTATCAAATGTCTTATCCACTATTCAATCCACCTCCTGAATGCCCACTATGGATTTGGCTTTGGGTTCGGAGGTAGAATCAAGATTGGGAACTCCAGAAAGCACCACTGGAGTTTGAGAAACAGAGACTGTTCATGGAATTCAATGGGTACTCCTCGGAGAAATCAATTGTTGAATGCTTCATATATCTTGAGCCGGTGTCATATGGGAAATGCAGGCAGACTGAGCAGAGGGAGGTAGAGTTGGAGGTGCAATTATAAGAGTACTTTCTACATGAAAAAATGGTAGTAATAGATTCCTAAAGTCCATAATGATTCCTCCTCCTCTCTCCAAAGAAAAGATAAACTCATCCTTGTTCTCCATAAACTTGTTTAGAGCAGGAGTCAACTCCATGAGTTTTCTCAATTGTTTTCTAAAAGCATGAGTGACTGGAGGTAGTTTCATGTTTGATAATAGAAGCTCTAAATGGGTGTTGAGCTGATTTTTGGTATAAACATTCTGAAAGTAGATATCAATCTTATCTTTGATTTCTTTTTGGGTAGCAGTAGCATCCCTCGTATGCTCCTGAACAAATTTTTTGATATCTCTTGAGGTAGACAGTACCTGAGAATCTACCGAGCTACTGGTACTAGCCTAACCAAGCTCCTCATTCAGCACAACTCTAAATTTCTCAATATCTACTGAAGCACTGGGTGAACCTAGAGGTTTGGCAATGAATGAAACTGTTTCCTTGAATGATTTGGTCAAACTACTTAACAACATGTTGACAACCAAATCCTTCGTACTAATGTGCTCTTTGATATTCTTTTTAAAGGATTCAAACACATCCAAAATAAACTTTACTACACTCTGGATATAATTTATGTTAGCAAAAACTTTGGTTTAGGAACTAGCCAAGGTATGGAATGAATCAACAGATAGTTTTAAAGCACTAACAGCCTCTGTCCAAGTTTCTATCTGAGTAATAAACACTTTGACTTCATTCACCATCTCTATCATAGTGGTTGACATAGTACATCCATGGGAGATTTCAAATGATTTTTCCATTTTTCTCAACTCTTCAAAAAAATATCTCTTTAAGTCTCCAACAGATGTTGTCCAAGTGTCCTTCAACTAATCCTTTAATGATTCAAGATCAGCCTTAGTAACTATATTTTCAGGCACAACTACAGGTGCCCTTTTGGACACAATACTAGCCATAGAGTCATTCATAACAGATTTAAGGGATGATATTAAAGAGGTTTCCATTCTTATTATCTCTTCCACAAACGAGGTTTTAAGATCAGACATCAACTGGTATAGATCATATTTTCTTACATTTCCTTAGGTAAAAACTTAGAAAGGATATTATAGTTAACTTGTGGTCTATTGATGGGTGTCTCTTCTTCAGAATCAGGATAGTATAGCCCAAAATCTTCAAAACCTGGGTGTTCTACCCTATCATCAATCTCAACAGCTACTGAAACATTTCCAATTCTGTTTGGATGCTCCCCCCAATTTTTCAATTCTCCTATATATATAGCAATAGAACCCTCAGTAGCTCGGTCTTGCTTAGAAGAATTATCCACAACCATTTCCATTTCTCCAACATGAGTCTTATCAGGAATGGGTGCAGGTTCTACCATCTCAACCAGAACAGCCTTTATAGGTACATCAGTACTTCCAATCAATGGACTCAAACTCAATGTGTTCTCATCTTAGATATCAGAAACATGTTCTCCAATTTCATGGACATATTCCTCATTCTCTGGAGTAGATTGGTATTCCTCATAAATATGGGCTTTTTCATTGCTTACTCCAAATAAATTTTCCTTTCCAGATGATACATCTTCAGCAACTGGATTTGGGGACTGCTCCGGATCCCCTCCATCAGCTACAGGGGTATCCTCTTCATCAGTATGATCACGTTGTTGAGGTTCCTCTTCATCAGGTCCCAGACCAGGATCTCTCATGTCCTTAGGCCTAGAAGGATGATCCACAGGATTAAAATTATCATATAGCTTCCCTTTAACACTGACAAATTCTCTTCTCCAAGGGTTCCAATTTATCTCCATGTATTTACAAACAGTTTTAGTAATACAAATGTTTTCTTTGATAACCACTATCTCATCCTAAGATTTGTCAACACCTCTTACCATGATCATCAAAGAAATCATCTTTATGATGAATAGAGCATTAGTTCTTGACTCTAGCCTAGTCATATCTTCAATTTGAATCCTCAGAAGCCTACCAAAATTTACCTAGACACCATGCCTCAGCAAATTCAATAAATAAATATCTTGGTATCTCAGATTTACAAAGTCCCCTCTTCTTGGACATTGAAAAGGTTGGATGAACTTGAACAATAACCAGTTCTATCCATCTATTTTTGTAGCAACTACTTTTATTGGTGTACCATTTCCACTCAGTTCTTTCAAAGAATCCTCATACTCAAATGTTTCACTAGTAGGAGGTACTGATTACAAGAAATACCCAAACTCTCCTTCATGTGGAACTCTCAGGAACTCATCCCACTCAATAGAAGAAAAAGATATTTTCCTACCATTCATTACTGATACCATTCTGTTCTCAACTTCTGATTTCTCAAAATCAACAAATTTATAGAATTCGTTTACCATCTTCGGATAATAAGGACCATTGTTATTCAAGATTCATGCTACCCATTTAGGTTCTTCCGGCACTTCTAGATCTAAAGACTTACTGGTCATCAACCATTCTTCACATATATCTTTATAAACTACTATTTACCATTGAAAGAGATGCAGATTTGTAGGTTTCTTCACTTCAATTACACCACTAGACTCTCCTTTGAGTCACTTGGAATTCGGCTCATCATTCTTTTTACTGACTGATGGTCTATTCACTCATTCTGTTTTGTTAATCGTGAGGCATAACGTTCGAATGAAATGATGATTTGGGATCTAAGGATTAAAGGTAAAGGGTTTGAGGTTGATTGAGATGAGGTCAAGACTGATTTTTTATCATTTAGGAATCACAAAATAAATAAATAAAGCATAATTAGTATAGTGCAGACGATACAGATTCCAGCGGCTAACGATACGAAGTTTAAAAACATGGCAATCCTAATGGTAATACGTACCAGTGAGGATTCATAATGGTGAGTTATTTTTATCGGTGAGGTCCACTAACAGTGAGGTATAACAATGAGGTTCATACCAGTGAGGTATAATAGTGAGGTTAATACCAGTGAGGTTCATACGAGGGAGGTATAACATTGATGTTGATACTAGTGAGGTATAATAGTGAGGTTCATACCTGTGAGGTATAATAGGTAGGTTAATACTAGTGAGGTATGATAGTGAGGTTCATACTAGTGAGGTTTAATCATGAGGTTCATACCAGTGAAGTATAACAGTGATGTTTTGGCTAACAGTGAGGATTTGGCTCTACAAAGTCTACCATTCCTAACTCATGTCTAATGTAACTTAATCTATCAGAACCTAAGGGGTTGGTGAATATCTCAGCTAATTGACATTCAGTACGTATAAATTCAAGAGTAATATAACCCTTTTGGTAATGATCTCTCAAAAAGAGGTGCAATACATCAATGTGTTTGGTCCGAGATTGAGAAACGGGATTATTAGAGATTTTAATCCCACTAGTGTTATCAAGGTTTATAGATACATGTCTAAACTGATATCTGTAGTCCAATAATGTATGTTTCATCCACAAAATATATGCACAAAAACTACCAGCAGCAATATATTCTGCTTCAGCAGTAAACAATGCAACATAGTTCTTCTTTTTACTACACCAAGATATCAGGGACTTACCTAGAATATGACATGTTCCAGAAGTTCTCTTTCTATCTAACTTGCAACCATAAAATTCATCATCTTAATAACTTATTAAATCTAATGATTTTCCTTATGGATAAAATAATTCTATGTTAGTAGTATGACTAAAATATTTGAAAAATCATTTAACATGAATAAAGTGTAACTCTTTTGGATTAGCTTGAAATCTTGCACACATACACACGCTAAACATAATATCAGGTCGACTAGAATTAAAGTAGAGTACGCTCCGAATCATACCTCTATAGTTGGTTTGATCCACTAGTTTTCCGGTTTCATAAGCATCCAAATTAAAACTAGTACTCATAGGTGTATCACTTTCCTTAATACTATCCAAACCAAAACGTTTTAAAAGATCCTATTTATATTTATTTTTCTTTAAAATAAAACCATTTTTATTTTGAAAAACATTAAATCCAAGAAAATATTTGAGTTCTCCCATTAAACTCATTTCAAATTCATTTTTCATACTCTTTGAGAAATCACTACACAAATTATTTTTTGAAGATCCAAAAATAATACGGTCATCATCGATTTTTACTATCAAAAAATCATTAGAAATTGTTTTAATAAAGAGAGTTGGATCAGCAATTCCTTTAGAAAAACCGTTTAAAATAAGAAAACTACAAAGTCTACCATACTAAGCTCGTGGGGATTGTTTTAAAGAATATAATGCTTTAGAAACCTTAGAACTTGATTTGGAAATTGATGATCAATAAATCCAAGTGGTTGCTCAACAAAAAACATCTTCAATTAGAAAACCATTTAAAAAAATTACATTTAACATCCATTTGAAATAACTTGATATTCAGATGAGTTTCACAGGCAAGTAGAATCCTAATAGCTTCTAATCTAGCTACAGGTGCAAATGTTTCCACATAGTCTATTTCTTCCTCTTGACTATAACCTTGTGCAACTAGTCTTTCCTTGTTTCTAATTATATTTCCTAATTCATAAACTTTATTTCTAAAAACTCATTTAGTGCCTATGATCAAAGTATCCTTAGGTATGTGAACTAATTCCTAGCCATTGTTTCATTCAAATTGATTTAATTCTTATTGCATAGCTATTACCCAAAAATCATCATGGATTGCATCTTTGATATTTTTAGGATCTAACTGTGAACGAAATGCTTGATTTTTAACCTAGTTTCATAGAGATTCTCTAGTATATATTTGTTTATCAAGATTACCTACAATAACATCTAAAGGATGATTCTTTAGAATCCTAGTTGATCTAGTAAAGGTACGACTAGAAATTTCATGTTATTCTCTATGCTTGGGTTCACTAGAAGTAGATTCTAGAATATTTCCAGAACTGGTTGTCTTTACAACAGGTTCACTGATTTTATCATTAAGGTCTAGAATAGAGAGTTCTTCTTTACGATTTTTAACAGAAGACATAGGTTCATGCAGATTAGTTTTATCAAACATGATATGAACAGATTATTTCACACATTTGTTTGTTTTGTTAATGACTCTATAATATTTAATGGTTATAGAGTAACCTAGAAATATTCCCTTATTACTTTTAGGAGAAAACATTTCAATATTATCCTTATTATTGAGAATAAAGACTTTGCAACCAAAAACTCTGAAGTAACTAACTTTATGATTCCTATTATTCCATAGTTCATAAGGGTTATTCTTAAGAACATGTCTAATAAAGACTCTATTTATAATATAACAATCATTATTCAACGGTTCAACCCAAAAATAAACAGGTAAATCATGTTCATTGAGCATAGTTCTGGGAATTTCTTGAAGGTTTCTATTTCTTCTTTCAACTACACCATTCTGTTGAGGTGTCTTAGGGGCAGAAACATTGTGACTATTTCCATTGTGTGAGTAGTAAGATTCCAACTCATGATTTCCAAACTCATGACCATGGTCACTTCTCAAGGTATTAATTTTAAGTCCACTATGGTTTTTTGCAGAATTGGAAAATTTCATAAAGTAAGAACAAGCTTCACATTTGTGAGCAAGAAAGTATACCCTAGTGTATCTAGAAAAGTCATCTACTAAGTTATAGACATAGTGCTTCCCATTTAAACTAGAAAATCTGGAAGGTCCCAACAAATCCATGTGAACCAACTACAGAGGGTGAGAAGTTGAAACTTCTTTCATTGATTTGAATGAAACTTTATATTGATTTCCCTTTCGACAGGGAGTACAAACTTTGTCTAATGAGAATTTTAGTTGAGGTGGGTCTCTAAATAAATTTTTCTTAGTTAGTTTCTTAAGTGAGTGATCATTGAAATGACCTTATATTTTGTGCCATAGCCGAGATTCTATATGAAAATCTTTTAAACAGGTAATATTTTTCTTAGCTAGAGTATAAATCCACAGCATAAACATTTTCATTTCATACGGAAGAAAACATTAAAACATTTTTAGAATTAAACAAATTACAAGTATCATTTTCAAACATAACATTAAATTCTACATCACACTACTGATAAATGCTTAATAGATTATATTTTATTCTATAAATAGGTAAAACCTTGGAAATTAAAATTGAATCTGTGTTACCAATTTGTCCTAAGATGATTATTTTTAATATAGAGTTTTCAGCAAAGGTGACATGTCCACCATCAACTTTGACTATGCTTTTAAAACTTGAGTAATCTTCATTCATATGCCATAAAAATTCAATTTCCAAGTACAATATCTTACTATTGGAACCCTTTAAGCATGTTTCCAATAACACAGGTTTAAATAGAGAATGATTTTGGTACCCAGAATTTCTTGGGTCCAGACTGGTTAGCAAAAAAAACTTTTGGTATCCAGATTTGACTAATGGGTCTCATACAATCAATAGATTAAAAATATTTTGAAAGATAAACTTTTTTGATCTATAACTATGTTATTAGTTAGTTGAGGCATAGAAATTTCAATAACTAGAACTAGAAGAATACTGTCCAGATTTAGGAGTAAATTTATTCTTAACAAGTTGTGTCTGTTCAGGTAGATAACCTAAACCAGTAGTATACATTGGTGTATCTTGTTTTCCATGAATTTGATTTAGAGAATTCATTCCATTTGTGAACTTCTATAAGTCCATTCTAAGTTTCTCATTGGACAATTTAAGTAGAGTATTCTCCTTTAACAGTTAAGCATTCTTTTCCTTTTCTACTTCTAATGGAGATTTCACAGTGCTAGTTAAAGCATACTATTTCATTAATGTTTTACACTTATCTTTCAGCTCATTGCAGGTTTCCTCTAGCACTTTATAGTATTAAAATAACTCTTCACTATACATTTTTTTCAGAATCAGAATGATGTCTAGAATAATAAGAATTTAATGTAGGAGTATCTAATGTTACCTCAGATGTGTTTGTCATGAAACACATATTAGCTTTTTGAGAATTTTCATTCTGAGTGGAGTCAGAATCACTTGAACTATCTTCTGAAGCACTCCAGGATGGTTTCATTTATTTCTTATATTTTTTGTCCTCGTACTCATATTTCTTCTTTTATTTTAACTTTGAACGGTCAGCTTTCACATGTCCTTTCCTATTGCATTTGTAACAGACTATGTCCTCGCTTTTATCAGTCCTTTTCCAATATTTCTTCCAATGACCTTTACTGTCATACTTTCCCATGTAATTGGATATTAGAAAAAAAATCTTTCTTTCTATAAAACATTGTAAATTTTTTGGCTATCTGAGCCATTTCAGCATCATTTTCTGATGCACATCCATCACATCTTGAGCTATCACTTTCATATTGAATTTTTTATTTTTCTTAGTTTTTTGAAGAAGAGGTATTGAAGGATACTAATTTCATTCTTTGTTCATAATCTTGTTCCTTGTTTACCTTTAGTTATTCTTCATAAATCATTAACTTACCTATCATCTCTTTAACAGGATGTTAACTTATATTAGATGATTCTCTTATTGAAACTGATGTGCCTCTCCATCTGTCTAGTAGACATCTGAGTAACCTCATGATTTTCTATATTACAGGAACATCCTTTCCAAGTGATATCATTGTATTAACTATATCATTTAACCTAAGATACATGTCAAAAATAGGATCATCATTGTTCATTTTAATGTTTTCATTTTTAATAGTGTAAGTGTTTAGTCTAATTTCCTTAATATTGGTAGTTCCCTCATGAGAAATACCAAAAGTATACCAAATTTCATAAGCAGTTTTACAAGCAGATATTCAATTAAATTCTTTATCTCCCAAATCACAATACATGGCATTCATTTCTTTGCAATTATTGTTGTAAGTTGTTTTAGTAGGTTCATCCCAAGTAGTTCTTTCAGTTTATGAAATCTTATATTGAGTCCCTATAGCAGTCCAGATATAAATCCTATACTTTTTAGATGAATTTTCATTTTTAGTTTCCATTGGGAATAATTAACACCATTAAAGAAAGGTGGCATTTTTGTAACAGAACCATCTAATCTATTATCCATAATTAGATTTTAGAAAATATATTTAAAGAGATAAAAATTTAGAAATAACATAAATTTTGAGATCTTTAGATACAACTAAAATCACAAATGAAAAACAAAGTGTTTGGAAAACCTTTATTAAGAACAACCTCTGATACCAAATGTTGTTCGGAGTGGATACTCATGAGAGGGTTAATTGAGCTCCAATAAAAAATTTCTGTTAAAAAGATTTCTATTAAAAACCCCAAATTAAATAAAAATCTAAACTGTAGTGCATTTATAAAGATTGAAAGGTTTCAATTAGTTCCTCAATGATTGATTATTTCTCAGTTAACATAATCTGAAGATTAAGTTATCTTTTGAAACTAATTTACTTGATAAAAAAATTACTAACACTTACTAGTTTAACTATCAGTGTTACTTTAAAAATAGATTTTATTTAAATTACTTAGCAGCAGAATATTTGATATAGTGTTAACTTAAATATATATTCATGAACTATTTTAACCCAGGGTTTTAGTCTCATGCTGAGACTTAGTCCTCTAAAAGAGTTTATATAATCTTTGATCAACACCCTGGATTGGGGTAAACAATAGTACACAGACTGTCTAGGTACTAAGACCACAACCATAGTTCTTTGTGGGAAAAACAAAACAATAGCACATAGGATATCCAGGTAACACTTTACCTATACCATAATTCACAGTGGGAACTAAAATGATTCATAAGGTTTGAGTGAGGATTTCAGATATCATCCAGTTAGGCTCAGAAGTTAGTGTGTGTCTAAGATGAATAGAATCACAGAGAGTACTCTAAAAGTAAATAAGAAAATCACAATTGAGCTAAAAAGTTATGAGATGGCTTTAGAAGGCTTTTTGTGATGGAAATGCAGCTCTATACTCCTTTTGGAATGAGTAGATGTTGTTTGAGTCCTTATATGAATTTATTATTAGAAATAGTGTGTCATAGTTTTGTTCCTTGACTTCCTTGTATTGATATTTTGCTCTAGGTTGTGGTAGGCTTTGTAGAACAACAATGTCCCTCAGCTTCCAGCAAAGGTTCTTATCTTCATTAAGATCTAGTGCATATGTTCTTATTGAATCATATGCATATCTTCATATATCACCACACCCAGTAGATTTTTCACTTCTTTTCCACAACTTTTATGCATGACATTTTTTTCATTTTATAGGTCAAGTGGTCAGACAAAATGCATGATTGCTTCAGCAGGTACAAGGTACAGTTTCCTAAAATTCAAAAAACATTATTTAATTAATAGCAGTTCCATTAAAAACAACAAATATGACCATTATTAATAAACAAACATAAGTAGGGTTTAGAGAAATGGTGACTGGTTTCCATTTGTAGCTCTCTCCATCAGTGAGATTGTAAAGGTGGACTTGAGTCTGTATATGTTGTGTCGGTAGCTGTTAATATATATAATATTAGCTCTATGAATCGGTAGCTCTTTCCATCGGTATCTCCTTTTATCGGTAGCTCTTTTTTACTGGTGGAATTCTTGTATCAGAAAACATTGTAGTGGTAGCCATTTGTCTGTATCAGTAGACTTGTATTGGTAGCTGTCTGTCAGTATCTATCTATATCGGTGAACTTCATATCGGTAACAGTGTACCAGTGACCTTGTGTCATAGGAATCTCGGTCTATTAGTGGCATTTACTTATCGATAGACTTTGTATCGGTAGGTATTTATCAATCGACTTGTGCATACTGGTAGACATTTGTACCGGTGTACTTTTCCTTATCAGTAGCAGTTTTTATCGATGAACCTTTCATTATATTGGTGACTTACTCTATCGATAGGTCTGTATTAGTGACCCACAAGCTTAACACTTATCTTTTCTATAAAAATAATATCCAGATTGAGTTAGAGTTATTTCGCAGAATTTATAAACATAGATGAACATTGATTAAAATACTACAATGATTATTTTTATATTTTTTTCAACATAATTTAACATATAGATAGGATTATAAACACTTATTAAAAGATAATTTATATTATCAAAATAGGTGAGGTCAACATATGGTAAGCACATAAAAACACTAAACTAATTAATAAATTATAAGACTATAAAATTAATGTAAGACATTAGTGATTTATTTTAAAAACTAAAAATAAATAAATTGTCATAAAAATGATTAATTAATAAATATAATATTTTTAAATAAATTAATAATATTTATTAAAATTGTAAAAATAAATAATCAAATCATTCAATTTTTATAAAAATATGTGAAAAAATGATTCAAAATAAGGCCAAATCAGGGATCATGGTTTAGAAACTATGTTCCCTATGTAGTATAAACTATGAAGCCAGTGTAGGGTATACATAGGGGATAAAACTATCCAAGTATGTTTAAGGAAACCATGTGAGACATTGTGTGTATCCTTGGGACATTAAGGTAGTGGAAGATGCATATTCTGCATATAGTTGTGCGAGTTAACTGCATGGTCTTCCCATGGTGGGGTGTTTTTGCCTTTTCCCATTATTTTTAATTAGGGTATTCTACCCCAAGACACTCATTTTATCTTATCATCCATGTAATCTCTCCAATGGGTTATCCTAACCCTTCAACATTATCATTGTGGATTTAGAGTGGTACATTAGTGGTTCTACATTCAGATCAAGAGGTAGAAGCTTATCCTATTTCCTTTTTTGGTTTCTCTTTTTTATTCAAATCATATAACCCTAGTGGTATTTATTATCCATATACTTTTATATGGTTTGTCAAAAATGGGTCTTTTGGTTTTAAATTGTTGTGATTCTTAATATTAATTCCATTCCAGTGGATTTTATTAAAGGTGAAAATGTTTCACCACTTGATGTGGGTGATTCCATTTAAATGTTTTTTAATTTAGACTTCCTCGAGTTCTTAATTTTTTAAGTTCCTTTAAATTAATTTTAATTTATATATACTAGATAGTTTTTATTATTATTTTCCAGTAATGATTATGTTTTTCCTTTGAAAAAAGTGTGAATTGATTTGTGATGTGGAACTTGGTTATGAAATATTATTTTATGCATTATTGATATAAGATGAAATTAAAAAGAGGGTTTTAAATATGAAATGAACTTGTTTTTTTATGACAAATGAGGGTTTTTGTATTTGGTTCCCCTTGTTGTGTTTAATGGTTTTACTAATTTTTTAAAAGAATGTTGTGTGGTTTTGTAAACTGAATGGAGATTCTATTAGATTGTTGGTTTTTATTGTTGATAATTAGGATTACGTCTGAATTATCTTTAGATTTATAATTATTTGGAAAAGAGATGTATATGTTTTTATGTTATATGTGAGAAGTGAAGGTTCATTTATCACATAGTGAAGTGATTTAATTATTCGCTTATTGATCTCCCATTTTCTTTGATGATGTTTATATTATCCATGTGATGGATGTTTGTGATGTGATTCATGATGTGCTCATGGTTTGGGGATAATTATATTGGAGGTTTGGGATGGTAAGGACATTATTTTTCTGTTACCCCATGCGGAATTATTATTTTCATATGATGACATGTTTTATTTGTGGTCCACTTCTGCTTATTATTCCATGAGTAGACCAATTTTACTAGGTGGGAAGTAGTGGGATGCTGATATGACTAGTTGAGATTGCACATGCGATACTCATCTGTAGTTCACATTCACAGACTACATAGTGTGATAAAACTGATGATGCTAATTAATATCGATTCAAATGATATATGTGTTAAATTTTTCATGCCATTGGTTTAGGTCTTGAATTGGTCATGTCTTGTGTTGTTCCATTAGTACCTATGGTTTTTCCTCATCACATGTATTATGTGTTTTTACTTTTAGTTTATATATATATCTGTGTGTGTTTTTTCCTTCTAATTGGATGTATTTTCTTATTCTCTTGATCCTATTGTATTTTAGTTATTTTTTAACTAGTTTTATTCCATCCATTTGTTGGGTTTATTTATAAACTGCTAAAGTTATGTTTCATTTTCCCCCTGTTTTTTATTATTACCACTAAGTTACATGTGTAAATATTTTATTGGAAATGTGGTAATGGACTTCAATGTTTAATTATTGGTTTTCATTCTTTGGAAATTATTAAAGCCATGTGTGTGTTCATTTTCAAAATATTGGAGTTTTAAAGAGAAATATTCATCATGGAAAATGGATTGGTTTGTGATAAAACATCATTGTTGATTGATTTATAGATGTCTTCCTTTAATAAGGTTCATTTTTTATATTTTTTTACTCTTGTTTCATATAAATTAATAATTAATATGTATTTTTCCACCCTATTTTCAGACTATAAAACGTGGTTTCTATTATAAAAGGAATAAAATGGACTCATGTTGGTATCTTACTAGATTCAACTCACACCCTACATACTCATTATGGTGCTTATGTAATATTAATATCATATATTAGATCTTCACGTTTGGTATTTCAGTTTGGATGAACTGTCATCTTCCTTGGGAAGAAGATAGTTGTTGGGATCTAGGTAGGGACATGAGAGTGATATGGAGATGGAGTTAGAACATTAAATTTCATAGAACACGCTAGATCGTGTTTTTATTTTGGTATCTTTTTCCTTTGATATATTTCATTAAAAAATTTCTACAGTTCTATATCTCTATTTTAAAATTCATTATGATTGTCCTTAGTTTTGTTGGAATTTGTTTTTTATTCTCATTATTATACATTTTTTGGTCGTTTTTGTTTGGATTATTAATGGTGAAACCATCCCTAGTAGTTATGTTTCAAACCCCTGGACCATTTCATCAGCCAAGGGGGGATTAAGGATGATCCTATGATACGGAGAAGGTCTGTTAGGGTAATATTTTGGATGTTATCTCAGGTTAGTTCATTACAAAATGTCATCAGAGCCTCATGGTTCATGAAAGGGGCACACACTTTTATGACTCACCTTCATGTTTATTGTGGGTCAGTGTTAGAAAGAATATTAGAATATTGGGACATAGGTGGTATGTCTAGAAAAATGATTTTCCAGGTAGAGACCCTAAACATCTCTTACATAAATATTACATCTTAATAGTTGAAAATTCACTACAAAAAAAGGATCAATGCAACAATCAATTATTTCTAATGCCTTTAGAAATAATGACACATAAAAAACTATTCTATAAGTGAGTTATGTCATGTCCAAATATGTTCTTCATAACTATCACCATTATTATACATTTAATACATAATAGTTTTGTTCATATCCTAGGGAAACATAACATAAGAATTTTTGATCTCAGAAGCTTGGTAAGGGTAAAAAGGGTAGATATAAATATAACTAGATCATATAGGGATGATAACATGTGAATTAAAATTGAAAACCATTCCATGCATTTCAAAGATCATAAATGTGAGAAATTTCATAAATCTAGGAAGATCATTAGACCTAAATCATATTTTAATTAGAGAAAATGAGAGATAAGTTAATAACATTGGCAGAATACATATATTTTTTCATACACATAAGCATTAAAAATCTTATGTCAAGGATATCCACTAACACATTCATAACAAGTACGGCTTTGTTTAACAACCCATATACCTACTTCTGGCATGGGATAACCTCCCTTGTACCCTCTTTTATAGAATTATATAACCTTCTATATACCATATAATCTCATAAAACATTAATCATTACCTAATTAATTAGAGGGTTATATAGGTATCACAGATCTCATAATGAAAATTATACAAACATCTTTACAAGATCATAAACATTAATTGTATCAAAGCCTGTAAAAATAAATGGGTTTTATATAACATTGTATCATAGCATCAACATTTAAAAGATAAATAGGTCTCATAAAAATCATGTCATCACAAACATAAACCATCCAAATGTTGAATATATATTATATCATTGGAAAATATCCCTATTAAAGATTAATTAAAATCAAAGGATGTTATCTTAGTTGGAAAATGATTTTTAAATAAAAATAACTTAAAATATTTTTTTAGGAAAATAACATTTATTTTAAAATCACATTTTTTAAAATATAAATTCCCAAAATATTATAAAAAATATTTACTTTGAATGAAAACATCGAAACATATAAATTAATATATAAAAATAATTTAAAAGTATTATTGAGAAAGATAAATTTTACACTTTTAAAAACATATTTTTAAAACATGAAACATATTAAAAATCCTTTTCTTTTAAAATAACCTTGAAAATTTATAAAGGAATATTTACAAATAATTTCAAAAAAACGTCCAAAATATTTCTTTTATACATTGAAAAAAACATTAAAACATAAAAAAAATTAAAATCATTTTCTTTGAATATAACCATTGAAACTTATAAAATATTATTTAAAACATAGATATGTTATGATAGAGGGAAATATTGTACACATTAAAACACTGATTACTTTCACATTTTTAGTAAAATTCAAATGATCCAAATTTTGAATACCACAAGAATGTTCCATTAATATTTTAAAAAAGACAAGAAAGGGTAAAAATGAAATTATTAAACCTTATATGGTATAAAAGTTTTTTGAACACATTTTTTAAAAATGATTTATATGGAAGAAAAAAAAATTTGACTACAGGGAGAAATAAAGTTAGCTATCATTAAAAACATTATTTTGGAATTAAAAATACATAGAGATGGAAAAATGAAGGAAAAAATATTTTAATTAAATAACTATAAGATAATACAATTCATTAGTTTCTTGAGATATGAATCATATGATTTCATCATTGACATCATAAAAAAACAATTCTGATGAACAATGAGATAATAACATCACACCATTATCACATCAGTAACTTTTGAATCCAAAGAAACATTAAATAAAAACATCAAAATAAATATAAAATATACTTGATAGAATAATATTCATTATATGACATATAAAAGGGTTTGTATAAACAAATCCTAAAATCTAATAGGTTCATAACGTAACCTCTGTCCAAAAGAAGAAAAATTGAGGCAAAAAAACTCTTCTTGTATTGGAATATTTTAAACCATAATCCCCTTGAAAGATAGATAATATAATGGATATTTAAATACCTATAATTTGTAGTATAATAATCATAAAAAATTTCTTGTATAGTATGTACATCACATAAATTAACACATGGTAAATTTGGCATGTGTCACATAAAAAAGTGGACAAAAATATATTACCTTAAGTATCAAATTATTTCATACATATTTGAACCACCAATATTATAAATATTGGTTTATTGTTTTTTTATTAAATAAAAATACTTATATATATTATACCATATATTATTTACTTATAACCTTTAATTGCACATTTATTTCATTGTTAAAATCATGTTTTGGGTAATAACTGCTTTGTTTTCCATGTATGTTTTGATATATCGTTTTCCATCATCTTAAATTGATCAGGGTTCCATGATCTAAATAATATTAAATATGATATAAATATAATATATAATAATTATATATGTATTCATATTAAATCATAAGATGTATAAATATGAAATGAAATACACCGTTCATGGAGACAGTATGTTGTATGTATACATGGACACTCATTCCATTCTTTCGATGGTTGAAAAGAAAGAAAGTTATATAATATATTAACATTATAGAATAAATTTTATTTAATACATAACATTTATATTAATCAAATACATTCATATTAAAACCCCTTTAAAAATAAAATTATAATTATTTCACATCGCTCCGTGGATGCGGCAATCCACACATACACAGGATCAATGTTATTGTTTTTCAAAGGATTAGAAGGTAAATATTAGATGTGATATTATATATATAGAGTTATTTTTATGTCTAAAATATCATATATATTCATTGAAATTATCCTTAATACCTTACTTGTAAATGATAAGTGAAAAAAGAATCACATCACTTAATGAGGTGGTAGCCATTGTACACACGAACAACGTTATCATATCCCACATAAAATGGATACTAAGAAGTTATATATGATATAATAGTTTAATCAGTATAATAATATCATAAATATAATATTAATATGGTAAATACATCATTACATCAATTCTTTAATGGTTTTGATGGAAAACTATTACATCCAATCCTGAGGCGGCAGTTTGTCACACATACAATCGACTGTTTCATTTCCAAATTGATAGTGGGGGACATAGATGTGGGTCATTAAATTAAAATAATAAAATATTTGTATATATGAGATAATTGTTTTATTATTTTATCATTTTTGGAAAATATTTAATGTTTTTAGAAGAATAACAAAAAACACAGAGTTAAAAAAAATTTCCTCTTCTTTAGACAACATATTTTAGTTTAGCAAAAAGTATTCCTAGGATTGATTAATGATCAAAAAATGACTCTAATATGCGCTGAAGGTTTTAATTAATATATGTTAATAGTTATGGTATTCACAAAATGGTTTTGGACGTTTTAAGTGGAGTTGAGTGGTGGTGCACTTTTTAGGTGAGGGAGAGGATACTTATGGAATCCTTTGAAAGGAATACAGTGCACCCACGTCTATCACATACATGAAATATCAACAAATGGGAAATAATAAAATATTATTGGATATTAGTTATAAATATTTCAATAAAATGTCTTATTTTACTTGTTTTTAGGTCATTGTAAACCTTATATTTTTTGTTTAACCCCTATTAAACGTGTTTCAAACATAACCACGATAATTTATTTTTACTATTTTTACTAGTCATTACAATAAAAAATTATATTGACCATATGAGATAATATTAATTATTATGATTACTAATATCTAATCAATTTATCCAAATTCTAATCACATAATGTTCAAAATATAATTTATAATTAATGCTTCAGACGGAATAAAAAATAGTTTTCCTAAGAAAACATTTCTAAATGTTTAAAAAGATTTTATATAAAAATTTAAGATAAAATTGATTAGAATAACCTAAATTTTAATAATAGTTATATAATTGAACGCATTTTTCTTTAAAACCATGTTAAAATAAAATTTATCATGTAAATTATTTGAATAAAAATTATTTTTCAAAAAAACAAATACGTTTCACTATTCCATAAAAATTTTATCATTTCAGAACATTATAAAAAATTCACTCTAAGATAGTTTTTACATGATTATTTAGAAAATTAATTTATATTTATAGAATATATTTCATGAAAGTGTAAAAATTTAATTATAAAAAATTCAAAAAAATGGACAATACTCTTTTTTTAAAAATATAGTTTTTTTGAAAAAAATAGGATTTATTCTTATCTCAAGCCTAGAAAACAGATAATATGAATGTGAAACATTTTAATGAATACATAGTGTGTAAATTTCAGTAAATCTATTCAACTAGGGGTAATATTTTTATTTCATTGAGTAAAATTCCTATGTTCAAATAAAAAATATGTTTTTTAGATAACTATTTTCGTTATTTTAAAATAGTTTTCATTTTAGATATATAATTTATTGATTAGAAAAAAATTCTTTAATATTGATGTTTTAATCATAGAGTTTTATAATTTATTTACTAATATTCCTGCCTATACTTCTAATGGAAAGGGAATAACTATCAAATTGAATACTAGGATTTTAATAGTATGTTGTGTTTCATTTAAACTCTCTGTTGCGTGTAATGAAATCTAAACATGGTGTTTTATTTAATGAATGATAAAAATGGCGTTTCATGTAATTCAAGATTTTAAATAAGTAAATAATAATTAGAAAAAATAATTGTTAAAATATTTTTGTGTTACATTATACCCCTTTAAATAAATTTCATCCTCATAATTTGAACTTCTGTTCGGTAATCAAGGGTTTAAAATTTGAAAATTCATTTGTTAGAAACCCACATCATAAAAAGGTTTTATAACAATTCCGCTTGAAAATAGAAAAATGGATGTGAAAATTTCTTCATGAATAGCACATAACTAAGATTCTATATAGTATAACATTTGTGGAAAGTGAAAATAGACATGGAAGGAAAAAATAATTCCCAAAATACTAATAGAGGGTGAAAGAGAACATGCTCTGAAGAAATTTAACAACCATAAATCCATATATATGTGATATTTTAAAAGACCACTAATTAATCATAAATGATGGTAAATGTATAAAATTTTGTTTCAAAAACCTTTTGTTAATGTTGAGGAATTTTTATGGGAATATATATATACTTGGTTTCATTACATTTCATACGCAGATTCTCATCTATTAATTATGATTTGATATATTTCTACTTCATATCTTACTATACAAGATGAATTTTTCATTCTTCATGCTCTAAAGAATAATAATATCCATAAAAGAAAGATAATTTATTCCTTATATTTTTTTATTATAAAAAACAAAACGATTAGCACAGGTTATCCAATATGTACAAATATTCTTTTGGTGAAATAATACATTAATCTCTAAAACATATTCCAAAGATAAAAATAAATCATTCCATATATGTTTATCCTTATGAACCTTCCATAATTGAAAATTATGAAACAATGTCTCTATGTTTCCCCAAAAAAAATTATCATTAATCCCCAAAATATCATAATGTATATCATAATTTTTAAATAAAAAATTTGTGAATACCTAGGTCATATACGGTAATAATCATAATTAATATAAAACTTTAAGAAAAATATTCATTCTTCCTCAATCCTAAAATAAAACCACATATTACTCAATAAATTCAATACATCCAAAAATCATGTAAACTTCATCAATGATAACATAAATCACTAATTCAACAAATCATTAATCATTTTTGATGACATTAATAGTATATAATTTAATTTATTCATATAAATCATCTGTTTACCCGAACTAAACACCATTTTCCCAACATGAGAGACATATTGAGGTACATATTCACTTAATCATGTGTATTTTAAAAAAAATCATTTTCAATTAAATAAATTTTAGAGTTCATCAGTATTATTCAACACAATCTTTTAAATCCTTAATGAAAAACTAATTATAAATACACCTAATATATATCTCAAAAATCACATAATTCGTGAATTCCAGTACTTAAAAACATTAGTCATTAGACTTCATTCTTAATCCATTTAATATGATTAATTATCTTTTTACTCAATACCTACGTCCTTTCATATGTCTTTTTAAGTCTCATCATCATCAATAGTAAAATAATTTCTCATAAATTCTTATTCATCCTCCACTTGAGCTTTCCCTATAGTACATCGATTTTCATAATGCCCATAAATCCCAAATTTAAAACATTCATCCATTGATTATATCATAGGTAGATCAATATTCCCATCCATTTAAATAATCAAAACTTTCATTTTTCATCAGAAATTACTTACTTTGTTCCCATATTCTCCAAATATTACACATCTCCTAGTTATTTTGAGGAATTCCCGGGAGTGATTCTTCTAGAATTACTAGCATATGGGAAACAGAATCATTTATACATCATGGTATCTACCACAGATTATCTTTGAAAACCATTTTCATCTCTAATTTTGATATTCTAATAGTCGAATAAGGTGAAATTATTTAATGATATATCATGATAACTAATTAAGAATAATTGTAATATCCTTCACTCTAACCATTATATAATTTGGTTTCATATTAATGAATTTTCAAACACATTTAATGTTAAATCAGTTCTATTAGGTTCCCACCATTTACTAAAACCAAATTCCATAGTTTGAGAAGAACTAGTCATAGTGGGATGCCACATAATCATGAAAAATAATATATGAAATATCTAAATATTGACACATTATTTTCAATAAATGATACATTAGGTTTAGCCAAGCTTATTTATTGTCATAATATTTTTAAATTCATCACAATTTTTGGGAATTTCCAAATCATATCCCCTGGGAGTGTCAAACTAGGTGTTCAGTAAGGACCATTGTTGAATAGCATATAAAACCTGAATCAAGCCTAATACACATTTTATAGATTTATTACCACTAGGAACATATGATCGAGAACTACATTAACAAGTATTATCCACGTAGGGATGTAATTTCTTAGAAAACACTCACTCTATCCTTCACCAACATTAGAAGATATTTTTCAATACTTAGAATAATCCTTATACTTGCCCTTAGAACTATTTCTATAATCATCCATAGACATATCCCACGAGATATCACTAAATATTTCCCATCCTAGTTTCCAAAGGTAACCTACACCATTCTGTGATTCCAAATATAAAGACCCTAAATAAATCATACAAAAACATTACATCTAAATCAAAAAATATTTGTTACATAACATAATGTTCCATGATATAATTGTTTAGGATTAGTTTCAATGAAAACATGGACACATAAAAAAATTATCCTTAAGTAACCAATGTCATCTCCCACTATGTTATTCATAACTAGAACCCTTTTTAGGCATATCAAACATAATACATCTCTTCATATATTTAGGAGAAGAAACGTAATAAAGGGTGATCTCATATACTTAGTAAGGTTAAATATGGTAGATATCAATATAAAATGAGTTTGTGGGTATGATAACATGAAAATAATTTTTAAAAACCATACCATACATATCATAGATCATAAACATGAGTCATCACATAAATCTTGGAGTTTCATAATACATGAATAATAATGGAATCAAATATCATATTCCATGAGAGAATAACATTAGATTAAGACATATATCTGTGGAATAAACCTATAAATTGATATTATTATTTCAAGTAAATCCACAATGACATTCATAACATTTTTTTCTTGGTCTAACCTCCCATATACCTTCATCAGGATTGGCACAATCTCATGTATAACCTCTTTTCGATCTTTGGATAACCTCCTGTGTACCATCATATATCATAGAAAATTAATTATTACCCAACTAATTGGAGGGAGATTTATTTATCACCCATCAAAAAATTAAAATAGTAAATATCTATTCTAAACGATCATAAAACATTCATTATATCATAACCCATGAAAATTAGTGGGTTTCAAAAAACATTTCATCATTGAATAACTCGTTAAAAATATATGGGTTTTATAAAAATATTTTTACCATAAATACAAACCTTCTAGATAATGATTAACTATAGTATTATTGGATCATATCCCTAGTAAGCATTCAGTAATATCAAAGGATGTTATCACATATAGAGAATTGTTTTTAAATAAAAATCCATTCAAACAATTATTTAGGAAAATAAAATTTCATTGAAAATAAACTTTTTAAAACTATAAATTTATAAAATATTTTGGAAATAATTTTTTTTTTCAAAAAACATGTAAAATTATAATAGAATCGTTAAAAATAATTTAAAACATTTCATGATAAAAATACCCTTTCCACTATGAGAAAATGTTTTAAGACACAAAAAATTTTCAAATTTACATATCTTTGAAAATTAATTCGAAAACTTATAATGGATGGTTTAAAAATAATATAAAACATTTCCTTTGAAAAATATAATTTCCAAATTGAAAAAAAATTAAAATCAAAAAAAAATTTCATAAATTTTTTTTTTTAAAATTTCCTTTCCAAATGTAAAGTATTTTTTAAATTATTGACTGTTCATGATGGTGGAAAATTTCATCCATGTCAATATAATGATTCTACTCACATTTTCGGTAAAATCCAAACATTCCTTTTTTTAGAAATTAAACAAAGATTAATTTTAAGAATTTTTCATAAAAATTAAAATAATGGTATAAATAAATTTAACAAATCCCATCTGAACGTTTAAACGTTTTTAATAATTTTTTAGAAAACATTGATATAAAAGTAAAAAGGGTTTTCTATAAAAGAGAGAAATAATGTTAGTTTTATTAAAAAATTTATTTTGGAATCATGAATATATAAAACGAGTAAAATGAATGAACAAATTTACTATGATGACATAACTAGGGGATAATAAATATCATTAGTTTATTGAGAGATTTTTTATAATATTTAATCATTTAAATCATAATCCTAAACAATCTCGATGAATAATGAGATCGAACATCAACCCCTTACCACTTCAGTAACATTTTAATTATAAGCCTAATTAAAGTGTAACTTTAAAATAACCATTATATATAAATAATGGTATGATATTCAAGATATAACATGTTAATGGATCTATATATACACCTCAAAAAAGAATATAGGTTCATAATATAACGTATATCTCAAAGAAGACAAATTGAGGCAAAAATATCTTACTGCCTTGGAAACATTTGAACCATAAACCACATGAAAAAGATATAATAAAATTTATTTTTAAATTGAAAAAATTTTAAGGATAATTATCATAAATTAGATTCATGTATAGTTTATAAATCACATAAAATAAACACTTGGTGAATATGTAATGTGTCTCACAGAAAATAAAAGTGAGATCGAAATCCCATACCTTAAGTCTCAACTTTTTTCATACATGTTCAAACCTAATATGTATTTAATATAGGTTTATTATAAATATATTAAAAAAACATAAATATATATATCATAAAATTTATTATTTATTTATGACCCTTTAGTACCGATTTGTTTCCCTGTTAAATTCACATTTTGGTAATAACAGCTTTTTCATGTATGTTTTCATTTTTTATTTTTGGTAGTATTACCTTTATCAAAATTCCATAAACACTAATAATTTAACAATGATATAATTATTATATATAATCAGTGTGTATATATTTAGTGTAATCCATAAAAGTTAGTGATAGGAAATGAAATACATTGTTCATGGAAACGGTATGTCGTACGTACGCATGAACATTGTTTCCATTAATTCAATTAATGAAACGAAAGAAATTTAAATAATATATTAACTTTATATAATCATTGTTATGTCATTTATATAATTTATATTAATATAATCCTTCCTTATTACTATCCATGTAATAATAAAATTAAAAAAACTTCACATTACTTTGTATAGGTGGTAACACATAAGTACGCATGAGTGGCGTTATTATTTTCAAAATAATTGGAAGGTAATAAGTTACATGTTATATTATATTAATATAATTATATTTATGTCATAAAAAATTTGTTTATTAAATTTATCCTCACTAATTTATATTTAATTTTTAAGTGAAAACTGAATCTCGCCGCTTCAAAAGGTCATAGTTTATCGTACACAGGAGAGATGTTATTGTATCACCTATGGAATGTAATGAAAGATGGTATATGTGATATAAAAATAAAGTATAATAAATTTATTAATATTATAAAAATATTATTAATACATAATTATATTTATCCTTTAAATGTGGTGATGGAAAACAAATTACATCTGCTCGAAAGGTGGTAGTCTACCATATACAAGATCAATGGTTTCATTTCCCATTTGATAGAGGTGGATAAAGATATGGGTTTTTACATTAACAAAATAACATTTAATTATATATTATATACTATTTTTATTATTTTATCATTTTTGGTATTTTTTTAATGAGTTATACGAAGATGTAAAATAAAAATTCCTATAAAAAACATTATATCTTCTTTAGAAAACCTCTTGAGGTTTTACCTAATGGAAAACTATATTATATTTATGATATCAAAAAGGACTCGAGGATGTGTAGATGGAATAAGTAAATTATTTGGGTAGGTATTGGAATAAACAATTTGTTTTTTAATATTTAAGTGGAGAGGATAGTGGGTGGCCTATTATATGTGTAGGAGAAATTATGCATAGAATATTTGAAAATAATAAATCGTTCCCCTTATTTTAACATGTAAAAATGAACTAAAATGATCAATTCTCAATCCTTATGGGTTAAAAGGTATTAATATTGACATAAAATGAATACTTTACAAGTTTATATGTCATTTTACACCATATTCCTTTAGTTTAACACCTTCTAACCCGTTTTAACATTAAAAGCAGTAATTAATTTTTACTATTTGTACTATTCAATATGGTAAAAAATTATGTTTACCTTGATATATAATATTATTTATTATTATTCCAAATATTGGATCCATTTTTCTAAATTCCTTTCATATAACTAGTAAAATTTAATTATAAATTAATCTCATATAAGCAATGAAAAAATGGTTTTTTAAAGATAAATTTTCTAAAAGATTGAAAATAATTATATCAAAATATAACATGAAATTGATTCCAATAACCTAAATTTGATTAATTGTTATATAATTTCACTAATTTTACTACTATAACATCTTCAAATAAAATTTATCTTGTAAATTCATTGATTGAAAAGCTATTTTTTTAAAATTGAGGATTTTACACTATTCATTGAAAAAATTTTCATTTTAGGAAATTATAAACAATTAAGTCCAACATAATTATTTCATGATGATTTAAAAAATTAATATAATATTTTTTAAATATATATTCTAAATAATGAAAAATAATAATTTTGAATATAAGTGCACAAAATGAGAAAAATCTACTCTTTAGAAAAAATAGTTTTTAAGAGTAAAATTAGATATATTCATATATAATGACTTGAAAATTCATAACATTGATGTTAAATTTTTTATTCATTATATATTGAATAAATTTAATTAAAATAATTCAAAAAAACTCACTTTTGAATTTATTGAGGTAAAAAACAATTATGGTTATAAAAATTTCTAGGAAAAATGTTTTCATTATTTTCAAATTAATTTTATTTTTTATTTATAATTAATTTGTTATCAAATAATTCATTTTATATGAATTTTTAAACCATAAAAATTAATAATTTAGTTATCATTATTCATAATATACATTCCAACGTCTAAGAGATAAATATCATATAAAATAATATTATTTTAATATTATGTCATGTTTTATAAAAACTAGGTGTTGTGTGCAATGAAATATGTACATTATACTTTATGTAATGTAATTTAAAATTGTTGTTTTAGAAGCTATCAATGAAACTATATTTATTAGAAAAAAATTCATAAAATCTTATAGTGTTGTAAGATTGGACTTTATTGGGATAGATCTCGAGTTTCCATGGCTGCTTGAGACCTTACTTTTATTTTTTGAGTTTTCATGGAACTTTTTATGTTATCTAAGTGTGGAGTGAATGTAATCTAGGAATAGGGAAATTCTCATTAAATATATTGGGTAGAATCCTTACATGGTGTGAAATTGAAATGAATCTAAGGGAATAGGGTTTGGATACACGGTTTATTAAGTTGTGTGCAGCCCGTGGAACCCAATCGTGAAAGATTCTAGTGGAACTCTCATGGTTGGTGATGGTCCTGACAAACAGTGTGGCCAAATAGTTCACAATGAAGAATATGGGGAAATATTTTCCCCTATTTTGTTTGTTTTGGAACTTATTATGTTTATTTCGGCTTGATTGTGAATTTTATGTGACGTTTTTTGGGTTTTTGAAGTAGCTTAAAAATAATGTGTTTTGTTTTGGTATTTGTGTTCTTTTGGAAACCATGATTTTGTATCCTGTGTTACTCGGTTATAAGTCCTTTGGAACTCTATCCAATTTTTATGGGTCTCGATGGTTTTCAAAAAAATAGGATTTCATGGTTTCTTCAGTAATGGAATCCTTAAAATGTATTGGAAATGTTGGGGTGTTTTATAAAAAAAGTTGAACCATATTAAAATTGATTTTGGGGTTGTCATGGTTTTAAAATACTTTGGTTGTGTGCTGTGAAATGCCTCCAAATATTTGGAAATTGGAGTCTTCATATCATTATGGTGATTTGAAATTTGGTTCCACTATATAAAATTCATAGGTTTTTTGGTAGTTGGTTTTTCCTGCTTGCATTTTTTTCTCATTATGTTGATATTATTTCAAGGTGGTTTGATTAGGGAAGTTTACATTGTGATCTTTAAAATGTGTCCCCCGTGAAGGAACTATAAAGTAAAGAATAAAGTGAATTGATTAGTTTTCATAATGATCTAGGATATTTTATTTCAGTCTTTGAGTCTTCCTAGACACGTGATGGAGTGGTGGTGTCATGTTCTTCTCTGCTCATGGAACATGCCTGAGAGTTTACGAATTGATATCCTATGGTCTTTTATGTTGATCTATTATCACTTGAGTTAATCTACTATATCTCAATGGTTGAACATGTTTTTTTAATTTATATAAACACCTGAATCCTATAGGGTGAGGTGAACTACTATTTTTTTCAAAGGTTTGGGCTCAGAGTAGTGGAGGCTCACAATTCATTCACCACCATTTGAGGATCTATTTTAGGGATATATCAAGGTAGCCTTAGTTAATTATTTTTATCCTAAAGAAGTGAAAGTATAGAAATTTAGGTTGTGGGTATGATCCACATAGAATAATCATTTAAGGTTGATGTGAATATTTTCAAAATCTTGGTTCTCTTCTATATAGAGTAATCTAATAACAATTTGATCAAGGAGTGGTTTTTTGTACGAGTACATCATCTAAAACTACATTAATTAGTGTTTATATCTACTATGACATCATTTTGGAGTCATTATATATGGAAGTATCCATTGATGGAGTCCTAGTTGAGTGACCAATGATAGGACCCAATAAATATGATCAAACGAGTGAGGAAGGAAAACAAAAAGGAGAAAATTATGTGAATCCATCTTCTTAACATCTAGTTATAGTTTTGGTTAAGAGAAAATGTGTTTTGCATTTCCATTGTGGGGTGTCTGCGAAATTTCAACATTTATTCCCCGTAGATTTATATATTTACATTATTTGTGGCCATCCTAGTAATATTCATAGCTTTTGTGAGTAATTTGAGAATAATAAGATTATGTCTTGAACCAAACAAGCTTCTTATTAGAATTATGTGTTGTTTCTTACATGGGAGAGTTTGGATTTTCATATTGTTTTATAGAATCACCAATTGTAATTATTGATTTTTATTTTGGGGGATTATCCCATATTTTATGTATCCATTTACCTTATTTATAAAGGATAAAAAGTAATTTGACTCTATTTCTATATCCATCATGATATTTGTTCCTCATTAATGTTTTTGTTGAATATTGAATGTTTAATGTTCTCCAGTTTGGACATGAAAAGGACCAAGGGTACATGATTGTATATGTGGAGTGGAATTTTGATTCTAGTTGGGCTATGGATTCCATAGAGTTTTATCTATCTATCAGAATTACAATGAAATGGCATTCATAAGAGTTGGATATCAACACTATCATATGTTGATTTCAACCCTTGGTTTACAACCCCATCATTTCATAACGAGGCACGTCTTAAATTCTCACAATTTTTAGTTCCTTTGATGACTTGAGATTTTTTTTGTTTTATTAAACTTTTATATGTTCATAATCAGTGTTCTTTTTGTGGTGTCAGTTTATCTAGCTTTTGAAGGTTGAGCTTTTTGGATTCCCATTAGGGATTTTCATAATAGAGTTACTTGTTGTCTTCCACTTGTTCTGTGGTAGGATGTTTTAATTTTATCCACAATTTGGAATAAATTCTAAATTTTGGGTATTCTTATTTTATATCTCTTTTTCATTAGATATTTTTTTATTAGATTATTTATTAAGTCCAGTGATCATTTTTTGGTTCTAGAGGATGTTTTATATTTTGATGAGTTTTGATTGGGTTTTCATGGTTAGTGGAATCATGATTCTTTGGAGGTGGTGTTCATTATTGAGGGAACATGTATATAAATATATGTTTCCCTATTTTAGATAAATTATAAATTGTGGAGAGAAATATTCCTATTTTTTGTGTCTTTCCTATTCTAATATATTGATCTTTTGGGATGACTTTGGTTATTATGTGCAACCGTTTGGTTTTGGTAGCCTTAGGAATTCTAATGGTGTTATTTTGTTTTTTTTCTATGATCTACATTATAATTTGAGAGGCTAATTGGAGAAGTGATGCATATATTATTGATCTGTATTCCAATGAATATTTTAAGAGTTGATATCGTAGTGATTACTTTTTTTTCTTGGGGATTCCAACTTTTCCCAATATTCTGAGTACTTTATGGGGGCATGAAGTGGAATATTAGAGAGTAAATGAAACCCTGATGTGTCACTTTCTTGGTACTAATATTTTTGTTATTTCCCTTTTCATATAGGGTTGTTCTAGGATGATTTTTCGAGTTTTTTGAGGATTTTCTAGGGGTTCTTGGTTAGTGCGAATGGTTCAAAAACCATTCAACACATATAGTAGAAACTATGTAGCCTATGTATGGTGGACATATTGGATCTAATGTTTTATTCATGGTTAAATAATCCATTTTAGATAAATAATATAGCCTCGATGGTTTGAGGTATTAGTAGGCGCATGGTCTACTCTTGGTTTAGAAGACCGTACAAGTAAACTGTATGGCCTTCCAATATTGGTTTATTTTGGTCTTTTCTAAATATTTTTAACTATTGTATTCCACATCTAGACACAAATTAAACCCTCTATTCTATGGTGCCTCTTAAAGGGTTTATCCACTCTTTTAAAGATTCTATAATTATATTTAGAGTGGCTCATTTGTTGTTCTTAATCTGAATAAAGAGTTATGATATTTTCCACTCCTCCTCCTTGGATTTATCTCCATTTCTAAAACACCTCTATCCATAGTGGTCATTATAGGATTATTTCTTTGGTTATGGTTGATATAAATTTTGGATATTGGGTTCAAATGGTTATGATTCATATTAGGAGTTCCTTTCAGGTGGATTTCATTAAAGTTGATAATGTTATACCACTTGAAGGAGTGATTATATTTATTTCCTTTGTTTAAGAGTTCCTTGAATTTGTAGATTTCAATGTTCTATTTAATTAAATTAAAGATATATAAACTAGATAGTTTGGATTATCAAATGATTTCTATGATTTATTGGGATTTTTATTCGATAAAAATGGGTAATTTTAATTGATCTATAGAACTTGGTTTGGAAATATTATTTTATGCTTCCTTGATTTTCAATAAAATAACAAATAAGGTTTTCTTTTTTAAATTCACATGGTTTGTGGGTTTTAAAAAAATTGGGGGGGTGGTGAATTGAGTTACCCTTATTGTTTTAAAATGGTTTCCAAGTTTTAAAAATGTTATGTGGTTTTATAAAATAAAATAGTGTTTACCTTGGATTTTAGGTTTTTAATGTCAATTATTAGAATTTCCTTTGGAATTGTGTGTTCAATCAAAATTGTTCTAAAAATGGATTTCCAAAATTATATGTTATATATTAAAATTGATGGACAAGTTATCACTTTGTGAAATTATGTGATTGTTCCCATGTTGATACCCATTATATGTTGATGATGATTACATTATCCATGTAATGGCTGATTTTGATGTGATTGGTGATGTTATTCTAACTTGGGGCTCATTATAAGGGAAGAGTTATGTGGGAAGTATTTCATTTTGGTGTTATATCTTGTATATTTTTATTGCGTGTGATGACATGATTTTTTATTGGCCTACATCCATTTATTATTTCATGAGGAGTCTAAGGGTACTATTTGGGGAGTAGTGGGATATTGATACAACTAGTTAATATTACACATTTGAATGATTCCCCCAACTGGGATTCACACATTCGGTAGTTTGATGTCACCGATGAGTCTACTCCAATGCGAGTAAGGTAGTATATGGGTTACCATTTTCATCGTAGGGTTTTGGGTCCATCGTTGGTCTTGTATTTTGTTGTCCCATTAGTAACATTGGTGTTTCTTCGTGATATTTATCATAAGTTATGCCTTTGGGATAAATATATATATATATATATATATATATATATATATTGGAATGTGTGTTTCCTACTACATAGATGGATTTGATTGATGTGTTGTAACTTTTTTGGTTTAGTTGTGTTTTTGACCAGTTTTATTCCATCATTTTGTGGGCATTATTTGTATCTTACTAGGGTTGTGTCTCATTATTATTTCCATTGTTTTTCCTGCATACTTTTATGTTGGGTGTGTAAATATTTTAATTGAAAAATGGGGAATGATCTTCAAAGAATAATTCTAGGTTAGCAAGATATTTTAATGATTTAAACCATGTGTGGTTTTATTTTTAAATGTGTGGGATTTAAAAGAGAAATTTTTATCCATTTAAAATGTATTAGTTTGTGATAAAAACTCTTTGTGGTTAGTTTTTTAAAAGTTATTCTTTTCAAATGTGATTTTTTGTGTTTTTTACTCCTATATCATGTAAAGGAAAAATGATAAAAGATTTATTTACGCTATATTAAAACTAGAAAACATGTTATATTTTAAAATAGAAATTAAATAAGCTTACAGTGGTATCCTACATACTTTGGATCACACCCTATATGCTCACGATGGTTGTTATGTATTCTTTAGGTATTATACTGGTTTTTGATATCATGTATTTTATTTTGGATCTAGTTTCATCTTCCTTATAAAGTGGGTTATAATGAACCATCATTTTTATACATTACTATTACATAATTTTAAAGATAAAAAATATAATAGTATTACACATAGAGGATCCAAAGTTTTAATGTATTGGGAAAACTAATATAAATAAAACATCGAGCATAAACGTTTTTTATTTCTTCTTTTCAAGCTTCTTATTGACACTTGAACCCTCCTCATTAAATTTAGTCACCTAAGTATATACATAAAAAGGGGTGAGATAAAATCCCAGTAAGAGGATAAGAACAATATAACAATGTGTGAGCATAATCATATCATAGGAAACAGATCATGAACATAATAGGAAGCATAAACATAGGACTTGAAATGTGGAAATGCATAAAAATGTAACATAATTTCATAGTGGGTAACTACCACACATAATTAGGAAGAATGATAGAAAATTATTCAAACATAATTTCACATTAACTCATTAGATTCATTACTTTACCCAATGTATTGGAGCACTGTATAATTCTGGGTGCACCCATCATAATGAAACATTCATATTGCACTATATAATTCTGGGCGCACCCGTCACATCATAACATTATCATTTATCATTAATGAACAAATGAACATGTATAAAATATGAACATAAATAACCCATGAAAATGGATGGTTATCATCTCATAAGAACACATTCATAAACAATGGTTTCCAAAAAAACAGGGAATACCATACATGTTTCATGATTCGTCAACCTTGAATGATAAGTAAAAGGTGTGTTCTTAAAAGAAGAGTTATTTTTGAAAACATTTTTTTTGACATAAACACCAGTGAAAAAAATTTATATCCCAAAAAAGGAATGAAAATGATGAAAAGATGATTTTTATGGAGTAACAATATCAAAAAAGTGAAAGAGGGAGAACCCGAAGTATGAAATTTGGGTTAGAGAATTTCACCTTACATTGTATCTGAACGCTTCCTTCTCTTTATGTCATGTATAATGAAATTATATTCTTTAATTATAAATTAAATAACATTTTATACATTAATAGGTTTCATTCTAGTTTCTTAATGTCATTTTATAGACCTTTTGATGAGTTATATGGTTTAAAAAACATTGTTCGGGAATCTTCATTTTTATGGTTTTCTTGAGTGGATAACTCATATTCGTAAATAAATGTTTTTTAGAACACTAATAAACATCCAAAAATTATATTTTAGGTTATTAATGATATTACAGATGTTTAAATGATCTTATAATGAATTATGTCATATTCCAAGGGGATGAATCATTATTTAGAAATTAAATTATGACTATTTTGGTTAAATTGGGCGGGTTTTCTATCACAATGATCTTATATTATTTTAACACTTAGTAATGTGTAAATAGGTTAGTTCCAGAAATTTAAATAGAACATAATAGATATAACATAATCTGGTTCAACCATGAAAGTGGTTTCAAGTCCATATTTGAAGGATGAAATGGAGGAAGAAAACTTGTCATTCTTGAAGGTGATAAATTAACACCTCACAGACAATGTTCTCCTTAATAAAATAAAAGATTAAGAGAAGGGGGTTGGATGGTATAATATCCCATTAGTGTCATAAAAGTCTAGTATATTTATGATACTAGAGTTACGATACCATTTGTATAAAGATAGGTAGGGAGATAATAAGAGAAGAACATGAAATTTTAAGGAAATTAAAGGGGAAGAGGGAGAGAAATTTCCTCTTGAATCCTCCTCTTCGAATCCTCCTTAAGGGACCTAGGAATGGTATTTTGATTAGAACAAAAGCTCTTGGATGTGGGGGAGTGGACAGGAAATATTTTTGGACAGATTTTGGACAAGGATTCAAGCATGATATGTGTGAGGAAATGGGGGTGTGATGGGTGGTATTTATAGTGGACGAGAGAGGGGTTTCCTTAATATAAAATTCATTATTTTAATAATTTCCCCTAAGAAAATGAATAGTGAGTCTTCAAAGACCAATAATAGTAAAAATAACATGTGAGTTCGAGATTTTTGTGCTTAAATCACATGTGATTTCATGAATAGAGGGTTTAAATTATAATGTATTTATACGGTAAATTAATGTATTTTACTATTCTCCAAAAATTCATGTATTTCACGAAAATTCCAAAAATTCACCGAAACCATTTTTAGACATGTAAAATCCGAAAACTAATTCAATTTTTGCAAACAAAATTCTAAAAATTATTAATTTAATATTTAATTAAAATCAAAATTTACTTGAAAAATATAGTTTTTAAATTTAAAACAAATTTTATAATGCTTTCAAAAATAAGGTTGGGTCATTTAAAATTATCTATAAATTAGAATACATAGATTTTTAATTTATAAACACATTTTAAGAAAATACATTTTCTTTTAAATTAATTAATTAATTATAACTAATTATTTATGACTTACAAATATTCCAAAACATTTTCTATAGTTAAATTGTCACTTTCTAAGATGACAAAATTTTTTTTTAATTATTCATGGGTAAGGTTACTGTTATCTTGGAAAATATATTATTCATAAGGTTCATAATACTATTCATAAGTGTAGGTTACTATTCACAAAAAATTATGTTTTTCTCATGAGACCACAAATAACATATAGATTGCAACCGTGTATGTTAGATTTTCAAAATTCCCAACACAGAAATGACAAACATTTTATTAAAGGTCACTTAGAACTTAGTAGTTCATTATTTTTTGTTTTCATGTGATTTTATGGCATATTAATAAGAATGTAATTTCCATTGAAAAACATTGTGTCGTTATATTTTTCCCCCTTATGAAATTCTACCCTTCAAATTTTGTTTTACATAAACAGGTGATGGTACTTCACCTTCATCACCTCTTCTAGTTCCCAAGTAGCTTCTTCGTACTTATGGTTCCTCCAGAACACATTGACAAGGTGGGTTGTATTGTTACATAAAACCTTATCTATTTGATCCAGAATCTTTGATGGATGCTCCTCATAAGAGATATCATCTTCAAACTGTACCACCTATGAGTTTAGTACATGTGAGGTACCGGGTATGTACTTCCCCAGGAGTGATACGTGAAACAATTCATGAACATGAGCCATATTTGGTGGAAGTGAAATCTGATAGGCCACGACTCCTATACGGTCAAGGAATTCAAAGGGGAAAATGTACCTTGGTCTTAGCTTCCCTTTCTTCCCAAATCGCATGACTCTCTTCCATGTTGACATTCAAAGGATGACATTATCTCCAACGTCAAACTCCAAGTCTTTTCAACGGTTGTCAACATAGCTCTTTTACTAACTTTGAGCAGCTTTGATGTGTTTCTGGATGATATAAACATTCTCTGTCATCTCTTGCACTAGATCGGGTCCAAGTAGCATTCTTACTCTAACTTCATCCTAATAGGTTGGAGTTCTACATCACTTTCTATACAGAGCTTCATATGGATCCATCCTAATACTCGAGTGGAAGCTATTGTTGTATAAGAACTCAACTAGTGGGACATGTTGATCCCATCCACCTTTTAATTCTAGATATCATTCACTTAGCATATATTCAGGTGTCTAAAAAGTCCTATCATATTGGTCATTGGTTTGGGGGTTATAGGTCTTGCTGAAATTTAATTCATTACTAACATCATATTGCAGGATCCTCCAATATTTAGATGTGAAACTTGGATCATTGTTAGAGACATTTGAGAGTGGAACACCATGCAGTCTCACCACAACCATCACAAATATTTTTGCGAGTTATTCAATCAATAGATCTTCCTAAATAGCGATAAAATGGAAAGTCTTGGTGAGTCGATTAACCATATCCCATGTCACATAATTTTACTTCTACATCTTTGGGAGACCCCTGAGAAATTACATAGTAACATTTTACCATTTCCACATGGGTATAGGCAATGACTGCCTCATCCCATTTGACTTTTGTCACTCTGCTATAACTTGCTGATATACCAACCACCTTGATATATATTCTACAATCTCCTTCATCATGTTATCTCACCAGAAGTGTTTGAAAAGATCACGGTACATCTTGGTGCTAACTGGATGGATAGAGAATGTTGAGATATCTTCATTTTCAAATAGCACGTTCTTTATCCTAGGTGATTAAGGAAGACAAATCCACTTTCCAAACTGAATCACACCATCATCATCGATATGGAACTCCTAATGCTACCCTTATATTACTACATTCACCCTCTTTTGTATCTCCACTTCATCCCTTTGTGCTTCCTTAATCTTCTCTTGGATGGATGGTTGTATAATAATTTGGACAAGGTAGGTTGTATCTCTAGCCCTTATGACTTCCAAATCTATCCTTTTCATATCTAAGAATATAAGGTCTTTCTCAATCCGTAACATGGATAGAGTAGCATGATATTTTCTTCTTAGAGTATCAGCAACCATGTTCTCCTTTCTAGGATGGTAGTGAATAGAGAAATTGTAATCCTTTATTAGCTCTAACCGTCTCCTTTGATGTATGATGCGATTCTTTTGTGTGAATATATAATTTAGGCTCTTGTGGTTGGTGTATATGTCACACTTCTCAATATAAAGGTAGTGCCTTTAGATTTTCAAGGAAAAAGTCATTCCCGCCTACTCTAGATCATGCGTTGAGTAGTTCTTCTCATGGATCGTCAACTATTGTGAGGTGTAGGCTATCACATTATCATTTTTCATTAGTACACAACCGATGAATATATTTGAAGAATCATTGCATATCACAATAATTTCTCCACTTTTTGGAAGTGTGAGTATAGGTGCAGCGATCAGCCTTATCATTAGCTCCTTGATGCTTCCCTTACTTTCTTTTGTCCAGACATACTTTACCCCTTTCATTGTTAACATAGTTTGCAGGGCTTGAAAATAGTGAGAAGATTGTCACAAAATGTCGGTAGTACCCTGCTGATCTAAGAAAACTATGGATTTATGTGAAACTAGAGGGTCTGGGCCATTCTTCAATCACCATTTTTTTAGGATCCGCAGAAATTCCCTCACTTGTGATCACATATCCAAATAATGTTACTTTTTTTTATCCAAAAGTCACACTTTCTGAACATGGCGTACAACTTATCCTTTCTCAATGTTTCCAACACAAGTCTTAGATGTTCTTCATTTTCCTCCTTCCTCTTGAAGTATATGACAATATAATCAATAAACACTACCAAAAATTTGTTTAGGTAATGTATAAATACTATATTCATCAGATCCATAAACATTGATGGGGAATTAGTAATTCTAGAGGGAATCACCAGAAACTCAGAGTGAACATACCTTATACGGAAGGCAGTCTTCTAAATATCTTCTTTCTTTGAATTTAGCTAATGATATCCAGAACTAAGATCCACCTTTGAGAAGCATTGAGTACCTCTCAACTAATCGAACGAGTCTTCAATCATTTGAAGAGGATACTTCTTCTTCATAGTGATCTTATTGAGTTCCCAATAATCGATACACAGCCACATTGTTTCGTCCTTCTTTTTCACAAAGAGAAATGGTGAACCCCAAGGTGATGCACTATGGCATATGAACCCTTTGTCCAAATGATCTTGCAGCTTCTTCTTTAACTCCTCCATTTAGATAGGATATATCCTATAGGGGAAATTTGAGATAGGAGTATCTCTGGGTATGAGTTCTATTGAGAACACTGCCTAACGATCTGGGGGAATTCTAGGTAACTGTTCGGAAAATACATCACCGTATTCTTTCACTATGGTCATATCTACAAGGTTGGAACTTTCCTTCGACTCAACCATTTGTGAAAGGTATGCTTCTTCATAGGGAATCAACACCCACATAGATGAAAGATTTTTCATAAGAGATTCACAATCTTCCTTTAATTTGTATAAGAGCATGGGATGTTTCATAATATGAAAAGATATTCCCTTTTCCAGACAGTTGATACATGCTCTATATAATGAGTGCTAATACATTCCAATTATAGTTTCAAATTAAACTAAGGGATGTATTACAATATTTGTTGGAAGATTCTTCCCACATAAGCCAATATAAGAAGATTAAAACACTTCGGTTGCAATGATTTCACCACTTGGTGTTTTTACATATATCTGTACATCACGATTTTGGGGCTTAGATTCTATAGTTATAGAAAACATCAAGATATAAAAGAAATGTATAGAACCATAATCAAATAATACTTTTTCCTTTCATGAGTGAATAATAAGTGTACCTTGTAAGACTTCATTATCTTGCACCACATATGTAGTAGTGAGGGAATAATCCTTCCCTTGATTCTTTGGCTTTGGTGGCTGCTGACGTTGATTACCCTCGATAACTCGACGTTTAGTGCACTGGCATGCATAGTGCCCTAGATCCTTATAGTTGTAGCATTGAACTATGGGTGGTTCTCTACATTATTCTACCACAATCTCCTTTATTTTTATTTCTTTTCGACACTCTTGAGCATGGTTTCCTTCTGTCCCACACTTGAATCATTTCCCCTTCCCATTAAGGTTGTTCCCATGGTGAAACATTCCATATTTTTTGGAATGTGTGTCATTGAGTTTTCTTCCCACCTATATCATTAGATCCTAGAGCTTGAAACTCCATCATTCATTTCTTATCACAATATCCATTGGACCATTCTCCAAACTCCATCTCCACTTTGAGATCACACCGAAAAAATTCTTCATAACTCCCAAAATCTCAAATTGTAAGAGCCTTTCGAAGGTGTGGATTTAATACACTAAAGAATCTATCTATTTTGCTACCATTTTTTATAACAAAACCTAAATTGTACCTTACAAGACCTTTGAAATTAGCTTCATAGGTTGGGATAGATTCTCCTTCTTTTTTATTGAGCTCTATGATTTCTCTCTCCATCTTCGTACGAAGAGTTCGTGGGAAATACTTATTAAGAAACATTATCTTAATGTCTTACCATTCCATCTCTTCAATTACCTCCATTAGCTTGGTGTTTTTTATCAAAGCCCACAATTTATCATCTCCTCCATCTAGATGATTAACTGTTAGAGTCACGTTCTCCATCTTAGAACAGTGAAGCACAAAAAAATATCTTCTCCATGGAGTTGACCAACTATTTGGAAACATGTGGAATAGATGATCCACTAAACGTTGGTGGTCGTTGCTGCATAAAACATTTGATAGCCAGTTTCTCCCTCTTAGGTGAAGGAGGATGTTACCCATTATTATGTTTATTGTTCATAACTTGCGATAGTTGGGTAAGCATCACCATGATTTTCTGAACTCCACCTCCCAAATATTTTGGATGTCATTCGGGCAATCATTTCGTTGGACCTCACGTGTGTTGTTGGACTTGTTTCTCCTGGTTCCCACCATTTTATTAAATATAAAAGGTAAGAAAAAACATAAGAAAAAATTTCATGAATAACTTATTCATTTAAACAATTTTTACTAAAATCATAACATAGGGGATCCCTATGTAATGATTCTTGTGTGCATATTTATACTTAGTCTCATTCTAGAGATTTTCTTTAGGGTTCACTAATACTAATTCTTAAATTAATTAAAACTAGCCTCTAATACCAACTATTTCGACAAAACCTTTTCAAAGATTACTATTAAATAATTTTAAAGACCCAAAACCTAATATTATTACACATAGAGAATCCAAAGGTTTGGTGTCTTAAAAAACTAAGAGAAATACAACATTGAGCTTAATTTTTTTTTCTTCTTGTCTAGCTTCTTAACGGCACTTGACCCCTCCTCAGTGCATGTAGTCACCTGAGGATATACATAATATGAGGGGATCTAAATTCCTAGTAAGAAGATAAGAACAATATAAAAATCAGTGAGTATAATCACAACATAAGAAAAAAATCATGAACATTAGAGGAAGTATAAATATAAGACATGAAATTTGGTAATGCAAAAAAATGTAACATCAAGTCTTAGTGGTTGACTTCCACAAATAATTTTGAAAAAGCAAGAATATTTTTCAAACATAATTTCACATTAACTCATGAGATTGATCACTTTACTCAATGTATTGGAGTGCGGTATAATCACAGGAGCACCCATCACATTGAAACATTCATATTGAGCTATATAATTTCGGGTGCACCCATCATATCATAACACTATCATTTATTATGCATGCCAAAATGAACATATATCATAAATGAACATAACTAACCCATGAAAAAGGATTTTTTTTCTCATATGAACCCATTCATGAACAATCGGTTCCCAAATTAATATGGAATAACATACATATTTCATGAATCATCAACCTTGAATGAGAAGTAAAAGGTGAGTTCTTAAAAGATGAGTTCTTTTGGAAAACATTTTTTTTGACATAAACCATAGTGACAAACATGAATATCCTAGAGAATGAATGAAAATGATGAAAAAATGATTTTTAAGGAGTAACCATATCAAAAAAGTGAAAGAGGGAGAACTTGGAGGATGAGATTTGGGTTGAATAATTTCCCCTTACCTTGTATCTAAACGCTTCCTTCTCTTTAATTTCATGTATAATGAAATTATATAAAATAATTAGAAATTATAGAAACTTTTATACATAAATAGGGTTCATTATAGTTTCATTATGTCCTTTTATTTGCTTTTTGATGAGTTATAGGGTTTAAAAACATTGTTCGGGAATGTTCGTTTTTATGGTTTTCATGAGTGGTTCACTTGTATTCTTAAAGGAATGTTTGTATAGAACAGGGATAAAAATCGAGAAATGAAAATACTTGTTATTAATGATATTAAATAAGTTTAAATGAAATTATAATAAATTATTTCAAATTCCAAGAGGATTAATTGTTAGTTAAAAATTAAATAATGATCATTTTGGTTAAATTGAGTGGTTTTTCAATCACAATGATCATATTTTATTTTATCACATAGTAATATGTACATAAGTTAGTTCCAGATATTTAAATATAACATAATACATAAAATATATTCTGGTTCAACCATAAAAATTGTACAATGACCAGATTTTATGGTTGAAATGGAAGAAGAAAACATGTCGTTCTTGATGGTGATAAATTAACACCACACGAACAATGTTCTCTTTAATAAAATAAAAGAAGTGGAGGAGGGGGTGGGATGATATAATATCACATTATCATCATAAAATTCTAGTATATTTATGATACTGTAGTTACCATACCATTTGGAAGAAGATATGTAGAGATATAATAATAGAAGAACATGAAATTGAATGGAAATTAAAGGAGAAGAGGGAGAGAAATTACCTCTTGAATCCTCCTATTGAGATCCTCGTTAAGGGACATAGGCTTGGACTTTGATGAGACTATAAGCTCTTGGACGTGGGGTAGGGACTAGGGACAATGTTTGGGTAGGGTTTAGACAAGAATTCAAGCTTGAGTTGTGTGAGGAAATGAGGGTGTGAAGGGTGGTATTTATAGTGGAGGGGAGAGGGGTTTCATTAATATTAAATTCATTAGTTTATTAATTTCCCCTAATAAAAGGAATAGTGAGTCTTAAATGGCCAATAATAATAAATAGGGCATGTGATTTGTATATTTTGGTTCTTACATCACTTGTGATTTCAAGAATAGTGGGTTTAAATTATAATGTATTTATACTGTAAATTAATGTATTTTACTATGCAACAAAATTCCTCTATTTCAAAAAAAATACAAAAAATTCACCGCAACCATATTTTCAACATGTAGAATTAAATAATTATGTCCATTTTTCAAAAATGACTTTCTAAATATGATTAATTTAATATTTTATTAAAATAATAATTTACTTGAAAAATACAGTTTTTAAAATTAAAACGGGTTTTATAATGCTTTCAAAAATTATGTATGGTCTTATATAATTATCTGAAAATTAGAACACATAGATTTATTAATTTATTAACAGATTTTAATAATATATATTTTATTTGAAATAAATTAATTAATTATAATTAATTATTTATGAATTACAAAAATATGAAAACGTTTTCTGTAGTCAGAATGTCACTATCTAAGATGCCTAAATTTTATTTAATTAATCATGGGTAAGGATATTATTATATTTGAAGATTTACTACTCATAAGGGTTATACTAATATTCATAAGGGTAGGTAAATATTCATAAGGTAGGTTACTGTTCACCAAAAATTATGTTTTTCTAACTAGACTCTGAATAACATACTGATTTCAGTCGTGTATGTCATATTTTCAAAATTCCCAAAACATAAGTGACAATATTTTGGTTAAAGGTCACTCAGATCTTAGTAGTTCATTATGTTGTGTTTTAATTTCATTTTATGAAATATTTATATGAAGTAGATTTACATTGAAAAACTTTGGGTCGTTACAAGGGTGGTTGTTGGGAACTTGGTTGTGACACGAGAGTCACATGGAGATAGTGTTTGGACCATCATTTTCATAGAACCAATTGGATGGGGTTTTTCTTTTGGATTATTTTGTCTCCACGCTATTTCTTGTACCTTCTTCTATTGTTTTGTAGCACTATTTTAAAAATTATTTTTGGTAGTATGTGGTTTTGATGGAATTTATTTTTGTATCCTAATTATAATTCTATGTTTGGATGTTTATGTTTGACTTATTGTTGGTGGAACTATCTCCAGTAGTCATTCTTGTTACCCTTGGCTCTATTCATCATCCTAAGGGGATCAGGATGCTCCTCAGGTATGTGGTGGTCTAGTTCATGCACTGGTTCAAATGGAAGTTTATGTTTTTTTATAATGTGAGGTCATCTAGAATTTAATATCAATGCCTAGAAACACATAATTGAAGATAAGGGGTGATATTAATTTTTATACAATGATAATCACAGATGAATTATCACTATATAATTTCACTTATTTTTCTTTATATTCCATTAAAAAGGATGAATACTCAGGCCATAAACTAATACTTTTTTATATGTCTTTCTTTTACTTATTAAAATGAAGTCTCCAATGAACTATGGTAAACGAATTTAGTTCAATTACTTAATTCCAATCAAATAGTTGAGATATTTACTTCTATAAACATGGAAGGGTAAATCATTCTTCAATTATTCATCAATAACATATCATGTGTGATTCAACCAGTGTACCAAACATTATTGTAAACATATGCCATCATGATTTATGGAAATATATCTAAGTACATGAATCATTAAATAAATTAATTATAATATTAACTTCAGAGTATCATAGCACATATTCATAGATAGGAATATCCAATGAATGGTAAAAATATATATTTCCAACTGGTTAGACTATCCATCTAACTTCAGTTAAATTATTTACCAAATATTAATTTCATAAGATGAAGTATCATCCACTTATGAGTACCCACACCAAAAAGTTTGTATAATCTATGTCCCATCATATGAAATTATATTATATATTATATAATTTTTAATAATATCATCTTATCATTTCAATGTTTTCATCATAACAGGGAACTACTTTGGATATTTTTTATTTGACAGAAACTCTATGTAATTATCACATTAAAGATATATAGAGTAAAAATTAATATAAGATAAAGTGTTTATTATAATTAAATTTAATGAATATGTTGGTAATATAAATTACAAAGTATCTGGTTCTATGGAAAAAACTCCAATATTAAACAACTCTCAAATGTTATCATTTCAATATATGGTCCTCAAGTCCTCAACATTCTGTTAAAATAAAAATGTGTGTAATATGATTATAATAAGTTCTCTTGGATTTCCTGGGTATAATGTATTGGTCTAACAAAATCTGTTTCTTCAATATGTTTTTATATTTTAATAAAAGGTTCTAACGAAACTTTACTATGTTCTAGAATGTAGATGATTATAGTAAGATGATCCAGAAGCTGGTAATTTGATGGATTAACTCTTTTTTAATTCTACTAAAAAAATATACACAACCATACCCAAAATAATATTCAATTATATTCATTTAAAATATAATTTCTACTATGATTCATTAAACGAATGATCATTAAGATTGTATTTTGGAAGGTTACTTTAAAATACCCCCCCTATTTGATTATCACAAAACATGAAAAAGGTAATTTAAAATGAAATAAAACCAAAATAAAATCCATATTTCATTGATAAAAACTCCAATAATAAACTCCCTATAAAATATGAAAGGACGTATTCCAAAAAACATTCTACCCCTTACTAAACCAACGTACTATAAAAAAACATTCCCCTCTAAGGAAAATTTCATTATCTTTGAATATGAAAACCAACCTTTTCTATTTTTATATTCGAATTAAACTTATCTTCCATTGGTATTGTAAAAAAAATTAGTATATTTAGAAAATAATATTAAAAGGTAATGTGAATTAATAGTTAAAAATCCTAATAATAATAAGATGTCATGTGAGAATAAATATTTGTTGAATAAGAATAAATAAGTACTATGTGAAAATAAAAAATTAATGTGTTAGAATAAATATGTGTTTTGAGATATTCTCATACGAAAATATCCATGTGTATTATCAACAGGTGTTTAGAAGTTTAGGCTTCCCTAATAAATTAAAATACAAACATATGTTACTTTCCTTATTGGTAGTGATCACAAACTTGAGAAGAATTGTACTTATGTTCTAAATGTTCTTCCACAATTATATTCATTTTAGTTTCACAATAATCTATTTTAAATCCATGAATTATCCTTTGTTTCACTAGGGCCTGAAAATTTCATACAATTAAGGTTATCTTGGTCAATAGTGAAATCATTATCATATATATTGGCTGATAAAATGTGAACTCCTTCTGAAAAAGTGATTGTATAATTTTTTTTATTGTTTGTTTATTAACCATCAACACATTGTTGTCCTATTCTTAAATGGTTTTTATTGAGTATAATAAAATTAATGTTTCAACTGGGAAAAATATATCACTTATTCTGATAATTTGAACTTTTGAATTATCTCCAAAAGTAACAAGTCTACATTTCACTTTTTGAAAGAACTTAATGTTGGACTATTTTTCATTAGTAGACATAGAAAAACATGTGACACCCCTTGTATCAATTTTATTTGTGGTTATTTGATAGGTAGTTTATACCCTCAAGTTAGATATGTTTTTGGATGAAAATGGTGAAATTTTGTGACTATTTATAGGATTCAATTTTATGGTGTATAGTTAGTTTAACCATGCAAACTGAGGGTAAATTCTACACAGATCTTAATAGAGTGGATATACACTAGTACCGCATGGTTACCCCCAAAAAATAAGGGTATTTTTCCTATTGGGTTATTTCTATTTTGGTTTTATTCCTTTGTATTCCCAGTTCTTTTCCCGTGATAATGGTTCCTCTCCCAACCCTTCTTGGATATTCTAATGTCTCTCCAAATTGATTCTAAGGTGCTTTCATGGTTATTATTAACCAAGTTTGAAAGGTTATTTATTCTTTCTGAATCATCATTGGTTTTCTAGCCTTTTCACCTTCTCATACAACCCTAATGGTCTTTCATGGTAGATTTTCATTATTAAGGTATTTTGGAATATGGTATTTTTGTTTCATAGGGTTATGATTCATCCTTTGAGTTTCCTTCCAATTAATTTCATTGAAGTAAACATGATATCTCCACTAGAGGAAGGTGTTAATGATTCAAAGTATTTTATAAGAGAGTTACATGAATGCTTGATGCTTTTAATGTGTTTTGGATTTAATGTTATGATTCATATGAAAAATAGTTTTATTTTCTAATGGGTTTTCAAGCTTGGGTGGAGATTCCATTGGAAAAAGTTGGTTGTTCTATTAGTATATTGGAAATTTATTATTAAATTAATTTTTATAAATTCTTCATTTTTTATAAAAATTTTGATTATGGTTTTATTTCTAAAATTCACGTATAATTTGGTATTTAGGAAAAATAAGGTTTTCAAAGTAGGGTCTCTATTGTGTTTAATGGGTTTCCTAGTTTTAAATGGTTATCTTAGTTTCATATAGTAAAAATGGAGTTTTATTGGACTTATTTAGTTTTTCTTGGATTTGTTTATGCTCTATATTGGAATTTATAATGAATTATAATTTTTTAAGAAGGTATTTTCAAATATATATGATATAAGTGAAGGCCTGATTGGCCTTCGTGATGTGATGTTGATTGTTCCCTAGTGGGTACCCCTTGTGTTTTTTTGATGATGTTGTGTTTTCCATGTTATGGATGCTTTTTTATGTTATTAAGATTATTCCCATGGATTTGGGATTTTTTTTGTGTATGTTGGGTAGTGGTATGGACATGAATACGGCCTATCCCCTGGGGTTTCATTATTGTCCCATGATGAATTTTTTTTCTCTTGGCCCACATCCATTATTATTCTATGGGGAGAGCAAGGTTACTAAGTGATATGTTTTGGGGAACTATTATGGTAGTTGAGATTTAGAAAAGGCTATTCACCTGGTATTGTTTAACTCCTAGAAAGGGTGATTTTCATCAAGGAGACATCATAGAGTGATTCAGTTTATAAATGTGTGACCGTTAACTTGTCAGATGTTGGTCCACCTATATGTGTCTTATATTCTTCCATTAGTAACTACAGTGTTTAATCCCGATATGTATCATATTATATGACTTTTTATACATATTATCTTGTGTGCTTCTTAATTCACTGATGGAATTGATTAATTTTTTATTATCTTTGGTTCAACCGTGATGTTTCTTGCTTTATTTCATCCACATTTTGGCATTACTTATGTCATTTTTTATTGTGTTTAGTTATTTTTTTTTTCTTATTTCATTATTTCCCTTTGTAATGGCTGTGTAAATAATTTTAGGGCAAAATAAGGAAATGTTTTTCTAGTTATATACATTGTTGGAACGTTATTGGATGTTTTTTAAACCATGTGTGGGTTTATTTTCAATAGTGTGGTTATTTTAAATAGAAATTGTTGGAACATTTAAATGCATTAGTTTTGGGGAAAAGAATTCATGATTTTTTTTGATAAAAGTTTTTCTTTAGGAAAGTGCATGTTCCATTCTTATTTTATTATTATATTATGTAAAATTAATTGAAATGTTTTTTTCTATTATTTACATACTAGTGATCTTGGATTATTTAAGAAAAGGAATGATTTCAACTAATAGTGGTATCATATGTTTTCCCACATTATATATACTCATGATGGTGGTATATAGTCTTCATTTTCATTTCAAGTTTATTTAGTTCTTTTATTTCATGTTGGTTTCCAATTCCATATTTCTTGGGAAGCGTATAGTTGTTGGGGTCATGGTTGTGACATTTATGTCACATAGAGGTGGTTATTTGTCCTTTTGTTTCATGGAACCAGTTGGCTCATGGTCTGGGTATCATCCCCTTTGGTATTTTTTATTACCTTTTATCTATTATTGTATTTTTTTTTCTTCTATTAAATTATTATTCATTTGATATGATTTTTGGAATGTGTTTTCTTCTTTTTATTCCATGTTTGGATGTTTTTGTTTGTATTTGGAGGGTGAAACCATCCACAACTATTATATTTTATACCATTGATTCTCTTCATTATCACGAACGGGTCGAGGATTAGCCTCAAGTATGTGACAAGATAGATTAGGAATATCAGGGATGGATGTCCCAAGTTGGTTCATTCAAAATTGGTATCATAGAATCTGAGTTTCTTGATAGTGGTCCTCGGTTCTTTACACCCAACTTCTTGTTTTTTTGGCTGTTACTAGGTAGTCTAGAGAATAGGGTTTTCATTAGGACTTGTGTGGATAGTGTAGGTAAGGGCCTTGAAGCTCTTAATCGCATTGTATCTCTAGTTTTCATGGGAGTATCAATCTTGAGCCTTGATATTGATTTTGAATTTAAATGTTTTCATGGATTTTTTGATATGTTTTGATGACTCATTGGCCCATATTGACTGTATTTTTGATTTAGGGGGTTATTTTGGGTCCTTAGGATGAAAATAATGAATTGACCAAGGCCACGTGGTTAACATTCCTGATCTGGTAAACCATGTGGTTCCATTTCACATGGTCCTACGACATTTATTGTGCATGTTTCATTGTTGGAAAATTGTTTACCCACCATTGTGGCTAAACCATGTACTATAAAATTTCTCCTCTTGGATTCCTTTTTTCCTTTAATTACTCTAAAATTTACTTTAATGGGGTATATTGTTGGTGTAATATCCAATAGAGAAGTTTTAATTTTTATTTTTATAGAACATTAGGAGGTTAATGTGTTTGATTTGAGATGTGTTTTTGGTTTTCTTGGTTTTTCTGTTGGGGGATTTATTTTGAAAAGTGGAATATCATTTTTCAAAATGTAAAAGTTGTTTTCTTTTTGAAAAACCAATTTTATGGGGTTTTAAAAACCAAGTGTGTTTTATTTTGATGTCATGATAATGAAAACATTTTATTGAGAAATTGTTTTTGTTAAAAAGTGTATTTTTGTGAAATAGTTTAATTCTTCAACTAAGTGTATTAATAATTTTATTATGAAAGTGTTTCCCTTGAGATGGATTATTTCAAATATGAGTTTTGATTTGTTTTTGAATGATGTGTGTAATTTCATTTTTATGAAAAAAATTTAGATTCTTTTGTTGAATAAGGGTGTTAACCCATGGTTTAAATGACTTTTGAGATCTTTAGGTCTCAGTAATGGGTTAATGTTTTAAGGAAATAGTGGTGTGGAAATGGTTGAGCTTTCAAATGATATTTTCAACGTGGTTTGAAATTTTTTAGGGTTGTCTTGAAATTATGTTTTGTTTGATTCCCATGGTTATGGACTTATAATTCTATTTTAGGAGAATGGGTGGTTAGGATCATGTATTCTATTGGTTAACATGTTCCTCCTAGAAAAGTATTGGAAGAAGATAGAAGTTGTTCCTAGGGGTTCTCTTTTTATGGTTTCGTTCTTAGGGTATTGACCTCCTCTCTTCAGTATGTATTTCCTTCAGTTCTCGGTAGTTCCAAAATTCACTAGTGTTAAAGTGTAATTCTTTCATGTTGGGAGGATTTGTTTTTAAATGTGGTCATGGTGAATATTTTTCTTGAATGATAGGTTCCACTTGGCATTTCAAGTCACAGATGGATAAAAATTAGTGATGAGTTTTGAAATTTAATTTAAAATTGGATATGACACTTTATATGGTGTTTGACCTCATTTGGGTCATGAAATGAAATGGTATGTTTGTTTTTCATCTTCCAAATGTTATTCATGTGTTATTCAAGTGGTTATTTAATGTTCCTAGTTATTTGGAAATTTTTGGACCAGTGTTTTAAAATATGCATGATGTTTCGAAATGTTTCAACCCTGACTAGGCCATGTTGTGAAATTATAAAAGCTGTGTTTTATGAACATTGAAGTGTTTTAAATGAAAATTCCGTGGTTTTTTAAATTATTCTTATTTGGGTTTATGAAAAATAATTAGCAATATACTTTAAAAATGTATTTTTTGTGTTTGGTTTTGAAATAATGTTTTTAAGTGGGAACTGAACCATTGAATAGTGGAACTTTATTTTTTTTCTAAATGCAATGGTAGAGTAGTGTTTTAATTAATATTAAAATTGGATTAAAGAAATGGTTTTAAAAGTTTTTTTCATAAAGAAAGTTGTTTTTCGTTGAATTGTTTTTGGGAAAACATTTGAAAGAGGCCAAATATAATTTTGGTGGGTTACTTGATTTTCTTGAAAACTACCCTATTTCATTGTTTCATGAATTTTTTTAAGGATATAAAGGATGATTATAAAGAATATTTTATATGTATGCCAATTTGGAGTGTTTTTTGAAATGCTAGTTTGTGTTTTGGATTTGGAATTCTAGTATTTTTTATTCTCACATACCATTTTGTGAGATTCCATGGTTTCTGAACATGATCTCATTCCTTCTTTTTCGGTTGTATTATTTTCAATCCTCCAATGTTTTTTTATTTCATAAATATTTTATGGTCATTTTCTTTTTGATATGTTCTTAAGAGACCTTTGGATCAATACTTGGGTAATTAGTACAGATGTTTCTTATAGGAATTTTAGCAAATGATTGGACTAGTTTTGTGGGGTTCACCATGGGTTGGTGTTGCAAGTAAAGGTCCTTATTTACTGATAGAGTACGGTACCCTGATTCAAGGGACAATATCATCTTTAATTTTTTGAATTTATTGAATGGTATCCCTATGTAGGTGAGTTCTAAACTAGATTATGGTTCTACTATGTGGGTGTCATGATTTTTGTGGTTTGTTTTCATTTGAGGAAGTGAGATCTCATTTATAAGTTTTATTTAGAGAATTTTTCAGATGTTTCCCCACAGTGTAGGTATTCATTGGGCATTTTCCCTTTTATTAATCCAATTATAATATTTTAAAATTTTTGGGAGACCCATGCATGGTATCAATTAATTTTGGTTCTTTTACTAATTACTGTGGTTTTGTTTTTCTTGGGTACATTTGGAAGCCTGGTGTATTTAGATTTTTGGTTTAGACTAATCAATATTACTCGATAGTTTTTTTCCTAGAGACCTCTCTAGTGGTTCATCATCAAACTCACATCACTTTGTAGAGGTTGGGTAGTGTCTTATTATTATTACTTCCATCGTGTCTTGAAACATTTTTGAGGAAGAAGGTGGAATGGTTGAGAGTCTGTGACACACCTAGTGTCTCTTTTATATGGGGTTATTTTATGGGTAGTTTATACCTTCGTGTACGAGGAATTTTGGGCTGAAAAGGGTGAAATTTGGGGACATATCCAGGTCACATGATTAATGTGCATGATTAGATAAAGCATGCAGCCTTACTGTGTAGTTTGAAACGTTCTTGATAGTGGGGATTTTCACGATTACAGTACGAGTCATTTAACTGTGTTAGTGATCCATGAAATCCAATTTAATTGGACTATTTTTTGTTTTTTGGGTTTCTTTTTATCTGGGGTTTATTACCTTAGCTTCCCGAGTTATTTTTCCCAAATTTCGGTTCCTCTACTAACCCTCATTGTCTCTTATAGTGTGTTTATAAGGTGATTTCATAGTGGTATCATGGTAACATTTCACCCAATGTAAAAGGTTAAGAGTCCAATATAATTTTTTATTAGTTTTCTCTATTTTAAACCTTCTTATATTACCTTATGGGTCATGATTGGATGATTTTATTAATTAGGGTTGTTTTGAATGTGGTATTTTGGTTTCAAAGGGTTGTGAACAATCCTTTGAGTTCCATTTTGGTGGATTTCATTGAAGATGACATGATATCTCCAATTAAGGTGGGTGTTTCCAATTCATTTACTTTTTTATAATAGTTCAATGAATTATTTGTGCTTTATATGTATTTTATTTTTAAATTAATGATTTATAAGATAGATGGTTTGTGTTTCCTAATGTTTTTTCATGCTTGGGCCAGTTTTCAATTCTTAAAAGTGGGTGATTTTCTTAGTGCAACATAAATTGGTTTTGAAATAGTATTTTTTATGCATTCTTTGTGTATGATAAAATACAAAAGAGGTTTTATTTTTTAATAACACCTTTATTAGTGATTAAGGACAAATATGTCTTTAAAGTGAGGTCTCTGTAGTGTCTAACAGGTTTTCAAATTTTAAAGGGGTGGTCTTGTTTTATTATGTGAAAATGGAGTTTTCCATGACATATGTGGCTATGATATGAATAGTTTATTCATTATTTTGGAATTATGATTTAATTCCAATTTGTCTTAAAAAGTAAATGTATGTGATATAAGTGAAGTCTTGGTTAGAACTATTGATGTGATGTTGATTGTACCCTTGTTGATCCCCCTTATGTTATAGAAGATGATTTTTATCCATGTGATGGATGACTTGTAAAGTGACTCATGTTGTGCCCATGGACATGGTATATTATTAAGGGTAGTGTGATAGTTGGGATGGATATGATTGTAGTGTTATACCTTGCGTATTTGTTATTGTTTAGTGATGAAATTGTTTTCTTATAGACCAATAATATTATTATTCCATGGGTAGATCTAAGATACTAAGTGGGATGTAGTGGGGAATTATTTTTATAGTTGAATTTTAGCACCTTATCATCCCCCATAGTTGTACATAACACCTTGATATGGGGATTTTCACTGAGTTATCTTCTTAAATTGGTTCAGTTAATAGATATCTGACCATTAACTGACTAGAATTTGGTCCACCTATATGTGTCTTATGTTATCCTATTGGGCCCGATGGTGTTGCCTCTTGATATGTATCATATGTTTTTCTTTCTGTTACATATATTTTAATGTGTGATGTTTATTTCTAGGCTGAACATTTTTCAAGATGGATCATATTTTTTTAGTCAAGATGTTAGCTAGTATTAATTCAATCTACATTTCAACATTACTAGTAACCCTTTTGGTTTTTTATTTATAGTTTTAATTTTTTTCCTTGGTTCCCTTTTTATTGGGTGTGTAAAGGATTTGAAACAGAAAAAAGGGATATGGTTTTCAATTAGAACACTTGATTGGACCCTCTATTGAAATGTTTTAAAACATGTGTGGTTTTATTTTAAAAATGTAGTGTATTTAAAGATAGATGGGGGCACATTGAAAAGTATTGGTTTATAGTAAAACCTTTTCATGGGATGTTTTATGAAATAGGTTCATTAAGAATGTTCATGATCCATTACTCAAATGTTTCTATATTATGTAAAGGAAAGATAAATGTTAGTTTTTACTATTATTTCAATCTAGAGAGCTTGTTATCATTTAAAAAATGAACAAACCATTATGATTGTGGTATCCTACTAGCTTCGACTCACACCTAGAATACTCTCAAAATTATTTATATATTCTTCAAGTTTTGTGTAGGTTTTGTTATGTGTTTTATTTTTGGTTGGTTTCATGTGTCATATTTCTTATGAATTAGATGGCTATTAAGATCATGATGGTGACTTGTGACTCCCATAGAGATCAGGATACATCCTTCAGTTTTGTGGAACCAATTGGCTTGATTGTTGGGTATCAGCCTCTTTATAATTTTATCTTTACTTTATGATTTTTTTGAAATTTTTTATTCTTTAAATAAATTCTTATTAATGTGAGATGTTTCTTGTAATTTAATTTTGTTTCTTTTATTCTATTTTTGGATGTTTTTGTTGTGATTTTGAGCGTGATACAATCCCTAATAATTAGGTTTGATACCCTTGACACTTTTTTCAGCTGAGGGGGATCGAGGATGCCCCTCGAGTATGTGGTGAGCCTTCTTGGGAATCTATTGGATGAATTTCCAAAGTTGGTTCATTACAAAAAAAATTACATGTACTATGTCTTTTTTTCAATTGTTCCTAACACATTATTCTAAAATAGATGAAAATAAAATTTTGGTTTCCATAATATTTTGGGCATCAAAACAATAGAATATTAAGTCTTAGGAAAACACATTTTTTTATACATTATATGATGAACAACTGTAAGATATTTGGAATTAAATGATATACTTATTTTTTAATGATTGTTTCTTATTCAGAGAAAATGTATATTTTTAGTGACCTCCTATTTGAAATTTAGTAAAAAATGGATAAATTTTTATAAAAAATATTTTGTCTAAAAAATTTGAATTACATGGAGTTGAATAACCATCTCTGAATGAAGTTCTGGATGTTTTCTAATGATCAAGTATATTATCAACCTTATACCTTTCATAAACCTTATAATTTTCTACCTTCAACTAAATAATATTTCATTATTAATTTTTTATATTTATTATATTTGTTAGCCACATATTCCTCCATCTCCTCAAATATTGGCGTATTATAATTATCACCCAAATAATTAGAATAAGTAAAATCTAAATAAATTGTAAAATAATAAGCATTAATATTTCTCATAAATAAAGTGTCATACTAATTTATTATAGAATAGAATATGATGATCTAACTACTATCATAAAAGTTTAAATCATTATTTAAATATGGATCTTCACTAGAACGTCGGACATCTGTTGCTTTTAAAACTATCTTTTCATTATTCTCTAAGGATCTTCTAGACTCCCATTCTTTCATTCTAAACCTTATAAAATCTGTCTTGATGTATCTCAGCTAATTATATTCATGGAAAATAACATTAGAATAATTTTTCATATCTAATATTCTATTGGATCAATGACCTCAAAAAATTTCCTTCTGATTGTTATTCTGGGAAGAATTTGTCTCAAACAACATGTTAATGCATCTCTCTAGTTTAGAAATTCCCCTTCACTAAGCTCCTTATTTCTAGAAATTGAAAAATGATTCTTATATGTATTCTATGAGGTAGAAGGCTTAGAATTTTTATACATTGAAGTTTTATTATTAAAGGAAACTCTGTTATTATGTTTATCATCATCATAACATACTTTTTTATTATTATCAAAAAGTACTTTTAAGGAAAAATTGAGAAACCCAAAGAGAAAACATAGTTGTTACAGGATAACATAAGCCTATTGGAATTTTTATCCTTAATAATCTTTTAGGGAAAAAAGTTACCAATGTTTTTGGATCATGCATTATAAGGTCTTCAAATCAATGCACTAGTCTGTCCCATGCTTGCATGTATTCCTCTTGGATGATTTTCCCCGCTTTGAAACCTCTTACTAAGACTTGATTCTTCTTCTCAATCCAATCCCTCTATTACCTATTGGTTCCCACCCTATCATTCATTTACATCATTTTATCACTATCTTATAATGAAGCATTGATCAAAAGGGATTCCTCCCCCATTTCATCCATGGAATATAGTAGTAGCTCCAAATGTTCCTCAACATCCATGCATGTATTATGTAGGAAGTTCCAAATGGGATCATTCCCATCATCTATAGGGTCTCCTCGAGCAGCATTTCAATTTTTGTTGCGAACACCTTCCCACAATTGGACATTCACTTAATGGATGAATGTGTCTCCATTGGTGGTGGAATATATGAATAATCCATGTGTCCTTTCATTCCACCACATCGACCCTTCCTCCTCAATGAACTACATATGTCGCTACATTAACATTCTTGAGCATTGAATTCTATAAACTAGCTAGAAGTTTCATCACAAGACTCCTCCCTCTGAATACCCTACTCCTAGTTCATATGTTCTTCCATGTCTATCTTCTGGACATTCCCTTCATTCTCCAAGATCTCAAAGCAAGTACACAACATAATAGCTAGAAACACTCATCTCAGTATTGACATGATCACTAGAAATTTCTTAGCTTGGGGACCCTCATATCTATTGTTATCATGTTTTGTAAGAACATCCTCTAGAAGAAACTCTCTTAAAACATTAAAATAACTAAACAATAGGAAATGATAAATAGGATGCACAAATATTATGTGGTTTAGAATTATGTTCATACATCCATTGGAGAACACTTCAAGATATATAAAACTCTATAAGATCAAGGATTTCTCTAATTGAATTAGGGATATATTCTATCAATAATTGTTTACTTGCCATATACTTTAATTAAAATGTTCAAGTAATTCCACCACACATTTATAGAATAGTTTAGCATATTAATTCTGTCATACATACATCCAATGATTTTGGTCAACCCACCATTGGAGTTAGTTAGAAACTTATATCCAGTATCTTCCATCACCTCAACACTATTAATTATGTTCCAATCGTACTATCAACACTTGATGAAGTTCTATTTCGTCTATTGTCCAATGCATCATGACAAATGATTGTTTGGTAATCCTTCCATCTAATGTATTTATCAGAAAATAAAATTTGGAAGATTTCAAAAAAAATAACCCACTTAAATAATATTTCATGGAACTCCATGATAAAACTTCAGAACATATTCAAAAGTATTACTTATTCATCATGTAACATGTGTTCTCTACTATATCTAGTTCACTTGAGTCCGACTATGGTATAGTGTTACCTTAAACATTATTCCACCAAATTATTCCTGAAAATTTAAATCATATTTTTTATTAACTACTATATTTAAGAGATCTAAAACCTTAAATTATAATAGTCTTTAGATGAAATATAATTTCAGATCAATGGGTTTCATTCTATCATGAATCATCGGATTTTGGGTAAGCTGGATTTCACTCTCACTATCGAAGAATAATTTTCCCAATTCCCGTGACATTACAATAATCATCAGAAATCACACTAAATATGAAAAATCCATTCCATATTCCATAGATTCTATGTATTTTTATTTTATTATATACAATGTAATCATGGGTTGCGGTCAGTACATCTAGCTGACCGCGATTCAACCAAAAGTAAACACAAAGTCTGTTATGTTAATTCATATGTGTATGTCCCCAAAGAAATACACATAAAATAATCATTTTAATGGATGATAGTCCCCACAACATTGAATTATATCATCTAATCCATTCATGTATCATATGATCCATTTCATGTATTTCTTGTTTTTCCTCTTAGGGTTAGACATAACTCAGATCACTACACCAATTGTAAATACAATGTCTATAAATTTATAAAACATTTTGTTCCTCGTACTTCATATAGTTGATTCATACTATAAATTATCCATGTAGAAGGCCACATATTCCAATGCTAGTGGTATTATATTTGATAACATGATGTTTCTGGAATGAAGGGTTAATAAAGGTCTGTAGACGGTCACCCCAAATTTCTCAATAATCTTCCAGATGTATTCCTTGTGGGATAACAGTAGTGCGTCAAATTTCATGTCCCTATTTATCATCATTGTGATATTTTCTTATATTTCCAGGATCCTTCATTTCAAAAAATACAAACTACCTACACTTCATCTCATAATATTTAAACTCTCGGGACCTGCCAACAATATTCCATCCACAAAGTGGAGTGTGGTTTTAGTCTCATTAGACCATAACTTATGATAGAAAGAGTGATCAATTTCTCTAATCATGAATCCCTCTACAGTCATGAAAGTTTCAGAAAAAATCCACTATAGATGTGCTATTTTCATGAATTATAGACCACTCTTCAATTAACAAACAAGGACCTCATTCCAATGATATTAAAAACCATTTTTCTAGTTCATGTAGATATACTCTTCCATATTTCCATAAAGAGAGGCCATCATGACATCCATTTATTACAAATTTAGATAATTTTATATAACTAAACTCCACACTATTTAAATTATAGTCTGATTTTGTTCTTGTGAAAATATTTCTATGAATTTCATTCCTTCCTTCTTTTGGAATCCTTTCATCATCGTTTGAGCATTGTATTTTCAATTTGTTTTTTTGGATTATTCCTTAAAATGGAAAAGATATTTTTTCTATAATTCTCTATTTCTATTCATTAGATAATATGGCTCCAATGATTGGTTAAAATTTAATAAATTCATTTATTCCTTTATTTTTGACTCCCAATTTTTTGAGTCATTAAATGCTACTACCTCTTCTAGAAAAATGGAATCCCCATAATCCGTTAGAATTAATACATTCAAATAGCTTCATATATCAATATTGGATTCATAAATATAAAATTTCTTCTCACTAGAGCATGGAATTATTTTCTTAATGGTGCTTCTATTTTTTATTCTCCAACTTCTGGTGCACCGACAGTCGACCACTCAACTTCTAGAGCTTTTCCTTAGTCTTCAACAAACATTGATAATTCTAGAACATACATTACTATTCAATCTTTTGATGGATTTATATTGACATATAGTATTACCAAAACATAGCACATTTTGATATTTTCATATAGATTAATTTAAACTTATTAGGTTGACTTCTTATTAACACCCTCTAATTCATTTAGGTTACAATCCTTCCATATGATCTTCAAGTTGTATATGTATTTTTCAAATTCAGATGATTTGAATTTTTTCATCATCACATAATTTGAAGCCAAAGTCAGCATTATGATATCCTATAAGAAAATAATATTTTGACATTGACTCCATATTTTTTATTTACTTATCATTAATGAGGTCAAAAGTTATACTCAAAAATATTTTCATGTTCCCAACTTCTTGTAAATTATTAAACCATAATAATTATGGTAAAATATTTCTCATAGTGGATGATGAACTTCTATTAGATAATTATGTTTCAATATTGATTACTTTTTCTCAAATTTACTTGGTAATTCTATAGTTCATATGCATGAATCTTTACTTCTCAATCAAATTTTGATTCATTCTAAATACTACACCATTTATTATGGTGTTTCAAGTATAATTATTTCAATCCTTCTTTCTTTCTTCCAACATAAATTCGGGAAGTTTCAATAATTATACACTACACAATTATCTGATATTTCAACTTATGAACACTCTCCAATTACACCATGTCTAACAACTATTAAGCCACATTTAAAACATCAAATTGTAACATACTAAAATACACCAATACCTACCATGTTTTATAATTTATCAAAATGAAAATATAAAGAGATCCTATGTAAGATTGGACTAGGGATGGATCCCATGAATCTGAGTGAACTAATTATTGCTTATAGAATCTATGATTTTTTCAATCAGTTTGAATGAAATAAAATTATTTTTTACTAGCTCATATCTCCCACAACTTATGATGATTTTTTATTGAGCATCCATATATATTTTCCATATAGAACCTTCATATTCTTCACTCTAAGATGTCTCAGCCTATAGTACCAGACCACCATGTATTTTGAGTATGTAATTCTAGCCAACACAATTTCTTATTAATTTCCCATCTATTAGAGTTTTTCATCATTTAAGGCTCACACCACAACCATAGATCTATTAATAAATTTCTATACTCCATTGGCGAAAGTAGTACATGTTGGTCCTATGCGTAGTTGAAGTGTATCATGCGTCATGCCCAGCTTTGTTTTTTTTTCAGGATTAATGATTAATCTAAGATTTTACATGACATTGAACATTATGATCAATGAAATTAAATAATAGAATATTGAAACGGGATAAAACATTATAACCAATGTGGGGATCATCACATATAAATTATGATCAATTTAATTAATTAATGATTTTCCTTTTTGAAATTACCTCATCCTTAATGGATTTGAAATGGGATCTGTGTAATGGTAATGAAGAGTATATTCCCTCTAATGGTGATCCACATATGTTCCAAAAATCTTTGAAGGTCACCATGGGATCCTTCAAGTGATTTCATGGAAATTCCTTTCGCTTGTGTCATCTGCCTTAGATTACCATGAGAACAACATCCATATAATTATCATTGATCTCTCTCGACTAGAGAGTGTGCGGTGGAGGAATATCGCTCTCCATTTTTGGGAGAATTCTTATAGAAGGGATATCTCTAGGTGTTTCTGGGATTTTCCAAATCCATTGTGCAAAACCAATCAAATTAATTGGCTCTAAAAGAGAATAATATAATTGGTTTTATATACTTTTTGGGTTAAAATAAAATAATTATAAAAGATCCCATTATTATTTACTTAAAACCTATAGGACCCCATGTCAAATAATAATTTCATTGATATTATTTCTTGACATGAGCTTATCTTGTTAATTAAATTAAATATTATTTAATTAAATAATATTCCATATTAATTATTTCTCACTAGACCTAAAAACTCAGTCCTCAAATCCTCCACATTATTTATCGATCATTGAATAGTGAATATTTATTTATTAAATAAATATCACTACATTATTCTCCAATATATAAAAATATATTATATTCATTGAATATAAAATAGAAATTTATTAAATATTCTGGTCACATTAGATTTTCTTGAATTGCTGGTGATGGAATATATGCGATCAAGAAAACATGAATAATTATTAAACCATATGTGGTAAAAATATTTATTCAACTTAGTAAATTATAAAAAAAAATATATTATTTAACTAAGATTCTAGATAAACTTATTTTGTTGACCTCTTGGACTCATTCTCATTGGTATTATGTGAGGCGGGCTAATGTACAAGGTTAGCATCTAGTAACATGCCAAGGCACCCTTGAGAAATCAGTAAATTACACAACAACATAATACTTCATACAGATGCATATTGTGTAATATAATCCATTTATCATGATATCTCAAATCATCTATGTTTCATGTTTGTGGCATCAACCTATGTGCTTGATGTATCTTTCTTTGAATTCCTAGAAATTGACCTTGTATATAAAACACCATTGACATAGATCTATTTAGGCTATATCATTTCCATAAAAGGGTCTAAGATCTCAACTTCTGTTATGGAATATAATGGAAAAATCTTTTCTATCATTATTGGAAAATAAAATATTACTTGTGATGCACCAAATGAATCCTACCCCACTGAAAACATATGTCATCACAGTTTTCATCAATATATCAATGTACATGACTCATAATACTCATTAATATTAATCTAAAAATATAATGATAATTAAACACATACATAGATGGGAACATCCAATGAATGATATAAATGCCTATTTCCTACTATCATGTCTCATTCTCATAATATAACACACCAAATATTACCAAGGGAATACACCATGAGAAGGTGCATAAAAATCTTGTGAGTCTCCACCCATAATAGCATTTATCATATGTTTCCCTCAAATGAAATCATTTAGATAGAGATTATATATTTAAGAATAGTGTTGTAGAACTTATGGGTTCTCATCATAGCGGGGAACTATTATGGAATTTTAATGCGACATATGTTCTTAGGACACTATCACATACTATGTTATGTATAAAAACAATCATGATGTGATAAGGAGTTTATTGATATTCAAAACTATGAATTAAAGTTATCCTAAAGTACATAGAAGTTGTTTCTAGGGAACCGACTCTAGAATAATCCCACTTTCACTATATCCAGCTACTAACAACCCTCATTTCACTAACCCTAACATGATACTCATAATTCTACTAGGATAGGCCTTTATTCAATGGTTGTACAAATTCTCTTTCTTAAGTGATCTGTTTACTTCAATTTCAACCCAATATTAAAAATAAATCACGAGGTGATACTTTCAGAGTATATGCCTGTTCTATTGGTGTGAAATTTACACCTTTTGAAAGATCCACCATTGTATTATTATCAAAATATAATGTGATAGAGTCTTTACTTCTAGGCACCAAATAATGCTACTGGACAAATATTCATATCCAAACAGATTCCTTGAGTATACCAGAAGCCACTATATACTCAGACTCCAATGTAGAATCAACAATAGATGGTTTCTTTGAACTCTTCTAACCCATAGCTCATCTATTGAGGTAGAAAAAATATCTTGACTATGACTTTTGATCATATTGATTTGTCTTAAATCAAGCATTAGTATAACCCATGGTGTCCAACTCTTCATCTCCTCCAGACACCAGAAAAACTCCGTAATTCTTATCAAATACTTAAGGATAACTATAATAGAAAACCGATTTTTGTTTCCTGTATTTTCTTTATATCTTTTTATCATGCTTAATTCATAGGAAACATCACGTCTAGTACATAACACGGCATACTTGGTTGATCCAATCACTGAAGAACATGGGATATTTCTCATTATCTCTTTCTCATGTTGTATTAGAGGGAACATTTTATTATAAATATGTAAAACATGTGACACTAAAACCAATGCACTCATGGATTATTCCATACTAAATATCTTTAGTATCTAGTCAATATATTTACTTTTACATAGTCCAAGAAGTCTCTTGAATCTTCAAAAAATATCCAGATCCCTGTAATATGGACTGCATCAACTAATTCCTCCATAAAGAAATTTTTTTAACCATTCCATAATAGACTATAAGACTGCTATGTGATTTCTAAAAAGGAATATGTTATCAAAAGAGACTACTATGATAATGAATTCATTCACCCTAAAACTATAGTAAATACATGACTCACATTTATTCTTAATGGGAAAAATTATATTATGGATTTATAAAATTGAATGTTAAAAAACCTAGATGCTTAATTTAATCCACAAATGCATATCTAAAACATCAAAATTATTTTAGAATGACCTAGAGTTACAAAACATCTAGTTGTGTCATATAGACATCTTCCAGAATTTTCCCATTAAGGAATTCAGTTTTTACATCCATCTTCTAAATCACATAGTAATCATATGATACTATAGAAAGAAGAATTTTGATGGATTTAAACATGGAAACCGGTGAAAAGGTTTCATCATAATAAGTTTCTTGTTTTGTTTTCAGACACTTTAGAAACTATACTTACCTTATATGTAATTAATTTACCTTGCATTTATAATTTTCAATTAAATACCCAGTTTCATCCAATGATCTTTACATCAACTGGAGAACTGAACAGAACAAAAATTTGGTTCTAATATGTGGAATCTATTTTAGAATTCCTAGTTTCTTTCCATATTACAAATTCTATGATCATTACTACCTTTTCATAGGAGGTAGGTTCATCATTTTAAAATAATAATAAGTATCCTTATTTAGTGACACGAAAACCATATCTCTTCCGGTTCTCTTACCACTCTTGTGATCCTACCCAGTAATTTTGTTTCACGAACTAATTCTTCTATGGGGATCTATGGAATATGTTTCTGTACCAACTCTAGTTTATCTTTATCATCAACTCCATCAAATTCATTCTTGATCCCACTATCTTTTTTTAGAGTATTCTCTCCCTCTTATAAAGGACAACTTGTCTAAAAATAATCAATTTATTTTCTGAGTGGATGTATAGGTAGTATCCATTTATTTCCATAGGATACACTATAAAGATTAACATTGTACCCTGGGGTGCTAGTTTGTTTCCTGAGAAGGCATTAACAAACACCTCTCAACCATATACATTTGTATGAGAAAAAACTAGTTTCTTTCCACTCCATTAATTGAATGGAATTCTATTTCCTAATTTAGTTGGAACTTAATTTATTGTATATGTTTTAGTTTGTGATTCATATCCTCAAAAGAATAAAGGAATATCTTTATGAATCATTATCGACCTTACCATGCCTAACAAGGTATGGTTCCTCCTTTCAACATTATTATTCCATAGTGTTGTAGATGTTGGAGTGAATTGAGATAATGTCCCAAACACCCATAAGAAGTCAATAAACTCTTTGTTAAGATATTCACCACCATAATCTGATCAAATTTTCTTTATCTTCATTCCAAGTTGGTTTCCTACACCATTCGTGAAATAATCATATTTCTCAAAGGAATCATACTTATACCTCAGCATGTATACATATCCATATCTACTCAGGTCAATAGTAAAATTTATGAATTAAGAATATCAACCTCTAACTTATACTGGAAATAGTCTACATACATTAGTATGTACCAATCTTAGAAGCTCTATAGCCCTTTATTCTTGTCCAGTGAATGGTAATTTTATTTTTATTTTTTTCTTAGAAAAAAATGGAATCTTTCATGTGGTTTTAGATCAAATGATTCAAAATAACCATATTAAAAGATATTTCTCGAATGCTTCTCAATTACATGACGAAGAGAGTGATTTCATAACTATTTTTAATATGATTTATTTGAACATTAATTGTTATCAATTTACAATAAATCATTTTCATAACATAATACATAAATATGATTACTTAAATGTTCAATACCAAAAACATATAACATTACTTAAATGTTCCATACCAAAAAAATGTTCTATTTTTAAAAGAAACAATTTTCATTTCCAAAATTTAATATAACCCCATCTTCCTCTAGGCATGATATAGAAATTATGTTCATGGTTACATTAGGTACATAATAAAAATATTTTCAAACAAAAATCATTCATGTTGTCTATGAAAGGTGGTAGTCACCATTTTCTAGAACATCTAGTCTCAGACAATTAGTAGCTCTCAGATCCACCTCTCTTATAGAAATATTTAAAATTCTACATGGTTCCTGTATTTAGATACACATTTGACCCCCAAAAGTTCTATCTAATACAGAATGTGTAGATATTTAAATATTACACTCAGTAACAAATTCACCTTTACCTTCCCCTTGCTTCTGGTTTTCGTTCATCTTTTAGTGTCCTAGTTTACTATATACAAAACATACTCCCTCCTATTCCTTTCCCTACCACTGGATTTATTCTTCATGGAGGGATTAATATTCATAGCTTTAGACTTATTATGAGTATTGGGTGACTTTTCCCTATTCTTACTTTTCATATTCACTATAAGGACCATAGGTTTATCATTCCCCATGTACTTTTCCACTTGGATAATGAAAATAAGAAGTTTTGATAGATTCTCCTCATTATTTATCAATTTTTAATTAAAAATTAAACTAGAGAATGTATTGGACAATGATTAATGTATGAGAACTATACACAACACATCAAGGAATTCAATCTCGATGATTATTAAGCATTCTATGTAGCCATAAGCTTGGATATATGAATCCCATCTAGAATAGACTATACAATCATAGTTGTAAAAAAATAAATTGATATCACATACCTCACTTTCCCCACCTTGTATTAATAGAAATACCGAGGTTAAGATGTCATGTTATACAAATCCATGTAGTCATTTAGCATCAAAAGATAATTGTTCAGGGATAATTGCATGAATCATTGAACATCTATGGGATCGTTAAAATGTATCTTGTAGAGAGATAACCCTTTATCACTTTTATCATTGCCATGTGTGTTAGGAATAGGTTCTTCTAAAATATAAAATTTTATTTTCATGGTGAACGATAATACATAAACACCTTTTACACTCTGGGAAATTTGTTTCGGTGAGAAGGTTATCCTTTTCAATTATGGATTGTAATGATATTTGTGATTTAATTTTAATTTTGATTCTAAAAAATAGGATGAGAATAATTTTAGTAATTTATATAATAAATTTTAGAAAAATAAATATTTATTAATCTCCCTTTATATTATGAAAAAACAATATCCCTCACCGTTGGATTTGAAATATCATGTTGCTCAGATATTATAGTGTAAAATATCCATATTCCCCTTCTAATTACCCCAAATTTGTGTTTACTCATAGTCTTTTGAGTTGACTCTAGAATCCTAAAACAATCACATAAAAAGTTCTTATATAGGCTCATGATCGTCCACATGTATACAAAAAATTACACATTTAAGAAAACTAACATTATATTCTTAAGCATTCTTTTTTAAGATAAATCATGCTCGAATCAATTAATTATCATATTTAATTATTCAATTCTTTTATCTAAATTCTCATCTGAATTTCGTTGAGATTATATATTATTAAACAAATTAGATAAATTAATTTAAAATTAATTATGTACATAAATATACTTTAGAGGTATCACGGTGAATAATCATCTGATTCTACCTAATAATTATTATACTCATATACTGTTTACTCTTATGACATAAGGAATACACTAAAAATCACATACATTCATGACATGTATTATTGACTAAATGATTACATGAATTAAATGATATTTTGATCATCTGTTATGGATAAATGCACATAGAGTAAGAACTGTAATATGACTCATACATGATATTAAGATCTAAACATTACACAATGATTAAATAAAAACACACACAGACAGATATATATATATATATATATATATATATATATTAAGATACATGACATGGAATTTCCTATCAACTTTATGATCACATGAAAGAACATGTTAAAAAGGATTACGTAGTATAATAAATAAATTTTACCTTTTCATAATTTGGTATAAGTAAAACGTGTGTACAAATGTGTTATATAACATGTACATCTCATACCGTCTATCAGAGGCACACACATGGGGACTTAACATGTAAATAATGTCTCAAAAAATGGATTAAAGTGCAAGTACAGTGGGATACATGGAGTGTGGCCTCTGAATTATATCGTCACTAGTCAGGTAGTCTATGTATTGAAATACATGTACCAACTATGTCTTCAATTACTACATGTCATGTATGTGGGCTACATAGTGTGTAATTTTGATCTCTATGCACTAGGATAGCCCATTCAACATGTAGTGTAAAAAATAAATTCACTTTATGTCTTCAATGCACACAATTTCAATTATTAAAAAATTAATTCATTTTTATTTGAACACAAGTACATGTCTTGTAACTCCGGTTACATATTTTGTACTCTTGTGTAATCCAACCATATTCATTAGCGCCCTCAGATGAGTTCTATAATTTTATTTGATTCATAAAATTGACTATTTTATTTAGATATATTATAAATGAAATAGGGAGAACAATGTATAGGATTTCGTATTAAAAGAATTATTAAACATGAATTGGAAACTAAATGACCAATGTGTAAATCAATAAATGATTTTTATATAGTTATGTCACCACTCTGATACCAATTTTAGGTTTTGGGTGTAGTGAAAGAATTTTATGTCACATTCCCAACATTTATTTTTTTAATGGTAAATTATTAATCTATGATTTTACACAATGTAGAATGTAATGATCAATAGAATTAAATCAAATAATATTGATAAGGGAAAAAACACTATAACCAGAGTGGGGATCATCATATATTAGTTATAATCAATTTAACTAATTAAAAAATTTCCATATTGGAATTAAATCTTCATTGATGGATTTGTAAACAGATCTTTGTAATTCAATAGTTATGTTATAGGAATCAAGAATGGATTCCCTCTACCAGTGATCCACACATGTTCCACAAATCTTCAAATGTCATTGTAGAAATCTTTAGGTGGTATCATGGAAAATTTTATTTATTTCACTGCCCACCCTTCATCTCCATAAGAAATGCTTCCAAAATTTTCTCCATTTTCCCTCTATACATCAGTGAGGTAGATAGAGGAACATCTCTCTTTGTTCTTGGGAGAATTCTTAGGGAAGGGATCTCTCTAGGGATTGGGTGGATTCTACAAATCCATCTTTCACAACCAAACAACTGAATAGGATCACATAGAAAATAATATAATTGGGGTTATATAAATGTAGGGTAAAAAGAAAATAATTTCACAAGTTCCATGTATTATTTATTAATCCCTACAGAACCCCATGTCTAATAATAAAAATATTACTATTTCTTTTCATGCACTTATCTTGGGATTAAATTTAATAATTATTTAGTAAAATATTATTAATTATTTATTATTTCTTACATGACCTAAAAACTCATTCCACCATACATCCATATTATTTATTGGTTCTTGAATAATGTCTATTAATTTATTAAATAAATATAACTTTATTATTCTCTAATAAATTAAAAAATATTATATTCACTACATAGAGAATAATTATTTATTAAATATTTTTCTCACATTATATTCTCTTGAATAAGTGGTGATGAAATATATAAGATCATGTAAACATGAGTAATTATTAAAGCACATGTTTTAATAATGTATATTCAACTTTGGAAATACTAAATAATAATATTTATTTTACTAATATAGTAGATACACATAGTGTGTGGCCCTCTAGGCCTCTTTCTTAGTGGAATTAGGAGAATCAGCCTAAAGTCCAAGGATATTATCTAGTAAAACATCATACAACCCAAAGAGAAAGAATTTAATGTCTCGAAAATATAATACCTCAAATAGATTCTTACTATGTAATATAATCCATTTATCATGACATGTCAAATCATGTAGGATACATGTTGTTTCCATCAACTTATGTGCATGATGTCTTTTTCTATGACTTCCTTGAAATTGAACTAGGATATAAAATACCATGGCCACTAATTTATTTAGGATATATAATTTCCATCAAATAGACTGACATTTCAAATTCCATTAAATAATATAAGGGAAATATCCATTCTTGTATTATTCATTAATGAAATATAACTTGTGATGCACCGAATATATCCTACCTCATGAAAAACATATTTAATCACGATTTTGATCTATACATAAAAATATGTGACTCATAATACTCATTTGTAATAATTTTAAATTCTAATGATAATTACACCTATCTTCATATAATAACATTCAATGAAACATATAAATATGGATTTCCTACGGGCATTTCTCGTTATCATATTATTATATACTGGATATTACCAAGGGTGTACAATAAGAGAAGGTGGATAAAATTAAAATGAGTCTCCACCCCTAATAGATTATATCATCAGTGTCTCAAAAATGATATCATTCGGAAATAGTACATAAATTTACCAATAGTTTCCTAGCACTTCTAGGTTCTCATCATAGTGGGGAACTGGTATGACATTTTTGTGTGAAAACTATTGTTTGGACATCATCATATACTATGTTATGCTAAACAACAATAATGATGTGATGTGGAGTTTATTAATACTCAAAACAATGTATACAAGTTATCAAAAAGTTCATTTAATTTGTTTCTAGGGCACCAAAGTCAACAGTACCATACCCAGCATCATCCAACTTTCCCACATAGATGAGATTATTTTGGAGGCCTAAAATTTGTTTCACATCCATTGACCATATGAATCACCCATTATACATATGGATGTTTAAATATCAATTTTAGAAAACTTCCAAATCTACATCATTAATAATAAGAACTTTTCTATAGATACTAGATACATTGTTAACCATGAACTCTTATTATACCATTGAATGGAATGATTCACTGGAGTAAATCTCCTATAAACCCATCAGAGGAAGAACATTAAGAAATAAATATCTTCGACCTTCTATTGTGTGAATGAAATTTGAACTCCTAATAGTTGACATATTGATTGATTCTTATATATTTCTTCAATTCATATGGTGGTTTTCATGATTCTGATAATGCTGATAGGAAATTACACAACACGTCAACTTTCATGGAATCCTCTTACCCAGATTACCCTCTGGTCATCAATTATTTATTCTCTAAGGTGATTTACACCTTGAATCATAATTCAGAGAATCGTAGAAATGTATTTGGACCTACCCTATTTGGAATTATTCATTGAGGACAAAATTATCGATATATTCAGAAACAAGATCAGTCTTTCTATAGTAATAACTAAATACAGTAACCATTCTATCCCATGATTTTTTATAATTATTATAGGAATATAATTACTAAGACATCAACTATAAAAATAACTTTCACTACATCAATCTGACTCTTAGTTATATTAATTTTTTTAACATAATATATAAATAATATTCCATTCGATAACCTCAAAAAAATTAGGCATCACATTAAGAACACATTATTTAGTGTTTTCAGTTTTTCATACGTATCTTCCATGGCCACCATATTTTTTAATGTAGTCTTCTTATCTTGGATGTTGTAGACCAAATTTCATTCCAACAAAATCATCAATAAAATGAGATATTTTATGTCAAATTTTAATACTCACTATTCTATATCATGTATGGATTTACTCCACCGAATGAAACATTCATATAATTTTAGATAATATTCTCCTCTATTCAAATCATTCATATACTGAAGTCACATTTTTCGAACTTATTAATTCAAAATTGCACTTCTTTAGACATCATATCCTCTAATAAAAATAATACCAAACGATATCAATATAACACTAAGGAAAAGGTGAATGTTGACTCAGTTGCTAATTACATATAACCATGATTTGATACCAATTGTTTGGAATATTATATCATTAAAACATCAGAATAATAGAATGTGAATTCGTTAGATGTTTTCACCCTCTATATACCCTATTCAATGTAATTCAATCAACCAAAACACCTTATGTATTATTGAATCAGAATAAGGAAGTCTCTAAACCCAAATAAACAATACTAAGTCACAAAAAACACACACAAACATTCAAATAAAGAAACAGTAAGAAAATATAATGCATATGCATAAATATTACATGGTTTTGACCTTCATCCTACATCAATGGGTGAACATTGTTAAATATTTATTACTCTATAAGAATAATGGTTTCAAAAATTCAATAAAAAATTTATAATATCAGTAATTCTTCAAGTGTAATATACTATTATCACAATTTACATGTGGTCCAAAAATAAATGTATTGATGTTTCTAACTTGCTGACTCGATGCCACTGACATCAGAAGCTTTTAATCAACACTCCATTATAGTTGGTCAACCTCCGATATCCAATTGCTTCAACCACCTCAACTACCAATTCCATAAAAATTTCATTGTAACTCACCATTCATTGAATAATAGTAAGGAAATTTGGTTTATACTATCACCCACACATGATGTTCTACTGCTACAGGTAACTGAGGAATCAATCCCATTGATGTTTTGGTAATCCCTCCTTCCAATGGATTTATCATATCTTGAAACAAGATTGATTCCCTAAGAGAAAAATATTCTAATAATTTATTAATGTTACAATGAGATAATCAAAGCATCATATTATCATTAGAATTATCAATAATTGTCCTCTTCAATTATCATTCCTTTAGAAGTATATCGATAGCCTTTTCAAAGAACTGGTCAAAAATAATTTCTTACTCTATAAGAAATTGTAAAACATTTACAATTTTCATAAATATCATGCATTTGATAAAATAATTCTCTTGGAATAAAATAAAAATAATAATAGATTTCATATAACAAATCATTTCTTATCTCCAACACTTTCAAATCTCTAAAATATGTAATCTTCAATTTATTCCATAGTCTATTTGTTATCTTGAAAGAATTAGTAAAACTATATAGGTTATGAGTCATAGATAAAAATAGTGTATTCTATACTTTTAAATTTGTTTATACTCATCTTTCTTCTGTAACGTAAGATTTGAAATTTCCTTCTCATATTTCTTATAACGTCCTTTCATCATCTGGCAGTTATCCACACTAATATTAATAAAGAAAATATTTATTCAATCTCTCCAATATTCATAATCAACTTCATATAGAGTATCTTTGATCTTATATCATGATAAATGGTGTGGTTTTGGGTGCTTGAGGAATCAGGAGGAGTCTTAAGGAAGGAACAAGAGTGTTGAAGCTAGAGTAATAGCTTGAGAAGGGTAGTTCACATTGTGAATAATTATTCACGGTTTGAATGACCATTTTACAAGAGCATCACTACATAAACCACAATCCACCACTAGAAGGTTTTATAAATGTTAGTTCTGGGTGTCTTCCCAGGTGTAGTTCACAGGGTCATGTAATGATCACAGTGTGGATATTTAATGTTTGAGATTTTGTGATTCGGTCATAGTGTTGTTCGCAATGTGAATAATTTTATAGTTTATGGGATTTGGTGAATTATTTTCTGAGTGAGTTTGACAAGAATTATTAATGTTATGAAGGGTGTTTCCAAGACAATAATGGTGTTCTTCTAGTCATGTCTATAAATTTTAGTTCCCCTTCGATTCCGCTCATTATTCATTTACTCCACTTGATCCTTGTAAAGTTGTAGGTAGATTTTAGGAGGTCATTCAACCCAAACATGTTTGATTGGTAATTTGTCAACAGGATATCAATTATTGTAGATTCTATGTGATTTTTATTTATTTAAATTTCCCCCCCCTTCTTCATTCCAGGGAGGTTTTGGTTGTGGAGATGTTTGGTCTGGGTCATGTTAAGGAGGGAGATTGATGGGTCTTGGTGTTTTTAATCTAGATAAAGGATTTTCATCGTGGTTTGTCTTAGTAATCATCATTGCTTTTATTTTTTCTCACCCAATCAAAATAAAGTATTTTGATTTAGGTAGGGGATCCTTGTTCTCTCGTAATTTGGTGTGTCTTTGATAATATAATTCTTTTATTTTTCCTTTGGGTGAATAGTAAGTACTGAATAGAAATATAATCAACCATAATTGTTGAATTTTAAAGGGGAGGCTATATTGAAATATATATCGTTATTTTGTGTTACTTTTTATATGTTTTTCAATATTTTCTGTTATTTTATAAAATCATTGTTATAATTGATCCATTGGTATGATGTGGCTACATTGAAATGAGAACTATTGTTGTGATTTATTTTTTGAATTCACCATTCATAAAGGGTGAAGAACTTATAAATGTGAATAAATTTACTTTTTATTAATCTATAAATTTTCTGAAATCATCTATGAAACATATGATGAAATGTTATGAAGTATATCATGAAAAGTTATGAAATATATAATTTTTTATGTGGTAAATTGTTAATGAATTGTTTGTTGATAAATTGATTAAAACAAAATGTAAAACAGTGAAAATTAAACAAATAGTGCACTTTATAATGATTTATAATTAGATATTAAATTTATATATTATTAAATATAACACGGTTATTAAACTGGAAAATATAGAAATTTTTGAAATCTTTAAAAAGTGTTAATTCTGGAATGTGTCTAACTATGTTTTGGGGTGAGTTGCATTTAAAGCAGCAATAGTGGGTTGAGAATCTCATTGAAAGATGTTGTAGTATTTTTTGTTATACTAGTTTTTTTATGTGATCTCGTAGGTGAGGTAACTTTTGTGACTATTATAATTACATTTTTATGTGATTTCTAAATGTACTCCACCAGAGTTGAGAATTTATTGATAATGTAAAAAATAGGATTCTTGTCTTCCAAGTGCTTTCCCCCATAATGAATTTGTTAGTGGTGATGATGGATCATTTTCTGGAAATTCCCATAGAAAAATGCTTGGATGGGGGTGAAGATGAGTTATATTGGGTTAGTTGGTGGTGATTCCTAAAGACAACGACTTAGTTTTTGGTGATTCATAGAGATGAAATATTAGTTGGTGTTTATTCCTAGTGATAGTTGATTACCGATTAGTGACAGTATGTGACCTGATTCGTGGTGGGGGTCCTACATGGTAGGGGGAGGGAACAAGTTGGATGTTTTTCATATTCTTGATACCTATGACTTTGGATGTGGGACATGGATAGTGAAACATTTTTGGATAAATATATGGTCAGTGAGGAACTTTTTGGGGGGTTATGTGGATTATATTGTTTTATCTTATCTTATCAATTTATTTTTATTACATAGTGAGTGAGTCTTAGTTATTCTTGGGTGGATTAGATTAGTAGTTTAGGTTTATGTGATTTCTAATTTTTATTAGTTAGTGAGTTAGTACGATATTATCACATTTTTATCATATAAATTGGTTATGATCCTACTGATTATACTATTTATTATCACCATCCATATATATAAATATATTTTTCTCTTTCCTAGAGGGTTTTGGAGATTGAATTAGACATTACAATCTTGGAGGTTATAGTCATTGTGGGGTTTCTGGCATCATATTTCCCTAGGTTCTATTTTATTTAGAATTTTTTTGTATCACATGATAAGAAATAAATTATTATAATTATATTATATGTATAATAATGTTTTGATTGGTGGATTTCATATTATCTCTTTTTCATGTCTTATATTAATAGAGCTATTCATCTCACTTCAAGTTTGTATACCATCATTTCTAGTAACTAACCTGATGCCTATTAGAGGTAGGATTAATGAGTCTCTCAATATCTTTTTTTTCAACCCTTGGGGGGTCGAAAGAGTGGTATCAATGATTTTTTTGAGAGATATGATGGATCTTGGGGTTAGGAACATGTGAGTATTTCATAGGATGGTATGGAAATTGTCATATTATTTCTTTTCAAGTTATGTAAGTAAGAGATCCTGGCTGGGAAACAAGATTTTAGGTCCCCTTGTGATCTGATGAAAGGACCCTAAGTATCATAAACATTGTATGAAAAGTGAAATTACTTGTGGTGAAGATACCTAATAGTGGCACATGTGTCATGTTTGTTTTAAATTGTGATCTAATGGGATAATGTGAATTAAAATGGACATAAAATAAATGATTCATTATAGATTCCATACTATTGGGATTAGGGATTCTATTTTGTTTTACTTTTATAAATGGATCTCGATCATCATACACAGGATGTTCTGAGAGGTTAGTATCATCAAGATGATCTATTCAATCATTAGAGGATTGATATAACTGAGGAGGATGAATTGTAGAATAAGATGTTGTCTGTTTAACATTTTTAAGGTCGGAAAATGTATAAGGTAATTGTCTATGATTTAGAGATGTGTTGGTGGGTGGAGGATATAAAGATATCCTTCAACCTTATTTAACCACATGTTGAGTATTGGGTTTCCATTGGTGGTTATCTAGATGTGAGGGGTAGCAGGTTAATTATGGATGTTGTACCATGAATCATGGAAGGACATGAATGATTCTTTGTATAATTCATAGAATATTTTTTTGGAGTAATTTCATTTATTATAAATGGAACAAAGATGTAATAGTTCGGTTCCCTTCAACAAGGGATCCTGATATTGTAGGATATGAGAATAAAGTTCAACGATATTCATTTCTTTTCTCTTAAACGTTTCTCAAACAAGGTACATGATGCCTGGAATCTTGAAGAGGTTTTATTCATAGAGACAAGATATTAAGTCACCTGATTTACCGTTCCTATATATAGATAGTTATATAAGAATGAATAATTTATATGTTGGATGCATTAGAAAATATGGGTTCCCTAAAAAGGTGGTTAGAAGATCTTCTCAAGGGGTAGAGCTTCAGATTGGGGATCATGTGAGTCAAGGAAGCTAAGGTTTTGAGTGATAGAGAACTGATTTTGACTGTATGATCTATTCCATTCTGAGGTCAAAAAAATTTGGGTACCTACTGGGGGCCCTTATTCATATGTTACACCTTTAGGGGTCATAGTTACTACCAGTATCAGGGCATGGCATCTTAGGGAGGTAAGTATGGCATGGACATCTAGAACCTTTCCAACTGAAAAAACAAAATATTCCCCAATAATGTATTAGTAATATAGGTTTTCTATGTCTGCTCAACAACCTGGTCAATATTTATATTTCCCAAAATGGGGAGATATATCTGGTAGAGTCCATCTTTTATATGTTACTCTCCCTCATGTACCCAGAATAGAGTGTGGTTACAGAGGTGTCCACCAGTGATTAATGAGATTTGACTGTAGAAAAATTGTTTTAATGGTCTCACCAATGTCATAGAGGCTATAAATTATTCAAATATATGATGATTTTATCATCTACCATTGTTTATTCTTGGAATTATTTTTTATATTTTCACTCCTTCATTGTACCTGCTTTGGATTACATTTTAGGATTATAGGTAGATATTTTTTCAATTCCCTCGATGTTGTCCACACCAGTTGGAGGTCGGGCTATATCGTTATATGTTTATTGAGGGTGTTGAATGGTTATTAGGAACCATTAGAAAATAGGGGAATTATTTATTCTATAAATACAATTATATGATTTTATCCTAGGAATAGATTTTTTGTATTCCATACAAGTAGTTGTTGATTTATTTCATAGAAGAATAACATTACATATTGTGGGAGGTCCGTGAGTGGTGTTCATTAGCGAGAGGAATTTTTAATTGGGAGGTATCCATACAAATCCTCTCTTATATTATTTTATTAGTGGAGGCTTAGGTGGTGGAGGTTCTCATAGTTTTGGATGAGTTTCTATATTTCCTCTTGGATGGGGATGTTACCATTCTCCCTCAACATGATGTGTGGTTTGGTTTTCTGTTACAATAGGGAATGTCTTCAATTTTAAGGGTTCCCCATCATATGAACTCCACAGAGTTATTCATGATGAGGATATATAATGATGATTTATAGGAGGGGGATTCATCCATCCCAGTGTATCTCTAGGGGGTTACCAGGTGATATTTTTAAAAACGGAAAATTGTGGTATAATGTTGTGTCTGGATGTCCGAAGTTTAAGAAAGACAATGGTCAAGAATTTTTAGCCTATTAAGAGGGAATATGGTCTATTTGAAATATTTAAATGGGCCATTTGGTTTTTGAAGGTCAATTTATAGTATATATATCACTATATGAGGGTGAAGGAGGAGGATACAATGAATAATACCGTCTAGTATTGGTAGGTATGGGCACTTAGAGTTTATGGTCATGTTATTAGGTGTCATGAACTCACACACTATGTTCATGGGTCTCATGAACTCCTTGTTAGATGAGCACATAGAATAGTTTGTAGTCATGTTCGTAGATGATATCCTCATATACTATAATTCATATGAATATAATTTCAAAAACCTTAGTGTTTTCATGCAGGTTCTTCAACATCATCAGATCTATGTGAAGATGTCTAAGTGCAATTTTTGTATTGGAGAGGTTTCGTTCCTCAAACATGTGGTGTCTCAACAGGGCATTACATGGTCCCTTCAATGATTGAGTATGTAGGTTCTTTGGTGGAACCCAAGAACATTGAAACAGTTCACAATTTCCTTAGACTTGGGGGTAATTATCAATGTTTTGTGTCTAATTTACCCAAAATATCATCCTCTTTAATTTAATAGATAAGGAATGGGAAATATTTTATCTGTACTAATCATTTTCAGTCAAAATTGACTACCTAAAAGAGATGTTGATCAGTTCCATATTTATTTTTTACCCAAATGGGGGAGATGTTTGAGGTCATTTGGGATTCTTCTCATATAGTTTTAAGATGTGTTCTAATGGATAAAAGGGAAATGATCTCTTATGGGTTCAGGAAGTTACATCATTTGGAGCATAAATATTCTACATATGACCATTATTTGGAAGGAATGGTATTTTATTTGAAGCTTTAGTGGTATTACCTCACCAGGGATCACTTTTTGGTCTACATGGAGAATAAGAGACTAAGGTATGTTTTCTATATTTTTTATCCACAACTATGATGGTGAATGTGGATAGAGTGCTTCCAAAAAATGACTTAAATATATCTTAAACCCAAATTAAAGGGGATGTTATAGCGAGAACGCTATGTTAGAAGCTGTGAGGTGTGTTTTGGCGATTTGAGGATTCGTGGAGGAAAATAAAGGAGTTGTAATCTCAACAACTTGGAGTATAAGAGATCAATGGAATTGGGTTATTATGTCCAATGTAAGTGGAATAGTCCTTTTTCAGTAGGTAAAGGAGTCTTATAAGGGATACCTCAAGGTGCAGATGGTGCGGGACTGTGATGATCGTAGTTATGATCTGAAGGGGTGCTCAGAGAATTAGTAGCATCAAATGATGTTTCAATTGATTTTATATATTATATATTTCATTCATGTGGTTGTTCATCGTGAGCTTCATATCTGGACCTTAACGGCACATCCATGCATGTCCAAGACATAATTTATCATGAGGAGGTAGCTTTGGTGTCCTAGGTTAGACTGACCAATAAAAGTGTTTTTGGAATAGTGTTTGGTCTACCAATAGGTGAAAGAAGAGAACCATGTATATGGTGGGTTATTGTAGTATCAATATGTGCCTGAGTGGAAGTGTAAGGTCATATCGATGGATTTAATCACTAAGATACCATAGACCTTAGAATGTTATAATATCTTTTGGGTGATCATGGACTGAATGATGATGTCAACCCATTTTATGGCAATTATAACTTGATTTTAGATCCCAAATATTCCTTATCACTTGTTTTCATTGCTATATGGATGTGAAAATGGACTAGACCATTCAAATATTGGAGGATATGTTATAGGATTATATCTTGGATTTCGAAGGATCATGGGTAAAACACCTACCCTTGATGGAGTTTTCCTATAACAACAACTACCATTCATCCATCAATATGGACCTGTTTGAGGTGTTGTATGGGATTCCATGTTGATATTTTTTTACTAGAACATGTTCAGGGAGTTAGTAGTATTTGGTCTTAATGTTTCATAAGGTATGATAATGAATATCCAGATGGTTTCAAAATGGATGAAAGTGGTTTGGGGGCTCCATAAGACTTATGCTAATTGTAGGAGACCTCGATATTTGTGGCTCAAGACCACATATTCATGAGGTATTTCAATCACTGATGGTAAAAGATATTTATTCATGGGACTATTCTTTCCACATTGGTTTCCTAGTCTTTTGAGTTGTTGGATCTTATTGGGGAGGTGGAATATCGATTGGAACTTCAAATATGACCGGATAGGATCCAAAAAATATTCCAGTTGTCCTTACCTCGTCGGTATATTCATGATGACTACCATTTAATTTATTATATTTGATTCAATATTGAGGATGATTAAACATTCATGGAATTTATAGTTTATATATAGGATCATTGTGAGAAGGTGTTGGGTTCACATGTCATCCCCTTGGTTCTTGTGTTGTTTAGGTATAAGGCTCTGTGAGAGAGTACATATGAGTCTGAGATACATATCCATTCTCAGTATCCCATGTTATTATGAATTTTTACTTTGATTTTTTTATTTGGTGATGTAATTATATTTTATTTTCTCATTTATATAATATTCTATTTACTCTTACTAATTTTTTATAGTAATAGGATTCTTGAGAGGTATCTCATGAGATTGTTGTGCAGACCCCCCTATTGCCTATAAATCTGGATTTATTTTCATTACTGAGCATGAGAATAATTTAAGAGTTATATAAATCCATTACCATATATTCCTCACCATTAATTGGGTTTTTTTGGGTGGTAGAGGAAACAGAAGGAGGCTAGAGGAATAAACAGGTGCTTTAGAGATAGTGTTCCACTAGATAAAGGTGCTTCGCACTGTGAACATTGATTCATAGAATTTATTTCCCATGTATAGGAGCGTAACCAAATGAATCATGTTTCATGGCCTAATGGTTTAGAGATGTAATTTTATGTATTTTATTGTTTGTGGTTCACAGGGTGATGAAAAGTTTACAATGTGGAAATTTAAGGCTCAAATTTTTTAATTGTTTTGTATTAGTGTGTTTTACACCGTGAAAGGGATCATTCAAAACATGAATGGCTTCCAAGTTTATAAGATACGAAAACTTTTTTTAAGATGGAGTTTTACTCATGTTATTCATAGCATAAACGATGATATCATGTTGTTTATGGTGTTTTTCAGTCCTGGCTATAAATTCCAGCACCCCTTTGGTTCCCCTCATTATTCATTGATTTCTCTTGATCCATTGAAGATCCTAGGGAAATTAATCATTGTTTTATTACATCCCTAGAATCTGGATATCATTTTTCAGTTATTCTAGGTGAGAATCAATCCTTCCCCTTTCCCCCCTATTCTACATTTTTGAAAGGTTATGGTTGGGGAGATTTTTTGTCTAGGTGAATTTTTAGAGAAAATTTGATGTGGGTTATTATGGTTTTTTTTAATTGGGGTGTTACATAAATGGTTTTTCATGGTGTTCTTAATTCCTTTTCTTCATAATTATGTCGAAATCTAATTTCATCCAATATATATGTAGTACCCTTTTTCTCTCCATATTTTGTGTATTTGTGATATTAGAATTCTTTTGTTTTTCCTCTTGGTGGATGGTAAGGACTGAATAAAAAAGATAATAAATTTTAACTAATGAAATTGGAAGGGTGGGATGTATTTTTATCTTTTTACTTTATTTTTTTATAATATTTATGATGTTATCTATAATTTACGCTATTTCAGAAAATCACTTTTATTGTTGAGACATGTATGCGATTTGGTTATTTTGAATTGATAACACTTGTTGTGATTGATTGTTTAAAATATCAATTCAAATGAATTGTAGAACTTATATATGATAAAATATACCTTCTATGAGTATAAAAAATTATGTGAAATCACCCATGAAATAAATGATGAAATATTATGAAATACCTCTTTTGTTTGAAATTACAGTTGTTGAGGGAGATGAAATCTGTTGTTATGTGTATTTTTGTTCTTGTTAAATTTAAATTTTAGTAATCTTTTTTTGGTGGACTTTGTTTTGATGGTGGTTACCGGTTCGAATGAAAAATATTTTATGGAAGTTGGGTTTTAATTTTTTTGGGAAAGGTCATGTTGAGGGCCAGTTTGGGGTGGTTCGTTAGTAGCTATTGAAATGAAATGGTTTAGTTTTGGTGATGATATTTGAGTTATATTTGGTGTTTTAATTGTGTGTTGGTTGGGATATAATGTTTTGTAATGTGTTTTAGTATCTCTTTATCTATGGGATAAGGTTAGTGATGATGAAATTGTAATAGTATGTGTTTTAATAGAATAAATATGGGTAGGAATTGATTATTTAGAATATTGATAAAATGGTTGAAAGGAAATTGAGAATTGATAAAACTAAACATTGGCTATACTTGAGAGTGTTTATAGACTAAATATGAATTTATAAAGTTGTTAAATATAACTCGGTTAATAAATTAGAAATTTTTATCAGTTTTGGAATCTATAAATAAAATAGTGGAATTGTAGGATGTGTGTGGTTTCATTGTGTGATGTGTTGCACTTAGAAGGGTTAGAAGTTGGTAGTGAATGTCATGGGGTGATGTGGTAGTATTTTTGGTAATGATAGAGTACTTTGAAGTGATCCGTTATGATAGGTATTGTTTGGAACTATTATACATTTATTTTCATGTATTTTTTAAATTCACTCAATCTGAGTCAAGCATTTCATGTCGAAGCCCAAACAAGGGTCTTGGGTCCTAGGTTTTTTTCTCACTCACTATTTGGTAGTTGTGTTTATGGATTAGTTGGAGAAAATTACTATAATTTATGGCCATTTTTATGGTTATTCCTATAGATAATTACTTATGTAGTGATGATACCTAGTGATGGTATGTTACCAATTGGTGAAAATACATGAGGTGATTTGTTTTGGGGGTCATTCATGGTAGGAGAGAGGTAAAAAGTTGATTTTCTTCATGTTTGTGATAATATACTGTGTTTTATGTGAGATGTGGTTGAGGATGAGGTTATAGAAAAAAAATATGATCAATGGGGAAGTGGTAACGAGGTTCCGTGAATTATGTTCTTTTATGTCATCATACTGTATTGCATGAATTACATGTTGAGTGAGTCTTGGTGATATTATGTTGGACTATTTGACCTGCTTAGGAGCATGTTAGTTTTTTAATTATTCCCTAGTGCATTATCATGTTCTTATCAAATATTCATGAGATACATTGGTTATGATCCTATTGAGTATATCGATCAAGCTCACCATATGTATATATAAAACATATTTTTATGATTCCAAGAGGGTTTTAGAGATTGATCTAGACATTAATAGCTTGGAGGTTTAATTCATTATGTATTTGATGCTTTAGGTGTTCCCATGGTAATTTTTTTAATATCATTTTGTATGTATTTTGAGATGTTGTTTATTTTATTTTTATGAAATTTTGTTGATCAATGGATTTCATCTTATCTATAGTCCTTTACATAAATCAGTAGAGTAATGTCTCTTAGTTTAGGTTTTCATACCCTCAATTATATTTGGATACCTAGGGCCTATTAAAGGTAGGATTTAGGGTCACTCATTATCTTCATTTATATCTCAAGAAGGGTAGAAGTGGAGGTGGGTCATGACCCCATAAAAATGTTTGACTAACTATGATTTAAATTCCTTAATGTTCCTATAAATATAATGACCTACATAGAAAAAATATTTTCTATACTTAAATGTCAGTATAAGGAAAAAGTATCTAATAAAAAATGTCTTAGATATTAAGATTATTGATGATCTATGAAATAAAATTTATCCAAGTATGGTAGTTTCAAGAGGGATGGTGAATTTATGTTTTTAAAAACATAAAAAAGTATTCCTTTTAAATCAAATATAAATTCGAAACATGATATGTTATAAAATAATTTGAGTAACAAAAATATAAAAATGCATTATAATATGACAATTTAGAATATGAAACTTAACCAAATAAAAAATTTAAAATTGAACAAGTGAATATAATAATGTAAATAACATAACATATCAAATTAATGAGTTTTAAATTAATAATTTTTAAACCCCAAAAAAAATTATTAAATGATTCTATGATACATTAATTTTTAAAATTAATATTTTTATTCTTTTATTGGACCTTATTTTATTCCTTGATTTTTAGATGATTTGTGGTTTGAAATTTTAATTTCTGGGGTTTTTTAGTATGTGCATGGTCACTAATTTATGTCAAACATGTATATGAACCTTCTATAGGGGTCCCTTTTCTACACATGTTAGAACACATGGATTAGTATGAGTCATGTGCATACCCTTATGCAGAAGGGTCCTCAGTTCATTTTTGAATATGCATGAGTAATGAAAATATTACTTGTGTCCTAGGGGAAACCATGTATCTTTCCTTTCTATGTATATGTGCTTATGGGTGTTAGAACACAATTTGTTCAACATTAGAATAAACCATTCTAGACAATTTTGCACCATGTTGAAGCTTGGATAGTATCATCTGCATGGTTGGTTCATGGTTTGGAACACCATTTGGTCTTTACTACATTCATTTTAAGATGAAATGTCCTTAATCCACCTTAAATTTTATGTGTTTTCTCTCACCATCTCCCATTTTTTATGTATGAATTATAATAATAACAAGGGATATATTCCTCTCCAATACCCCTTCAAATCTTGCATCATTTCCTTGGATTCCAAGTGTACTTCAAGGTAAACTCCCATCTTTCTCTTCCATTCTATTCTTCATTCATTTCTCCTATATCTATCCTAGGTTATCATTGTCTCTCAGAAAACTACATTAATATACACTTTAGGGTCAGATTTTATATAGGTTTTATCCTATGATTCTTATTTTCCAAAACAAATAATGGGCGAGTCCTTTCATTTTCCATCATTTGGCATGGAAGGTGGTTTGTTGCGACATAATTCATATTTCATTGAGGTAGGTATTTATATTATTTTCCTTTTTTTTAAAATAATGCAATGGGTGAGTTTTTGAAATACTGTTTAAAATAGAGTGTACATGTATATGATGTTTTGGAAGGAAATAAAAAAAATCAATGAAATTGGGGCATGGAATATAGAAGATTCCATATGGATTTTAGGTGTCACGTTAAATTATATTTTTTTATATTATAAGTGTTTATTAAATCACAAATTAAGCACTTTTAAATGGATTTTATGAATAAAAATGTGGGTCCTGAGCCTTGTTTTCAGTTTTCAAAGGAATTTAACAAGTTTGTAAAGAACTATTTAAAACTAAAAATGATTTTCTTCTAGATCATTCAAAAAATGAAAAATTTAATTTTCAAAAAAATGTTAAGGTCCTGGAATCCTGACTCATTTATCAAGATAAGAGTCATTTAGAACTTTTGGAAGTAAGTGGTTTGACATTTTGAGACCCTGATCACTTGTCCCTCATTTTTAAACTCGTTATAGGTTGTTTATTATTATGTGAAAGAAGTATCTTGTGAAAAGAAGTAGTTCAATGAGAGGTTTTTAGAGGTGAGAAATGATGAATTTCTTGTGTTTTACTTCAGTAATTATTATTTTTTCATTATCATGAATTTAGTTTTTTGTTCATGGGAACCATGGTTTTAAGGTGAGAGATCTTTATTTATGCTACCCTTGTTAGTACATATGTTTCAAGGGTCCCCTATAGCATGGTATAGGGCTGGTAGGTAGTGTCACTATGGTGATGTCAGTGTGGTCGGTTTGGACTTCTTGTGTCATGTTTAGGACACAATGTGTGATGAATGTTAATTTTTATTGACATTGGAAATATTAGGATCATCACACACTAATACCGATGGTATAACCCATGCATTTTTTCCTTTATTGGCAGTTCTTTATATGGGATTATCTTCAAGTATTTTTTGAATAAATTTATTATTGTTTGACTAGAGTCTTCATGAATCTTAGTATATTTTTATATTTGTTCTTGCTCTTGGGGTTCCCATAACTTTTACTTTTATAACATGGTTTAGTGACATTTATAAATGTATTTTAATGGATTTTTTGGAAAGATTTTTAAAAATTGAAATGGTGTTATTTATAAATGGTATTTTCGTGAAAATATTTAAACCATATAAAAAGAGTCTTTTTCTATTTTGGGTTAAACTAAAAGGTACCATGTCTTATTTTGAAAATAGATACTCATCCATTAATTTTAAGGATAAAATAAATATTTTATACTTTCGTGAAAAATAATATGTTATTTGACTTCATTTTTATTTTTTGAGATATAAAACCAAACTTTATTTACTTTATTTCAAACTAGAATTCCGGATATATCATTTCTAAGAAATTTTAGGGACTCCTTGCTATGAAGCTGTATGATCGGATACCGCACATCCATCATGAAAACTCATGTAGTGTGTGTGTGACTCTTATTTCATTTATAGGTTCCAAGTTTTTTTCGTGATTATTTATGATTCCATTGGGATTATAACGGTGAGTTTTGATGTGAAGGGAAACCATAGGTTTCATGTGATGGTACCATGATTCTTAGTTTTAAGAATATAGGTTAGGGATTTAAATTTTTTCTTTACCAGATCAGCACAACATAGTCATATCTTTTGATTCGAACCCTGGTAAAAGGTTTTGGATCTCACATGAATTAATTTAAGATAAAAAGAACAATTACTTCATTTGATTTGAAGTCCTATTTTACTATCACTCACCGCTCGCAATAATTTATCTAATTAATTGAGGTTGGTTCCCTCATGATCATCCACATGCATTTATGATGACTATGAGGACATTGACTAATGAAATACGGGTCCTATTAATGATATTAGATGTGTTCCTAAATATCTATATGATCACCACTACATTTTTACTTCAATCTATGAAAAAGATCTAGGATCAATATCTTAGAATGTGAACATCTCCCTCTATGATGTGAACATAATGATTGAAGAGATCTGAAATTTTATTGGATGAATAGTCACTCAAAAAATAGATTCCTCTTGATTATATACTAGATATTAAACACCTGAAGAGGTGTAACAACTCAAATTTTCTCATGTATTAGTTTATAATTTTAAATGAATTATTTTCCAAGCGATGTGACGAGACGATGTGAGATTGTGAGGCCTGGTGATCCTATTATATATATTTTAAAATATTTTAAATATTAATATCATGCACACATGTTTTTCCTAGAAAAAATAAGAATAATTATTAAATAGAGGATCAAATTAGAAAACTAAGGCCCCCATTGTGGTCATAATATTGGATTTCCCCAAAGTGAAACATAATATTTTTTGATCTATGTAGTTTGGTTAAATGAAGTCAGGGGTGTAAATAATAAAAATAATTTATTTATTTATTTATCTTGTTCTATTGATGTAGTGACCTGACTTAACGTATAAATTCATGATTATAAGCCAATCCCTACGGTTAGATTCATAACCACGATATTTACAGGATTCATTGGAGGGAATATTTTCAAAGAGCATTAATGGATGGAATTACATCGAGATCATATAAAGGATCATGTGCCAATGGAGTTATTAGATCTCTCCAATGATGGAAATGCATGGTTGTTCTACATCAGCAACTGATACAAAATATAGGTAGGATGTTTTATTTATATGATTCCATATCATTAAAATTCAGATCCATCCTATAAACCAGAATTGATTCATGCATCTATGGTTGATTTTATTTATGGTTTATTTATTTTTTTCATGGATTAAATCCCTCTTAGTTCATCAAATTCTTCGACAATTGAAAGGTCTAGGTTTGTTCCTCTCATTTTATGGTTTATATATTTCACCATCATTTCATCACACAGTCATCATAAAAAATTTCATTGAACGCCAGTACAATGAAATAACTGGCAGTAGATCATTGTGTTACCATTATTTGGTGCAAAAAATTGATAACATGTGTACAGATTGAGAATGAGGGTTTGATCAAGGTACTACGATGATGGAGTATGGTCGGAAGTGGATCAGAATAGATCTATTACACCCATTCAAATTGTTTTGATGGTCCAGCTACGCAAAATATGAGTAGTTGTTTCACAAGTAGTTTCCATTTCCAGATATTGGTGATCGCTGATGGAAAGTATCATATGACCATAGATCTAATATTTATATCTAGAATAATGGTGGATAAAATGTGTACAATGATGTTGAGAAGAAGCCAATGGTTCTGGAAATTTACAAGTATCATGGAATTTAATCTGAACAAAAATGTTGTGTGGGACCCTCTGTGTGGCGCTAAGGATTCTATGGAGAATAAAATATCAAAATATTTGTGGAACCTGTCAAATAGAATGTGAACCATTCCAGTGGCTTGATGTGTACCTTCAAGGGTACATGGGCATGGGTAGGATGGGGTACATGTACATGTCCAGATTACATGTGAAGAGTCATGTACTCAGGCATAGCTAGGTGTACCGAAGCATGACTAGGTGTACATGGGTAGGTACAAGGGAATGACTAGAACACAACATGCACAGACGTACCACATATTCAGTGTGTCAGACAAAGTATTTCATGTCGTGTATACTTACACATCTTTTATTTTGAGTTTTTCATGTCATGTGATTCAGTGACACACGGGTTGATCAAGGGTTTTATAGACACACCATGTACTCCCTAGTACTTCTCGCCTACCCCATGAGGGTGTTTGGATACCTTAATTTAGTTAACACTGAGAAATATTGGTTTAGTGTGTTCCCTTGGTCCATCCCCTCAGGGGTATAGGACAAAATTACATCCACAACTCTAGATTGTGATTCCGTCCAGAGGATGACTATCAAATATAGTGTGTGGGGTCCCATCGTGATACTAGAGTGTGATCCTATATCATTCTGTCTTATAACCTATTTAGGGTTAGTGAAATAAGAATTATCTCCTTCATTAGGGTTTTTATAACCCATCTTGAAGGTCATTTCAGTTGGGTTCATGGTACCCCTGACATATGATCCCATACATATAGGGTTTGTGGTGTCCCCCAATAGTCTTTGCCTTGATCCCCTATCTGAATATCTATGTCTTTAGAGACCATTGAGTTTTATTGGGTGGATCCCAATAATCAGTACTTCTTGGATGATTGTATTTGGTGATAGAATGGATTGTGGAGTGGGTTCTCCCTGAATGATCATGCCCATGAATCATAGAACAAAATCATGTGGCTACTATTTTTTTGAGACCACCTAGAGTAATGTTGTCCTTCTCGAGTATATCTATGGTTTTCCATTTATTTTAATATCCTTTTTTTGATTTGGATATTCATGATTCTTCATATTTAGTGTTTTTAGGAAATCCTGGTATGTAGTTTTATACTCACAGCTGCATGGGATCATCCCACAGGTGTCATGAATTATGTAATTGACTGACCATTTGACAGCATCCCGGGAAGATAGGAAGCTGGTGGATCATAGAATAGGCTAGAAAAACTGAGGTTTTTTCTGGGTGTTTGCATTTGATAGTAATCACCAACTTTTGAGTAGTTTGAACTCTCTGTAATTATTTGTTGTACTTGAATTTGACCCGTTATCACTTTCAATGCAATATTTTTTTACTCTATGTGTGGGATTACATATATAATCATAAATCTATTTTAGAAGTTTTACATTTCAGAATGGTATGATCTTGTAGATGTGTGATTTGTTATTGGTATAATAGGATAAGGCCTCCCATGTGTGTGATATTCCTAATTAATGTTGGTCTCCAACATCTATCCTATTTTAGGTGGGCCTGGAGTAGTTGTGGTTCGTTCCCCATAGGGCATAGATGTGACAAAATGGACCCACGTCCCTTGTATAAGTAATTTCCAATAAAGTATCACCAAATGACATGTACAGTCCAATTATTTGTTTCATAAACACCAATTATGTTTTTAAAACATAATTTTAATATAATAAATATATTACGTGAAAAAATATACCCAATAACTCAACTTGTTATTTACATAAATATTAAATGAACCCAAAATATAAAAATAATATTTGATCATTAAATATTTACACATGTATTTAATTAAATACTAGTAAATGAATTAAATAAATAAATTCAATAGAAATTATTCTATAATTGAATAATAATTTATTAATTATCTGATTGATATTCTTCTATTATCAAACATCTCTGAGACTCTATAGAGGGGACCACCAAGTCTCATACTTCTTTTCATTAGAATATGCTAGAATATTGTACACTCTAAGTGTATGACCCTCTAGGACCTTATCTTGATAGTAATGAATACTATTCCCAGACTAGAATAAGATTATAAAAACTCTTCACATACCCTAAAGTGATAAAGAAAAGTTATTGAAATGAATAAATTTCTTACTATCACACCCCATATAATATAATCTGTTTTTCATATGATATATCATAAAGAAGGATGCACACTTTGTGTTATCATATTTTCTTGATTTATTATTTTTTGACCAAACTGGGCGGACCTACCTCTTTCTACCATGACCACATATTAGTGAAATTTCTACTATCATAATCAACTAGTCCTAAGATATAACTTCTTTTCAAAAGATAGAAATTCTTTCTTGATAATTCAATCAAGGTCATACCACAAATGTAAAACCGAAAGGAAGATACCTCACCACAAAAGAGTTTCATGGTTTTCATTATGCATCAAATTATATAATAAATTTTATACATTGATAATAATATAATGTTAGGAGACCATTATAGGTTTTCAAAGATAGTAACTACCAGTGATACTTAAGACATATGGTGTTCATATTGGAGGGTCAATGTATATGATCTCATGTGGAGATGTTGTTTCTTCCTTGTAATCCTTTAATACATATCAAGGAATATTTTCCGATCCATACACTGGGACATCGCACGACTCTGAGGCCTGGTGTTCCTGAAATTAATTTTTTTAAATATTAAATATATCTTATATCATGTATGCAAAAATTTTCAGGAATAATGGAATATCATTTTGATGGACCCTCAAAATAGGAATTGGATACCATGGTTCAATCCATAATGTTATTCTTACCCTAGGATCAACTTATAGATGGTTGTAATTGGATGTGTGGATCAAGCGTTTGATGGTGGGTACGTTTAGTGGATTAATTAACTACTTAATATAATAAATTTGTTAAATGAACTAGGCCTGTTTCCTTTATAAATACACTATTATAAAGAATCAATAGGGTTAGGCACATAACCCTAGGATCATTGAGAGGAGTATTGAACTATTATTCCTTTGCTGATTGAGATCAGATGATGATCAGCTTCCATATCCCGATGAAAATATGTGCAGTGAATGAAATAGATCATCCCATGTCATCAGTGAGAACATTATTCACTAATGATTGATCAAATATCTAGGTATGAATAATTATTTTTGGTTTCATCCCTCATGAATAAATGATTTATCGTGATCACACCTCTATTATTTGATATTCATTTAAATTTATCCTTTTAATTTTACCATGTATAGTATTTATATTTTTTATTTGATTTATCCCCATTATGATAGGTTTCTCGCCCTATAAATCCATAATATATATTCATTGACCATAAATTCCTAGAAAAAAACGTTTCCCATATATTTTACATTCCTTTACCTCATTTTTAATTGCAATCTTCGTCAGTGGCCTATGGGGTCTTGGTTAAACATTGTCTGGTGGGATCTAGTATGATCAGACCCCAGGATTCACTACAGATTCGGGTACAAAATATAGATCAAATATTAGGCGATAGATCAATATTATTTGAGGTGTTTTTGTTATTCCAACATGGATTTGTAAATCTATTGAGGTATCTAGAGGAACCATGAGAGATGACAGTGACTATAGGCTTTGAGTGGAAAATCAGATTCTGATTTCCTACCACCAAAAGGATAGAATCATTGAACAATGGACTTCCCCATCATTTTCAAGTTAAAATTAGGCATGATTCAATTTAAGAATGGTAGATATTGATGAAATTGATATTTTCTGACTTTCTACAAAAAATCCCTACTAAAACGCATGTACTGGGATAAAAACACATCATGTAGTGACCTATCAATGTGGATAGGGTTTCTGGTTGTGTTAAGTATCACACACTGTGTGGGACACCCAGACACTGTGTGACTCATTTTTTGTAGCCTAGTTTGTACTAAGGGGAGTACATGGACATTGAAATATCTAGGCTTAGGTTGTGTATAAGCACATTGCCAGGGTACATGGATACATTCTGAAGGACACAATCATGGCTAAGAGAACATGGCTTGGCCCAGGGTGGTCAAGACACGCCATGTAGTTCCCTACATGTTTTTTAGTACTACATTTAAAATGAGTCATGTACTTTCAAGGAAATTTCCATGTAGCAGAGTGATACCACACATCATGTGGGTCCCTTTATACATCATGTGCCAACTTTTGAGGAATCTTCTACCTCTTGTATGTCGTTCGTTTGAAAATAGATTTTGGAATCTAAGTATCCTATACTAAGAGTTTTTATGGTTATAACAAAATGATCAATTTTGTAGTAGATTTTGAGATATTATGTGGGATTTTATGGCTGAAACTCTTCTTTAGGTGATGCCCGACGAAAGTAGTAATCAGACATGAACATTAGAGAGACAAAAGTAGATCCACCCTGCTATGACAGGGAATGGGTCATCTATCTACCCTAAGAGTGCAACCCAATATTAGTGTTAGAGCCTGTTTCCTCTTCCATAAGAGTGGAACCCTCTTTTAGAATAAGGTAATGGGTCATATACCATTATAGTGGAACCCTCCAGCAGAGTTAGGTCATGGGTCCTCTACCATCATAGTGGCACTCTCCTGTTGCATCAGGTCATGGGTCCTCTACCTTCAGAGTGTAACCCCACACTGGAGTCAGTGAAAGGGCACTATAAATTCATTGTGGAACCCTCCTACAAGGATAGGTCATGGTTACTCTATTTATCTACTATGTGGAACCCTCCTGTGGAGCCAATTCATGGGTCCTCTACATACTAAATGGGACACTCCTATGGATTCGAGGAATTTATCCTATATATATCTACTGATTTGAACACTCTTATTTTATTATGGAATGGTTCCTCTACCTATGGAGTGACACCCTCCTATTTTACTGGAGCATGGGTTCTATACCTAGATATATTTTCCCATCAACTGTGTTGTATAATGCCGTATTGTGTCTCAACAAGGATATTTTTTTAGACACACATGAAAGATGTTGGAAATCATTAATTGAACTCTTGAAATTGTTCTCAATACTCTTTTCCTTGGATGGGATATTATATAGAGATCCTATTCCTCTCTCATCAAGGTCTCTTTTATGATCATATAACCTAGTTGATTACTTTTCATTTCTCTATTGATATGGGTTGAGATGTTTACTTCTATCATGTGTCTTGTTTCTCCCTGATCATATGTTTGGTAATCTTATTGGGTATGTATATACTCACCCCTATATATGACATTACCATATTTGTTTTTTATTATGTAGATGAATAATAGGTTGAATGTTATTTCGTACGATCATATGGCTACATTGGTGCATTTAACCACATATAGTGGTCTGGATTTGGAGATCTATAGTTTGGATCTCTCAGAATTTCATTTTCTAGTTATTATCATGTCAGAACATCTTTCTAATTGGGTGCATATTTTTCATATTTACTTTTTATATTATGATCTTTTACACTTTTATTCTCTATATAATCTTACATGCTTGGTTTTTACTCTAAATATTACTATATTTTATATTTTTTCATTTACATTCCAATATAGATATGTTTGGTTTTCTAGTGTACATGTATATTAGGAAAACGAAATTAATATAGTTATTCTGTTTAGTTCTTGTATCCACCCCTGGCCTTTGGAGGTGGTCTTGGGATTATTGCGGCTCAACTCTTTACAGGCCATGATGGACATTGTGGGTCGTTTCATGAATGATTGGTGCCATAGTTAATTCAAACATGTCAGGATGTTTGTATTATTTTCTACTAATGAGTTTTGGATGGGAACATAGGTAAAAAGATTCAAAGTATCTCAAATGTGGAATTTAGGCTAGGGAACATAGTTTCCATATGCTGATTGATGTATCCATACACCAGAACTCTAATCAGCTTCTTGTCTACTCAGCCTACCAATACATTGGTTGCAGGGAATATTGGTACATACATCATATAGGATCGATTATTTTCACTATCCTTGAGTAATATCACCATATATATATATATATAATCTCATCGAAACATGGTATGTCTTCATTAAATTTTTATAATGCCTATGTTAAGACTGCCTTCTAGTTTACCAATTCAGGATCATGATGATGATCTCATGAGTGATTAGGCCTTAGTTCAAGGGACATATCATGAAAATCATCCTCCATGTGGATAGGTATTAGCAACCCCCACTTTTTGAGTAGTAGTTCATACCAACATATCTACATGAGGATATTTATAGTCTAAGTGCACTCTGTGAGTTCCAATTCTATAGGCCATTGAGTTTTCATAGTGATCCAGGTCCCCAGGAAGTAGAGAATTGGATAGATTTGGTGATCTATTTTTTCATTCTTAACCAGAAACAAACAGATAAGGTGATTTTTATGGCATACTACCTTTTCCACTAATGGTAGGGGAACTTCTAGAGTCTAGTCATGAAGATACATGATGATTCAACACTCTCATGGACCTAATTCCAACAACTATTTTGTGAGTTGTATTTCCCATCATTCATATGCTCAGTTCAAAGTCTAGATAATTTGGAGATGAACAAGGGAGGGATGATAGTTTCTAGGTATCCTTTGAGTTTCAGTGACCTCACATGGTACTCCCTCAACAAGATTTTGGATAGATACTTCTAGGAATGAAATTTTGAGTAGGGTCTCCAAAGAGACATTAGTGCCGTTACTGTACCCCTATGCATTCCCACTTATGCCGGAGTGTTATATAGGGTGTTGGTGATGGAGTGATTTATGTCAGTGGGATACTATGCAACTGTATCTAATAATGTGTATTCTAGGATTGAGTCATCTTTAGCAGCTATCATGAACTGGTCAGAAGGATCTTGGTGTAGTATATCTTCACACGATCAACCTTAGGTACACAGTCAAATAGAATACATACCATATAGGGGACTAGGTTTTCCTAAAGAGTAGAATTACTATGAAAATTATGTGTAAGGTCACATTGAATTTTACTACCCAACCCCATATGCTGATGAGGGAAGAGAGATAGTGGATGGGACACCGTGGGAGAGGCAGCTCCATGATCATGGTTCTACCCTGCATGGCTAAGATGACCCCTTGGGAGGTGGTTGTGGTAAAATAGTAGGTGGGGATCATATATAAATAGAAATGGTTTTATTATTATTTCATTATGTCCTTCCACAACCACAACTAGTTTTCACATGTTAGGCTTGGGAAGTTAGTAGTCGGGCCTTTAGGAATTTTCATGATACAGGGGCATATGATCCAGAAGATCACTAGATGATTAGATGTATGATATTTTTTTGTTATATTATTCATTCAATAATAATAGACATAAGTGATAATAATTACTTCATATAATTACTCATCGTGTAGTATATGTGGATCCCAGTTAAGTCTCTAGACCAAGATCTTTTTCTTGAGGTTTCTATGGGGAATGCTTCTTCGATATATTTTATATTTTAGTGGGGATATCTATTTCTTGGTGGAGATAATTTCTCATGGGGAATTTTTTTTTGTCATGATGAGACCTTATGAGGACATAATGGGTATGTAATGGTTTTCCATGGTCCAATCCAAGATTGAATTTTACCATAGATGGGTCAGATTCCATTGCAATGATGGGATGTAATTCTTATTTGTGGGTGAGGGTTTTCTCAATTCTAATATGAGCGGATTTTTTTATTATAAGGATACAACACATAACCTATTAGTTGGTGATTTTATACCATGGTGTAGTGGTATCATCAAGAATCTAGATTCCTTATGTTGTTGATGATTATATGGGAATATTTCTAGAGGAAATTTTGGGACTACATCTGAGGTGAGAGATGTAGTTTTTCCTCAACTTAAACCATATTACTTTCATGATATCTTTTACGGAATATCAATCGGCCTCTATCAAGCTACAGGATATGTTATTGTAGTTGTAGGACCTTTTAGAGAAGTGTTTCGTCATACCCAATGTGTCCCCTATGGAAGCTCTAGTTTTTTTTTGTGAAAATGTTGAATGGTATCGTGAGTCCTTTTGCGGGTTATCATCACCTAAACTAGGAGATCATAAAAAAACCATTACCTTTTTTTAAGGATTTATGACCTCTTTAATTAGTAATGAGGCATGAGATGGTTATCTTAGATAAATCACAGGTTCAAATAAAAAGAATGAGAATAGAAGAATATGACTTTCCATAGACTACCATACACTTAATCAGGTGACTGGGAAGAATAAATAATCATTTCCCGAGATTGATGGACACTTTTATCCTCTCGTAGGATCATGATGGTTTTTAAAGATATATGTGATATCTAGGTACCACCAGTTGATGGTATGAGAATAGGATGATCCAAATACAGGCTTTTATAACTAGTATTGACATTTTTACAATTTTTTTATGAGAGTTTTGTTTACCATTGTTCCTTCAGTCATTATGGAATTAATGAATTGATATTCCATATCTTGTTGAACTCTATAATGGTTATGTTTGTGGAAAACGTCTTTATGTATTCCAATACATCTAAGGGGAATAAAAACCTTCTAGAGTTTGAATTGTGTTTTTAGGGAGATTACCATCTATAGTTCAAGTTGTCCATGTTCCAATTTTTTATTCATAAGGTAATTTTTTTTGTCCACTTTATTTCTAATGTATGGTTTTTAGTGGGTCCAAATAATTTTCTAGAATCCATGTATTGGGTGAATCCCAATATTGTGTTTGAGATCTATAGCTTTCATGATGTGGAAGGGAATTATAGACATATTTCTCATGACTTATTTTGAATAGATTTTCCATTGAAGTAATTGACTAGGAATGGGGTGATGTTTAAGTTGGATGAAAAGTTATAGAGTGATTTTGAGAATTTATAGACCTGTTTGACATCCATTCTAGTTTTAATTCATTATGGGCTTGGAAAAGTTTATTTTGTGTATTTTGATGCGTCTAAAGTGGGTTTGGGTTGTATACTAATGTAGGATGAAAATTTGGTGGCCTATGGATCGAGGATTCTATAACCACATGAGTGGAATTATCCAACCCATGACCTAGAATTATAAATTTTGATGAATGTAATAATGGTGATGTGACATTTCCTCTTGTGAGCGTTTTACAATGTATTTGGATCATATGATCCTGAAGTTTGTTTTCACTTAGAGGTACTTGAACCTTATACAGAGAAAATGTTTTCAAATACAACATTATTTTGATTTAGATATAACTTATACACCTAGTAATGGGAATTTGGTTGATTATTCATTGTGTAGGAGGCTTCTGGAGCAAGATAATTAAGAGTCAAGAGATGAGTGGGGTATGATGAGTCTGTTTGATTATCTATGATAGGAGGTTCACGTGGATAGAGGGAATGTGTTATTAGATAGTGTGTATGTTACAACCATTATTATCTAATAGTTTATAAGTGATAAGACATTTGACCCTGAGATCCAGCATATTATAAGCGCATTAAAAATGTAGGAGACATCGAGTGATTGGTCTCAGTGTCCTAATGGTTCTCTCCACTTCAACAATCTATTCATGGTTCCTTTAACCCTAATGTAGAAGGTTATGTGTAAAGAACATCATTCTAGTTGGTTTTTGAATCCTAGGGTGGCCATGATGTGTTATACCATGAGAGTTTGGTATTGTTGTAATGAGATGAGATGTGCAGTTGCATAACTTATTTCTATATGCTCAAAATTCTAGAGGATCAGAGTAAACCAAAAGATTAATGAAATATTTTGGTAGCCACTTATCATTACAATGAGGAGGTGGGATGAGATATTTATGTATTTCAATATTGGTCATCTTCATGCGCAAATAGGAAACATCTCGTATGGTAAATTCCCAATTATTTGATGAAATCATCCAACATTCCTCCCATTAGGGAGTTGGCGAAGGTAGAGTGCCTCAAATATTTGATTTATTGAGAGTTTTTTCGGAATAATGATGGTCCCAAAATGATATTCTTAGACTAGGATGACTATTTTAATTTCTGATTTTGGAAGGGACTCCATGTGTCTTTTGGGAACCGAGTTGAAATTGAGCACCCCGTGTCACCCACAGATGGATGGTCATTCTAAACCAACCTTCTACACTCTCGAGGATATATTTAAGGCATGTGTGATTTATTTATATGGTCATTGGAAAGGAACCTACTATTGGTAGAGTTTTATTATAATAACAGTTATGAGGTCTTGATGAAAATGGCCCCTTTTGAGGTGTTGTATGGATTGTCAAGCCAAACCATGTTTTGTTGGGCTAATGTGGGTGGGAATTAATTGGTTGGACCAAGTCTTATCTAGGAGGTGAAAGATATATTTTAACTAATTAATAAAAGGTATGAAATTTCTCAAATTCACTAGAATTTATATGTTAATTATCATCCTAATTTGTTATATTTTCACATTGGTTATTGGGTATTTGTTGGATTATCTTTTCGAATGAGATATCATTGTTTTGGTAAGAACGGTAATATGGTGACATGTTATGATGAGTTGTTTCATATTGTAGATTATCCTGGAATTTTAACCTATCGTTTGAGTTTTCCACCATAGCTAAACTCAGTCCAGGATGTCTTTCATGCCTCCAAGTTGAAGAGATTCCATCCAGGCCCATCTCATGTGTTCAATTGGGAGGATTTGGGGCATGAGTCTAATATCACCATAGTTGAGCATCTTGTTTTTATTTTTGATTTTCAGAATGAAGTGCACTATGATAATTTATTCTTTTTGATATGTGTGTTTTTTAAGTGTGTTGGTGATATTCCTGAGACATAGGAGTGAGAAGATTTGGTTAGGTGGAAATTTCATTGCCTATTTTATTCTAGGAATGCATAAGGACTTTTTTAGGGTATAAATTAGCATAACAGAGAGTTTGTGACACACAATGGGTCAGTAGTATGTTTAATTTTGAGATTGTATTACCTTTTAGTTGTTTTATGGTGTTCCTGGTTTCAATGGGTTGAATGGGGGTATTTTTTAGAACACAAGACATTTTGAAAAATTAGAGAGTGGATTTTCTAGTAGTACGACTAACCATTTAAGGGTGCTACAGTTGGTACTAGTGGGGGGGGGCGTTCAACATTTGAGAAGAAATATTCATTATTTGTGAAACCTATGGGTAAATGTATGGCTTGTATTTTGGGGGGATCGTATCCCCATGTGATTGTTATAGAGTTTATCTAACCTTGCTGTAGGACCATGTCACTTAAAATTGTGAAATTTATATTTTTTCCCAGTTTATTTTATACCCATTTGACCCTCATTTTCCATCCTTCATCTGGTAAAAACCCTCTTCCTCTTCCTAGAAACATTACATCTCCTTTGGTGGTGGTTTCCTTCTAGGTTATTGGTGATTTGAATTGAGGTAAGTCCAAATATTCTTTATTTATTCTTCTTTACCCCCTTCATTCTTGTTCATCCTTTCTATGGATGTGAGTTACCCTATGAGGGGTGTTGGATGAATTTAGGGTGTTTAATGGAGGGTGTTTTTTGTTTTCTATTGGAGTAGTTTTGTATGGTATAGATCCTCTAATTCCTTGTGGTTTCCATCAAAGGGAATGTGGTTGGAACCATTTTAAATATAGGTGTCTCTATGTAAGGGAGATGAACATTGATTACCTTTAAAATTATAAATCACCTTTGGTTTGTGTTGCATAAATTATATTTCAAATGATTTATGGTTCATTTTGATCCCATGTTTGATGTGATTTATTGATTGGGTTGGAAAATGTTTATTTAAAGAGGGTTTTCCAAATGGGTGTGGATTGTTTGCACACCATGTTTTTGTTAAGATGGTTCAAACCTTTTATTTTGTTTTAAATGAATTTTAAAATGATTTTATAATTTTTTTACCTTATGAAAATTTTTATAATGAAACTGGGAATTTTTTTATAAAAGTGTCTCCTGAATTGGGCTTTTATATATGGGAACTTGTTTGAGATTCTGTTGGAATGGAGTATCACATTGGTCAACCAGGGTGTGAGAGAGGGGTTGTCTGAGGGACCATGAGATCCTGAATAGGGAATATTGTGTGAGCATACATATTGGTTTCCAAGGGGACATGAGTTCATTTGTGTAGGAATACCATCAGAGTTTCCAATTGGATACTGAGAGAGAATTAGTGATATTTGATATGGGATCGGGGAAGGTCGTGGTGGATTCAATTGTGGAAAAGCCAGCCAGGTGTTTTTTTATACTCACCCATGATAGGCCTGATGGTTAGATCCCTAGGAACACATTATTCATTATTGATTGTTTTACGTTCTTTATGCCTTTGATTACTTCTATTTTGATGTAATCATATATATTGTTCTTATTTCCTTTTACGTGGTTATACGATGATGATGTTTTAGATTTATTTATTATTCCATGTTAGATATGTTGATCATGTTGTTCCATTTGTTCTTTTTACTTTATTTTATCCCTCTATGATTTTGATTTTGAAAACTTGTTCGATTTTAAAATTAATCCAAAGGGATTTTAGAGCGTTATTTGAAAATGAAATGTTTTAAAATTGGTTTAATTTTTAATGTTAATTTAAAACTAGTTTATTGGTTTTCATGGGTAAAATAATTAAATAGATTCATGATGGTATCCAACCCAGATTTGTTCACCATTCCCTACATATTCCCTTGATTGTATGTAGATTTCATTTTTCATAACACAGGAAAGGAAAGGGAACAATATACTAGGGTTTCTCTTCTTGATTACCCAATTTTTGTTTTGTGGAAGAGATGTGGTCCCATGGTGTTGGATCATAATGATTCAATTTAGTATTTTTTATATGTGGGGTGTATGTATTGGTATTTTTTGGTTTGTTTTCAATTATTTTGAGTTTTGGATTTTAACATGAGATTCAATGTATATTTCCATTAATGGAATGTTTTGTATATGATGTGTATTATAGTCTATGTTATCTTCTTAGTTTTTTCTTCATACACTAGATGTTTCATTTTATGTATCATTGACTCTAATGATATTTGGTGTGGCCATCCCATTTCATGGATAATTCATACAGGTTTTCCATAGCTGAAATCATTTAGAATTGATTTTTGGTTATGCCTAGTGCTTGTCATCCTACCATAGAGATCAAGTGCATGCGTTGGGTATTGTGAATGGATGGGTCATGCAGTGGGTTGAGTCAAAATAGTTTGTTCCGAACCGGATCAGTTCATTACAATATTTTGGTTATACCTTTTAAATTTTCACTTTTCCCTCACTATAGTTAAAACTTTCATTTTAGACCCCTTCACACACTTAAGGGTTAATTATATTTTTACATAAATGTCAAAGTATTTTACTACTCACTTGTAACAAATTATCATGCTATGTGACAATATATAATCAATGAATTCAGATCACTCCTCTATAGATAATTTAATGAACATTGAACGTTTTATGTTCATTTGAAAAATTATATTTTATCTTATTCAAAATTATTATCAAAAAAACTTGTGAATACAATGATAAAATAATTTAATAATCAATATTATAAACTTAAATTATATAATTTAATTATTTTTACTTGATATTGATCATACTCGAACATTTACCAAACTCTAAAATTGGGCCCACTTCATCCAAAATTCCTATTAATATTAATAGGTGGAACATGTGGATAAAATTAGTGTGTGATCCTCTTGGTCCATATCTCCATATAAGTGAGTCCAACTCAAAAAACAAGTGTTAATTCTGGTAACCAATCATGGACCCTAAGAACATAATGAATGTCATAACTACTACTAACTCCTACCAACACACTCTGTGTAATACAATCTCATGTTTTTAAAATATCTCATTAAGTAGGATGCACTCTTGGGTTTTCATCGTTTTGATGATTTATATATTTCCCAACATTATAAGATGGACATAGATTCTTGTAAAATGGGAATGGATTTAATGAAGGTACTACCATATTGGTAAACCTAGCCGCAGGATATATACTCTTACATAACTCAAAAGAAACCAATTATAACTTGATCATTTAACCAATTACATATCATTAAAGATTCTAACAATACAAGATACCTATACATGACTTAAATTTAAAGGGCTTTCACTGAATCAATGTATGAAATCAAATGACACACATTGATAATGATCTCATGTTGAGAGACCAATATACATTTTTTAAGATATAATAATCCAAGGTAACCTAAAAAATATGATTTTCAAATTATTAGGTTAGTCATCATGATCTCATAAATTCAAGATCACCAACTGAAAACTTTATGTGAATATGTCTCAATGATTATGTTCCCTAAAAACAAAATAGTCAAACACCGTCTATGTAGTGTCCGAATGATGTTTCTATATCGTAAGACATATATTTAATATTACTATCATAGAATCTCAAGATTATCATTATGATTAGTGATTTTTATAAACTTATAGTGACCCAGGATTTTCATACCTAGATATTACATGTTTTTCGATGAATATTAATTACATTGCATAAAAATACTCCCAATGACATTAATATTCTAGTTCCTCTTTAATCATTGACCACAATTTTCTAATCTGGTAAAAGATCTTCAATTTTTCCAATAAAGATATTCCAATTTGGTACTCCTATTTAGAACCTTTATTCATATCTCGAGGATTGGCCATATAAAAATAAGGCATTATTGGATGCTTAATAAGGGTATGCAATCGATATATGTAAGCATAACATAAACATAAGGGAATGAGAACATAATCAAATAATTTGAAGATCATACCTTTCATGTAAAAAAATCATATACATCCGTCATAGAACAAATATTGGAAGCCCATAAGACATGAATCATAAGATAATATAACAAAATAAGACAAGTGAGAATAACCATGGAATGAGTCATGGAATTTGTGGCACACGCATTAGCATATAATATTCTGAACATGTAAATATAGACAAGTTAACTCATTAAGTTAAGGACATGAAATAAGGCCCTCTCATAAACTAATAGTCCTCCAACCGATTTCATGAATAAATTTGTGAACATGTAATCTAGTTCTCACATAAAATTATAAACATGTAATCTGTTTCATGAATAACATTGTGACTATATAATCAGGATCACACATGACATTGTGAACATATAATTAAGTTCACACATAACATTATGAACATATAATAATGTTCATGAATAACAAATATACTTATGAGTTATCCATAGTTAACCAATGAATTTTATCGAGATATTGGTCCCACCCTTCACCTATTTAAATCGTATATAAATGTGACACAAAATCATAAATCATTCATCACATTAGAAATCAATAAATGAAATGGTTTTCATAAAAATTTCATCAAATCATATCTCACTGAAAATTAACAGGATTCATAAACATCATGTCAGAAAAATATAAACCATTAATAGAAATAATATGAATGGTACCTTGGATAATATCCCCATTAAGTTATGAGTAACATTAACAGATTCCATCTTATATGGAAAATGATTTTCAAAAACACTTTTTAAAAAATTTCTTGAGGAAAATATCCTTTCTGATTTAAAAAATTGTTTTTAAATAAAAACATATAGAAAAAAATCATTAAAAATAACATTTTAAGAATATAAATTAATCATTGAAAAACACTTTTAATATCATTCAAATCATTCTCCATTAAAATTCATAAAATATCATCACTGAAAACATTTTTAGATTTCATGGTTTTTGAATAAAGAAAATTTCCTACCGAAGAAAGAATAACATTTCATGAAACAAATAATATCATAAAAATAAGGACATTAATTATAAAAATTATCAAATTTTAGTATATAAACCTCTTAAAATAATTTAGGTTCATTACAAAACACGTGTCTTAAAGAAGTAAAATTATGAAAAAATTACCTTACCAATTTGGTAAATTTCGAAACATAAACCCCATGAAATAAATATCATCAAATGGATAAGTAAATAACCATAAATTTTATGGTTAGGGATAAAATATTAAATTAATGGTTAGTAAATACACCACAATAAATAAATGAGTGTTGAATATGACATAATTCTCGTAGAAATAAATGTGATACTTGAAATCCCTTTACCAGATGTCATGAGTTCCTTATTAAACATTCAAAAATCCATTATAATAAATATAAGTTTATTATAAATTTACCATAGAACCATATTCATATATATAATTCAAAATATTATTTAATTATTTCTTTATATTAATATTTTATTAACAATTCAATGGTAATGTTATGTTTTAGGTAATAAGTGCTTGGTTTTTTATACATGTTTTGAATTTGTATTCTTGATCCTTTTACATAGATCATGATTTAATTATATCAAAAATAATAAAAATTATATAAAAATTATATATATTCATTATATATTTATTTTTGGTAATTAATAAAATTTTGAGTTATAATATAAAATACAATATTCATGTAGACGGTAGGTTATATGTATGCATGAATGTTTGTAAATTTTATTTTCATATTAAAAGAAAGAAAATTATATGATATATTATCATTATTTAATAATTTATATTTCATATATATATCATATGTTTATTAAAACCTTAAATAATACATTTTATTTAAAACATGAATGAATCTCAATACTTCGCGAGGTAGTAGTCTGCCTCACACGTGAATGACGTTATCATATTCCCACAAAATAGAAATTATGAAGGTAAGTGTGATATAAAAATTACAGAATCATAATAACATAATAAATATATTATATATAATATATAAACTATAAATATATCATTATTACCAACCTTAATTAGTGGTAATGAAAGATCGAACAACATTGGTTTGCAAGGTGGTAGTCCTCCGTACACACGAATAATGATTATATATCCCATTAGAAGGAAGTGAGTGATGTTATAGATCAAAATATTAACATAAAAATATATCATTATAGTTAATAAAATGATTTTTTTATAAACAGTATATAGAAAAATTAATGGGTTGAAGGATAAAATAAATCAAAAATGTTAGTTGATAAATGTTACCTCTTACTCGGGTACCTCCTTTTGGTTTTAACTAAATGATTTCTTGGGTTAGCTTTCTAAATGAAGGAAGTATTATAAGATTGAGGGAATGCAATTTGATGGATATTTGGACAGAATTTTTACCAACCAAATTGATTTTTAAGTCTAAATAAAGTAGACTAAAATGTTCACTTTTTTAAAAGAATAGAGGGGATCATTTGTAATTTCTCAGAAGATAAATTTATAATAAATCCTAATGAATTAAAATACCTATAAAAGACCATTTAATAAATTATAATATATGATATGGTCATAATATTAGAATTAAATAGATTTTAGGCACATTTTGTGTTATTTTAATGCTTTTCATTTTGATTAACCCATAGTTAACCCATTTTAATTTTAACTTCGATATAAAAATTTCAATATTAAGATGATTTAATTTTTACATATACTGTGTAAATTGGTCCATAAAAAGAAAATTAATGATATTTTAGACCATATCTCTCCCCCATTGTATTTGTTTACTATTTTTATTATTATTAAATAATTTAATTAAATATTATTTTTATAAAATATCATTAGTGTCAGTTTTTACACTGTTGAGTACTTCGACTTTATGAAAATCAAGGCAACAAATTATATTAAAAAATCAATTTAATACACCCCTAACAAGTCATATGAATTTATAAATTTTTTGGACACCCATAATTAATTCAAATTTTATTTCATTTAATATTAATAATATAATTTAATTGTTTTATTCCTTACCTAAGTAATTATTACATCAACATTATGTTATTATTTATGATAATTATTTATTCACTATATTTAGAAATAAAATTTAATGATGAAGAAAAATATTTAAAATTTCAAATTACTATTTATATTCGAACATATCCACATGAAATCCCAAAATGAAAAATATTTCACTTGTTAAAAATAAGATTCTGACAAGTTTGGATTTTCATTGAATAAAATATTAAAAATGTTATAATCTCATCATAATGGCCATAATTGGGAACATAAATTAGATATTAATAATTATTTAATAATTATTCCTATCTAAAAAAAATTTGTTCACATTTTAAGGGTGGTAATAAAAATTACTAAGTTTACTATTGATATAGTCAAAAAAGGATATATTTTCCAAATTTTTGACTTTTGATTACAAATACAATTTCCATTTTTAAAAATATAAAACACAGAATTGGATAAAATTAATTAAAAAATAATCTCATAGAGGGGGCATGAAAAAAGATTTTTGAAGTGAAAATGTTCAAATGTTGATTATGTTTTTATATATAAATTAAATATAAAAATGATTCCAATGAACTTAATTGGATTAATAGATGTATAATTTAACTATTTTGACTTTGAGGACAATTTAAAATAAAATTTAACAATAAAAAATATTTAGACCAAAGGCCATTTTTAATTAAAATTCAGCATTTTTACTATTCATTAAAAGATGAAACTTTTCAGAAATAAAAACCCAAAAATTTACCCAAATATAATTATGAAATTATGATTCCAAAAATCGAACTATATTTTTTCAAATAAAAATTCTAAAATTTTTAAATTTTTGTTTTAAAACAATTCTACCGTTAAAATGCGTTAAAACTGTTTTTTAGAAAAATAATGTTTTTTATGCCAAAAAATGGATTTTTTCTTGTTTTATGAATATCAAAATTATTGGATGATTTAAAAAAATTAATTTCATGTTTAAAAAATAAAATTCATTCACACCATTCATTAAAATTTATTAATTTAATTTTCTAAAAAACGCCTTTGGGGGAAAAATACTGGTCTTTCATAATAATACATCCTTTATTTTCAATTATTTTCTAAATTAATTTCTAATTAATTTATCACCAAATATTTCATTTTATTAACATGTTTAAACCATATTTCATAATTTAGTTAATCTTATTCGTTCTCTCCAATCCAACAGCTAGGTGATAACTATAATAATAAATAGTATATTTTTGTTTGTTAGAATTCATTCTTGCGTGTAATAGAAGCCAAAAATTTTCATGCATGCACTGAAATCCAATCTATGTGTCTCATATAGAAAAATATTATGTATAAATTAATATAGAATTGGTGCAGTTCTCTATACAATCCATCAATTAATTTTAAATTACTTGGAATAATAATAATTCATAAAAACTAGGGGTGTAACATTCTACCCCTTAAAATGAATTTCCCCAACGAAACTCACCACTCTAATACAAAAAAATGAGGATAACACTACCTCATCATATCATTAAGTTCCCATATACCTTCTTCAGACTGTTGTTTTCTACAACAAATATTAACTATAGGAGTGGTCTTGTTTTTTAGAACATAATCTATATGATCCAGAAGTTATACTGGTTTCTCTTCATAAAAAAGATCTTTTTTCCAGTGGTATGACCTATGAGTTTAGTTCATGTGAATAACCTGGTATTTACATTATTATAGTAGATAAATGGAACAAATTATGAAATTTACGGTTATTTTTTTGTAAGTTCCAATCGATAATCTCTTGTTCAAATACAATCAAGAATTTAAAAATAAAATCACCTCCTTGCAATTATAAATCGCAATTCAAACATCAAAGGTGGGTGTTTAAGAATTTAATTATAGAAAACCAACAAAATAAAAAGGCTTTACATAACTTCCTCTTAAAATAGGAAATTAAAAGGGATAATATCACCACATGACATTGAATTCAATTTGGATAATGTTAGAGGAATGTAAGAAAATATACATGGATGAAAATTCCAAAAATAAAGCTCTGATGGATATAGATATAGAACATGGTAATTATAATGTTGACCATAAAAAAACGATAAATATGTGATGATATTAGTTAACATTTTATTAATTGGAAATGAAGTTTCTGGGATAACATTTTATCAAGATACTTTCCCTAAAGTTGAATAATTTTCCAAAAAGATATAATTACTTGATTTCATTCCTTTTTGTAAGCACAATCTCATCCATCGGTTGGCCGTTCATAAATTTTTGATTCATATCCTACTCTAAGAAATGTGGTTTAAATATTAATTCTTGAAGAACTAGTGGATCATAAGATCTATAATTTGGATGAAAGTCTATTCCATATGTCTCTACTTATCATAATGAAATGGTTAGCACAGGTTATACAATATGCATAAATCATCATATGGTTATGTAAAGCAATATTCTAAAAATATTCAACAAAATTTCTACCAAAAAATCAAAAATTTTTACCCTTATGAAGATTAAACAATATTAAGAAAAACGATCAAAATAATGTTATTAAATTTCATAAATAAACATATCTTTAATCCCCCAAACAACTTGATGTAGTTATTAATTATCACTGACCAAACATGTGAATACCTTTATCATTTATTCTCTTTTAACATGTTAATAACATGATAACCCATATTTTATACACACATGATTCTTTATTCCTTATATAATATGTTTTATTATAAGAAAACATTTTTATTGGAATATTGGGTTCATTTTTATACTGATAGAATATGTGATTTCATTATTCCATAAGTTGTTTAGATAATGACATGAAATTTCACTAATTGAAGACCTATAAGATTTTTATAGGGATTATTAATTTCAAATAAAACATGAAATTTCTGAATAAAAAGAGTGGAGGATATGTATTCCCTAATTGTCATGATTCACTTCATCCATTATGATAGCATAATCATCTCAATTTTCCATCTTCCTTAGAGGTTTTTTTCGATTACCATCTAAATTTTTCTTTGGATTTTGAAACTTGTTAGTACAATTACCAAACTCACTACAATTGAAATATTAAATTGTGGGGTGTGCACTATTTGTATATTTTTATTTACTCTTATTAATTTAGCATTAAAATTACTAATTACATTCTTTCCCACACTTAGAACGTTTACAAATCCCTTTAAGATAATTTCCTCCATGTTCCCTTCAACACATTGATAATAAATTAAATCTAATCTTATTCTATACATAGGTCTTAGAGTTTCTATTTAATTATAACCTGGTTTACTTATAATAACCACAATTTTTATGGGAAACTTCAATATTCCAATTTTATAAGAATATGAGGAATGTAATTGATGAAAAATAATTTCTTGACCTCATCCCAATACATGGTGTAAATTACATCTTGTAGCCTTTTATTCGTGATAAACTTCCACCACTAATTCGCTACACCTTCCAATAAATAAGGGTTGATCATAATTTTATTGAGTAATGAACAACTAAGAATGAAAATTATCTTTTTAGTGGAACATGTCCATTTCGTAAAAACTAGAGGATTAGTCATTCCACTATTAGAAGGTGGGATTTTTTTAATATGGATTCAAGAAATGTTTTTTCGTCCTTTTTCCCCTGGGTAGTTCTACATGATTCATGGATTGATAATATTGTTTGGTCATAAAAATGAGGGGTTTCATTCAATATTTTATAATATTGTATTGCTCGGGAGGTCCATAATTGAATTTTCAATTTCATTCCACATTTTATAATATTGTGTTGCTCGGGAGGTCCATAATTGAATTTTCAATTTCATTCCACATTAACATGATTCCTTTGGGTTAAATAAATCCACTAGGACTAGAAATCATAGGGTAAAAAATAGTGATGATAGTCGTAAAACCACCTATTCAAGGGAAATTGATTATGAAATTTCAATATATGACACCCTCGGTTTAATTATTGGTTATTCATTATCATTACCATTGATCTAGTATGGTAAATTATATTTAGACACATCCTTTGGGAACTTACTATGGTTTTCTCATCCCAGTTTACAAATGTTGACTAATCCTTTTCTTTAATACCAAATATAATGACCTTTGATTTTCATACATGGATATTACATATTTTTAGATGAATATTCATTGCATTACAAAAAAACATGCCCAAGGGATGCAACAGTTTAGTTCCACTAGAAACATGGAACACAAGAATCCATTCATGTAAAAGATAGTCAATGTTTCCCATAAAGACCTTCCCCATTAGTACTCCTATTTAAAACCATACTTCATATCCTGGGGATAGGAAACACTAAAAAAAGGTGTGCATAGATAATTAGTATGGGTGAACAATGGATATATGCATGCATAACATGAACATAGGTGTAGGAGAACATAATAAAAACATTTAATGATTATACCATGGAAGTTAAAGATCATATAAATGAGTCATAGCATAAATATTGGATGTTCATAAGACAATAATCATAAGATAATAAAAAACATGGTTAATTTGAGTATAAAAAGGGAATAATACATTGAATTTATGTCATACACAATAACTTATAATATTTTGAACATTTTTAAATATAGAGAGGTTAAATCATTAATTTTAGGGCATGAAATTAGGCCCTCACATAAAATTGTGGACATGAAACTAGGTATAAGAATAACTTTTTAAATATGTAATCAGGTTCACACATAACATTATGAACATGTATTTAGGTTCACTGATAACATTGTGAACATGTTATCAGGCTCACACATAACATTGTGAACAAGTAATTGGATTCACACATAACATTGTGAACATGCAATTGTGTTCACTAAAAACATATATACTCATGAGTTATAAATAATTACCCAATTAATAATACGGATATATAGGTATAACCCATCACCTATTTAAATCTAACATACATTTCTCACAATATTATAAATCATTTATCACATCAGAAATGATGAAAATAAATGATTTTTGAAAATATTTCATCATAGAAGATCTCATTGAAAAGTAACCTGATTCATAAACATAAAAACATAAAAACATAAAACATTATCATAAATAATATGAATAGTTACATTGGTTTATGTCCCAAGTAAGGCATGATTAACTCCAACAGATATCATCTTATATAAGAAATTATTTCAAAAAAATTTAAAACATTTATTCAGGAAATACCATTTCCACATTGAAAAACAATTTTTAAATAATAAAATGCATTGAAACACACATAAAATTATAATTAAACTAAAAAAATATAAATCAATCTTTAAAAAATATTCAAATATCCTTTATGTCCTTTTCATTGAAAATTGTTAAATGATCATCATTGAAATCATTTTTAGAAAATAATGTTTTTTAATAAAAACATTTCCAACCAAAGAAAGAATAATATTACATGAAACTTATAATATCCTGAAAATAATGATATTTATGATACAATATATCAAATAGAATCATATGCACCTAATAAAATACTATAGGTTCATAACATAACATGTGTCTCATAAAAGGAAAATTGAGAAAAAATTACCTTACCAATTTGGTAACATTCAAAACGTAAACCCCATGAAAGTGGAATCATAAACTGGATAAGTTTATACAAATATATTTTATGGTTAAGGATAGTACATTAAATTAATGTTAAATATATAAAATACAAAAAGTAATAAGTGGTTAATTTGGCATAAGTCTCGTAGAAAGAAAAGGGAGACTACAAATCCCCTTACCATAAGTATTTTCTTCCAAATACACATAAAATACTATTGTATAATAAATATAAGTTCATTATTAATATAAAATTGAACCATATTAATATATATATAATACAATTTATGATTTAAAAAAGACATTATATTACTTTTTTATTATCAATTCCTTGTTAATGTTATGTTTCGGGTAAAAACTGATTTGTTTTTTGTACATGTTTTTCCTTGGTAATATTGGTAATATTATTTAAATAATAATTTAATCATATAAAAATTATATCTATGATATAAATATAATATATATTTATTATATATATGTGGTAATTCAAGAAATAAATATGTATAAAATAAAATATATGATTCATAGAGATGGTAGGCCATACGTACGCAAGAACGTAGTTTTCATTTTCTTGTACAATTAAAATAAAGAAAAGTATATGATAGAATATAATTGAAGAATAATTTTTTTAACATATATCAAATATTTTTACTAAACTAATACCTAATTAATTAGATGTAAAGCATGAATGAATCACATCACTTTGCGATGCAGTAGTCCATCTTATAAACGAACAACGTTATTATATTCCCACAAAATTAAAATTATGTATGCATGTGTGATATAACAATTCAAGAATCATATTAACATAATAAAAAATATAGGAATATATAAATTATAAATCCAAAAATATTCTAAACCTTTAATGGTGTTAATGGAAGATGAAACGACATCAGTTCGTGAGGCGGTAGTCTGACATACACACGAATGATGAATTTGTATCACATTTGATGGAAGTGTATGCATTTCTAGTTACTAGCCTTAAAATAAAAACATATACATATATTTTTTTATGCTTAGGTAATTATATAAACATGATATATAAATATTAATGGGTTTATGGATGAAATAAACTAAAAACGTTTGTTTATGAATGTTACCTATTCTACGGGGATCTTTTTTTGGTATGCACCAAATGATTTTCTATGATAGATTTATGCCCAAAGTAAGTATTACATTATTAATTGATGTTATTTTGGAGTATATTTAGATATCTTTTTGAACTAAATTGGTTTTTAAGTGATAATAAAAGAGAAGAATATGTACCCTTTTATAAGACAGGGGAGGGACACTTTAGAAATTTCTCAAAGGATTAATTTATAATAAATTAAATCTCAATCGAAATACCTCTTAAAGGATGTTGATTCTATGATATGATATTATAAGGTTGTAATATCAAATAAAATATTTTAGATTAGTTTTTATGTTATTTTAAACCTTATCATTTGGAATAGACCTTTATTAACCCATTTTAATATTAACAACGGCAACCAAATTTTCAATATTACGAGGAGTTAACAGTTACTTTTGAAGTGTAAATTGGACCATTAATGGAAAATTTATGATATTTTTTTCCATATTTCATTCACTTGTACTTATTTAAAATCATTATTATTTTTAAACAATTTAATAAATTATTATTTTCATAAAATATCATAAGTGTCAATTTTTACACTATTCGCTACATGGACTTTAAAAAAAACATGGTATATTTAAAGAAAACTTTTAATACTTCTCTAGAATGAATTATTAACTTATAAAATAATTGTTTCAACTTAATTAATTCAAATTATATTTCTTTTAGAATTAATAATATTATTTAATTGATTTTTTACTAATTAAATATTTACTCCATCATCATTATGTAATTATTTATTCTCTTAAAATTAAAAATTAAATTAAATGATGAAGATAATTTTAAAAATTTAAATTTAATATTTTTGTTTGACATATCCCCTATATAACAACATATTAAAAATATTTTACTTATTAAAAACAAGAGTATGACAAATTTGACATTTCTTTGAATAAAACATTATAAATGTTATAAACACATAAAAATGGCCATAAATCACAAAATAAACTATATTTTAATGATTTTGTATGAATTATACTCAGAAACAAAAATTAGTATATTTTATGGCCATTTTAAAATATTTATCACATTATTTATATCCTTAATTACCCAATTTAACCTTAATTGTGGTAAAAAAAATTAATCAAATTACTATTCATTTTGCCCAAAATAAAAAGTTGTATATTCAATAAATTTTTACATTATGACTAAAAATATGGAACAATTTGTTAAAAATTAAAAATACTAAGATTTCTAAAATTAAATATTAAGACGGGGTGAGAAAGAAAGTTTTTAAAGTGAAAATATTCAAAAGTTCAATAAGTTTGTATATAAAAATTCATTATAAAAATGATTACAATGACTTAAATTGGATTAATGGATTTATTATTTAATTTTTTTATTTAAACCTAATTTATAATATAATTTAACAATATAAATTATTTAGAAAAATTGAAAAATTTTAGTTAAAATTTAGTATTTTCACTATTCATCAAAAGATGAACCGTTTTAGAATAAAACAAAAAAAATTCCATAAGAGAATTTTTACATTCCAATTAAAAGAATCTTATTTTGTAAAACAATATTTATTAAAATGTTAAAATTTAGTTTTAAAAAAATCTTTCATTATAATGCGATGAAAGTGGTTTTTATAAAAATATAGTATTTTATGCTTAAAAATCGATTTATTCCTATTTTGTCACTATAATAATTATTTGATGAATTTAAAAACATTTAATTGATTATATAATATATAAATTTTATTTATATATTTCAAAAATAATCATTAATTTAATTTATTAATATAAAGTGCCTTTGTCTGAACAAAAATATTTTTTCATAAAAACCCATCTATAATTTTCAATTAGTTTTTATCTTCATTTATAATTAATTTTTCACCAGAGAAATAATTATATAAAAAAATTTAAAACATATTTTAATAATTCATTAAATCATATTCATTCCCTTAATTCCAATTTTTAGGGGATAACTATCATAATAAATTGTATATTAATGTTTGGTAAAACCTAGTCTTGCATGTAACACAAGACAAAATCAGTATTTCATATACCACACAAAAACAATATGTGTTGTGCGTAGTATGATATTATGTTTAAATAAATTTTGAATTGGTGTATCATGAAATTCAAGTCACCAGATAATTTTAATTTATTTTAGAAAATGATAATTTATAAAAACATTGGGTGATACAAATTTTTTTTATTTGACATGTAATATAAGGATATTATCATGTAAAATATATTTAAGGTGGTGTTATAGACCCATATATTTAAAAATTAGAATACATTTATATTAAATGAATTAAATTTTAATTTAAATATTTTATTATATATCGTTCATAGTTATACATGACTTTTTTCTAATAATATCCTACAGTATCTGTCACATTTATATGGAATAATAGTTCACTACTATGATGAGAACCTTGAAATGCCATGATAATATTATTAAACCTAGTTTTATGGATTCATAACATTCTATGATAGGTCACATAGCATGTTTACTATTATATGTGAGTACTCATAAGCAGATTAGACTTTTTCACATGATGTTCCCACAAGGAAATCTCAAAAAATGGTGGATTATGAGAACGGACCAGTTAGTAGGAATTTCACATGTTTATTTTTCATTGGATATTCATTTCTTCAATTATTTATAATGTAACTTAGACTTTAATAGTATTATTTATGAATTTCATGACTTGTGCACTTATATGTGTGTTATAAACCATGATCATAATAGTTCATGATGAATTTGGGCATTTTGGGTGCATCACAAATTAAATGTTTTTAATAAATAAGCTAATGAGAGATCTATCAATTCCATGTTAATGGATGTGTATATCTATACCATTTAATTAAAATATTATTATCACATTAAATTCCATTTTCATGGTGTAACAAATAGTTTATTTCAGATAGTCACAGAAGGAAGTTTCAATTATATAGGTTGATGACAAGATTGTGCAACCTGCTTGATGAGATATTGTGACAAAAGATTATATTTCACTAAAAGTGATCATAAATTATTGTTGATGTTGCGACATTAACTTCTTTATCATGGGTTCCTTGACCCACTACAATACAGTAATCTTGGAAATTAGGTAATCAAACATAATTTTAATGAGAAATAAGCCTAGAGGGTCACACACTAAGGGTTTCTGTTGATATCAATTAAATTCTATTTTAATTTTCTTATTGGAATAAATATTATTCTTAATAATGAGAAATAATTTTATTTACGATTAATGATAGCATAAATTACAAAAATATTTACTCATAGTGTAATTATTAAATTACTCTAACATATAATATTTATTTATTTATTTAATGACTAATTGTTTAATTTATTTGGGTATTCTATAAATATATAGTGGGACTTGTGTACCAATATTGAGTCTGGTTATAAATATTTATATATATGTTGGTAAAATTACATTTATCATTGTGAATGTTAGCTCACATCATGGAATAAAAATAAAACTATTTTTTAAATACATGGAATGGGGTGATAGATGAGTTTTAAATTTTACAAAGGGAACTTGAGGGATTAATTAAATTATAAATCATAACAATATGTATATAAATATATCCCTATTACATTCTAAGATATATTAATAATGAATCATTGTGTATAACAGATTTCTCTCTAAAGTCGTGCTCTTCCTTCTCAAATCCTCCCAAGAATGAGTAATGAAGTGAATTTATTTATGAGTGGAGAAATGTGAAGCAATTGGGATTATTAATTAACTTTTCTAAAACTCTATGACTCATCAGTGTTTTAATGAGATCATAAGAAAATGTGGGGATCACCGTTAGAGGGATTCTATATTTGGATCCTATAAGAGAAATAATGAATTAGTAAAAAGTGTTTTCTGATGATAATCATCTATTATGGATAATGATATCCAGAATGAGATAATATTTATTATAATTTAATTAAATAAATTATAATTTAATATTAAAATATCTATTTTTGTTTCAAACATATTTTATTTTCAATACACTTTGAAAAAGAATTCATTGGTTGTGGCATTTATACCTTGCACTATATTTAAATGACTCAATGAATATGACAGGTTTTGAGTTAGTTTTTTCCATGATAAGCACTTATTCTATTCACAGATCCATCAAGTTTTATTAGAGATAATTTAAATTTAAATTTATAACTATTTATTTCAATTTTTATCATTTCTAATTTAAAAGATAGAATTCATTTCATGATTTAGTTTTTTCTAGATCTGTAATCGAAATATATTATTTATCTTCTTTATTTATCACTAATATTACAATGATCATTTAATAATTAATGAATACCACATCTAAATAACCAATCCATAGGTTCCAAGAATTCTAGTCAGATAATATAATATTACACAGTGTGTACTCCTTTGTTATACATGATGTATCATTTTTCAATGCACAAAATTCATGTGTGGATTCTCAGTCGTTTTGTAATTAGTACACAATTCTCTAAATAAATTCACCACATGTTCATTTTAAAGTGTGGAAATTGGATTTTCCATAGATCACATCATATAGATCGGAAACACATCATTAATTGCACATGCTTTGAAGGTGGATGAAAAGGGGCCAAAAAACATCACAGAATTAATACAATGTGTGAATTTAATACATGATGTGTATATACTATTAGTTATTTAACATCAATTGAAAACATTTTTATTCTTTCTATACAATTTGTACTTCATAAATTTCCAATATAAGTACACAATGAGTCCCTTGTAATGTACTGCAGATATCCAGCAATGATAATTACACGATGTGTGGTTGTTTTGTACAATCCTTGTAATTTACCTATTTACATATAAAAACTGAATTTACTTAATTCATCCCATGAACCTCGTTGAAATTGTTTTGTGGATCATTATAATTATAGTACATATTGTTCATATGGTTTTAAATGAGATTAAATTCTTAATAAATTTTGCGTAATATTTCAAACTATGAATTATATGTCATTATTATAAGCTACAGACTCAACATGTTCAATAGTACATTACTAGTGATTTTGATGTGTTATGTGTTGTATGAAATTGGTAGTACACACTATGAAATTATGACACATGTCATGTACATAATTTGGCGTATATGTTTATTTTTTATAATTAATATCATACTGAGTAGTGTAAATGGTTAATCAATGATATGCTTCCAAGAACAATACTATTTAGTATTTTATTGAGTTTTAAATGAAATTAAATTATTTATTAAAATTTAAATCACTATAGAAGAAAATTTCAATAAAATTTCATGAAATAGGAAAAAAAACTATTTTATTAATAGGAAAACTAATTTGATCAATTTGTACATGTTTAATCATCTCAAAGAAAAAATAAAAATGAATGTTATCCAGTTGTTTTAAATACATAATTTTTGTAATTATAAGACTGATCTTGATATTTTACTAGAACTGTGAATTTTTTTTATTAGATTTTATTTTATTTCATTGTTTTGTAATTACTTATTATTAATTTAAATTAGATGGTCGATGAGTCATCCCTCCCTATTTTATCGTATAGGACATGTGAGTCCAATGTCGTCTAATGTAATTCCTATTAATTGATACTTTGGTTCTACTCACCTACATGTGATCTTTGAAATAGATATAATAGGAGGAGGAGTTGAAGGTCCATGGAGTCAGTTTAAGATGTATCCAACATAGATGTTGTACAAGAAGGAACTGAGACAAAGCCAACTTGGTAGATACATATGTAGATAGGTGGGATGCTGTAACACATTCGATGAATGGAATAAGTATTTTACCCCAAGGATCATTGTTTTATTTATAGTCTACTCAATAAATAAACCATTATATAAATCATATAAATTTTTAATTAATTTTTTATTTTATTTCTATCTTATGGATGATTTATTTTATAGATGCCTGATCTCAATCACATTAATAAATGTACAAATAGAAAAATATGGAATTTAAATAAATTTATTATGCGTTATTGTTTTATTAAAACATGGTTAATCACATATGTAAAATCCACATAATATTAAACAAACATGTAACAAAATTAATAATAAAAATTTATTCATAATAGAAAAAAATCCTTAAAATTAATATTATGTCATTACACCATCCTTCTTCTAAATTAAGATGAAACCTCCGTTAAATTATTATTTTAGTGCATATTCATGGAATTTTTAATTATCATAGAGTCCAAACTACGATGATTGGTGAACATAACTGAACATATATTGAATTTAACATTAATAGTATGTTTAATACCAATTATGAGATAAGTGTGGTGGAAATCTTTGTTAAGAATTTTTAATAGGGGAGAACACTCAACAGTTCAAGGAAATACTAGTTTAAAGTTGGAATGACAATCTACAAAAATATAATCTTATAGTTCTTAACTCCATGGTATGGACAACAAAATTTAAATATAGTACTTTTCAACTAGAATTTCTTATGTGATAGTACATTCTATGTTTAATTGCAAGGATCGTTTAGACTTGATAAAATATTGAGTGGCTTAATTATAATTATAATTTATTATTATGTATCAATTCAACTACTAATTATATTGTCTTTTATTATTATATACTAATGTAAATATCATAAATAACATTATTCCTATAATCAATTCTTGAGAAATATTGTCTTATAACTGTCAGTAATTTCCAGGAATGGTTCAGATGCCTACAGTTTTTATTTCACCATTAATGGATGTATTTTGTGCTAGAATAATGAATTTATGATCCACTTAAAAAGAAGGAATGTGACGAGGATATCAGTTCCTATAAAAAAATTTGAGTGATGTGGTTGATGTTTGATGTTTAATGCATTTATCCACGTACAATGAACTCATGAAGTCACGTGAAGACAAAGATGTTTAAATAATTCGTCATCATCCATGTTATCTACATCATGAAATATAGACATAAAAGGTCTGAGATATTCAAGGTGAACTTTCAAATAAATATAGCAGTAGGTTCCACATCTAGTCTTCTTATAGTTAAACTCAATTGCTACATTAATATCATAGAGGTTATAGTGTCTAAAATACTCGATGAACTATGCATCGATCTCATTCTTTCATCAATCCCTCAGAGTTTCTCCACCTTTTTTTAATTTAAATATGAACAATGTAGAGAAGTCTCTCCCAGATTCTCTCACTCAATATCAACAATTTGAAAAGGATATAGTCTATGAAAATTAATCTATCCTTATGGTAAACAAAAAGAAAGGTCAGGGAAAAGATCTATTTGTAAACATTCTTCAAAACACCCTTCTATGAATAAAACTATCATTGGGAAATAAAGTTAATGGTATGTCATATGTTCCCCATGTGGAAAGAAGGTTCACTAGAAGAAAAATTTGACTCGGGTAATGAATAAAGGGGAAGCTTTAGCTGTGTTTGTTATTGAGTGAAATATATTAATTTATACAAATAGAGTATTAAATATATAAAATAGTGTTAAAAAATGTATTAGAATATAATAATGAGGTATATTATGGATTATTTTTTTATAGGAGGTATTTCTATGGTAATCCAATGGATTTATACTTGTTATTTTGGCTATTAGGAACCACCACATTGTGTTTCTAACTGGAATGATCTTTATTGTAATTGTTTTTATTATGTGTCATATATTACCAAGAATATTATTTTCTATCCAGACTAGATACATATGGATTTAATTTCAAATGTGGGATTAAATTTTTCTTCTTTCATAAAGATATCATTTTTTATGGTAAGTAAAATTTAAATAAAAATAGCTTTGTATTAGATTACATGAACCAAGTAATAGAAATCAATAGAAATATAGTTCATATGACTAACACCATTACAAACTATGGAATTATCATCTAGGAAAATTAAATGAAAACTATTTGATCAAATTACTTGAAGATGGAAATTTAGATTCATTTGAACTAAAACCATATCATATATGTCACACATGTTTACAATAACAAATAACTACATCCCCATTTGATGAAATATGTGGAAAAGACAATGAGCTTATTGAATCGGTTCATACCAATGTGTGTGGGACATTTATAGTTAAAGCAAGGGGTGGGTAATCCTAATTAATAACTTTTAACGATGTTTTTAGTAAATATGTATATGTATACTTAATAAGATATAATTCAGATTATTTTTTTATAAATTCAAAGAATACAAGAATGAAGTTGAGTTCCTGCTTGATAAGAATTTTAAGAAACTCCTCTTATACGATGAAGGATAATATTTTAATTGATACTTCATTGATTGTTTATGGGATTTTGAGATTATATCACAACTCACTCCTCAATATACACCTCATTTTAATGGTGTGAGAGAATGGATGAGCATAACCTTGTTAGAAAAAATGATATTAGTAATGATTCATGGGAGTCTTCCATTATCTTTTTGGGGATACATGTTATAAAAATCATCATACATAATAAATTGAGAGTCAACTAAAGAAGCGTACAATATTCTATATCACGGTTGGTATTTAAATAAACCCATGTTGTTGCATATCTGAGTGTAGGGTTATGAAACATTTTTTAAGGATATTTTTTGGAAACAAACATTCAACGAGAAGCACTAAGTATAAATTTATAGGGTATCATAAGGAAAATAAATAATATTCTCTATATGATCTAACAAGTAACTAATGTGTGGTTAACAAATATCTCACCATTCTTTAATGGGATACATATATAAAGGAGATAGTGGTAAAGATATAGACATAGCTGTGGTTTAGGATCAAGATACACAAGTGTTTACACAATGATATATTCCGTAAAGCCTCCTGGAAGTGAACATTCTAGAGACACAAGTACTGGATATGAGTAAAATAATGGTTATAAAACCTTAAATATATGGAATTCTAGTCACCAATGATGGTGACTAATTATTAGTAGATTATAATGATCCTCTAACCTACAAGAAAGTAGTAAGTGGAATGGATGGTTCTAAATATAAAAGAGATATGAATTCTGAAATGGATTCCAAGTATCTATAGTGGTTATAAATATCATTGGTTATAAATGGGTATTAAATAATAAATTGGGCATAGATGTATGAGGATGTACTTATAATGAAACACATGTTTCAAAAGGGTTCATACAACATGAAGGAATAGACTATGAAGAAACCTTTTCACAAATTTTTATGCATAAATCCATCAAGAATCTACTTGATGATACAGCTTACCATGGATATGATATTCGAAAAATGGATTTCAAAACATCTTTCCTTAATATATATCTCTAGGAAGATGTTTATATGATAATACCCAAAGGATTTGTGACTATAAAATATGTAAAAAAGTAATGAAATTTACAGATATCCATTTATGGATTAAGGAATGCATCTCGGTATTGTAACATTCGATTTGATGAATCCATAAAAAAATTTTGTTTTATAAAGAACATATATCAGTATTATGTCTATTAGGATTTTTTTGGGAGTGCATTAAATTTCTTAATAGATTATGTTATTAAAATAATACTGATTTTAAATGAGATATCGGTCTTAATGTATTGTCAATACTTTTTGAACACATACCTCTCCATAATAGAATTATGATAGATATCACATACACCTTAAGTGAGGTAGGAATATATCAAACTGGACTAGGTGACTATGGAATCCATCCTTTCCATTATATAGCATTTGATTACATTTTACAAATGGATAATTTTTAATTTTTAGTGTCTTGGAAATAAGGTACAAAATACATCAAAACATGAAAACATTATTCTAATCCACTTGAAAGTAATATTCATTTTTTCATCCTAAGTACAATTACTACAACACAAAACTTGGGGACATACATCAATCTAAAGGGTGAGCATAAGGATCGGTAAGGGAAATCAAGGAAAACAGTTAAATGTGAACTTGAGAGATATCAATAAGAACAAGAGAAATTTCATTAAGGCATGAGAAAGAGGAATATAATAACATTAATAATATTAATAGTAACATTAAAATGCGGCTATAATAGTTAATTTATAATTTCATAACCATATCACCATGGTCCATCCCCAAGGCGTCATAAAAATTACCAAGGTCATTCCCCAAGGTATCGTAAAACATGTCAAAATTGGAGATTAATTTCCTTACCCAATGCATTGGATCACTATGAAGGAACACCATAATATGTATTTATTTTCATGTGAGACACATATATCATAATCAGTCATTTCATAAATAACCCATAGAGAACAATATAAATGGGTTTCATATCATAATCACAGTGTTTTAAAAAATTCTTAAAAACATGATCATTTTGTCATTTACAAACCAAGGAAAGATAATGTAGATTTTATGTATGTCAACTATAGAATAAAATAAATTAATTTTATTTCATGATGAATAACCCTATAAATTAAATATTGTTTGGTATTCTCATAAATAAAATAATATAGTTTCTTGAGAAAAAGAGAGAGGTCATGAGATGAAAATTCTGCAGCATAATAGGTATGAAACATAGTTTTATAAAACATTAATAAAGATGGGAAAGGGTTTTTAAATTACTAAAATAATCATAATAAATTATAGGTAAAAATTATAATCTAAATAAGAACATGGTATGTAAATTTGAAATACATACCTCATAAAAGAGAACATGAAAGGAAAAAAAGATGTTGAGAATTCCCTTAACTAGAAGAGTAACTTATGAAAATCTATGATCGGGACCCTGGGGTCTTGAGGACTCTTTTGGATTTAATACTATCATATCTCTAAATATAATTAATTGGTAATGAAATCCTATGAGGTAATGCGTGGGTATTTATAGAAAAGTGGATGAAGTTTTTTATTAATTTCTGAGGACACCTGAATAGTCGTATTTGAAAAACCATGAGATTTTCCATGGTATTTACTAATATTATTTTCCAATTTGGAAACATTATATCACATATTAATTCAAAATATTCGACCATAATTTTAAATTAAATATTAAATTATTATGGTGTCATTAAACACACCAAAAAAAACTGTATTTTTTACTCTTCACTGAAAAACAAAATATTTTATAAAAATATCATAAACTCACTGTAACCTAATATATAACTTATGAATTCAAAAACGAAATTTATTTTAACTTAATAATTCTATAAATATGATAAATTTAATTTTTAAATCTAAAAATACATAGATATTAAAAATAATAGTGGATATAAAATGCATAGTAAACTGTATAGTATGCATTTTGATATTTGAAAAAAAAATTATTTTATCATTTGAAATAAAAAAGGAGTGTTTTATAACACTATTTCATTATAATGATCATTATTAATAAACCCTTAGTTTAGTATAATAATTTATATCTCTATAAAAGTATAAATTTTACTCCAAAAATCAATTTATCAAATTCCATCTAAATTTTTAAGAAAAATTATTCATAAAAATGATGAAATAAAAAATTTATTTAATCATTGGGATTAAATTTTAATTAACTCTGGCCTTAACACATATCCCCTTAAAGAACCTTCATGTGACCAAAGGGTAAGGTGTGAAATAGTGATGGACTCTTGAGGTGGCTCAGATAACACCACACGAGTGGTAATCACCACTAACTCTAACTTCTCTCATAGGATATTTCATTGATGCTTAAAATGTTGATACATGGCACTGGTATTGGTCAAGAGTGAAGCCCAGTGATGAAACCTCCATCTCATGCACTGAAAAATGGGCTTTCTATGGCCCAATTCTACTGGATTAGGTTATCGACTATTCAATCTTTATTAACTAACTATTATTATTTCTATTTATAGAAAATAATCATAACCTTAAAAATATAGTTTCCAATGGTCATATTTACAAATGGTCCTATTGACCAATGTTTATATTGACCTACATTCATATAATGGTCAAAACCCAATGGTCACATTAAAATATACTCACTTCATTATTAATGAGACAGTTATATTGTGTAATAATATAACACACCTTTTTTGGAAACAATTATCATTAAAAGAGTTAGGGTTATTACATTATTCCCCCCATAAGAAATTTCCACACTAAAATTTCAAATTTTTCTCTTATTCAAAAAGGTATGGGTACTTCAACTTAATTGTCTCCTATGGTTCCCACATAGCTTCTTTATATTTGTGTTTGCACCACAACAACTGAACAAGGTGGGTGTCTTTTTTGCATATTACCTCATATTTATGATCCAAGATCTCCACCATCTTCTCCTCATAAGAGAGGTCATGTTCTAGTTGTACCACCTCTCAATTCTGTACATGTGAAGGGTCAAGTATATAATTCCCCAAGATATATACATGGAAAACATCAATAAATTTAGATATATTTAGAGGAAGTGAAAGATGATATGTCATTAATCCTTTGCAATCTAGGATTTTATAGGGGTCAATGTACCTAGGGATGATCTTCCCTTTCTTTCCAAATTGCATGACTGTCTTCTATGGGGAAATTCAATGAAATAATGTTTCACCAACATCAAACTCCAAGTCCCTTCGATGATTTTAGGTATATCAATTTTGCCGAATCTAAAAAGACTTAATGTGTTTTTGGATGGAATGAACCATTTCTATCATCTCTTGCACAATATCATTCCCATGATTCTTTCTCTAACTAGAATCATATGATCAAGTAGGAGTTCTAAATCACTTAAAATATATATATTCAAAGATTTGTATTTAAATTATTGAATGGAAGTTGTTGTTGGAGGAGAATTTAACTAATGGGAGAAGTTTATTCCTTCCACCATTATATTATACATAGAATGATCTTGTCATTTCCTCTAGTTCTTGAATAGTCCTTTCAGATTGGCCATCATTTTTTGGGTGATTGAATGTACTGAAATTCAATTCAGTTCCCAATTCATGTTGATAAACTATAAAATATTTTTATTTGAACCTCATATCATGATAAGATATAATAGAGAGTGGTACCCCATGCAATCTTACCACTTCCCTCAAATAAATCCTGGCAATTTTGTCAAGGGTGAAATATTTTTGAATAGAGATGAAATGGGAATTCATGGTGAGATGGACCACTATAACCCATATCGAATTTTTTCATTTTTATGTTCTTGAGAGACTAGTGAAAATGTCCATAGTGATATTTTCCTACTTCAATACTGGAATGGGTAGTGGTTGTAGTACCCCTTTTTGTAAATTTCCATTCTACTTTCACTTGATGACACACAAGGCACCTTGTAGTATAGTCAGAAATATCCATTTTCATGTTATCACACAAATAATGATCATGAAATCCCTTATACATTTTTGTGCATTTAGGACGTATAAATAATATAGATCTATGAACATCATCCATAAGATCCTTGTTTATATCCATAATAGATGGAACTCATAGTCTTGTATGAAATTTATGTACATCTTCTTGAACAATATTTAACTAAGGAAACTTCTCATTATTTACAACCTCATACTTATTCTCTAATAAAAGATCATGTTTTTTATATTTCTTGATCATCTCTTATAACTATGGTTGATAAATCATTTGGTATATGTTTGATTATTCCCCTCCCCTTATGATTTCCATGTCAATTTTTACTGGGTCATTGATCAAACAATTTGTTTGAATCCTCATCATTAATAGCACCACATTTTCTTTCCTAAATAATACATTAGCAACTTTGTTTGATCTTCTAGGATGATAATGAATTGAATAATCATAGTCATTAAGTAGTTCCAAAGATCTCCTATATCTCATGTTAAATTAATTTTTTTTTTGTGAAAATATACATCAAACATCGGTGTTTTGTGTATATATTAAATTTCTATCCATAAAGTTAGTGCCCCCATATCCTTTATGAAAAAAAAACTAAAAATATCTATAGATCATAAGTAGGATAATTCTCTCATGAGGCTTTAGCTATCAAGATTGTTGTAGGATGAGGCCACTCCTCAACAACCATTGTATTTGTAGGGTCAATTGAGATTCCTTCATTGGTTATACAGTTCCCTAAGAAAATAACTTGTTTTCACCCAAATTCACATGAACCTTCCGAAAAGCCTCACATGTCACTGAGTTTTTATAATAACCCTAAAATTATCCTCATCCTCCTTGTGAATTTTTGAGTATATCAAACTATCATTAATAAAAACTACTACAATGTTACCAAAGTAGTCCTTAATGTATCTATTTATCAAATCCATAAATATTAAAGGAGTATTAGTCAAGTTAAATGGAATAAAAAAACTCATAACATCCATATCGTTATTGGAAGGTGGTTTTCAGAATATATTCTTTTTTTAAACATAATTAATGCTATCTAGATTGAAGATAGATCTTGGAGAAGAATTGATACCCATGAAGCTGGTCAAATAATTCATTAATTCTTGGAAAAGTCTTAATTTTCTTCACTCTCATTCTGTTACGGTCTCTATAATCAAGTAATAACTGCAATGATCTTTCCTTATTCTTCAAAAATAGAATAGGTTCTCCCCATGTAGACACACATGGATTAATAAACCCCTTCTTCAAATGATCTTGGAGTTGATTCTTTAATTCCTCCAACACTAAAATTTTCATTCTACATGGGGTGTTTGTTATCGAGTTGGAACAAGGCTTGAGCTCAATGGATAACATCCCCTCTCTTTTTAGGGAGGTAAAAACAACTCAATAGGAAATACATCAATGTATTTTTGAATGATGGGTGATTTTTCTATTCATATACATTCATTTCATTCATAATCCACACTGATCAACTCTATAAAAAAGGATACAGGTGGTGCTTCTATACAAATATCAGGTCCAGATGTCTCCCTATTAATGATTGATGTTGATTTTCTTTTTCACGACTACTAACATTTCCTTGATTCCTCATTTTATCTTAGTGTTATACTTTGAGAGCCAGTCCATCCATAGTATAATGTCTTATTTTAAAAAGAAAATGACTACTAGATTTGAGATATGATTGTGCTTGATAAAGAAAATAATTGAGTTTCTAAACACTATTTATTCTTGGATAATCCTACCAAGAGTGTTGACTAATAACTCTACATTTATAATTTAAGGGGTTGATTATAAATTCTTTTCAAACATGGAGGAAATAAAGGATTTCATAGAACCAAAATCAAACAATGTACTTTATAGCTTTTATGGAACAACAAGAGTACCATCCGCCACCTCATTTTGAGATTCAACTTCATCGATAGTGATAGAAAAAGTATGAACTTCATCCCTTGGCCTATGTTGAGGTTCATAGTGATTCCCCTCCACTACCCTTGTATTTGGAGAGTGATTGGAAAAGTGCCATGGTTGTTCACACTTGATGTATTGGGCTTCAGGAATGTCATGTACCATCTTCCATTTTTTGTTAGTGTTGAGTAGTTGATTCTTCACCTCACTATGATAGTTCTATGTGATATGTCGATCTCTTCCACACTTTTATCATTTACCACTCCCGAGTAAGATGTTCCCTGAATTCTTCTTCCAAAATTTATTAAACATGGTAAGTTTCACTTTCATTCCTATTCTTCTCTAACCAAATATCCGACCCAATATTTCCTCCATTGATCTCGTCTTTTTCATTGTATTTATAAGACCCCTATATCTCACTGAACACCAATTTGAATTTCATAGCTCATTGTATAATCTCTCCAGAGTTTTCATAGTCTTGGTTGGATAGAATCTTCTATAGATGAGGTTATAGTCCACCAAATGATCTATCAACATTACCATTAGAATCCATGATAAAGCTAAAGGAGTAACATGAAAGCATTATGAAGTTCATCTTGTAGCTTCCCACAAATTCATTCTCCTTATGCTTCATCTTGAGAAACTCGTACTCTATTTTCATTCTCATCTAATAGGGGAAATAATTATTGAAAATAAATCCCCTGATCTCTTTCCACTAAATATCATCAATCCCCACTATTGTTCTAATGTTTTTAATCAGCGACCACTACTGATCAGCTTCTCCTTCTAATCGGTAAATATCTAGGGTTACTTTCTCTTATTCTGAACAACAATGTTTAGAATAGATCATTTTCATAGATCTGATCCATTGTTCATAAACCAATGGGTTGGTAGATACACTGAACATTGGTGGTCATTGATCCATAAAGGACTGAAGGTAAAAAAATTCATTTTAGGGTGAAGCTCGTCCCTCATCTTGATTCAAATTATTTACCATAACAATATTTAGTTTATTCATCATTCTCATGAAGGATTCAATTCATGCTTCCATTTAAGGGTCATCCGCACATGGTCCAATGTGCTAACCAATCAAATGGTTCCTCAAATTTCCCACCATTTTCTAAAATATTAAAACCATAGTGAGAAAAATATTTAATTTAATAATATTATAATTCTAATGGAATTTCATGTATTAAAACAACATTATGAAATATCATATTCATTCAGAAAAATTACATTAAATACAAATCCTTTATAATGGTTCATAAAAATCTTGTGATTAACCAAACATATCCCCAGTGTGTGTCAAACCAATAGTGCAACAAGGCCTATATTAATGCACTATTTCTCGTTCGATTCTATCTAAATGAAGTGTTTTCAAGTTTTACCCCTAGATACATAGATTATTGAGCCCCATCCACTTATTTTTAGCACGATAGGGATTCATATGTTCAGAAACCACATGCTTAATATTTCCGCAAAACACCAGGACATTGTCCTATATTTAAACATTCACTAGGGTTATTCCTAAATTTTCATTTCCTAGTTTCCTCAAAGAACTAAACCTTCTTTTGATACCAACTATGGAATACCGTATTTTTATTACGTTACATCTCATTAAATTTTAAAAACATAGGATCTTTAAAGATTAGTGTCTTAGAAATAAGGAACATAATAAATGAAAACATTAAAAAAAATTGTAATTCACTTTAAAGGATTCTCCATTTGTTAATATTAAGAAAAATTACTCCAACTCAAAAACATGGGACATACATCAAAAGAAATGATTATCATAATGCCCATTATGGGAAAACCAGGAAAACAGATACATGTGAAGTTGAGAGATATCAATAAGAACATGTGTAATTTCATAAAATGAAAAAGAGGCATATAATAACAATATGAACATGAATCATAACATGAAAATTTTTCTACAAAATTTAATTTAGACATTCATAAGTATATCACCACGTCCATCACCAAGGTGTTATAAAAAATTAAAATGGTTATTCACTAAGGCATCATAAAACTTTTCTTATCTATAGATTAATATTATTACCCAATAGAATGGAGATCTATCAGGGTGAACCCTTAATATCTATTTATTTTCATGTGATTCAAATAGATAATAATAAAACATTTCATAATTATCCCATAGATAATGTAAATAATGGGTTTCATATCAAAATCATGGCATTTTAAAACATTCTTCAAAACATGATTATTATGTCATTTATAAACCATGAAAACAGAATTATAGTGTTATGTATGTCTATTATAGAATATGATAAGTTCTTTTTGTGTCTTGATGAATACCCCTAGAAATGAAATAGATTATTGTATTCACATAAATAAAATAAAATAATTTCTTCTGAAAAAAGAGAGAGATTTTGAGATGGAAATTCTGCAACATAACAAGCATGAAACAAGGTTTTATGAAACATTAAAAAAAGGGGAAAAGGTTAAAAAATTCAGAAAATAATAATAATAAAATTAAGGTACATAAGAAAATTAAAATAAGAACATTTTATGTAAATATGAAATACATACCACAGAAAAGAGAACTTGAAAGGGAAAGAGAAGTTGATTATTGTCTAACCATGATGTGTAACTTATAAAACTCTATGAATTGGTCCTTTGGGGATTGAGGACACCTTGGGAGGAATCATTGGTAGTTAATACATTCAAGTCATTGGTTACAGTTAATTTGAATTGAAATCCATTAGAAGAATGAGTGGGTATTTATAGAAAATTTGAGGGAGTTTTTTATTAATTTCTGAGGACACCTTAGTAGTCGTATTTGAAAAAACAAGGGATTTCACACAGTATTTTCCCATGGTATTGTCCACATGGGACACCTAATATAATATTTTAATTCACAATATTCTACCAAAATATTACAATATTTATTAAATTATTATGTTGTCATTAATCAAACTGAAAAATCAAAACTGTATTTTTACTATTCATAAAAAAACAAAATATTTTAAAAAAATTTCATAAATTCAATATTACCTAATATTGAAATTATTAAATAAAAAAATTACATTTATTTAATTATAATAATTTTCTAAATATGATTAATTTAACATTAAAAATACTTGATTATTAATAATAATAGCATATAGAAAATGTATGGTAAAATTTTTTACAGATGAAAAAATTAATATTATTTTAACATTTTTATTCATAAAGATCATTTTTATATCACAATTTAAATGTACTAAACATTATTAAAAAATTAGTTTAATTTAATAATTTATATCTCTCTAAAGAGTACAGTTTTCACCCAAAAAATCAATAAATCAAATTCTATCTCAATTTTTATGCAAAACTATTCTTAAAACATAAATGATGAAATACTAATTTTATTTAAAAAAATTGGTTAGATTTTAAGAGAATAGGGACTTGAAACATAACCCCTTAAAACATCCTCATATGACCTAATGGTATGGTGTGTGTTAATGATGGACTCTTGGGGTGACTGGATAAAATCCCCTGAGTGGTAATCTCCACTAACATGACTATATCCTCTAAGAGATTTCATTCAAGATTAACATGTTAAATCATGAATTAGGATTGGTAAAAAATATAAACCCAACAATGCTACCTCTATCCCAAAATCTGACAAATGGGATTCATATGGCCCGATTTTACTGGATTAACCCATCAACTTTTCATTCTCCATTAACTAACCCTTATTATTTCTATTCATAAACAATAAACATAATGTTAAGAGTATAGTTTACATACGGTCATGTTGACATATAATTATATTTACCAATGGTCATATTTACAAATGGTCATATCGACCAATGGTCTATGTGACCAATAGTCATAACTGACCAACAATTATAACTGACCAACGTTTATAACTGACCAACAGTCATAACTTACCAACAGTCATAACTAACCAATGGTCATACAATGGTCAAGACCCTATGGTCAAATTAAAATATACTCAATTAATTATTAATGATATTTATTTCTTTTTTGTAATAATATATCAGAAATTTTCACAAAACAATTATCATTCAAAAAATTTGGGTTATTATAGTGACCGTCATTGGATTAAATTAAATACTATCCTTAAGTATCTAAGAAAAAATAAGGATATATTCTTATTCTATGAAGGAGATGAGGAACCGGTCATTAAAGGATATGAATATTCAATATTCCAAATTGATCAAGGCTATCTGGAATCATATTTAAGATACATATTCACACTCAATGAAGGTGTTGTCAGTTGTAAGAGCTCAAATAATATCATGGTTTCAAATTATATAGTCATGTATGAGTGTATTACAACTTCTAATGAAGCCAAATAAGTAGTTTTAATACACAAATTTGTCTAAGATAATGAAATGGTACATAGTATTGAATACCCTATCATAATCTATTGGGATAATACTACAATAGTGGATTTTTCAAATGATCCTTGTTCACATCATAGGATGATGAACATATTTCCAAAGCATCATCTCTTGAAGGATGCTTTCTCAAATAGGTGAAGTCATAGTAATCAGAGTATCCAAAGAAGAAAACATGTTGGAACCCTTTGTTAGAGAATTAACTCTACAGAAACATGATCATCATGTGGGTTAAAGCGGACTAAATGTCATAGGATGATAGTTATAGTCTAGGTCGGAGTTTGTTAGAGATAGTCTTCTCAATAAAATATTTTTTAAATTGGATTATAAGTAAATTAAAATAAGTTAATATTAATTTAAATATATTATTATGCATCATTCATAATTCTATTTGACTTTAATAAAATAATTTCCTTGATTATTTTTCAAATTAAAAGGGTATTGTATCCCCCTGCTATTATTAGAACCCTAAAATGTCATGATCTTATTATTAAACCAAGTTATATTTTCAGATAAAATTATATGATAGAACACATATCATGTTTTTTTCATGTGTGAATAATCATAATAAGATAATACTTATTCGCATTAATGTCACACTTGGTAATCTATTATATGTTATATTATTAAAAAAACATTCCTTTAAAAATTTCAAAAATTTAAACATCATTAGATATTTTTTTCTTCAAGTGTGTTTAATGGTATTTATAATTATATATTATAATTTAATCATGTCAATACCCATGTACATATATGTATTCCCATCAATAATGATGATAACATTTCATGGCATAGTTGAGTATGTTGGGTGTGTCATAAATGATGTGTTATTAATGAATAATTTGACAAGGGTATTGTCCCTTCCATATTAATGGAAGTTGATATGTCAACAATTTTACTCACATAGAACTTCAGATTAAATTTTATTTTCATGGTTTATCAATGATATTATTTTAGATAGTCATAAAAAGATGTATCTAACATATAAGTTGGTGAAATGGGTGTGAAACCATCTTGATAAGATACTATGAAAAAAGGTTTCTATTTCACAGCAAGCGCTCATATATAGTTGTCAATGATGAAACATTAACACCATTCTCTTGAGTGTCTTAAATCGTTGATAGATATTAATATTGGACTTTAGGAAAATAATCGAATGAAAATGATAAATAATCCAATATGGTCGCATAGTCGGTATTTTTGATGATATCAATTAAATTCTATTTGAATTTAAATATCAGAATAAATATTAATCTCAACAATTAAGAAAAATTTTATTCAAGACTAATGATTTCATAAATTAAATACATATGTATTCACAAGTTAATTGTCAAATTACATCGATATATAATATTTATATATTAATATATTGAATGAATTAAAGTTTAATATATTCGCATATTCAATAAATGTTTTGGATGACTCGAAGACAAACATTGAGTATGGTGATGAATATAATTTTAAAAGTTATTTTAATAATACATATCATTGTGTTCGTTAATACACACTGTGGAATAAAAATAATATTATTCTTTTAATACATTGTATGGAGTCAGACATGGGTTTAAATTTTTATTAAAATTATTTTTTCAATTAATTAAATTAAAAACTCTAACCGTAGGTCATTAAATGGAATTTTAATACATTATATGAGAGCTTAATAGAGAATAATTGTGAACAATATATTTCTCTCTATAATCCTTCTCTTACTTCTCACTAACTATCAAGTGAAAGAAGATCAAGAGAATTTATTCAATATTGAATAAATGTGAAGGGATCAAGGTGAAAAATTAGAGATAATAAATCAACTACACTAGCACCCGTTGATTAATTAGTGTCATTTGGAGATCATAAGAGCATGGTTGGATCACCGGTAAAAGGATTCTAAACTCATATCATATATGCATGATGTCGGATTAACGAAATGGATTTTAAGACGATCAATATATATTATGAAGAAATATCTCAATAATGAGGTAACATTTCTTCTAATTTAATTAAATAATTCAAGAATTTAACGCGATAATATCTCCTATTGGTTACTTAATATTTCATTGAAAATAATCTATAGGGAAAAAAATTTCCATGGAATTTACATATTGCATAATATGAAAATGATTCAATGAATCTGAAAATGTTTGAGTTCGTATCATCTCAGATAAGTGATTTTATTATTCACAAATCTATCGAATAGATGATGTAGAATTATAAACACAATTATAGTAATATAAAACACATTTATATATCAAAATGTATACATGTATTTAAAATTAAAGTCTATAAATTATTTAGGATTAGGTCACCCACTCCCAAACATTCCTACTATGGAGTTGTTGAGGATATATGGACAAACGGTGGAATTTTGGTTGAAATGTATTCCAAAATTCTTATAAAGCCCAAAATATTAGAGGTTGAGTATATTCATATGATTTTTAAGCTATGTGGTTGGAAGTCTATTTAATTTTAGTGGGATACCACACCAATATTTTCATATTTGGTATAAGGTGTTTATTATTGTTCCAAATAGCTTTCTTTGATAATACACAAGTAGTTGACATGTTCTAGTGAGACAGTACCACTACACTTGCATATTAATATAGAAACTACTTTTGTTTTTGGTAAGGTGACTGCGTGTACCCTATTTTGTCTATGTGTTACCTCAGTATAAGTGTATAATGTTGAGGCCAATTATTTGGGCCTATGAAAAATGAGGTTTGTAATGTATTGGATGCCAAATACTAAATCAATATAATAAATTGCGAATAAAATTGGGTTATTTTTAGTTTTTTACATTTCATCATTAGTCGGTGTTGGCTGGTTCCTGGGGTTTAGGTGGATAAGACGAAATCATAAGATTCTGAAAAATATTTCACTAGGGGTTATAATAATAGTGCATAAGAAGAGGTTTTAATTCCAATGCTTGAGAAATAGAACTGTGCTCTTGGAGGTCCACCTTGTGGATAAGTGTATTTTAGGGGGTGAAACATTTTAGGAGTATGAATTTTATTATTTTTGTTAGTTCAGTAGTTGTTTGTGTGTGGGGTTGTAGTATGTAGTTGTGTGTATATGTCTAGGTGTATCTTTTTAATTTATCTATTAATTTTTGGTTGGTGGTTTGTGGTGTTGTGTCACAGATTACAAGTCGGAGGAATTTTTTATGGGGGATTGTAGGAATCATTCTTTCATTTTCTATTTGGTTATTGTGGGTGGAGCTGGCCTTGGGAGGTCACATATTGGATCCATGAATTAGTGGTTTTATATAGAGATTTCTCTTGTTCCTCCATCACCTTATTCAATTAATCCACTACCATCCATATTGTAACTCTCACAAAACCTTACTAAAAGTCTTGGTTAGATCATTCTTTCTAAAAGGTAGCATTTCACACCCATTATTAGTCAAAATACCCAATAGTAACCACCTAATATGTTAAATTATTCAATGAAATAACTTTTTAGGTTCTCATTTAGTTCCGTCACTTTAAATTTTTTCAGTTTATCTGTCTTCAAAAAAATTTAAACACCTTAAATGATATTTTCCTCCCTCTCTAATGACTAACCAAGATCACATGACATGATTGTGCATAGTACCTAATGGTAACCTCCATCAAATTTATTTTTTGTTTTTAAATCTATTTATGAATTAATACAAACATATTTATAAAGGATCCTTCATGGGTATCTTAATCTAATTATTTTTAAGTAACACTTTGCATTATCACCATTAGTGTTTTTCATAAAACTATTATTATTTGAAATCTTATTAGTATGTGATCACCATCAATACATCCATATACACTCACTAGAAATTCTTCTACATACTTCTTCTGTTTTTTATGTAACTATATTGTAAATTTACATGGATTCCAATTGATAAAAATTTCTTTTTAAAATAATAACACATTCCCAAAAAACATAACACAATAATAACACACATTTATGATCACAAAATAGGGATTAGAGATTATTTTTATACCACTAAGTGTAGCACATTTAGTGAACATGGTTTATTGATTTAACTGCCAATAAATAGAATACAATGTAAGAAACAAAGAAATTGTTTTCCTAAAAATATTCCCATTGTAAGAATTGAATAATTCTAGCTCTATCTACGATTAAATAAATTTTCAAAATAAATATTTCAATCAAATTTGTCTTCATAAACAAATTAAGGAAAAATTTTTTGTATAGAACACACAATACCTGACCAATTTTCTATAAATTCACTAGATTAGCCTTGGGATTGACCACATTGATACTTTAACCTTGATCTTTATCTTTATACATGATTCAATGATGTGGAAATATCTGATTGGACTACATTCCCTCTTTCAACTATAATCATTATAGTTGTTTCGACAAGCTCACCAAATTAATAAATCTACTATCACAAATACTACAATTGTATGTTGGGTAGACGAACTCCTTGGTGATGAAATTAACACTAACCGTAGAAGAAATATGATTAACACACATATTTAATTTGGTTCTGAATTATTTCATATGTCTATGAGAAGGGGGTCAGTTCTATTATTCTCTATGGATGAAATTTCAGAGGATACACAAATTGTAATTTAATTTTATTGAATAATATTTTGAATAGTAATTTATAACCAATTTTTTCTCTCATTATATGTGTACTTCATTTAGAGTTGAAATCTACTAATTCTTCTTGTTTCATGTCCACTCTGTCAGGTGGGTTTGTTTCCAACTTCAGAAAATTCTTCGACCAAAAAAACTCATATGATTATCTATTATAATTGGGAGTTTCCCCCAAAAATACCCCCCTCAAGACAAATTGAGGGTATAATATCTACCTTTAGACTCCTTTTAGGCTTCAATATTCACTTTTAGTATATCATTTTTCATCATGTCTACCCCGTTATCATTGGTGCGGATTTTTTGATCATTCAAAAATCTTTCTTCAAATAAATTTCCTATGAAATGGTAACATACGTCAATGTGTCTAGACCTGTAATGAAATGTAGATTACTTACTAATATTAATAGATCATTGAATACCATAATAAAGAATATAATTCTCCTGACTATGTTTTAGATCCGGTAAAAACATCTTTATCTGCAGCACCTTCTTGCAGCCTTCAATGACTATGATATTCTATGTTTCTCTAGTAGATAAGGAAAAAAACTTCTAATGTTTTGATTTACATGAGAATTATCCACATTCAAATGATAATATATACCTAGATATTGATTTCCTTATGTTAATATCTCTATCCACATCTGCTTATATGTATCCCTCTAAAATTGGTTTATAACCTCCAAAACATAAACAATGACTAGATGTACCTCAAAGACACCTAAATATCCATTTGACCATTATCATATGCTACATTCATGTGTTTTATAATAATATACTCAAAATTCCAATAGTGTGAGAAATATTGAGTTTGGTCCACATCATGGAATACATAAGATTTCAAATTACTAACTAATAAATAACTATTTTCATCTCTACTTTCTCCTCCTCAGGTGATGGGATTTGACTTGATGTGAGCCACAAATGACACAAATTTTTAGTGGTAACTGGTTTCACCTTGATCAGGTTGAATCATTGTTGAACTTTCTCAATGTACCACTCAAGAGATATCCAAACATTGTGATTCTTTATTTCAATGGTAACTATTATAACAAGAATTTGAGTAGCATCTCCTAAGTCCATTATTTCAAAATACTTTTTCAACTCCTACATTATGCTTTTAATATTTATCATATATCTAAAAATAATTAGCATATTATAAAAAGAAATCAACAAGATAAAAAAATCAATATAATAAAATAGTTTTATGATAACACAATGATCATTAGTCATCCTCCTATACACATTTTTCTCCATGAATGAGTTGATCTTTTTGTACCATTTCTCAGTGTATATTTCAAACCATTAAACCATTTCTTAATTTTTCATAAAATCTTTTCTTTACCATTCACCTAAAATCCAACTTGTTGTTCCATGTATATATCCTCATTAAGATCACCATGTAAGAACACTATCTTCACATCTAGTTGTTGAACCTATAGGTTTAGACTATCCACAAATCAATGAACAACTATAATTGAAGACATTATAACCCATGGTGAACAAAATAACCAAACTAAATAACATTCTTCTAACTAAATTCATTCAATTTTCTGATCTACCATAATCTCATTTGTTTATGTACACCCACGTGTCTCTATGTTCCTTCTTTCCCTATGGTAACTCTGCCAAATCAAATGTGTGGTTCTTGTACAAGGATTTCATCTCCTCTAGAATAGAATTATTAAATTCAATATTTTGTTGACTACTTAATGTATCATCATAATTTTTTGGGACTCCATCATTACTGATCATCACATACCGATGTTGTGAGTATCTACGACTTAGTCTTCCTTCTCAAGGTGATCTCCTCAACTACGCATTAGGGGAATCTATTATGGAATATCATATGATGGAGAAATATCAGAATATGGATACATATTAACTGGTAGTGATATATCATTAGTGTTGCATTTCTCCCCCAAAAAATCTAGAAATAATGGTCGTCAGGCATTTTTAATATTGATTCGAATTTCCATAGAATGAAAATTCCTTATATTTTATGGATTTTTAACATCCTCATTCATCTTATCCTTAAGAAGAACCACATATATTACTATGATGACCATCATGATAATATGATCCCAAATTCTATATCCAAACTCCAAATGATAATATTTCAAAAGATACACTTCCTTCCGTTTCCATTTTTCATTAACAACTCATATTATAGTATATGAACTAATGCTCTGCAGCCAAATACTCTCAAGTGTTCGTATGAAAAAACATTACCAGTACAACCCATTTCTAGAACATCACAGGTCAATTGAACTGATGAAGCAATATAGATAAGATCAACCATGGTCCTCATTACCTCCCCTAAAAACAAGTTTTTTGTGTTTTTATTTGATAGAATACAACTGAATCTCTCAAAAAGTATCCTATTTATCCTCTCAAAAACAACATTATGACTAGGAATATATAGGGATACTTTTTATATCCTAATTCCAATACTCATTTATTACTACTCAAATGGATCATGGTAATCTTCAACACTATCTTCTCCCACACACTTTTTTAGCTACCTATTTCTCTTTCCACCATCACATGAAACTATTTGAAACATATTCACTTGATATTTATTATTCATATCAAAGGAATGAATTTTTATAAAATGAGAATCTTTGAAGGTGACAAAATAAATAGAACATCCCATCGACTTAGTTCTCATCATGCATACATCCTTGTGAATAAATTCAAAAAAGTATTCTTTTTTGGATTGTAAATAGCTGTGAAATGAAACATTGTGTTTTCAAATGATAAAATCAACACAAGAATCCAAATGTGTACATTTTAATCATGGACAGATATCCTTTATGGATATAATTTGATTAATCTGTCTCTCTTGTGACCAAGACGCATATTTTAGACTTGCGAAAGAATATTTTTTCAGGATGCATTGACTTATCCTTCACATGGTCTGGAATCTATGAGATAAATGTAAGTATATTTCTTAATTTTACCATTTACCATGTTACATTTGGTAATAATTCACTTCCCATCACCTAAAGAAGTGACATATCAATTGTCATCAACAATTCCAGTGGATATAATATTGATTCAAATATGAGAAACATTCCCCGCATCCTTCAATAGTGAAATACTTCCAATATTAGTCTCAATAAAAGTATTACCAATACTAGTGATTTTGGATGCATTTTCATTTACAATATTCACATGTCCAAAATTCCATGAATTATAAGTGAAAAGAAATATATTTTGGTAGTTGAATGGTTTGAGGTTCCTAAATAAATCACCAATGTCGAGACATATCATAAAGACTAACTTGATTATCTTTATAAACAATAATGGTCTCTTTATTGGTTACTGAAAAATCAATATTTTTAGTATTACCTTCCTAATCCATCTTCTCTTCCTTCATCTTCCTACTCCCCTAGATGATTTTACTATTAATTCCACAGTGGTTTCATTTCATGTCATATATCGATTGGGATTTTGATCGCTTCATGCATTGCTGACTGCAGACATAGTGTTATCTTCCTATATGTCTTTACTTCCATTTCTGATTCCCTTGTCATTCAATGAATAGATCCACTGATTAATGTTTACATTCTTTGTACTTGTTTCAAAACTCATCATTCATCATTTTATTTTTCACTATCTTCCCGGTGAGGGTTCTATCTGAAGACTAATTGTTTATTGAAACAAAAATTGTGTCCCACATCCTTGGTAAAGAACTCAACATCAATAGTTTCGGAAACATATCATTAATTTAAATTTTCATGAAATTAAAATAATCAACAGTACATTGGAAATCACTCATGTTCTCTTATATGTCAACCTCATCTTTGTACTTCATGTCAAAAAGTCGGTGTATTTTGTGTACATTGTTTTATGTGTATTTCCTAGAATATATCATTTAGAATTTTCTCCATAAAATACAAGTATCATGTTACCTGGATAAAAATTGGAATATAATCTTATCTATCAACATTATGATTTGGGAATCCCACTTCTAGTTGAGAATGACCCACTCTGCATCAACTATAGGGGTATTGGTTGATATCGTCTCACCGACATGAAAAATTGTTTAAGATACTTTCCAATTCACATCAATGGTCTTTGTGATATATAATATTGTTTTCCTCAAATCATTAAAATAAAGAGATCCTCTATTTTGGGTTTCCAAATGGAATAATTAAAAGTGGTCTTTTTAATCTTGTTATCAGTATTATATTTTATTTTTTTATTGATAATTTTTAAAATCTAAATGTGAAGATGTGTCTACAATGGTCAAGAGAGCTAGAAAAAAACTAATGGATCATTAAAAAGAGACTATAATTTCCTATTATATGGATAAAATAGTTTCAATGGTCTAGATTGACCGTTGATATGGTGCTCCTGTGGATTTCTAGAATAATACCTAAAACCCTATTCGAATGTCATTGTTGACTTGAATAGTATTGTCTTCTCTAGTAGGGGTAATGTAACACCTAGGGTTTGGAAAAAACTTTTACCACCTCTACTGGCTTCTTTTCAACTACATTTTTATGTCATTTATGTCATTGGATTCATCTCAACAAGATCTTCATGAGTTAGGTTTAAAAAACAAATCCACTCTCCCCCAATCATTGGAAAACCATTCTCTACCTTCACGGTTTTGACCCCACTGAATCTACTACCACTTTTTTTGGGGAATTAGAACTACTCGGTGATGAAATAAAAAAAATATAATAAAAAAATGAAAAATGCATGGATATAACATGGTTTTAATGATTTTATACATACATGGGATAAGGGATCCTGTTATATTATTTTCTTTGGATGATATGTTGAAGGATACATAGAAAAAAAATTCATGTGACTGAATCCTATTTTAAATAAGAATGAAAAACCAATTTTTCTCTGGTTTTTTAGACAGTTCATCTAGCCTTGAAATATTCCTCAACTTCCTATTGCACATCTTCTATGTCAGATGGGTTCACTTCCAACATTATAAAAATTATACTGCTGAAAAAAAACGTATGAATATCTCCCAAAATTGAGATCTCACCAACATTTTCATTGAACTGAAATATTATTTCCTCCGGTTATGCTCACCAACAATATTTTCATGTTAGCCTTCTGATATCCATAGCTTTAAAAGTAATCATTACTACATATTTGTTCCATGGGAAATTGTGATAAGATGAATTTCATTTTATCCATTTCATTAGGATCCCCACTGGGTGGAAATGTTTTGGGCTTAATATCCATGTTATCTTCCTCATCTTCATCATAATATTCTTCTTTGTTTATTCTTATATGCCCATAATTACTATAAGAATCAATTAATGATGAAACAATTTACAGCTTCTTAGAATGTATACTAGCATTTAAATCAGGATCTTTTTAGCTATTAATAATTATTGTTTCATCAAGGGTATGTTACTCGACTTTGTTCATGGAATTAGGGTCATTGAGATATAATTCTTCTTGCGTGTCCACTTGTACATGGGTTGCACCCAATAATCCTATCTAAAATAATCCATTATTTAATGTGTAGTTGACATAAAAAATTGTTTTTATCATAATTGATGACCCCACTAATTACCTGACCAATTTAATGATAATATATTATGATTATATTTTTTATTTATATTGTAATTTAATTTATTTATTTTTTCAAAATCATGTTTTTTTATTTAAATTATTTTTTTATAACTTGATTGATAAATGGATTTGAAATGAGTAAAAAATTTTAAATGGGTGTTATTTTAAATTTTTTTATTATTCAATTAATAAATGGATCACATCAAGCCATTCATTTTTTCTATATTTTGCTGTTACACCTCTGACTTGAACACAATAGGCTCAGCATCTCATGTAGGACTATACTTGTAGTCAACACAATATTCTCCACTTTATTGTAGAAAAACACTTTATTAACAAATTGTGAGATTAATTTCAGTATAATTTCAATAAATATATTTTTATATTTTTCACTCTAATGCATTAGGAAACATTTTTCTAGTTTCTAAAAATTCTATATTCATCTAATTTAACCATTAATGTTTTGAAAAATATAATTTTATTTTTTATTATCATTTATTCCCATTTTGTAGAATAAATATTTATAAAAAGGATGAATATTTTAGAACCCCACATTAATATAAAAATAATTTGAAAACTAAATGAAAATTTTATTAATTAAAAATGGATATCAAAGTTTATACAATGGAAAAAAAATCCATGTAATACAATGTAATTAAAATAGAAATAGAAAATATACATATAAATAAATGTCAAAAAATACAATATAATTATGGATCTAGATATATGATTGGGTTAAAAATAGGATGGGATAAAAGGTCCTTAAGAGAAATTTGTGATAAGTGTCTGTGAATCAAAATTTATATTATTTATAGATATTGTTATAATTGTAATAAATATAAGACATTTAAGGTTTGTGATGTCATGGATTTTATGAGTCTTAAAAAATCATCAAGGGAATAAAAGTATATTTTATTTTTCATATATCTCTTGTCATTATTCATGTGACCATGTTGTACTTTACATCATTTTTTAATTGTTTCATGTTGTTTTAAAAAGATAGTTTTTATGAATCAATGTGAATTTATACCCTGAAATTACTATGTAATGCATACAACTTGATATTTACATTTTTCTATCATACCGTCATAGTGAGAATACATTTATCTGTACTTTATATGGTAATATCCTTGAATTACATGTCATGTCCAAATGTTATAACATTTCATAGCTATAATGAGATAATCTCATGATAATATGATAATAATATTTGATATAGGTCATATGGACAAGAAACATCAATATTATGGGACATATATCATGTCATACTATCAGTATTCGAAGATGCATAACCACTGATATTTTTTCCCACAATGTTCACACATGATGATTTTTGGTAAAATATGTCATGAGGATTGGCACGCCCATATAAACCCCCACCTTTTTTGAGTGTTATTAATTATTCTTATCTATGATCAAACTCGATGTCTCTCGACTTGATATCCTTACTAATGTATAACATAAATCATGTACTTTTTATACATGTTAAAGACCCTTAAAATATATATTTTTGGTGATATATCATATGCCTGGTGTGTCATTAATGGCATGCCATTAATGGAATGATCAAGCTAGGATTTTTCACTTTTGGGTATATGAAGAAGATATCCATGGCCATTTAATCCAACTTATAGTTCCATGATTGAACAAATGGTCATAGTATATGAAATAAATCCAATACAATACTATTAAAGAGATAATAAATAAATTATGGAAGTATAGTGACATAAATTATGCATACTTCTTTATAGGATATCACATGAAATAGAGTGTATTACATTGTATGTGTTAACATGAAAGGTTATCTCAGTTATGACTTATCCGTATCTATGTAATGTTCATTTTCTATTACCAGATAACACTCTTGATATATGATTGGGGATCACTAATATCGAGATAAGATCATGTGTGTTCACACAAAAAGAGTATCAAGATGTTTCACCAATTCAAATGAATTAGAGTTTGTGACAATGTGGGCCCCACGCTTATGGGTGAGTGAATATCAGATTATGATCGATAATACGTAAATGAATAAATATATTCAATTATATTTTATTCAAGTTAAAAATAAAAATAATTGAATAATTATCTCTAGGTATTAATGATTTATTTACATTTAAAAAATTGAATACATGAAAATATTTTTTCCAAATATTTATTAACTATTTAAGGTTCGTTAAACATATTTAGGAGGAACATGCCAAGTCAATGGTTGGTATTTTGTCGCGTGACATGTACGAGTTTTAAAATCAAGGGATGAAATATATGTGAAACTTATTTGAAGTTAACTACGTAGTTTTTGGCACAATAGGTCATTTTAATTGGTTATCTCCCTTTAGCGACTAAAGTGAAAATATATAATGTTTATCCTAGAAATTTAAACATATTTTAAACCAAATAATTGTAAAAAATGAAACATTAAAGAATATTATTCTATCCCATATCAGATTTCAAGACATAAATTTAGAAACTTGATGGAAGAAAAATAATGGATGATTTATCTTCAAATATAGTCCATTTTTTCTTCCCATGATCAAATGGATGTCCTAAATGTATGTTTTGGGCATAGAAGAAACATCATTTGATGGTATGACCAACTCATATTTTATTTCATAAATACATTTAATCATTTCTTTACATGATCAAAACATCATTTCCAATGAAAATAAAAGAATATTTGACTACATTAAAACAATATAACTAAAATTGAAGGATCTCCACATGTAATTAATAACTAATTTATGAGTAGATATAGAATTATCACAACTTGTAATTTCACTTTCATTGATAATCCAATAAAAAATATTTTTTACCATCATTTAAATTTAGGATCCAAGTTCACAATCCCTCTAATGGTGATGCACACATTCACTACAATCTTTGAAAAATGTCATAGGACCATTGGTTTCTAGAATGTATGATCCCGATCGCTTTTCGAATTCGTGGTAGATTATAACAGAATTATTCCCGAGGGAGGAAGAACTCATGATGATATCTAATTTTATTGAGAGATTAGAGTTCGAGAGATTTATAAATATGTTGATAAACATCTAGATATTGATATATTCTCAATTTATCCATTTTTCACACCAATTTTATATTAAAAAACTGATATAGTTATTTATTAATTTTGGAAAGTTTAGGGTTGAAAAATCTCACACAAGTTCTCTACCAATTCTATATTTCTTTGTAGACCCCTTCCCAATCATAATAATATAAATATTATTGTTAAACTCTTCTCATGTGAAACACATAAAGAATATAAATAGGTATAATTTATACTATTTCCAATAATACCATTAAACTCAGTCTAATTTCTCTCATCCCGATTTAACGATCATTTAATAATGACTATTTATTTTAAAAAATAAAAATCACTTCATTATTCATCAATAAATATAATAAATATTATATACACCATACTTGAAAGAAATTGTTATTATTATTTCAATACTTTATTATTTTTAATTTCATGTGATTAAATCTTGGCTATCCACCAGACCTGAATAAATATTATTTATTCTATCCTATTAAATTTATTACTAGTGTTTTACTAAGATCATGGATACACATAGAGTGTGACCCTCTAGAGCACTTTCACTGTGTCATTACGAATAAATATCTAAATTCTAAGGTTAACATCTAGTAACATCTAAAGGCATCCATAGAGAAAGAAGTTAACATCTCAATAATGTCCAACCTCGTATGAATGTTTACCATGTAATATAATCCCTTTATGATGATATATCTAGTCAAGAAGGTTTCATGATAGTTTTATCTAAAGGTTTTGGGAACATTGGAAGAACCAAGAAAGTTACTGAACCAAAACATTTGTTCAATATGATGGATCATTCACAATATTGTTAGTGATATTAACTCCATGACTAATGAAATATTTTCATGAGATATTGATGTAAGGATTCCTGAAACCTAGAGAGAGGATCATTCACATTATATTTGTAAGTAATTCATTTATATCAATAAGAATAGGTTCTGTTGCAATATGTTCTATCTTAGATTTTGATGTTGATCATCCAAAAAGCCTTTTACAGATTACCTTTTTTTGTTCTAAGGATCTAAGTGTAGAATCCATATAGCGGTGGTCCACACTACTCCTTTGATCTATGAGCAATTCCAATTTAGTTATATGTGCTAGAATAGAAAATAAATTATCTTTCAATATTAGTTTTGATCGCTCATTCTTTAAACATTAATGAATATCTCTTTATTTTCTCATTTTTTGAGAGGGAGATAGAAAAGAGAATTTGAGTGATAAATATATAGTGAAAAAATTCTCTATTTCCTAATTAACCCTTCATAATAGACATAACAATATTTTTATAGATCAAGGAATCTATTTTGAAATGTTATTTAATTACATGCTGACCCATAAATAATATAATTCCCATAATTAAACCTCATCACAAAATAATAATAATAATATTATTATTATTATTTCATGGAATTTATGCTAACTTGAATGAAAGAAATAAAATATTATTTTACTGGTATGAATTTTAGTATTTATCAGAATATGTGGTCCTATCCATTCAAAATCCTAGAATTTTTTGAATACCCAAATAAATATTTTATTCATCGATAAAAAAATTTTCAATCAAAATACATTAATAAAATTATTCCTCACACATGAGAATTATATTTATTATATTAATTAAATTCAAATAAAATTTAATGGAGATCAAAGGAAACACATTATGGATGACTCTCTAAGAATATTTCTCATTGGAATTAAGTGGGTCAACCTAATGTCCAAGATTACTATCCAAGAATGGGTCAAGGAACCCAAGATAAAGAACATAATGTCATAATTTGGACAACCACATATGAATGATCATTGTGTAATACAATCTCTTTGTCATAATATCTCATCGAAAAGGTTGTACTTTTGTGTCACCAAACTATATGCTCAATATGTATTTATTTAAAAATATAAAATAAACAAATCATTACACCATGATCATTGAGTTTAATATGATAGTTATATTCCAATAAAAGGGTTGAGATATCAAATTCCTTAAAGATGTAAGGGATAAATCATTCTTAGACTTATTCATTAATACAACAGCACTCGTGAAACAACCAATATATCATACTTCACCTTGAACTATTATCATCTTGGTTTATCAAATACATCTAAGTATGAATGTTATAAAATTTATTAATAAAAATCTTAAAATATAAAGATATTATAAATGCTCATAGTTATGAATATATGATTACCCCAAAACATGAAGAATTCTTACTGGCGGGTGTATTCTCATAATCTCCTCTATTAGATATTTCCAAGTGAGAAATTCATAAGAATAAGCCTCATCATCTTTTAGTACATGAACATAATAGTCATGATCTGTGTATCCCATCATATAATTTTATCCAACTATAGAATTAAATTTTAGAATATCATCGTATCCTTTCAAGGTTTTCATTATACTGGGGAAATTTTTTGACCTTATTAATGAAACAGATACCCTAGGAAATTATTTCAATAATTTAATATAGAATAATGTCTAATATTTAATAATACGTTATATTAATATTAAAATGATAAAATATGCATGAAATCAAAGTAAAAACAGTTGTTCATAGGGCACCAACTCCAAAAAACGTCTATTTAGACTAGATCCAACTGCATATAACTTTCATTCCGCTTGAAATAACATACTGGTTGGGTTTCTGTTGACTTAAGGATTTATTCAAGGAGTCTACCGTGTTCTCTTCGATTGAAATACATATCACTACACTATTTATTCCGTTAGAAAAATACCTCAAGATATTATACTTCTTTTGAATGTTCTTTTTTCACTAACATAACCTTGACTCCCTTATAAGAGCCACTAATACAATATTATGAAGATAGAGTGTGATATGATCTTTACTACTAGGTTCAACATAATACTCTTAAATGAATTTGAACATCCATGATGATTCTTTATATTCCTCACAAGACACAATATATTCATAATTGACCATAGAATCTATGTCCACAACCTGATTTGAGATATTCTAGCTCATAACACGTGCATTAAAAATGAAGATGTATCCCATTTTAGAATTCATGTATTCCTGATATATTTGGAAACTATAATCTATATATCCTTTGATGACTAGTTCCTCAGACCCTCTATAGATGGGTAGTATATACTTAGTAAACCTAAGATACTTAAGGATATTCATGACTGCCATATAAGAAAGGTCGCATGGATTATCATGATATCAACCTAATAGACTCAATGCATTGGTTAAATCGAGCCTTGTATGTAGCATAACATACATAATTGAACCAATCGTTGATGTGTATGGGATCCTTGACATTGTATTTCATTACTCATGTGTCTGAAGACACATTTTCATTGAAATACGTATTCCAAGGGACTTTGGAAATAGTCCCCTATTGGATTGTTCCATACTAAACCACTTTAGTATCTTTTTAATATTTTTACCTTCTATGGGGCCAAGAAGTCTCTTTAATCAATCATGAGGTATATTGATACCAAGAATATATATCTTCTCATCCAAGTCTGTCATGGATAATCATCTATTCCACTAGGCATTAACAGGATGTAAGATTGTATTTCATTTTCAATAATTAATATCTCATCAACATTTAGTATTAAGAAAATGAAAACACTCCCAAAACACCACATATATATAGAAGGCTCACATTCATTATTTATGAAACCAAATTCTATTTCGGCTTCATCAATTTGACTTTTCCATGACCTAAATTATTTATTTAATCTATATTTTTTTTTTCAATTTTCACATATTTTTGGAATCCTTTATAGTCACATACCATTAGAGTAATTTTATATAGAAATCATCCTAATGGTTTCCATTAAAGAAGACTATTTTTACATCCATTTTCCAAATCTAATTTTCATGGAAGGAGACAATGAGAAGTATAATTCTTATGGATTTAAACATTGAAAGTAGTGAAAATGATCCATCAAATTCAATTCCTTGTTGTTCCTTAAACCCTTTGTAAACTAGTCATGCCTTATAGGAATCAATTTTCCTTCCATGTCCAGTTTCTTATTAAATACCTATTTACATACAATGTGATATACATCAACTGAAGGATCTAGAAAAATCCATACTTGGTTTTGGTATATGGAATAAATTTTAAATTTTCATACTTTATTTCACATGGTAACATTTGTTCCACATACTGTTTACATTTAGGTTATAAGATCATTATTATCAAATAATAATTAGTCCCCATACTCGATGTCTATAAACCTATACCGATCTGGTTCTCCAATGTATTATTAATGGATCTAGAACATTTTCATCCATGGGTATTAATGAAATTTGTTCATATTCCAACTGTCGTGTATGTTGAGTCTAGTCTTCATCGATTTCTATCTCACTAAACTATCTATTATAGATATCTTATACTTCTCAAGTAATATAGGACATATGTCTACCTAAAACGTTTTATCTAAAGGATCATATAGAAAATATTTTCTTATTTCCTTTCAATATCCTATAGAGATACGCTTAGTTCCTTAGGGGAAATTTATGTTTCCATAAATAGCCTTAAAATTGATTCACATCCACACACTCATTCATGTGAAAACACATGTTTATTTCTATGTCAAATCTAATATGGAATACCATTTTATGCTTTAGTTGGAACTCATTTTTGAATGTGTGTTTCTATTTTTAGCATGTATCCCCTAAAAGAAAATAGATGTCTCACATGACTCATCATTGATCTCACTATGTCCAAGAGGGTGTGGTTCATACTTTCACATACACCATTCAAATAAGGATTATAAGGATTAGTGAGTTGGGACATAATCCTATACCCCTATAATTAATCAATGAAGTATTAACTAAGATATTATTCGCCATGGTCGGAGAGGGGTTTCATAATCATCCTCCAAGTTGGTTCTCAACATAATTATTGTATTACATGAATTTATCAATGTAATCTGACTTATACCTCATCATGTTGACATATCCATATCTACTAAATTAATTATTATAAGTTATAATGTATTGTTACCCATCAATTTCTTCAATGGGAAATGGTCCAGACACATCAGTATGAACTAATTCAATAATCTATTTGGCCCTTTAACATTTTACACTAATTGGGGATTTGACCATCTTCATTTTATACATGGGTGGTATACACTGGGTATTTTTAGTTCAAAATAATTTAAATATCCATCTTTTTGTAATTCAGTAAAATGTTTATCATTTATATGACCTATCTGGTGATTCACATTTTGGTAGTATTATATGTCTTCTGATATAGTTACATTATTGATTTCCATTACATGGTATCTGTAATCCAACACACAAAGTATTTTATTTAAATGTGATATACCATAAAAAAATTATATCTTTATAAAAGAAGCGTTATTTATTCCAAAACATATAAATAAATTCATTTTTATCTATTATTGATATAGAAATGATGTTTTTGTTATTATATGGAACATAATAACAACCTTTTAAATCCAATATCATTTTTATAGGAAACATGATACGGTATTCACAAATAGATATTATATAAATCTAATCTCTATTGGTTGCTCATATATCTACCTCCCCTCGTTAAATATTTATAAATCTACTTGGTTCAGGTATTTGAAAACATATATGAGTACCACAAGCTATATCTAGTACCCAATTTGAATAAATAGATTAATTAAACTAAATAAAAAATTCACATGTATATTCTCACTAATTCTTTGGATGGGTGCATTTTTTCTTCTAGTGGTCATTCCAACCACATGAAAAATAGAAAAAAAACCTATTCTATTTATTTCCCTTTGATATTCATCTTCTTAGAAGGTTGTTGTGAAGAATCCTTGATATTGGGTATCGTTTATTAGAATTTCAATTTGTTCACCATAAAGATGGATGTATCTCCATACTTTTCTCCTTACTAACTTTGGAGTGGAACAGTACGTATATCTAGGAGAGACTTATCAATGTTTATCATATTAGAATTTACAAATAAGCTAAAGAAGCTTTGTGGGGTGATGTAAGAATGAGTTGGATTCCCATTTCCCATAGGGGTTTAAGCCCTAGAACCTCTATGCTATAAATGAAGCCAATTATCTTTACCACATGAGGTTTATCTGGTACTCATCCATGATTACTCTAAAAAATAGTCTTGGAGATCTCAAACTATTCTTGTCTAGATCTCTCATAACATAGGCCATGAAGATACTCGATAATGCTATAAGAATCCATGTTTTCTTGATAATTCATGATATATCTTGAAAAAAATGAAAGAATCAAACATTTACCATTTATCAAGTCATTTATATGTTTTTCATAGACATATAATTATTAATCACTTACCTCTTTAGTAGGTGGATCGTTCTTTGATGATTCTTTCACGTAATATTTCTGTTCATGGTAAAATACAACCTTAATTCGTCTGAACCATTCATAGATGTAAATATAAGTGAGGAGAGGGTATTTCTCTAATATATATCATGGGGATAGTTCAGATTATGAAATTTACATTTTTTACAATTATAAAAGTTAATATTATTAGTACATCACTTGATTACAAGATATGTGAGAAATAATAAAACTAAGTTTCTAAAAAGATTCACTATTTTATCAAGTCCCAATAACCCTCACCATTGAACAAATAATATCTAGTATCTTTGACATTATAGTGTAAAATATCCATATTTAAATTATTATAATCCATATGGAGGCCATGAATGTTACCATAAATTATTTAGATACGATTTCTTGCGGACTGCAGGCTGGAAACTCTTTGATCTATTGAGTAAACTCCCCAATCTTGAAACTCATAATTAGATATCATCAACACTTGGTTCCAAATTTTTATTAGATGGATGAAATCCATTAAACCCAATATATTTTTGTTTTGTTTGACCCATTTTCTTTGATAACACTTCTCGATAATTAAAATTTCAACCGTTGAAGGATAAACATACACTTAAACTATGGGTTTATCTTAATTATAATGATGGAGGGATTAATTATTTGATATTAACTTATGGGATTTTATTTTATTATTCATAAATTTAATATTATTTTATCCTTAAAAATTCTTGTTAATATTAAATATATTTTACATATTTAATTAATGATTTTGAATAAAACATTCAATGATAATACATTTTGTTAAATTCTGTATTTGCATATTAATTCATATTTTTATGTGATAGTGGTCTTCTATCCATAAATTAAATAATGCATAGATAGAAATAAATAAATGACCTGATCATGAGCTTATATAATGTTTTATTTATTCATTAGACAAGAAATCAACATATGTCCTAGGGGAATAAATCTTCGTTTATATCTTAGCAAGAGTTGTAGCATTTCACATGGCCACCTATGTATCACCTAGGTTGGAATCATTATTATTTCACTTTGAATTTCCTCCTTGAATCTTGGGAAACTCCATTAATTACAAGTATTTATAACTCATGTGCAGGTGAGGAGATAAAAATGATTGGTTAAAGATTTATTACATAAATAACCTTACCCATGCAAGTCATGCATAATAATTGAGCGAGGTATGACAACCAAACTATCAATTTAATTAAATAATAAATAATTAAAAAACCATGCTATAAATTAAATTAAATAAAGAAAACTCAGACAAAGTTATTTTCAATCTCATGATCTGTCGTACACATGAAATGATTACTCATTTAAAATAATTAGCTAGAATTCGTTTAAATTCACTCTTTTAATAAGATAAAATTGTCATGAATTAATACTAATAATAATCTTATTAAAAAATTAATTCATTTTATCTTATTTCGTCAAATATTTTTCAAATTACCATCTACTGTGATTTTAAATAAATTAAATATTTTTATTTAATTTAATATATAGTAAAAAAATACACACATTTATGCACAGAATAACACTAATGATTACCTTTCCAAACTAGTCAATATGGTTTAATTATATATAATGACGTCATATGACATAATCTATACACGACATATATCATAATTTCATAGAATGTACTATCAACATAATGACCAATGGAACACAAGAAAATTATGTATATTGTAAAATTTAATGTGAAGAGTCTTTAATATACAATAACCAAACATAAATAAATGTCTTGAATATTATGAGGTATTAATTAAAATTTTAATATAATATAAAACCCAATGATGATCGTATAATATAAACATAATGACCCACATAAATTAGGTCTATAATTTTTAATGAGTAATTAATTAATGTAAATATTTTCTCATAAACAAGTAATGTAGATGGTGAGTTAAATCCAGCTATACGGCATGTAATTATCTTCACCGAATATATGTAGTAAACATCTAGGGGCTTGGTGCATACTCATCATGATCAATTATGAATTACAAGATGTGTATAGAGGATACACAAATTTTTCTTCTGGTTATATGGTTATCAGTCTATTTGGATCATTTATTAAAGACACACAGTTTCATTAATTACATGACACGGTTTGAATTCATTTTTTCCATCTTAAAAACCCATGGAATACCTAACATGTACTCTGTGAAATTTGGGTTCTACCCTTTATGTTCTACACATTGTGCATTTATTGCATGCGATGTGTACTTATTATATGATGACTCAGAATCCATGGGGGTGTACCTTTTTAATGAACTGTTATAAACTACATATAACATGGTAGTAAACACCATGTAGTATTTGTTTTCAATCAATGATCCTTGGAACCCCCATGTGGTATCTTAATATATAAAATTAATTAACCATTAACAAATCGTTGTAATATTTTCAGGAAACGAAGAAGTGGAAGAAGATATTTAAATTATAGATTATGAAAAAATAAAAACATTAAATGAATTAAAATATTAAGCGCATTAAAATAAACACTCAAATAAAGAATAATAAATTTGAAACATGACCCCTCTATAAGAAATTGAAGTTTTCAGTCATAGTAGAAGGTCTGGACAGGGTGATAAATCAGAATATTTTTTTATCTAATGGATTATTCGCAATATTATTACTATTGTAAACACCATGACTAACAAAATACTTCCATTAGATATTGTCATAATCAAACTAAAAGCATTGAGATATGATATTTCACATTAAATTTATAATTAATTTATTCAGATCAAGAAGAATATGTTTTCTTAGCATAGGTTATTTCATTTTTATAGATGTTGATCATCCATAAACCCTTTAACGGATTACCTTAGTTGAGATAAAATTATCCCAGAGTAGAATATATCTACTGGTGATCAACACATTCTTCTTTGTTCTCTATGAAATTAAAATTGGTTTTTAGGTTCTAGGGCGATGAATTAATTTCCTTACATCATTAATGTTGGTCTCTCATCTGTAGATCTTGATATAATCTATATTACATTTCTCAATATTGAGTGGGACAGAGGAAAAATAATTCCAGAGTGAAATATGTTGTGCATAACAATTTTATTTATATTGATTAACCATACACAATAGAAATAACAATATATTTATAAATCTAGGGATTATATTAAAAAAAATATTAATTTCATGTTGGAACATAAATAATATAATAACCTTTATTAAACCCCCTTCCAAAATAATAATATTTTATTATTATTTTATTCATCACATGAAAACATCTACAAAAAAATGTTAATTTATTGTCTTGAAAATTAGTATTTATCATTGGATGAAAACATTGTGTATTTGAACTCATCGACATTAATTGAATATCCGAATAAGTATTTAATTAAATATTTTATTCATCACTAATTTTTCTTTCAATCAATATATATGACAAATAAATTCCTCAATATTGAGAATAATAATTATTCTACTAATTAAATTCCAATATAATTTGATCGAGAAGAAATGAAACACATAGTGTGTGACACTCTCAGATTATTTCTCATTGGAATTAGGTGGTATTGCATGAAGTCTAAGATTACTATCTAACCAAAGGTCAAGGAACCCAATAGAATGAACATAATGTCATAACATTGAAAAAAATATATAAATTATCATTGGGAAATATAATCCCTTTATCACAATATCCCATCAACTAGGTTTCATATATATGACACAAAACAATATTTCTGATGCAGACTTCATTAACTATCGAACATAAGCATATCGTTACACCATGGCCATAGAATTTAATGTGATGGTTCTATTCTAATCAATGGTTAGATATATCATCTTACATAAATAAAGAAGACACAATTCCTTCCTCCACTTATTCATTAATAACACACCACTCATATAACACCCAACATATACAATGTCTCCGTGAACTATTATAATCGTAATTTGGAAAATACATCTAGGTACACAAGTTTTAACATTTATTAACAATAATCTTAAAGTATAAGGACCATCAAACATTCTCATATATATGATAATCTTAATACACCAAAACATACATAATTCCTAATGGATAGTCTATTATCATAATCTTCCATCTTAGAGATCACCAAATGTGAACTTCATGATAAGTATCCTCATCTTCTTATGTGTAATCACACCTAAATGTCGCATTTTATGTGTCCCCTCATATAATATTATCCTACAATAGAACTATATTAAATAATATCATCATAGGACATAAAGGTTCTAATTATATTAGGGAATGATATGACCTTATGAATGTGATATATACCATGTAACTTTATTCAATTAAATTCATGTAAAAATATCAATATGTAATAAGGATGTTTTAGAAAAAATAAAATGATCGAATATGCATGCAATAAAAGTATATATAGTTGGTCCTAGGACAAAAACTATAACAACATAAACTTACAATCTCTATGACTCTTTCATTGACTTTAAAAAATGTCCTAACTCACTGAACAACATGGACCTAGATTTCTGTTGGTAGTCCAATTCCCATAAAAAGGGCCTAAGATATCAAATTTCATCCAAGGACAAAGGGGATAAATCCTTTCTCACATTATCCATTAATTCAATACCTCTCATTATTTACCCAACACATACTACTTCACTACAAACATAATTTTCCATGGCTTTCATCAATATATAAAATCACATGAGTCGTGATATCCATTAATGATAACCTTAATGTTTGAGGAAGAATACACACATTAATAGATAGAAACATCCCATCACAAGTTGAAATTTTGATTTTATTTTCACGAGTATATAAAAATAACCTCCTATATTAGATATGAACAAGGGTGAACACTATGAAAAGGTCTATTAATGTATTATGATCTAATTACCCCTAATAACTTATAATTTTTTTTCTCCATTTAGACAATATTATCCCTCCATATAAAAAGGTTTAAAAATAATGTCTTGGAGACTCTTGTTTCTCATTATAATGGGGCACTGCTATGAAATTTTAGCGTGACATATACTTTATGGAGATTATCACAATAAAAATATTCTGCTAACATAAAATCATGATGTGATAAGAAAAATTATTTAAAAAGAAAAACATGTAATCAAGTACTGAACAAGTTGGATCCTAGGAACCAAGTCCAAAGACTCCCACTTGAACTGGTGACAACTAACACAAAATTTCAGTCCACTATATCTCACATGATACTCATTATTCTACTTAGATAAATCCTTTTTTAAGGGGTATTCCATGTTTTCCTCCATGGATACGCTACCCCTTACAACGTCACCTTGTTGATAAAATCTATCAAGTGATGATGCTTCTGAAGTATGTGATTTTTCCATTGGTGTGACATTGTATCTCTTGAACGATCCACTATTGTAGTGTTATCATAGTATATTCTGATTGAATATTTTATGCTAGGTATACCATTAAGATATTTAATTAAGTTTCAAATAAAAAATTCCTCCTTTAATACAAGAGAAGATAAATTATACTTGGATTCTTATATAGAATCAGAAACAACTAGCTACCATGAACTCTTCTAGCTCATAGATACTCTGTTGAGATAAAAGAAATATCCAGACTGTGACTTCAAATTATTATGATTTATCTAAAAAGAATAATATGTATAACCCGTAATGACTAGTTATTCATCTCCTCTATACACTAAGAACATATACTTAGTATGACTAACATATATAAGGATAGCCATAATAGAAGTTCAGTGTTGTCCACCTAAATCTACATGATATCTTCTTAATACTCTCAAAGAATAGAAAACATTAGGCCACATACATAACATGAAATACATGATATATCACATCATATAAGTGTATGGTATAATACTCATTCTCTCCCTTTACTCTTGTGTATGAGGACACATTTTCATGGAGAGATGTATACCATGTGATACTGGAACAAATCCCATCTTGGATTTTTATTATACTGATCCACTTAATTATTTGGTCAATTTATATTTGTTTACATAGTACAAGAAGCCTCTTGGATATCTCACGTATGATCCTGATCCCTAGAATATAGTCTGATTCACCCAAGTCCTTCATAGAGAAGCATTTTCTCAACCATTTCATAACCTCTTGTAAGGATGATATAGCATTTCCAATTAGTAATATGTTATCAACATATATTACTTTTATAAAAACTATACTCCCACTAAACCTCTTGTAAAAACATGGATAAAATTTATTATTAAGGAAACCAAATTATTTTATGGATTAATAAAATTGAATGTTCTAGGGACTAGATGAGTTTTTAAATACATAAATAGTACCCTTCAACATTAATCATTTTTTTCGTTTCCTTATGTCACAAGCCCTTCTCGTTGTTCCATATAAAAATTATCATTAAGGTTTCTAGTTAGGAAATATGGTTTGAAATCGATTTTAAAAATATCATGTTCATAGTAAGATATTATTGCATGTAAAAATACAATGTATTTAAACATAGAATTTGTTGAAAATGATTCATTACAGTCAATTATTTGATGTTTTCTGGACCATTTAGCCACTATCCATGATTTATAGGTATTTTATTTACCTCACATTTCTAGTTTTCTCTTGAATAACCATTTACACAGAACATGTTTTACAGCAACTAGAGGATCAATCAAAACCCAAACCTTGTTTTGATACATGGGATCCATATTAGAATTGACGGCTTCATGAAACCTTATAGATTTAGATCTCTCTACTGCCACCATATATGATATGTGATCATTATTGTTAAATAATAATGAGTTACCATCATTTGTGAATGGAAAATCATATATCGTTAAATCTATAACCTCTCTTGAACTTATACACAAAACTCGTGTTTTATAATCAATAGTTTCCATGGGGACCTGTGGAATTGGATTTTGCACTAACTCTTGTGTATCTTAAGAATAAAGTTCCTCAAAGTAAATATTTCTCCCACTATCCACCTCGTGCATGTTCTCTCTCTTAAAAAATAAAATCATACAACATTATATTTCTTTTATGAATATTTATATAGGTTGTATACCTTTATTTCAATAGGATAACCTATAAAGATACACTTTATGCCTCAGAGTTCTTGTTATAAAATGGGTTTATTTCCATTCCATAACTCAAATGGAATAGCATTTTTTCTTTAGTTGTTACTTAGTTTATTAAGTATAATTACATCATTAATGAATATCCCTAAAAGGATAATGGAATGATTTCATTATTTATCATTTAATTTACTATTTCCAGCCATGTATGATTCATCCTTTCAATAACACCATCCCACTTTGGTGTATAAGGTTGGGTGAGTTGAGGTAAAATCCCATAATAATAAATAATGTTGATAAAGATTTGGTTAATATATTCACCACATTAATCTAATTTCAGTTTCTTTATCTTTATACAATTTTTATTATCAACCTCACTCTTGAGCTCTTTGAAATTTTCAAAGGATAAAAACTTAAACCTCATTAATTAGATATAACCATAACTTCTCAAGTTGTAGGTAAAAGTAATAAAGTATCAAAATCCACTTCAGGATTCTACATGAAATGTTCCAGACACATCGTTGAGTAATAATTCTATAATATCAATGGCCCTTTTATGTTGGCCACCAAAATAGTTTTTTTTCATCTTACCATATATACAATCATGAAAATTTTCAAGTGGATTATTATAAAAATGGCCTATGTATGTATCTTGATAGATCATTATCAAATTATTCTTATTTAGGTTACCTATATGGTGATACCATAACTGGGTGTTATATAAGTTGTGTGTATTTGATTTATTATAAGTTTCCAAAATTTTATTTTCTTAATTTAACATAAAAAGTTCATTATTTAATCATCCCATAACATAACATATAATATCTTCAAAAAATTAAAGACTGTTATTTCAAAATATGAAAAACAATTCTTCCATATCTAGACAAGAAATGGAAATAATGCTCTTGGTAAGACTAGGCACATAATAATTATTCTATTAAACAAAAACCCATCATGTCAGCAATGAAAAACAATAGTATCCAATGGATGGTATAGGTACAATCACTCCATTTACATCCCATTTATCCCTATTATATATGGTAATCTTATGAAATCTACTTGGTACCAGAATTTGGATATAAACATGAAAACCATAGGTAATATATAATACCCAACCTATAGATATAAAAACATTTTAATCAACAAAAAATAAACCTGAATCTTCCCCTTTCTTATTTAGTTGGGTGTAATTCCTATTCTTGTGGCCTTTATTTCCAAATGAAAAACAAACTGCATCATGTTCTTTTCCTTTCCTCTGGATATTCTTCTTCTTAGAGGGTGGTGGTAGGGATACTTATACATAAAATGAGTATTAACCCCATTTCCTTGTTTGTTCTCATCTTATTCTCTATAAGGATATTGGGGTTTTAATTCCCCATGTCTTATCCACTTAGATGATACTTGTAAGAGGTTTTAGATGTGTCTTCCCTATATTTATCATTTTATAATTCATAATTAAAAAAGATAATTTTGTAGGTAATGAGGATAGAATGATACATTTTGGCTCTCATATAGTATCTTAATTCACAAGACGTCTAAGCACTCAATGAAACCAATCATCTTGACCACATGTTATCCATATGGTGCAGAATCTCTATGTATGCATGTTAATAGTGCATTAGGGATCTTGAATCTCTCTATTCACTACTTTTGTTGAAAGATATCCTTATGGTGAGAAATAATTATATGTTCATCCATATCCACATATTTTTTTATAATCGCATTGGAAATAGAGTAAAACATGAAATATTAGCAACCATATTTGAGTTCACATTCTTCAAATAGAGATATAATTATTCATTAACCTATTTGGAAATTAAATTAGGAAGGGGTTTCCAGTATCTATAAATTTTTTTATAGAATAGTATAACACACAAAATCCTATACAATTTTGGAAAATTCACATCGGTGAGAAGGATATCCCTCTCTTTTAAGGGTTTCAATGAAATTTCTGAAGCCATTTTATCTTCCATTTTTTACAAATTAACTTCATATAATTAATACATTTTTTATTAGAAAATTTATTAATAAATTTTAATTTAAATAATTTCCATTAATATCCTACTTTTTTTGAAACATAATAGCCCGCACTGATGGTTTTTGAATAACTCTCCACTTATAGATTCTACTTTCAAGGATCCATATTCCCTTTCTCATAACCCAGACTTAGGATTAACATGATATTTAAAAAAATTTAGGTATGCATAAATTTCAAAATAAATTAACTCATAGTTCTTTGATATGTTGAGTCCACTACCCTATCATTAAATCATGTTCTAATATTCCCTCCACCTTTTCCTTTTATTTACACCATTTAATTATTGGTTAGTCAACCATTTTTCTAAACTATGTCATTTCAACTGAAAACATTAAGCTTAAATATTAACGATAATTGAAAGAACCAAAACTCGGGTTCGTCGTGAAGAGTTAACTATGTGGTTTATTTTATGTTATACATTGTAAGGATAATAAAACATAATATTTTAATAGATTGAGTTTTATCCTAATGCATAAATCCTATTTTATTATTTTATATGCCTTGTTAATATTAAGTGTATTTTACTTTTGTCAATAACCATGTTTGATAAACATTTACCCATAATCTAATTATATTTTATTCCATTTTGCATGATTGTTAACAAATTTATTAGGAGATAATTCAACATTCATAAACATATATGATTAACTATGAAAGTAATAGAATTAAATTTGAAGTGACGTGATTATGAGATTCTTTAATGGTTAGATTATCTAGTGGATAATAAACAAACCATCAACACTATGGAAAACCTCTTGAATCATAGCTTGGTTTTCATTATAGTATTAAACCTTGTCTCCTATGTATGAATTCGATTGGTTTTTCATATGCTCCTTGAATTGTACAGCCTCCTATCGCTTGGTAAGTCCACCTTACACAGACTTCTACTCACATGCAGGTGAGGGGATCTAATTGATTGGATGAAGAGGGTATACATTATCAAAATGAGCACACAGACCCTTACAAAATAATAAGGAGGGGATGACTCATAGGAATCAATAATAATTTATGGAAAATAAATTTAATGAAACCAATCACATAAAAGTTCTGGTCTAATCTCAGGTTCATCCACACATCATGAAATGAGTATTCATTTTCAATCTAGTTATCCATTACTTAAATTAGTTTATTAATTAGGCTTATGAATCAAAAATTAATACAAAAAATTAAATTTATCTTAATTATATATAAGAATAATTAACCCTCCATAATATATAATTTTAAACAAAATTAATTTTATTTAAAATTAATGTATTGGACAAGTGTACTTGGATGAAACCTCATGAGTTTATCAAAAAATTTAACATGAAAATTAATTTAATATATAATTTTTAATACAATTAAATGGTGTGTGTTTTCGAATTAACAACACATGGAACACATAATAAATTGGTATAAATATAAATTAAATTCTTCTTTATGTGTAAATTTGAGAAAATTTTAGGCAACACAATTGACAACATGTAAAAAAGTACATGGCATGTAATTGTCTTCTGCCCGTGTCTGCAACACATGCCTCAGTTTTGGTCATGTTTCCTAAAATGGACAACCGTTAGGTACGTATCATGTATTCCAATATTCATATAATGTGTACTCATTTTGTATATAGTTTGGTTCCCCATGACATGTATCTGGTACATGACCTTCTTCAGACTCCCCGTGTACTCGATTGTGAGATAATAGGGAATACACATCATGTACAGTCGTTATACAATTTCAATCTAAGTTCCATACCATTAGGATCTACACACTAATCCAAACTATTTGGATCTTAAATTTAATCTTATTGTATCTAACATGGTAGAGAAATATACGAATGTGGAAATAAAATTAAACAACGTGAATACTGAAATTAAATGTCATGTATTTCAGTTTTGTCTGTAAATAACCTATATAACCTTTATATGGGGTGATTAAAATGCCTCTTCATTTTTAATTCATAAATATTTATTGGATATGTTATAAATAATAAATAAAGAAAATAGATGATGATGTTAGATATTTAAAAAATTAATTTTAATTAAATTAAAATTAATATACATGCAACCAAACAATAAATAATAAATAATTATAACATCCACAACTGACCTTCTCTGATACAACTTAAAGGTTATGGGTGCATCAAAATCATCCTTTTATGGTATTAATAGCTTATTTTTTAGTCATAAATCATATTAAATCATCAATTAAAATGGTCAAAATATCACGTCCATTGAAAAAAAAGATTACATGACTATATTAAAAATATACAACCGAAATCCAAGGATATTAAAATGTAATTTATAATTATGTTTTGAGAAGATATATAATTAGCGTAACATTTAATTTTGATGTTTTGATGAATTGGTTAAAAATATCTTTTCATTCAATCATTGCGTTAAAGGATCAAAGGAAAAAATACCTCTAGAGGTGATCCATCAGTGAACCATAATCTATGAATGATGCTAATGAACCGCCGATTTCTAGAACAACTGATCTTGATCACTTATGTTATTCATAGTTGATCTAAATATAATTATTCCTTAAATAATATGATATATTGATGATCTCTCATTTTCCTAAGAGATGAGGGGAGGAGAGCACTCGAGAACTATTGATCTCTATATATCTATTGTTCATTCCAATTATCTTTTAGAAAATAGATATAATTAGATAATTATTTTGATAGGTTTAGGGTTGGAAAATAACACGCATTCCCTTTCTGAATTGCAGAATTTTTATTTTATACCACATCCATTCAAAATAATATAAATATTATTATTAAACTCTTTAAATCTGAATGTCATAAAGAATATAATTAAATATCATTTATACTATTTCCAATTTGACAATTAAATTTGATCAACTTCCCCTCATCCACATTTTTCTGATCCTTGAATAATTACTATTTATTTTATAAATAAATCTCACTACATTATTAATCGATAAATATAATAAGATTTGTATTTAGAAAAACTCCAAACAAATATTTATTATTATTATTTAACCTAATAATTATTTTGAATGAATTGTGATTAAATTATGAAGATCAACTAAATGTGAATAAATATTATTTATTCTAACTTGTTAAATTCAATACCTGAATTTGACTGAGATTGTAGATACACATAATGTGAAAACCCCGAGGTCTTTTTCTTAGTGGCATTACCCATAACAACATAAAATCCATAGTTAGTGTCTACCAACATGGAAAGGAATCCATAGAGAAATAATTTAATGTAAAAATGAAATCCAACCTCCTATGTATGTTTAACATTTAATATAATCTATTTATCATGATATATATAATCAATAAGGTTTCATGTTGGTTTCATCAACCTATATGCTCGATTTCTCTTTGTTTGATTTTCCGTAAATGATCATTCCCACTAAACATTATGGAAATGAATTTGTGCAGGCAGTTCATTCCGAATAAATGTCTTGGGATATTATCTTAATTGAAGGAATATAATGGATAACTCCTTTATTCCATTATACATTAATGAAATATCACTTGTGGATAACCTCACACATCCTACTTCCCCACAAACATATGTCATCATGTTTTTTTCAATACATCAAAATATAAGATTCGTCATATCCATTAATGATAATATTAATGTCCATGTATCAATACACATATCTATAAATTGAAATATACAAAAACACATAAAAATGTTCATTTCCTATTAATGGGTGTGTTCTCATAATCTCATATATTAGGAATTACCAAGGGAGAACACTATGAGATAGTGTCTCAATGACTTATAAGCCTCCTACCCCTAATATCATGTATTTTATGTGTCCCATAAGATAATATCATCCATTTATAGAAAAGTTTCAAGAATAATTTTAGATCACGTATAGGGTATCATCATACTGGGGAACTTATATGGCCTTTTGGTGAGACATATATTCATAGGACATTATCACATACAAATAATATTCATAATAACAATCAGGATGTGATAATAAAATATATTTAATAAGAAAAACAACTTATCAAGTACTAAACAAGATGGTTTTAGGTCACCAAGTCAAAAAATATATCTAATAGATTTTAATACCATGATATTTTTTGATATATTTCTCTATAAATAAATTTTATTTCTTTCAAATATTTATTTAAGTGCAACATCATGTTTAAGAAAACCACATTATAATTTTGGAATATTATAATTTAGTGTGATAGATATTTCCATGGTGTTGGATTTCAGGGTATTAATAGGATTAACTGAATTTTTCAATATGTGTTTCTTACACATTTATAATAATAATTCATTAGTTATAATTTGATTTGAAATAAAAATAATGTTCATTTGAATATAAAATAAATGTTTTTTTTGAAAAAACTATTTTTAGGTGCACAATGATGTTTTGTCTTAATAAATTAAATCAATCAGTATTGGTGAATTATTTTAATGAATTTTATATATTATATTTTTAACAAAATGTTTTATCATTAATCTAATGTTTTATTTCAGGCATGAGATACGAATATATCCATTTTTATGCTTGAAAAATATTTTCCAATAAAAGGTTTTTGTTTCCTTTTTCACTCTAATTTTAAAATGAATTTAAAACATTTATAGAAATTAAATCATGAAAAATATATTAAATATTTGAAATTACTAGGATAAATTTTTTTAAATAAATCAATTTTATTTTTTGGTCATTATTAATAGTAAACATGGCAAATATTGTTCACCCCGATAAGAGTAAAATGGTTAAACTGGGGTTAAAACCATGAGATAAGGTGTCCAAATAGACATAAAATTTTATTTTATGCTATATTATATGTGTATTTATGAAATTTCATCAAAAAATCGAATATATGTCCAATTGATGGAATTTTTTTTTGTGACTGTTATATTAATTTATGAATAGAATTAATACAAAATGTCACTCTCTTGAAATAAATATATTTAAAAATTTTAAATATGGATAAAAATTGGATAAATTCAGTTATAAATGTTTATTTTAAGTTAAAAATAATTATTATTATAATGGTAATTTATTTTTAACTTTTAGTGATGATATAATTTCCATAAATTCTTACACCACGTTGACATAGTTCATTTAAATGTAGTAGAAAAATCTTGAAATTGTTTTAAAATAAACTGAAATAAATTTTTTTGGTTGTTTTATTGTGCTCTATAAATTTTATATATTAATATATCATATTATAAATTATTTAATATTTTCTATTCTAATTCCATTATTTTCATTTTTTTGAAAAGTCAAATATGTGAATAGTTGTTCAAATGACATAAAAAGTATTTTCTGAAAAATATATTTTATAAAATTATTTTTAAAATAAATTAAATAAAACAATTACGATGATAAATAGTCTAAAATTTCATCCCATGGAAATATATGAGACATTTGTTACCTTATAATTAAAATTATAACCCTTTAATGTTAAAAAAATCATTATCATGATTAAGAATAAAATTGGTTAATAAAGGTTTTATACCAAAATATAATCTATAAAATGACTCAAAAACCTGTATAAATATCATTATATGATTATATTTAGATCTTATCCTATTTTTATTGTAATATATATCCTTTTTATATTATTGTTTTTGAAAAATAATTAATTATAATTTAATCAATTTTGTAATTCAAAGTGTGTCATTTCCCTCCCATTTAAATGGACACAAATTAATTATTTTATATGAACCACTCTGATCCATATATATCTAACAAGACCTTACCAATTATCTTATAATCATACCCAAAATTCAATTATTGGTTTTAGTCTTCATGAAATACCATTCCAAGGATCCCTATGAAGGGATGTGAAGGAGGCCTACTAAATAAGTGGTAATAATCCTACCCAAACTAATTATATTTATTTCTTATTATACCTCACTTAAATATATGGTATTCAAAATAAAATATTATATTAAATATAATTAATATATTTAAATGTTATTATAATTATTTAACTTTAACTATACACCCTGTTTCTATCAAATGAGAAGTGAATGTATGGATCAGGCATGCATGTGGATCACTGCCTCCACATAGCAATACAATTTGTTTTCCATAACCATAATTCATGAATGGTTATTATTATGGTCATAAAGTTTATATATTATATTGATGACATAAATATTCTTCTAGAATTATAATATAATATATAACTTATTACTTTTCCATCCGTTGGAAAATGATAATGTCACTCGTGCGTAGGTGCGGACAACAACTCCACAAAGTTATGTGAATTTTTTTAATGTATTACCTAAATTAATGGTAATAAAGATATATTTAATTAATATATATTAAATAATTATATAACGATTATTATAAAGGTTAATTTTTATATAACAGTTTTGTTTTCATCCTTCGAAAATGAAAATAGTGTGCATGCGTACATACAGCCTACCGTCTCTATGAACATTGTGATTCATTTTTCTTACATTAATTTATATATGAGTCAAAATATACACAAAATTATAATATATTAAATTTATATCATGACAATAATTTCATATATAATGAAATAATGATCAAGTACAAGGAATAAAACTACAGAATCAAAAATATCTTGAAAATTGAAACAATTATCAACTAAAAATGATGATTTCAAAAAGGAATTATAAATAATTTTGTGTTAAATTGTTATTAGTGGATCACATATGATATTATAAGTATGTAAATTATTTTATTAAAGAATTAAAAAAATTTTAAATTTACTATACAAGAGTTTAGCATGTGTGACATCCTGAATCGAGTTCCACACATGAGTGCCTGAAGCTAGTTGATCACATGACTTCAAATGCACCTCTCCATACACTAAAAGATGATGACTAGCAGCTGGGTATGATATACAAGACAGGGAAACTATACCATATTTATCAAAGCATATAAATAGTGGAAAATAAATAATCAATAACCATATCATAATAAATAACAACCATAATAATATTATAACTAGGACTAATGAGTATCACATGATGAGGAAAACATGAATACAATATCAAAATACAATAAGTGGATGTGTCATATCATAATAACTGTCAAGTTTATAATTGCGAACCCAAAATATAGAAATTGAAAACTACCAAGAGGGTCTCTAAATCATGTTTGGTTCCCTCAACCATGATCCATCCCAATATAGCCATTTAACAAGGTTATATTACCCTCATCATGTCCTACAAACATGAATTTTATTCGGGTGCTGATTATGTAGCCCGAGTATGGTGTGAGTACAACTCAATAGACCACCACCAAAAACATATAAAATAATATCCAGTCTATAATAATGTAAATATTTTATGAATAATAAAGTACAATAAACAAGTTAAATAGTTTTCACAATTAATTATTCTTTAATTGACAACATAATTTAACCAGGTTCACAATGAAACCAAAACCATCAACACCTACTTCAGCCCATGATGGAGTCTAAACTTAAAATCATAGGGAACCAAAATTCATTTAAAACATGTCATTTAAACAATAATTTAATTTCATTGATATTTCCTCTACATGGAATTATAGTCCAATTCCCACATTCTTGGCCTAGAGTGCCATGTATATCACCCTGTGGGTATTTTAGGCACAATTCCATTTACAACAACAATTATATCAATCATTCACACATATTATTTTAAATCATTGGTCCATGAACCACATTCATTTATCACATGCATGCATTTGGGTCTAGAACACTATGTCTAACACGTAGTGGGTATTTGAAGCCTTCGTACACTCCCCACAACCCGTTAATCAGAAAATAATACTTATGTATTATACCACATTTAATAAGTTTAACCATCATTAAATCATTAATAAAAATTTTACATCATGGTGTACCATTTCAATTATCAAAACAATAATGGTTCAATACTTTAATAGTATGGAAAAATATAAACTATTCATCATCAAACTATTTATCAACATTTATTAATTTAAGACATTAACCCTTTATGGTTAAGAAAAACAAACCTTGATTAAAAAAATTAATCAATTCCTTAATAAAATTTATCAATCAAATACGTAACTTCATTAATTGACTAATTTCGTAATTCCAAATACCAATTTATCTCATAAATTTCATAACCACATTATTTTATTAATTAAATAATAAAATTCAAGATTCAACTTCCCAAAATGGAATTTCCATTTCACATTTCTATACACATAATTATTATTCAATACTATGGGATTTGAAATTTATACAAACTACCTTGTGATAATTATCAAGAATTCTCCAAATGGAATTCCCAAACTTGAAGTAGAATGATAAAAAACATGACGAAGATCAAGATCTGAAAACAAACCATATGATCAAGATCATATATATTGTGATCCATCATAACATAGTTATAATCCCTTTCTAATGTCAAATAAAAGAACAATTCTTCATCCATAAAGATATATGGGAGAGAGAGTAAACCACATGGGAAGTAATTTCAAACCAGGAGAGGTGAAAATTCGACAATAGGATTTTTGATTCTCTAAGAATGGAGTTCAAAATCCATTGGAATATGTATAAGTTCCTCAATATTTGATGGAAAATGAGTTTATATTGGTACAGGGTGTTTAAGGATATAATCTAGGGGTTCCTAAAATTTTTAATAGTTTTTTGGGGATTTAATTTCATGCATTCATGGTTTCATGTATGAGGAACACAGTTTTCCCTAACCATTCTCCTAACTATATTCCTCCTATTAGGGTCACATGGTTACAAATTGGAGGGCACAAAATTTTAAAAACCATACACAAACTAAGTGAATCCCCTCTGTTTGGGGATGCCCGGTTTTCTGGGGCAGGGCGCATAGTTTCAGAAAACTATGTGGCAATTGCACACTGCCTAGAACCCCTCCAAAAATCTCCAAATTCACCCAAAAAAACTACCAAAAGTAAACCCCAATAAATATATACCAAAAGGAGGGTAAAAAATACCTAAAAAAATATTGATACATCTCTAAAAAAGGTTGGTACCTCTAAAAATCCAAACCTATTAACAGCTCTTCCGTAGGCTATATTCTCATGTGTTTCATAGATTCTGAGGTAAATGTATTTTTCCACTAAGCCTGTATATATGTTTCTCTCTACCAATTTCCACCTAAAAATTCCCATTATTCCACAATACATGAAATATTGGCACAATAATTCCCTAAAACACTTTATCATTGTGATACAACACACAAATTAGATGCTCCTCAAAGGATGCATCGATCTGAAGCTCAATGTCATCCACATCGATCACATGATAAGGGTGTAGGTGAGACCACTAAAGATATGAAACATGAAAAAAATCATGCATAGCACTATACCACTTTGGAAGAGCCAATCAGTACGCCACCAGCCTGATTATCAACACAACCTTAAACAATCCAACAAACCTTGGATCCAACTTTCCCAGCATCTGAATCTTATGGTGACCCAATCTTGGAGAAACTCGATGTAAAATACGATAAACCATTATAAACTCATGTTCTCATCAATTTATATCAGCATAAAACATTTTTATATTCTCAGACATAATCATATATTTATGAATAAGATAAACCTACTCTAATGCCTTATGCATCAGATTCATCCCCATTAATGTTGACTCACTGGCCTCTGTCTAACATATAGGTGATCTATAAGGCTTACCATTAAGAGATTAATATTTTTCCATCTGGATATTATCCTGATAACTGATGTTCTTGGAAAAATCAACATGTTCTTGATTATTCTCCCAAGAGCATCCGAATTATAGAACCCATTCCGATAACATATCCTCAATCACCTGTATAGTACACTCCAACTGTCCATCATTCTTTGCGTGGAAATCCATACTCATAAAAACCTAATTACCAAATTCCATTTGAAATCCTTTCCAGAATCATGAATTGAATCATGAGTCATGGTATGAAACTATATTCCATGGAAGCTTGGGTATATAGAATTTTTCCCAAACATACAAGTCTGTCACCTAATTTATTGATAATTTATCTCTAATAGGAAAGAAATGTGCCTCATTAATCAATCATTCCACAACTACCCAAATAGAATCATTCTTCTGAGGTTTCCTTGGGATACTGACCAAAACTTTCATATTAAATTTTTTCTAGTTCCATTCCAGAATGGAAAATGGCTATAAAAATCAACCAAGTCATTGATTCTTGGACTTTTCTGTTTGTCAGGTGTAGCATTGTGCCATATACTTTTTCATGACCGAACAAAAATACTGTTGATGTTGGTCATGATACATTTTGGTCAAAACATGACATACTACCCACTTTTAGGAATAATAATCTTTCATCAACTCCTTATTCAAGTACATAGGTGAACAAAAATGGCCCAAGACATAGATGATCTCATCCTCATCTATGGTCTAATTGGAAGGTGACACCCCACCTTCAAGGATTTACCTTAATGATGGAAACTATGGATCGTCGTAATATCTATCCCTAATCTGTCTCAAGTGTGTGGACTCCAGTAATAAATATATGAGATTCATCTTCTCATGTCCCTCCAGAACCCCCACATGCATCTCAACTAGTAAATTCATCATTTTCCACTCTGAAAAAGACTCCTAAACTGCCAAAGTCGGTGTCTTCCTTATCAAACAATTTGTAACATTGTATCCATTCCAATCATATATGCAAGATAAAAATAAATCTACTTCAGATACTAAACACATCTCTATTTTTGTAGATTCAAATCTCACTGTAAAAAGATATAAGTTATGCTTTTTTAGTATACATAGAAAAATTTTCACCCAACAGATAATTCTTCCAATACATCACGGCATAAACAACTACAGCTAACTCGAGGTCAAGCGTAGGGTAGTTTTGTTCATGTGGCCACAACTTTTGTGATCCATATGCCACAACTCAACCCCATAAATCAATAATTCTATAATACCGATCCCAGATACATCAAAAAATGTTGTATACTCCTCCCCTGGTTCAATTAATATTATAATTGGTGTGTTATTCAATATCCTAGAATGAATTCTTACATTCTATGGACCATTAAAATATTACACCCTTCTTGGTCAAGCACGAAGTAGGTGCATCCAATTAGTAAAAGTCCTAGACGAACCTCCAATAATATCTCGATAACCCCATAAATCTATGAATATTATAAACATTTTTGGGATCCTCCCAAGAAACAACTACTCATACCTTCTATGGGTGCACTGACACAACATCCTTTGAGATGATGTGTCCCTAGAAATATAATCTTTGAATCCAAAATTGAAACTTTAATATATTGGAATATAGATGATTCTCTCTCTGTGTACTCTGGATAATGATAAGATGTTGGGAATGATCATCGTCAGTCTTGGAGTACACCAAGATGTCATCTACAAAAACTACCATGAAATGATCGAGTTGCAGGTGGAAGTGTCAATTAATCTTGGGAATATACAGAGTAGGAGTGTTCTCCAGCCTGGATGGTGTCACAACAAAATCATAATGGCCATTCCTACTTTTGAAATATGTTCATGTTATATCAAAAGGTCAAAATCTCAACTGATGATACCACAATCCCAAGATAATCATGGATAACTAACAATCTCCTCTAAACTTGTAAAAGAGATCATTGATATGTTGAATTGGATGTTACATATTCTATATCATATAGTTCAACTTATAATATTCAATATTTAATAAAAATATCCTATCATCCTTCTTAGAGAAAAACTGGTGAACCCCAAGGCTACATATTGAGATGAATAAACCACTTATACATCAAATCTTGTAACTGATTCTTAAGTTCTGGAATATACATTGAGGTCATTCTATATAGTGGTATTGAAACTGGCTAATCATTAAGCATGAGGTAAATTGAAAATTTCACATCCTTCTTAGGTGGTTGCCTTGATAAGTCTTCAAGAAACATGTCCTGGAACTGGTCCACTACTGGTGGAATGATATTATTCTTCTCACCCCCATAATCTAGTAAAAGAATTAAAACCTAGGCAGTAAGGCCGCTAGTTATTTATGAAATAGCCCTTCACATCCAACCTAAATATCGCACTCATCAATACAAACATTACTATCACCCTCAATAGATTTAATTTTTACTCCCCTATGGTAACAATATTTGTGTACTTAGTATGCTACCAACCAATCCAAACCTAGAATAAATTTAAATATTGTCCTATAAAGTTCATAGAGTTCCCAAAGGAAATGATACTCCCCAACCATGAGAGAACACTCCTTTAAAAATAGATTTCTATTTTTTGTACATACAATGGCGTATCGATCTTCATAACCCCACTCAAAAACACCATTGATAGACTCAACCCATTCAAAAGTAAAGCAGAAATAAAGTAATAAGAGGAAGAAGTATCAAATAATGCACTATCAATTGTAGAAGATACAATAATAGTACTTGTAACTATTGATGGTCCAACCGCTCTATCCACATGATTATGTTTAACTACATGAAACTTTCATTCCCCTCTTTACTATGATGCCATCTGAGTCCCCTAAGCTACACCACTCTTTTGATATAGGATATCTTTCCTCTAAGTACCTCACCCAATACCTTGAACACCATGTCTAGTATAACTCTAACATCCAAACTGATATGGGGTAGAAGATCCCCTTATTCGAATTTTGTTCTACTTATCTCCTCCCTCACAACACATTTGTCATGGGTTCCTATCGAGCCATTTTAGACATATCATACTACAACAAGCTCATCACTCCAGCGGTGGTCCGGGAAATTTTCTATGAACATGCCTCGACCTACCTCACTGGTGAAAGGTCACATGGGTAAGGTCTTGATTAACTGACCCTTACCCCTGTACACCCTAATTTACACTACATTGGTCAACATTATTATATTGATGCTTCCTACTAATGGAATATGTATCTATCGGTCACCCAATAGAAACCACTTATTCCCCACTGGAATCCTCCTTCAAGTTCCCATCAGATATGAGATCTTGAATTACAACTTTTGAAAAAAAAATGTAAGATATTAACCTGGGACATAATTTCACATCTATTTCTATCTTGATAATGTTTTTACATTGTAACCATATCTCTTACAAATTATAGAATAATGTGCCTCAAAAATATAATGCAATCAGCATAGTCCATCAGGGATATACTACCCTGGGTTAGCCTCATAGACTAGGTTTCCCTCTCCTTCCTTAGTGTCTCTTGGTAAAAGTTCTTAAAAAACATCCCATTAAGTGCATTCCATTCCATACAATATATTTATCCATCATGAGTCAATATTCTCCACCAACACTTCACCTCACCATGTAACATGTAAATAGCCTATTATACCCTCTTATTTGGAGGAGTCTCTAGGTGATCAAGTATCATATAGATCGACTCAATCCAAAACTCAACTACCTCATGACCACACTCATTGGTACATTTTAGAGGGTGATGAAACTAGGAATACCATGTTAATTCAGAAATATTTTACACAACCGTCTCTGGGTCTCTTTCAATAAAAATCATAAAGTGATCAAATTTTTCATAGAACTACTCTCCCAAACATTTACCCAACACTATCTGGATCTCATGATCCACTGTTGGAGGAATATTTATTGCCATTCCCTCCTATCATCATATAAGTAATAATCTTCATGGATACAAAAAACTACATTTCTAGACACACATATTAGGGGACATAACACAACAATAATGTTTAACACGAAGGATTCACATAAATCCATTACAAGTCATCCCCAAAACCCACCACATAGTTCAAACCGAGACACTATCAATACCCTTAACCACCCCTCATATAGGTATTGGTAAACTAAGGGTAAGCACATTTTCACTTTTCATGTTTCTCCTTAAATTCCCCTTTTTATACATGTAAATTTTTCTTACATTTTGCATCATTTACAATTTTATAGTTTCATCTCATTAGTTAAATTTAATCTAGAAAAGAAAATAATTTAATTTAAAAAACTCACCCAAAAACATACTTTTCAATATGTATCTAAAATGATGCAGGCATACTCAACTCTAGTTACATACCTGTCTATGAGTGAAATATCGTAAAATCTTAAAAATAATTAACATCACACTATAAGGGAATCTCCCAAGGTAAATAACATCCAACTATCATAGAAAGCATAATTAATAAAAATATCACCCTGGATGCTTGGAACTTACCCCCACATAAGGGTTATCTACTCCTATGCATGAGCTCTTAACCAAGGCCTAACTCATAAAAATATCATGTCAACCTTCAGCTAATAGTAAAATAAAATAAAATAAAATAAAACTCCTTCGATAACACTTTGTGACGTACCAAGACGGTTTCTAAACACTATTGACCCAAGCTGGTAGATCTCATGACCTCAGGTATAACGACCCATACTTTACATACATTGTTAATACTTCAAAATTGAAGCACACTTATTACAACATATGACAAAACCACAATGGACCGTATAGGTATAGTGTCTTTAGAAACTGGGAAACATAAACAACTGGTTCATAAATCTTCTACAGTGTCTCCCATTTATTTCATCATATCTAGGGTCCCTTTTAGCATATTCTACTTAATATCCATCTTCCTGACCTGGGGAAAAGAAAACATAAAAGGGTGAGCTCAAATGCTCAGCAAGGGCAAATAAAGTAAATAAAAATCATATCATATCTTTTTAAAAATCATAACCTGCAAAAGAGATCATAATATCTTAACATGGAATAAATCATATAAGTGAAAATGAGATCCCCATAATCATAACATGAAACTTGAAACTTTGTTGCATGCACACATAATCATGGAAAATCATTTCTTGTTAGTCATGACTCATTGTCAAGACTATCTTAGCGGACAAAGTCCATTTCTGAACCGAGTTCACTCCGCGTTTCAGTCCTGTTTCACTGAACCGAAATAACCTTCCGTTCCAGCCATGTCTATATCATGACATATAAAATCTTTACCCAATGCATTGGAGGGAGATATAGGTCCCACCCATCTTATAATTAATCCTTTCTTATGTGTTCCACATAATCATAAATCATACATCATCGCATAACACATATAAAAAAAATGGGATTCTTAAAAAACATGAAATCATGAAACAATTCATATAAGATAAAGGAATTAATAAAAATAATTACATCACAACATAATCAAATCAATGTAATAATAGGGATAAAAACAGAACCCTTTATTATCTTAGATGGAAAATAATTTTTATAAAACACTTGAACTCCATTCTTGAGAAAAATATATCCTTTCTTCTTCAAAAACATTTTTTTCCTTTCTTAACATGTCATAAAATTTTAAACTAAAAGAAGTTGATTAAAAATAAATTTGAAAACTTGTAAAGGAAGCTTCTAGGAAATAATTTTTTAAAAATCCATTCATGCCGTATAAGTTAAAAAAAATTCTTCGTACTTTTGTCGGAAAAGTCAAAAAGTACCTCGTACGAAAAACGACAAAAGATTCCTTTCATAAATACTACTAAAAACTCACTGAAGGGTAAAAATAGATTTACACAATTGTAGGTGGATGGAAATAATATTACATATTGATGAAACATGGATGTGGATGATAAAATACACCCCAGTAAATACTTACGAATAAACAATCTCGGATAAAAATGAGATTGTGATATTTCCCTTACCTTAGGTCCAATTTGCTTTGTACGTGTCCGAAGCTCCTGTATAATGGTTTAAATAATGTTATTGACTTATTCCAGAATCATACATATTGATATGATATCATATATGGTCATATTCTTTGCTTCTTGTTAGTAATATTTCATTGTTACTTGTTACTCGGGTCTTTATTGCCTTTTGTTCTTATGCGTGTTTTGCCGAATAAATTATTATTATTCTTTTAAGGTTATAGATACCTTATATCCAGAATGGTATTAGTGTAACATATATCATATTTATTCATTCCATTAATTTATATAATTACTATGTAATGATGATCATGTAGAACGAGTCGCATCACATCGTGGAGACGGTATTCCGTACGTACGCACGAGTGATGATATCGTTCCTATGATCGTGGAATTGTATTGGAGTATATATATATTATTTCAGTATCAATATTACTTTATAATAATCATAAATAGTTACTCATTACACCATTATACCCATCCTTGTAAGGTGGTGGTGGGAAATAGATTACACCACGGCGTGGAGATGGTATTCTGTACGTACGCACGCGCGGTGATTTCATTTTTCCATAGGATGGATAGAAGGTGAATTAGGGTTGTTTCATATTTATAATAACATATCATTATTTAATTAATACTTATGTTATTACTTTATTATGAAAGAACTAAAGAAGAAGAAGTTGAAGAAGAAAGAAATTGAAAAGATTGGTAATGGATATTACCTCTTCTTTGGAACGCTTCTTTGAATCCTCCACTTAGGGAACTAATATTGGTCTTTGAAGAAGACCAGGACCTCTAGGATTATTCTAGGGAAGTGGAGAGGAGAAAATGGTAGGGGTTGGCCGAGCTTGAGTGCTCAATTTGGTGTGGGGAGGAGGGGGAGGAGGTGCCCTTTTATAAGGGAGGAGAGGGGCACCTTAGGAATATCTCAAAATATTATTTTATATTAAAGTCAAAATCGGTTTATAATGGTTCCAAAGGGTCTTATTTCGAAGCTAAAGTGGGGATGGGTCGAAATCCTATCAACCAATAGGATTTAGACAAGTTTAAGGTATTATTATAACCTTATCAATTAGATTTAACTCTAAGTTAAATAATTTTACTTTTACCGTGTCTTTTTGTTTTCTTTCACTATATGGTTAATACACTTACTATAACATGCCAAACGAACCCCAAATTGTTTATAATTAATATATATATCTTTATCTAAGTCATTTGGCCGAACCTTAGATTTTTAGGAATAAAATAACAATTAGTAATATAATATTTGATTTAAAAACTATTTTGTGTCAATTTTGACACTATTTGATATATGATTTTTGTGAAAGTCATAACAGAATTATATGTTCGCACGAAATTGATTAAATCAACAATAATATATCATAGTAACCTAGAAAATTAGTGGAATTCATAAAAAGTCTAAAATTACATTTATTTTGGTGTTTATAACATAAATTATGTCAATATTTCATTAATAAGATAATTACTGCATCATCATTGTGTCATAAATAAATTAAATTATTTAATGTCTAAAAATTACAAATAAAATGCCATTATGTAGGAAATCTTTTTATCTTTCTAATGAATATTTATAGTCGAATTTATCTTATGTATAACCCCATATTAAAAATGTTTTAGTTATTAAACTTTGATTTTAACTATTTTAACTATTCATTAAATAAAATAATACTAAATGTCATAATCTAATCTAAGTGGACCTAAATGGTCATATTATATTCATAAGGTTGTTTTTGGTCGAATTACACTTATCCAATAGAATTAGGACATGTGTTAGGTTAATAGTAATATCATATTTACCCTTAGTTACCCTATTTACTATTAACCGTGGTAAAAAAAATAAAAGTTACTATTCACCAAAAATTATTTTCATCTCATTGAACCACATTTTAGTCCTTGATATTAACCATGTCTGTCGGATTTTCAAAATTCCATTCACAGAAGCGGTAAAATTAAGTTTTATGCAAAATGCAGTTTTTAACCTACCACTTAGTGGTTTCACTATTCATCAAAAATTGAAAGTTTTCTGAAAAATCCCAAAATTTCACCCTAGGCTAATTTCGGTATTCCGAATCCAAAAATGAAGTCCATTTTGAAAAATAAAATTTATAAAATTTTAAAAAGTGGTTTTTACTATTCATAACGGCTAGTTTTATTTCAATAGCATATCGTTGTTTAGTGAAACTCGGTATTGCGTATGACGCAAGCTATCGAGGAAGGTCACGATTTCGTGTAAAGCAAGCCAAGCAAGTGTTGTGTAGAAAAAGATTCCTTTGATGATTTATATAACATAAAAGTGTCGGGTGTTACATTCTACCACCCCTTAAAATGAATTTCTCCCTCGAAATTCGTCACTTTGTAACAAACAGATGAGGATACATCTCCCTCATCATATCCTCAAGCTCCCATATAGCTTCTTCTAATTGGTGGTTCCTCCATAAAACTTTCACCAAGCGAGTGGTCTTGTTTCGTAGGACTTTTTCGCTATTATCCAGAATCTCTATCGGCTGTTCCTCATAAGAAAGATCTTGCTCCAGCGGTACAGCTTCTGAGCTGAGTACATGTGAAGGATCAGGTATGTACTTTCTCAGGAGAGACACATGGAACACATCGTGAACTTGAGAGAGATTCGTTGGAAGTGCCAATCGGTAAGCTACCTTTCCAACACGATCCAGTATTTCGAAAGGACCCATATATCTAGGGCTCAACATCCCCTTCTTTCCAAATCTCATAACCCTCTTCCAGGGAGATATTCGTAAGAACACTTTATCACCCACTTCAAACTCTAGGTATTTTCTTCGGTTGTCGGCCTAACTTTTCTGTCGACTCTGAGATGCTCTTATGTGTTGTTGAATAGATCTGACCTTTTCTGCCATTTCATCAATGAGATCAGTTCCTAATAGCTTTCTTTTCCCAACTTCATCCCAGCAAGTTGGAGTCCTGCATTTCTTTCCATAGAGAGCTTCATAAGGAGCCATCTGAATACTGGAGTGAAAGCTTTTATTATAATAAAATTCCACCAAAGGTAGGTGTTGATCCCAACCTCCTTTGAAATCCATAGAGCAAGCTCTTAACATATCTTCTAGGGTTTGAATTGTTCTCTAAGACTGACCGTCTGTCTGGGGATGACAAGCAGTGCTGAAACTCAACTCTGTATCCAGAGTATGATGAAGACTTCGCCATAACTTCGAGGTAAATCTCGGATCCCGGTCAGATATAATAGAAAGTGGTACTCCAAGAAATCTTACCACTTCCTTTACATATATCCTGGAAAGCTGAGCTAGAGAGAAATCCTCTCTAGTAGTAATGAAGTGTGCAGACTTTGTAAGACGATCAACTATGACCCAAATATCATTATTGCCTTTGGATGTTTTAGGAATTCCTCTGACAAAGTCCATAGTGATGTTTTCCCATTTCCATTCGGGTATGGGTAATGGTTGTAACATCCCCTTAGACTTTTGTCTCTCTACTTTAACTTGTTGACAAACCAAACATCGAGAGACATATTCAGCAACATCTCTTTTCATGCCTTCCCACCAGAAGTACTCTTTCAGGTCCCTATACATCTTTGTGCTTCTAGGATGAATAGAGAATGATGAACTATGAGCCTCATCCAGCAGCTCCTTCTTTAATTCGGGGATGGGAGGAACACAAACCCGATTCCTGATCATTATTATCCCATCACAATCAAGGTTGAATTCAGGATCATTTCTCACCTTCTTTTGTAACTCGACATCTTCTTTCTGTGCCTCTTTAATATTCACATGTATAGATGGTTGAACATTCATTTGAGAAAGATAAGATTTTTCCCCTTCCATTATAATTCCAAGATCCATCCTTTGTAAATCCATAAATATTGGATCCTTTGTGATCCTCATCATGGATAAACTAGCATGGTCTTGTCGACTTAATGCATCTCCCACCTTGTTTGCTTTCTCAGGGTGGTAATGGATTGAGCAGTCGTAATCCTTAATCAGCTCCAACCATCTTCTTTGACGCATATTCAACTCCTTTTGTGTGAAAATATACTTTAAACTTTTATGATCAGTATAAATATCACACCTTTCACCATAAAGGTAATGCCTCCAAATCTTTAATGCAAAGATTACCATAGCCAACTCCAAATCATGAGTTGGGTAATTTTGCTCATGGATTTTCAACTGTCGTGAGGCATAAGCTATCACCATATCATTTTGCATAAGAACACACCCCAATCCCTTCTTGGATGCATCACTGTAGATCACAAACCTTTCTCCGCTGCAAGGCAGTGTGAGCACAGGTGCACTGGATAACCTTCTTTTCAACTCCTTGAAATTCTCTTCACATTCTTCTGTCCAAACAAACCTAACTCCTTTCCGAGTCAACTTGGTGAGTGGATTAGATAATCGTGAAAAATCTTTTACAAAACGTCTATAATATCCAGCCAAACCAAGAAAACTTCGGATCTCAGTTACTGTTGTTGGTCTTGACCATCTTTCGATAACCTCTGTTTTTGCTGGATCCACAGATATCCCCTCTTTTGAGATTATGTGACCCACAAATTCAACTTTTTGAAGCCAAAATTCACACTTGGTAAATTTTTCATAAAGCTTCTCCTTTCTCAGGGTCTTTAATATAATTCTCAAGTGATCTTCATGCTCTTCCTTGCTCTTTGAATAGACAAGAATATCATCTATAAAGACTACCAAAAATTGATCAAGATAGTCTCTAAAGAATCTATTCATTAGATCCATGAAGATAGAAGGGGAATTATTAAGACCAAATGGCATCACTATAAATTCATAGTGTCCATACCTTGTACGGAAAGCCGTCTTTGGTATATCCTCCCTTTTGACCCTTAATTGATGATACCCCGAACGAAGATCAATCTTGGAAAAGTATTGAGCTCCGCATAGTTGGTCAAATAAGTCATCAATGCGTGGGAGAGGATATTTGTTCTTGATAGTGATCTTTTTATGTTCTCGATAATCAATGCAGAGTCTCATTGATCCATCTTTCTTCTTAACAAATAGAACAGGTGCTCCCCAACGTGACGCACTAGGGCGTATGAATCCCTTATCAAGATTCTATTGGAGTTGCTTCTTCAATTCCTGTAACTCAATTGGGGCCATTCTATAAGGTGTCTTTGAAATTGGCAAAGCGCCTGGTATGAGTTCTATTGAAAAATCAACTTCACGATTTGGTGGAAGACCAGGTAATTCCTCCGGAAATACATCATCAAACTCCCGTACAATGGGCATATTCTTAATCATGAGTGTCTCACCAACCATTTGAGATAAATAACCTTCATTTAGTGGAATCAATACCAATAAGATGGAAGAAATTTCCACTAGAAGGTTATGTTCATCCTTCCATTGATAGACGATCGTAGATTGATATGGAATATGAAATGTGACTTCCCTTCTTTGGAAATTGATATGAGCTCCATGTAGAGAAAGCCAATCCATGCCAAGAATCACATCAAATTCAACTAAAAGAAGTATCACAAGATTTGCGGGAAGCACTTTCCCAAAATCTGCGATCGGAGAAGAATTATAAACTTTTGATGTGACTGTTGTGCCATTAGGTGTTGTCACAGCTAACTCAACATCTAATTGTTGAGGTAATACGGTGATACCCTTAGAAAACTTTTCAGAAATAAAACAGTGGGTGGATCCAGAATCAAATAAAACATTTGATACTTTAGAGTGGATGGTAAGTGTACCTTTCAACACTTCGTTATCGTACTCCACATCGCTGATAGAAATTTCATGTGACTTTCCTTTGTCTTTAGCCTTAAGATTTTGTTGACGTCGACCATCATCATCAACCCTTGGATTTGGGCATTGATTGGCATAATGCCCCATCTCCTTGCATTTGAAATATTGAAGTGTAGTAGGTTCATTCTGTGTATCCCTTCATTTGTTTGCATCATTAGACTTCTTCTTCCCATTATCGCGGCATTCAAATGCCCGATGACCTTCCTTTCCAGATTTGAAACATTTACTTGTCCCTTTAAGACAACTCCCTCCATGTTTCTTTCCACACTTTGAGCATAAGGGAAATATCATCTTCTTTTCATTGTGCTCTTTAGATTTTCCTTTGAATTCCATCTTCCTCTTCTTATCAAACCCATGTGATTGATGGGTTACTCCAATCTCCATCTCGACTTTGAGAGCACATAGAACGATTTCCTCGTAGCTATTGAAGTCCCTTATGGCTAACGCCCTTTGAAGACTTGGTTTTAAGCCACTAAAGAATCGATCGATCTTACTCTCAGTTTGGATAATAATACCAGAAGCGTACCTTGCAAGTCTTGTAAAATTTGATTCATAGGTACCAATAGATTCAGCATCCCTTTGCTTCAATTCAAGAAACTCTTTCTCCATCTTTGTTCGGAGAATACGAGGGAAGTACTTATTGAAAAATAAGTTCTTGAACTCGTCCCATTCCATAGACTCAATTTCATCCCTTTGCCTCGTATTCTTAATAAGATTCCACCATTGATCAGCATCTCCTTCCAAACGATACACTGCTAGGATGACTTTATCATGTTCAGAACATTGAAGAACTGAAAATATCTTTTCAGTAGTACTAATCCATTGTTCAGCAACTAATGGATCAGTAGACCCGCTGAAAGAAGGTGGACGCTGCCTCATGAAGGATTCAACAGAATGTTGCTCCTTCCTTTGCTCGTTTGGAAGTCCTGCATGATTCATAGCTTGAGAAAGTTGTGTGAGCATGGCTACAAGATTTTGCATTCCAGATCCCATATCGTTTGGTTTCTCAGGTGGACAATCATTGCATTTCCCATCGCATTCCACATTAACACGGTTCCTTCGGGTTCCAGCCATTGACTAAAACCATGAAGAATAATGTGAGCAACACTAATTATAATAGGAAAACCACATAATCATGGATAAAATTTCACACTTAAGGTATTATCCTAGGGTATTCATGGCCATTTCTAAAACACCAAGATTGTGTTCTATGCTTAGACTTATCCTTAGGGTTCTTACTAAGACTTTCACATCCTAGTTTCCAAAGGTTGACTATACCTTTCCTCTGATACCAAATATAACGACCCATACTTTACATACATTGTTATTACTTCAAAATTGAATCACACTTATTACAACATATGACAAAACCACAAAGGACCATATAGGTATAGTGTCTTTAGAAACTGGGAAACATAAACAACTGGTTCATAAATCTTCTACAGTGTCTCCCATTTATTTCATCATATCTAGGGTCCCTTTTGGAATATTCTACTTAATATCCATCTTCCTGACCTGGGGAAAAGAAAACATAAAAGGGTGAGCTCAAATGCTCAGCAAGGGAAAATAAAGGAAATAAAAATCATATCATATCTTTTTGAAAATCATAACCTGCAAAAGAGATCATAATATCTTAACATGGAATAAATCATAGAAGTGAAAATGAGATCCCCATAATAATAACATGAAACTTGAAACTTTGTGGAATGCACACATAATCATGGAAAATCATTTCTTGTTAGTCATGACTCATTGTCAAGACTATCTTAGCAGACAAAGTCCATTTCTGAACCGAGTTCACTCCTCGTTTCAGTCCTGTTTCACTGAACCGAAATAACCTTCCGTTCCAGCCATGTCTATCTCATGAGATATCAAAATCTTTACCCAATGCATTGGAGGGACATATAGGTCCCACCCATCTTATAATGAATCCTTTCTTATGTGTGCCACATAATCATAAATCATACATCATCGCATAACACATATAACAAAAATGGGTTTCTTAAACAACATGACATCAGGAAACAATTCATATAAAATAAAGGAATTAATAAAAATAATTCCATCACAACATAATCAAATCAATGTAAAAATAGGGATAAAAACAGAACCCTTTATTATCTTAGATGGAAAATAATTTTTATAAAACACTTGAACTCCATTCTTGAGGAAAATATCCTTTCTTCTTCAAAAACATTTTTTTCCTTTCTTAACATGTCATACAATTTTAAACTAAAAGAATTTGATTAAAAATAAACTTGAAAACTTGTAAAGGAAGCTTCTAGGAAATAATTTCTTAAAAATCTATTCATGCCATATAAGTTAAAAAAAACATTCTTCGTACTTTTGTCGGAAAAGTCAAAAAGTACCTCGTACGAAAAACGACAAAAGATTCCTTTCATACATATTACTAAAAAATCACCAAAGGGTAAAAATAGATTTAAACAATTGTAGGTGGATGGAAATAATATTAAATATTGATGAAACATGGATGTGGATGATAAAATACACCCCAGTAAATACTTACGAATAAACAATCTCGGATAAAAATGAGATTGTGATATTTCCCTTACCTTAGGTCCGATTTGCTTTGTACATGTCTGAAGATCCTGTATAATGGTTTAAATAAAGTTATTGACTTATTCCAGAATCATACATATTGATATGATATCATATATGGTCATATTCTTAGCTTCTTGTTAGTAATATTTCATTGTTACTTGTTAGTCGGGTCTTTATTGCCTTTTGTTCTTATGCGTGTTTTGCAGAATAAATTCTTATTCTTCTTTTAAGGTTATAGATACCTTATATCCAGAATGGTATTAGTGTAACATATATCATATTTATTCATTCAATTCATTTATATAATTACTATGTAATGATGATCATGTAGAACGAGTCGCATCACATCGTGGAGACGGTATTCCGTACGTACGCACGAGTGATGATATCGTTCCTATGATCGTGGAATTGTATTGGAGTATATATATATTATTTCAGTATCAATATTACTTTATTATAATCATAAATAGTTACTCATTACACCATTATACCCATCCATGTAAGTTGGTGGTGGAAAAGAGTTTACACCACGGCGTGGAGACGGTATTCTGTACGTACGCACGCGCGGTGATTTCATTTTTCCGTAGGATGGATAGAAGGTGAATTAGGGTTGTTTCATATTTATAATAACATATAAGTATGTAAGTAATACTTATGTTATTACTTTATTATGAAACAACTAAAGAAGAAGAAGTTGAAGAAGAAAGAAATTAAAAAGATCGGTAATGGATATTACCTCTTCTTTGGAACGCTTCTTTGAATCCTCCACTTTGGGAACTAATATTGGTCTTTGAAGAATACCAGTACCTCTAGGATTATTCTAGGGAAGTGGAGAGGAGAAAATGGCAGGGGTTGGCCGAGCATGAGTGCTCAATTTGGTGTGAGGAGGAGGGGGAGGAGGTGCCCTTTTATAAGGGAGGAGAGGGGCACCTTAGGAATATCTCAAAATATTATTTTATATTAAAGTCAAAATCGATTTATAATGGTTCCAAAGGGACTTATTTCGAAGCTAAAGTGGGGATGGGTCGAACTCCTATCAACCAATAGGATTTAGATAAGTTTAGGGTATTATTTTAACCTTATCAATTAGATTTAACTCTAAGTTAAATAATTTAACTTTTACCGTGTCTTTTTGTTTTCTTTCACTATATGGTTAATACACTTACCATAACATGCCAAACGAACACCAAATTGTTTATTATTAATATATATATCCTTATCTAAGTAATTTGTTTGAACCTTAGATTTTTAGGAATAAAATAACAATTAGTAATATAATATTTGATTTAAAAACTATTTTGTGTCAATTTTGAAACTATTTGATATATGATTTTTGTGAAAGTCATAACAGAATTATATGTTCTAAAAAAGTTGATTAAATCAACACTAATATATCATAGTAACCTAGAAAATTAGTGGAATTCATAAAAAGTCTCAAATTACATTTATTTTGGTGTTTATAACATCAATTATGTCAATATTTCATTAATAAGATAATTACTGCATCATCATTGTGTAATAAATAAATTAATTTATTTAATGTCTAAAAATAAAAAATAAAATTCCATTATGTAGGAAATCTTTTTAGATTTCTAATGAATATTTATTGTTGAATTTATCTTATGTATAACCCCATATTAAAAATGTTTTAATTATTAAACTTTGATTTTAACTATTTTAACTATTCATTAAATAAAATAATATTAAATGTCATAATCTAATCTAAGTGGACCTAAATGGTCATATTATATTCATAAGGTTGTTTTTGGTCGAATTACACTTTTCCAATAGAATTAGGACATGTGTTAGGATAATAGTAATATCATATTTACCCTTAGTTACCCTATTTACTATTAACCGTGGTAAAAAAAAGTAAAAAGTTACTATTCACCAAAAATTATTTTCATCTCATTGAACCACATTTTAGTCCTTGATATTAACTGTGTCTATCGGATTTTGGAAATTCCATTCACAGAAGCGGTAAAATTAAGTTTTATGCAAAATTCAGTTTTTAACCTACCACTTAGTGGTTTCACTATTCATCAAAAATTGAATGTTTTCAGAAAAATACCAAAATTTCACCCTAGGCTAATTTTGGTATTCCGAATCCAAAAATGAATTCCATTTTGAAAAATAAAATTTATAAAATTTTAAAAAGTGGTTTTTACTATTCATAATGGTTAGTTTTATTTTAATAGCATATCGTTGTTTAGTGAAACTCGGTATTGCGTACGACGCAAGCTATCGAGGAAGGTCACGATTTCGTGTAAAGCAAGCCAAGCAAGTGTTGTGTAGAAAAAGATTCCTTAGATGATTTATATAACATAAAAGTCTAGTGTGTTACATCAGGGGTACCTTCCCATACTACATAGGTTGTCGACCAGTAGCGAGGGTCTAATATACAACATAGGGATACTATTCCAACTTTATAAAAGAATCTCAATAACAAAAAATAAATTGTCAATAACTAGGTCTTAATAAGGAACAACAAAAATATTTTTATAAGAATGATAAAATTTTAATGCATTATTAACAAAAGAGAAATACAATATCCAAAAAAAATTATTTGATATTTCATGCCATAATAAGTGTCATTTTTCTAATGAATACCCTAAAATAAAGACATTGATAACTCCCAAGAGGGTCCCGATATCATGTCATGTTCCCTCAACCATGATCCATCCCAACTCAAACATCTAACAATGTGATCATTCCCTTAACCTATCCTATAAAAATGATATATATTTCTATACTGATCATGGACATTAAGTTGGGTGTGATTACAACTCAGTAGGCCACCACCAAAAGTGTCTAAAAAATATATAGTCAATAACTTTGCATGCAATCGTATATAGAAAAATGTGCAATAAATAAGGTAAAAAAGTCTTTACAATTCATTATTCATTAATTGACAACATTATTTACATGGGTTTATGATGAATCCTAAACCATAAATACCTACATTGGCATGTGCATAAGTATGAACCATATATCATAGGGAACCAAATTTTATTTAAAACATGGTATTTTAAAAATCATTTAATTTAATTTCATATTATGGATACATGGAACCATAGTCTAATGCAAACATTTTGGGAATAAAATTCCATGTCTAGAACCCTATGGGTATTTTAATCATCATTACATGTCACACAACATATATATCACTCATGTATATGTGGGATTTTGAAGCATTAGTCTGTTTCCCAAAATAATTTATCACATGCATCCATTTGGGTCTAGAATGCCATGTCTAGCTCCTCGTGGGTATTAAAAGCATCAGTATGTGTACCAAAACACATTTTTTTTGAAGAAGTAAACAAATTAAATAGATCTTATTAAACATGTTTAATCATCATTAACCCTATCATCAAAATTTCACATCCTGGTATACCATTTCAGTTATCAAAACAATCTTGGTTCAACACATTAATCACATTATATAATTTGAACAATTCAGCATTAAAAAATTTATTAACATTTAATAATTTAATAAACATACCCTTTAAGTTTAATTAAAACATACCTTGATTCCCATTATTAATCATTCCAATAATCACATTTATCAATAAAATACAGAACCCCATTAATTGGCTAATTTCATAATCCCGATTATCCCATCAATTCTATAATCACATCATTCCATTAATTATTCAACCAATTCATTAATATAATTCATGATGTTATTTAAAAACATTAAAATTTATATTTCAAATTTATATAAAGGAAATTATTATTCAAGACTATGGGATTTAAAATTTTTTCCACCTACCTCAAGATTGTTTGAAAGTGTTCCCTAAAAGTAATTCCACAATTTGAAGTCGAACAATCAAGAACACGATAAAGAATGAGATCTAGAACCAAATACCACATTCAGGATAAAATATATTATGATTCATAATAACATAGTTCTAATCCCTTTAAAATGGAAAAGAAAAAATTCCTCTTTTTCTAGAAAGAGGTAGAGGAGAGAGAGGAAACCACACGGGAAATATTTCTTACGTGGAGAGGGGCATATCTGCCTATTGGATCTTCAGTTCGAAATGAAAAAAGTTATGAAGTGACTAGAATACATTTGTGAGCCTAATGATATTAATGTAAACGAGTTAGTGTTAGTCCTACGTGTTTAGGGATATATGATGGGTGTTAGGTAATTATTTTTAAAAAATTATGGGGTTTACTTTCTGGCATGCATGATTTCCTATACAGGGCACACCGTTTTCCCTAATTGTGTACCTAACCATGAAACTCCTATTAATATTCACATGGTTACTAATTATAGGGTGAAATATTTAATAACACATGTTACAAAAGTGTTATTTTTATCTATCTAATGTTTTAATGTTTTCTTGGGAAGGAAGAATTGTTTGGAAAAACCTTACGCCATCTGTGAAATGCCCAAAACCCCTCCAAAAATATTTAAAATTACCCAAAATAACCCCAATGTAAACCCCAAACAAGATAAAAAAAATTTGGGTTAATGAGTTCCTAAAAAAGATCTTTATACATATCTAGAAAATGTTAGTATGTTACACAACACTTTTTAATAATATACAACTCAAGGTAATAGATTTTCATCTCACTTTTATTTATGCGATAATCATGCCATATTCACAAGTTATTTATTTTATGTAGTGTATATAATTCCCATTAATGTATTTTTTTGACTATTATCATGAAAACATAGTTAATATTCATATACATTTATGTTTCTCTGTTTTATGAGGTTTTGATTTTAATGTTACCAAAGTGGTAATATATTTATGTTACAATCTCATTGTTTATTGGGATTTTTTATGATTAGGTTTATGATGATAAAATTTGATGATATAACTCTAAATAAAATCATTAATTTTCTTCTACTATGATTATTTATATAGATTAGATGTTTTACATTCATTTTCACACTCTTTATGTACTCAAAATAGCGATAGAATATTTTTATGGAAAACTAACTTTATTTTTTTCATCGGTCAGGATAATTTTTCCTTCCAAATCCATGTTTTATTAATATATTTTATGGAATATTTTACTATTATAATATTAATTTTTAAATATATTTTACTCATTTTTTTATTTTTACAAAAAAAATAAAAACGAAAATTTTTCTTATTTTTTAAATGAGGTATTTTTTCTTATTACCAAAAATGTGGAAGGAATCGTTTTTTTAACACACATGACATGAATAAGACTTACCACATTTATAACCACTAAATACATTGATGATTCCATTATAATTTTATTATTTTTTATAATAAAACCTTTTCATTAATATTTTTGGAAATTGGTGTATTTTAAATAATCCATTTCAAAGTGAAAATGTTATTTTCTACTATAAATTTGTTTAGTGATATTTAAAATTCATTTTTCATCTATGATGACCTCCTTTGATTTTACTTATTATTAACTAGGTTTATGATCTAATGATACCATTAAAATTTGTTGTTCAGATATCTTGTGTCGATAATGATTTAAGGATGATTCTATGAATCCCATTTTTCCTATGGTATATTTAAGTTATGATAAGAATTCTATAAAACAAGTTTACTTTCCATGGGTTATTCTATGATAAAATGATTAAATCTTTATGAATGTGATTTCCATAATAGAGGTTATGTTATGATGAATTTTTATGATATTGTTGAACACATATGTATTATTTTTATTAACTGATGGGTGGACATAGAATTATATAACCCTAAAATCAATTGGGTAGAGATAGATTTTTAATGAGATAATAAGGACTATAATAGAGAGTGATCCTAGTTTTGTGTGGGGCATCTTCCACTATGATAGTATTTGGATAGAACCTTGACTAAGGATATGATGGAATAGGGAGTAAACCCAATCCACTATGATAGACTTGTAAGTTATCCTTGACTAAGGAACATATGTTTTATTCTTATGTGAGTGAAAAACATTTATGTATTATCCCAATGTTATTAATTTATGGATAATGGTCATTGATACCTATATGATTTATGATTTATGAACATCTAAAATTTATTCTATGACTCAAGATTATGATTTGTGATATATAGGGTATATATGTGTTATTATCATGTTATCATACCAATTTTCTCTTGTTATGTTATTTTTGATCATTTATACCTCATTTACATAATATTATTGATCATTAGAGCTCACCCTTTCTTATGTTTATTTTCCCTGGGTTATGAAGAACGTTTTTAACTATTCCATTTCTGAGAAGGGTTCTAGTTATGAAGAACAAAGTGTGATATGATATAGATCTCCTATGATCATGTTGTTTATGCATCTACGCATAAAAATATACTAGACTTCAATTTTGGTGTGGATCATAATTTTATGAATTTAATAGTTATCTAAAAAGATGTGATACTTATTTATGAAAATTATGGGTCACTATATTGATCCTCCAACCTAGAACATAGGAATTGAAAAACAATTAACCAAAATCATCATGGATCCTATCAGGATATTTATAGGGCACTTCTCTTGGATCCTTCTAACCATGAAAACCTAGAAATGAACCAAATATGTTGAGATAACATAAATTAATGGGTTTTAATTTTATTTAATTTTATTATACATAAATATTAACATATTTAATCTGTTAACTAATCCAATAACTATTATTTTAAATCATGCATTACAATGTATACTTGTTCAATTTTTTTAAATACTCATAATGAACCCTTTCACTACACCTATATTTCATCTACTACCATATTAGAGGTTGTACACAATTTATGTTAATAATTTTAGTTTAATCCTATAGAATTCAAGTAGAGGGATCTAATATGGTCCTGATTGTGTAAATGTTTTATCAATTATAATTTTAATGGTCATGATATAGTTATTTGATTATTGGAGGGTGAATGAGAGAGAATGGGATTGGGAGGTTCATATATGGAAAACACCAGGGGGATATGGCCGTTATACAGAAAATGAGATAAATAAAAAGAAAAAAATAGACGTACGTTTTGTGCCACCATCCATTTTCTCCTAACCCAAAAATCTTATTGACTACGACGATCATGTGTAGCCCACACCAAAATGGTACATTGATTTTATTATAAAAAATTCAATAGAGGAAGTTCCACAAACCTTACCAAGTTAAATTGGGTCAGCACAACCCCCCTTGCACACTAGGCCTAAGCTAAACTAATTTTTTCCTCTCGAGCCTAGCTAAAGGCCTAAAAGCCCCCAACATATTCAAAATATTATATAAGGTATTTAAAAATATTTTAAACATATTTATTCTATTATTTAAGAACTTTAGACATATGGTAAATAAATTAAAATTTTATTAATAGTATTTTAATTCATTTAAAATTACCTCAAGTAGAATTTCATCTTATTTATTTATTTGATGCAATTTTTAGACATGTGGACTGATTGTGATCCAAGACTAACCTATGTATTATTTTTTAAATATTAATTAATCTTTAATTATTACAATGAGTAATTATTTATAATAACTAATTATAAATATTAGTATTTGATGAAGTCTACATCGTCACTCTATCTTTGTTATATACAAGGGTTTGTGTGTATACATTTCACTATTCAATGTAAAATTCATTCTTAATCTCTCATTACTGACATGTGAGCATACATTTATAAAGACGGAGTATCTTATGTCTGAACAGTTTGAGGAAATAAATGATGTGGGTCTAAGAAGGGAATAATACAAGGGAAAAAGAGAGGTGTAGTAACACTAGTCAATACACAAATCAAGAATTTTTCATAGGTCCTTGTTTGTTCTATCATCTTCTACATAGGCCAATTGATAAAATATAACTCATTATTAAGTAAATATATTTTTATTTTTATCATGCATGGTTAATTATTTATTATGTGAATGTCTGGATGATATAAGATCACAAATGATAGTTAAAAATAATTCAAATTTAAAACAAATAAATTAATAATAAACAAGTTCTATTTCTACATGGATAATTTTGTAAAATTGATAAAATGGTTTAATTTAAAAGAATAATAAAATATAATAGATCTCACTTCATAATATAATAATAGAATTAAACATACCTAATAAAATTATTAAGATGTTTAATACATTTTATCACTAAAATTTGAATGATACCATAGTTTATGGTACCCATCAGCCATGGTTATGGGTGTCACCTAGTATAGTGTATTTAAAATAATAATAGTGGGTTGCCTTAAAAAAATTTGAATCAAATAAGTTTTCATAACTATCTTAGTGAAAATTTTATAGGAAAAGTGTAGATTAAATCCATGCATAGGTTTTATAATAGGCGATATTCCACTCAATAGATCAAGGAACAGAATGTTACTGTAGTTGGTTAGCTAAAAGTCAACCTTAAAACTCTCCAAATAATGGCATAACCATATATTTGATTATGAAGATAGTTTTAAGGATACTTTCCCACTATAAAATTAATGTGACTGGATATTAAAAATCCAATAGTCAAGGGACATTTATATTTGAATAAAATAATAGGTTACATTAAAAGATAACAAATCAATAATATATAAATTATTTTATTTCAATATAAATGTACTAATCTGGTAAAGTTATTTTTTTATAGTAAAAATGGAATGAAATATTATAAATTATATTTTTTGTGATCCATCATAAAAAAATAAAATTTCATGAAAGGAAATAACACATAGGAGTTTTACATGATCTTATGAAAAAGCCTTAGTCTAAGAGAGGAAGTTTTGAAAATTAACCTCAAAAGTATTGGGGATTCACTGATAGGGGGTTGATTTATTGAATAAAATTACTATTATTAATATTTTTGGACAAAATATCCTCTTTTAGATCATTGTTATAAAATATAAAGAAAACATCCAATATAAATAGAAAATATTTACGAGGTTCACTACTCAAAATGATTATTTAGTCATTAGAATGATTCAGGTTCACTTAAGATCATATAGTACACTAGTTTCATCATGTGGATTATAACGAGCAGGTTTTATCATTTACTTATGTTATAAATTAGTCTTTTTAATATCTAAATTTCTCCCCTATTGATATAAAATTATAAAAATTAGTTTTAAAAATTATATATTCGTAAACTGAATAATACTTCGATCATGTTTCCATAGAGTTCTTTATTCATTATTTTCTTATAATTAGATAACAATATGTACCTTCTTCCTATTATATTATCTACTCTAAATAATAAATTTAATTATTCCATCTTATATACTTTACATGAAAATTTCTTTTATTTTTATTTCCATAAAAAAAATTCTTCCACATGCATTCAAGACTATGTTCATTTATCTCGCACATAGTCGTGAATTCTCATTCAAAATTGAATTTAAACCACTCAACTACAATATATTATTTTACATCCCTTAATTACTCTAAATCATTTCCTCAACATATCCCACTTATTATTCTACTGGTTTAGTATTTGGATATATCCATAAAGACTCCAAAATAATTCATAAAATGATTTAATACTCTATGGTGTGTCCAACTAGTTTTCCTCAACTAAAACAAGACATATTCTTCCTTTGATAATAAAAAACATTATTCATGGGATAAAATATATCAATCCCTTAGAATATCCCATATATTAATTGTTGTTTTTGATCATTTTGAAATAAGGATCTCTATATTTTACCCATAACATCAAAGTCACAATACAATAATAATTTCCACAAAACTAATCATTTTCTCTGATATATTTCATTGTGAATTCATTTTATGGAATTTATTTCATAAATAATTGCTTTAACGTCATCTGATTTTAAAACACTTCTTCCAAATTATCCTTTTATAAAACATTCCATTATTTAATTAATTTATTCAATAAAATTTACTTGTAATTTAGGAAATCCATGTAAACTTCTATAGAACTCAAATTTATGGTTAATGTGGAAATAATATCCATCCCAAAAATATCTTATATATCCTCATAAAAATCATACACATAAATAAAAATATATTATGTATTACGTAATATATATTAACATATTTATCACTCATTTTATTAAGGAAATTTAATATCCCTTTCTTAAAAAACATTTTTATGAACTTAAAATATCATATATATCCAAACAAAATATTATGTATTCATTATGAATATTAGTGTGAATCCTTCCTTCTCAAAATATGTGATCATGAAAATAATATATAAAATATTGATCGTAAAAACTTATGAATTGGAGGATCTTTTATATTTTTAGGTCATTTGAGAATAAAAACTATGTGCATTTGAATAAGTTTTCCCCTTTTCAATTATAATTATAAAAACCATTAGAAAAACAATAAATAGTTAAAAATATATTCAAAAAACTTTCAAACTCTTTAAAAACCTTTACCTCCAATATTATCCTTTATTTCATATAATCTTAATATTATTAATGTATTGATAAAAAATACAATAAAATAAATATATAAACTTCTTCATTTCTCTAAGACATATTGTCTAGAAAAATACCACACGTTATTGGAAACTTATTCCTCTTTAAAAAAATAAACTCTACTCAGGTCTCGAGAATATCCCCAAGGTCACAATCACTATAGATCTCATCAACTTCTTCCTCCATGGTCTTAATAATATAACCAATTGGATTTTTTCCAGCCATAGGGAATAAATCAATTTCAATCTCATCCCAATTTAAAATGGATCATTAAAAAAAATATGCCACCTTTAGTGAACATAGTTCAGGACACAAGAACAATTAATTGTAATTTCATGTTTTCTATAAATAGTGACGTACATTCTTTTCTTCACAGCCTTTGAATACATTTGATACTGACTGTGAATCAATCTATTTTCACCTGCCCTTCTCAAAAACAATTCATAAAACATATAAATAACATTTTCATGAATTCGAACTTACCAAAACTATTAGAACAATTAAAAATTCAAAAAATGAAAACAAGCCTATATTTTTTACTTCAATGATAATCCTTTTAAAAACTCTGTATAAATATATGATCCCCCAAAATAACAGATCTCCCCATTAGGTTAAACACATATCTTTTTATTCACTATAAAATAGTTTTCACCTCTTTTGTATGTAAATAAAGAAATAATAAAAGATATTTATACAAACTTTCTCCCCTATTGACACTTATATTCAAATAAAAAGTGATAGAAGTGATGGTTTCACTATAACTTACACTAGATTAGGATGAGTTTAAAATCCCATTATCAATACAAAAATTTTAAATGTATCATTTGATAATGATTTATTGAGTATATCTTCTATTTTCTCCTTAATTGTATTAAATTTCAACATCAATATATTTGTGTGCACAAGATCATTGATTATGTGATATTTTATATAAATGTTCTTTGACTATGAATGTTAAACTATATTTATTGATAACTTGATTGAACTTTTATTATCATATTACATAAAAAATATGAATTTCACTTCCACCTTATGATCTTATATTTGATTATTTCTCCATATCTATTACATTATAACATGAGTTACATCCACATATTCTTCTTCTATGGTACTCAATGTCCCCAAACTTTTCTTCTTTATGTTCCAATATACTCACCTCTCACCCCAAAATAATACTACACTTGATGTTAATATTTGAAAATTAACATTATTTCCCAATATATATCTATATAACAAAATATATCAAGTTATCCACCTCTACCACATTTCAGACCATTGTCCATTATGAATTTAATATACCTAAAAAATCCATTTCCAAAAATGAAATGGTATTATTATGGTGTGGATTGATAAATTCCACATAAAATTCCCCACCACTTGATCATTTTCTTTCCTCAAGAAATCATTTTAACAAATTTAATGGACCGAGGTAATTCTAATTATTGAAAAGCCGATTTCCCACAATGAACCATTTCTCAATAGTATTCTTTTCGATTGATAATTTCATGTAGGAAAAGGGGATTTTCTCAAAAATAAGAGGGTTGACCAAAAGTTGTTTTTGGTTTTACAAAAATGAATAAGATTGAATATTTTGAATTAATTTAAATAGTAATAACCTTTTATTTAACTAATAATTCAAAAAAAAAATTCCTTAAGAATAACTATCAAAAAAATATAATCCATAATAAATAGACAATATATATGTATGGGAATGTCTAATAAATACAAAAAAGATAAATATCTCATCTAAAATATTAATTAATTAAAGAATGAATGAAATAATGAATTGAGGATAGACCTAGATTTTGATTTTCATTTCATAGATCATGTAAATTAACAGGTGAAGAATATAAAATCTTATCAAAATATTGAAAAGCAATGAAAATTATAAATCATACTCCAAAAAGTTTACCAAAAAAATTTAAGAGTTAATAAAATTGATGGACCTAATTAAATAAAATGAAAAGGTAGAAAATATTAACCTTCTGAAAGTGGAAATTCATAACTCAACATTTAGAATAAATTTAATCCACTGAATATGAAAGTTAAATCTTAAAAAAAATGATTAGGAAATTTTAATAGGGTCTTGATGGGTTTACATTGAAGAAATTTTGAGCACAAATTATGAAGAACCTCAATAAAAATCTTATATTCTTGTCAATAAATATATGAAAATTAGTTAATTATTTACCTATTTAAAGCTAATATAGCTAGTGTGTTGGGTTTCAAACAAATTAGATGGTGAATTATATGAAAATAATAATAAAATCAACTTAAAAAACTCTATAAAATAAGAAAAAACAAGAAAACACTTAAAGAATTGTATACATATAAGATCAATCACACAACAAGAGTTATGAAAAAGATATTAACTAGTTATAGGTAGAGAGATGAAAAAAATATGATGTTGGTAACTTGATGGAATTTTTTAATAAATACCTCTGTATTCATGAAGAAAAATTTTTACTAGAATTTATTTTTTAGGAATTTAACAAGCCTCCTCATCAAGTTTACCTATTACTAAAATAATACTCTAGTTTAAAAACTATTGAATTATTCATTACTTAAAATGATAAATCGGTTTTTAATCAAATGAATTTTTAATTAGTCATATAATTTTCCTGATAAATATATTTTTATAAGATTGAAAATGAAAAATAATTTTTTTCTGAATTAAATTGAAAAAAATATTAACTTTTTGAAAAACAAATATGCAGTCATTTTAGAATTTATTTGAGATAATATCAATCCAAGATGAAAGATTTATGAACTAATAAGTAAATTTTTAACTATTCAACCTTATTCCCTAAAAAATTTATCCAGAAAACATGTATAGATTTTTAATTTCAAAACAATTTAGAGCAGCTTTAATGGGAAGAAAAGAGTATAAAGTATTGAAATATTCTTTTTCATGGATCTATTTTTCTAGATAAAGGTAACATGTTTTTAATTTGGTACTTACCTCATAGCTCTCGTGCCCTTAAAAAAATTCTCTGATCAGTCATATCCTGTTGAAAAAATGTCCCATCCACCTATTTTTCTTTCTGTATAGAAATGTATTTATATTATTTCTAAGGTTGGTTACAGCTTACATTTAGTGACTTAGCTTGGAATTCACTTTTTTATTGAACATGTGTATTCCATCATGACATTTTATAGATTATTTGGGACTAAATAAATACCCTTATAACTACCATAAAATAAATATGTGTTCTCTATTTTAGATAAACCTGAAGCAATTTCATGTTAGATTATCCTTCATTAGTCTTTATGTTCTCTATTGAGAACAAAACTCAAAAATTCATTTGATAATGCCATATGCTTACACGTGTTCAATTATTTCTTAAATCAGACTTAGAATAAGGTGTTCTTAACATAAAAAATGATATAAATTAAACCTTTAGGATTGAATCCATTATCCTTAAAAATCATCCTGGTCTGGACTCCAAACATCCCATCCAACAAGTGCTCTCACTTATTTGAAGAGTTTATTCAAGAAACAATCTTTTAAGAATTAACAATGTTCCAACTGTATGTTTGGAAAAATTCAATGGCCTAATAGTGTACAAAATCTTTGACCTGTACACAAAAAAACCAAATTTGAATACCCTTATTGAGAATTCCTTCATCCTAGACAATTCATAGCCCAACTTCATCCTTGAAAAAACGTTTCATCTAAGTATAGTGGGAAATGAACTCTCCCATCATTAGATTTGTAGAGTGCACCAAAAAATCCCATGATCAAAGTAATCCTCTATATTGAGTTCCTAGTATCCTTGAAAATTAATCTTTATAGTTCTTGGATTTAGAAATAACCTACAGATTCGTCTTTAACTTCAATTCAGTGCCATTTTCTTCGGTCGACCATGGTTCATTATTCAATCTTCATAAATGCAAGGCTTTATCATCGTCGTCATTGGGACATAAATTGACTATTATGTTACATGATGGATTGGCTTGTAATTATGGTTGAAAAAAATGTGTCGACCTTTTTTTTCAAAATTTGAACGCTTCTTTCATTTCATAGACAACATAAAAATTTCAAAAACATAAAACCTTTGGCCTTGGTCAGAACTAGTTCTTTATCTTCATCGACTTATTCAAGGGATATCGGAATCATCCAGCAGTGTCAGTATTTCTAACCATAGTGGGGCTTCAATTTTGGTTCAAATCATGCAAAATTGAAAATTTCTGAACACGTTCTCATTTTCTCCAGTAATGCATCAGCCTAGTTGATCCTCTTCAGGCCTACTTGATCTGGTAAAACTCCCCATATATGGTTGATTCATGGTCTCGTGGTTCTCCATTAGTGAATTTGGGGATCAATGAAGGTAGATCTATAATTATCATATTTTTATTTGGTATATCATTGATCATAGAAGGATCCGCCTATGATTGATAAAAATGAAGCATGGTTGATCTTATGCATGGTCGAAGAGAAAGGACATGTGTTCGATCCCTCAAACCATGGTTAGTCTATCTATTGGAAATTTTTCCACACGATAAATCTCTTTATAAGGGTTGATTAATTTTTACTTATATAATTTTGAAACATTACAGACACAATATGTACTCTATGTAGTTGATGTTGTTTGTTGTTTTTTATGTCTGTAGTAGCATCAAATTAGATTTATGGTCACATGAATTTTTTGAATTCACATAAAACACAATAACCATACATGGGAAATAATTAAAATTAAATATTACCCATTTTGATTTAAAATTAGAGTATTTAAATATAAAATAAATAATTAAATTTAAATATCATAAAATATTTGACTAATTAATTATCGTATTAAAAATGTAAAAATGAACAATATAATAATAAATCAATTATAATTAACATTAATTAAATTATTTGAAATATTATATTAAGAATTAGATATCCATTAAATAATTAAATAATAATAATAATAGCATAACTGATTATTTATTTTAAAGAAAATAATAATTATCCAAAAAATATAAGAATTAAAATTTAAAAATAAAATAAAATAAAAATAATATTTCAATGATTAAGAAAAGAATAATTCAAATATGAATACGCACAAACCAACAAAATTAAATAATTAATTATTTTATAAGAAATTTACTATTAGATTATAAGTAACCATTAAAAATCTAAATTAAACTATGAATCAAAAAAAATAAACCTAAAAATATATGACAAAACCAAATAATTTATTTCCATATAAAATTCCTCCATACTTAAGAACTTTTTTCCACAAGTAATAATTTTAACAAATTCAATGTATGAAAATAATTATAATGATTTAAAAGATGATTTTCCACAAAGATTCACTTTACAAAAGTATTCATTCCATTATACTCTTTCAAGAAGGAAAAGGGAATTTTCTCTTCTAAAAAAAATATGGTTCATCGAATGTGGTTTTAGTTTTACAAAAATATTTGAGATTAAAATTTTTGAAATTAATTAAACAATAATCACATTTCATTTAGCTAATACTTCATAACTTCCCTTTGACTCTATGTAAACTAACACACATTATTTAAATAAAATAATATATATATATATAGTATTTGTATGGACTTGTTTAATAATTAAAAAAAAGATCAATAACCCATCCCAAAATAAAAAGAATAAAATAATCAGTAAAATAGAGAATAGATCCTCAACCTGGATTATGATGTTCATTTCATAGATCATGTAAATTAATATATTATGTGTTTAAATCTCAGCCAAAATATTCAAAACCAATGATTATTATAGATCCCAGTCCCAAAATGTTACCAAAAACAAAAAATTTAAAGAGATAATGAAATTTATAAACCCAATTAAATCCTTGTAAATTTTCAAAAACATTGACCTCTGCAAAGAATAATGATAGAACTAAACTATTGGATAAAATTTAGTCCACTTAATTAGAATGATAAAGCTTTAAAAACACATAATTTGATAAATTCTAAAGGGTCTTGATGGGATTATATTAAATCATAGTTGGACCCAAATTAATAAGACCCTCTCCCATACACTTAAAACCAAATGCTTTCATCAAATTTTAATTTTAAAGCGAATAAATAAAATTATAATATAATGTTCTATAAGATTTACAATTAATCTGTTCTTGTTTTTGTTCAAGGGTCACAATATAGTTTAACATCATGTTTTTAACAATTTTCATAACATTTTTCAAACAAATTTATGTAGTGCATGTTTTTACTTCATTTTAAAGAACACACCAATTTTCAAAAAAAAACACATGAATGTAGAATATTTAAGAATAATTTCAATGAAAAATTATGGTTTTCAATATATTAGAAATTTTATTAAGCAATTCAAAGAAATCATTAATGGTGCTTGGAAGGATATCATTTGATTCATAGAAATTTTAAACATAACATATAAAGGAAATAATAGAACAAAATAATTCAAATAAAATTAAATTTAATGGTATTTTAAAAACAAATACAAGGAGTTTTCACCACACATAATTTCATAGAGTTTGAATTAGTGAATAGTATTAATTTATGTGATAGAAAAGAAAATATCCAGGTATTAGAAGATTAACTCATTCATGATCATTGAAATGTACTCCCACTCAGTGCCTTGAGTGAAAATTTAAAGATATGAATGTTTCCTCACCTACTATATAAAATATCATCATTAGATTCAATAATGTATTGTTTATTAATGTAATCAACTAGATAAAAAAAATTAGGGGATTTAAATTAATTATGACCAGGCTTATATCTCATAGCATGGAAGAACATTTCAAAATTATAGCCACAATAGCTCTGTGCCACCGTAGAGTCCATTGACCTACTATAAAAAAATTTAAACACTTGGGAAATGATAAAATTGTCCCATTAAAAATAAAAAACATTAAAACCAATAAAATATCATGTACTTAATTTATTGTAGAAATCATTAATAAAAACAAAAGGGATCATGGGTTGACTCCTATAAAGAATTGAGTTTTATATCCTCAGTTATACAGAGTGGCCATAAAAATATTATTAATAGAGATGTATTCTAATCCCTTTGTCTACCCATCAATATAGATTTTAACTCTATGAGAATTAACCAAAATTGGTTTATTCTCCTCTCCCTATAATTCCAAATACCCATTCAAATGAACATTCAGGATATTAATGTTTCATTGCCATTTGGTTTAGAGTTTCCCTAGAAAATGTTTTAATCTATAATTAAATAGTAAAAACCTTTATCCATCTTTAAAGTCTCTATTTTTAATAATGGAGCCTTGAAAATTCTTTTCCTCTCTTTTTATATTCTATAATTCCCATAAAAACCACCACGAATCACCTCCATTTCAATTCACTCTAATAATCTCCTCTCTCAAACAGAATTGGAATCATAATTGAATTATGTCCCTACCTAATAGGATTTTATATATATCTCTATATTAAAATGATTTCTCTTACCAAAGATATGTTTATAAGGAGACATCCATATGGGAGTTTTATAATTAGTCCTATATACCCATAATTCTTCATATATGATTAAAGAACAATATTTTCTTAATCTATTCATTATTATCTCTAGAATCTATTTCAATTATCTATTTGGGATCTATGACTATTAAATTGAATATGGTTGATTGGTAGTTCATATTTTATAAATAAAACCATAATTTTAGATTAATTATTTTAATTTATTGTTTTTATAATGTGTAAAATTATCATTAGTGAAAAAATTCATCATATAAAATAAAGAGAAAATATTTATCTTGATGAAATTGACAACACCTATAGAAATATTTCTCGGAATAGATACTACCTTAACCAAATTAGAGACATAGTCTATAGAAATAAGGATATACTCATTCCCACAAAATGAAGGAAGTTATCTCATGAAATCTAACCCCCAATTATAAAAAATCAACATTTAAAATCCATTTATGTGGAAACTCTTGTTTCTTACCCACATTTCCCAGCCTTTAACATTTATCAAAACATATAATAGGAATAAATGCATCCTTAAACATGGTATTCCAATAAAAAACATGATTGGAGGACCTTTTGGGAAGTTCTCTCTCCCCTCTAGTGTATATCCCATGGAGAATAATAAAAAATTTATAAAATATAATGTATTTCCTCCTCAGGAACACACCAATGCAGTATCCGATCATCACACCACCATATAAGAAAGGGATCATCCAAAAAGTAGTATTAAAGCTTATTAATGAACTTATTGCTTTGATTTTTTGAAATTACTTTTTTCATGATAATTATATCAAATATGATGGCTAAATCCTCTAACCAATAATATTGTATCACATAAGAAATAAATAATTAGTCCTCTAGGATATATGTATTGATCTTTATTGGATCACTATTTTGAATTGTAGTTATGGGTAACCGTGAAAATTGTTTAGATACCAAATTTTCATCACCTTTTGAAGAATCCTTAGGTTTCAATTAATTACACATTTCATTATGTTTTTTATGTATATAAATTGTTAAGGTGGTTGTTGGAGGATTTTGGAGTAACTTTGGAATGTTTTGGTGGATTTACTAGAGGTGTAAATATTGATCACGGTTATTAAAAACTATGAAACATCTACAGTAAATCGTGAAAATTGAGACATAGGCTACTGGGCAGGCACACAGTTAGGTTCTTGGTTAGGCCAAACCATGTGGCCACCCAAGAGAAACCATGATTTTTAGGATATAAGGATTATATAAGGTTGTTTCACAACATGACTAACCATGTGAACTGACCATTTGTGGTTCTTATTAAGGTAAATCCATATGCATGGTTAGTGTATGATATTCTTAATCATGTGATATAAGCATTCATGGAAAAAATCTAGAACCAAAACATGTGGATCTAACTCAATTTATCCCCTTAACCCCTTATTTTCCACTATTATGACCCTAAATTCATTTCTACTCTTCTAAAAGTCTTTGGACATCATTCCCTTCAATTCGGGAGTGATATGTTGGCAAATGTTGGTTCATTGAAGCCTGAATTCCTTGGTAAGTCTCCATTCTTGGATTTTTTTCCTTATATTATTATTAATCCCTATCTTATATTAATATATCAAGTCCATTGGGGATAGATATATGATATTTTATTCTAATATTTTTGATATATGGATATTTTCATGTCAGTGAACAATATTTAATGTGTGTTATGGAATATTCTACATGGTTTTGTTGAAGTTTTCATGTTGTTCTTCATTTTTTCCATAGTTTCTGAGGTAGGTGGATTAAATCTCAAATCCTTTTATTATAACAAAAATTATTAGTATCAATTTGATTGAATTAGTGGAAAATAATTTTGAAATTGATGTTCAATGAATGGTAGAGACCCTCTTTAGTGATGGTTTGTGGATTTTTGAAAATTAGTTATTTTGAAATGTTCTTTGTCTATAGATCTTAAAATGATTATTTGAAAAATTGTGTGTTTTTATTCATCTAAATGTTTTGACGGTTATATTTTAAATAAAATAATTTTTTTATTTAAATTTCCAGAAATAGTTGATTTGGCTTGATTTTTGTCATAATGATTTTTCTGTGTGTTTTTTGTGCATTCAGGAAGGATAAGGGTATGAATTTTTCCTCATAAAAAATTGGATGGATAAGGGAATAATCATTCCCTCATAAAAATGGTTCACCAATTGATGACATGGTTAAAGTATTACTCACCACTCATGTGTATAGGGAGGTCCATGGTTTCATGCATGGTAGTATGTGTAGATATGTGTAATAGATTATTCCAAAATGACATTTTAGAAATGGTTTTAAGGAGCTATTTGGTTTCCTTCCTTGGTAACCATTTTGGTTATAAAACTATTTTGGGATTGTAATTTTTTGGCTTTGATAAAAACTAATGAAATTATTTTAAATCATTTTTTATAATTTTTTCATATAAATGTGATAACTTCTTCTATCATAGTGTTGTGAGTAGGGAAGTCATTTGGGGAAATCCTACTGTGTTTCATTACTCACCCCCTTATTCAAAACTTTGGTGCATTTACATATATAGATTATCAAGCAACAGATAAATGAAATTTGTCCTATTTATTTTGTGATGCATCTTGATTCTTTTTGTTTGTCATGTGCATTTGGATATTGGAGGATGTTGGGAGTTTTGGATTCGGTGACCATAGAGTCACTATTTTTGTTGCTTTTGTCTTCCTATTTGTATTATAATTCATGTTTTATTTCCTCTTGCAACTCTAATATAGTTAACGGTTGTAGTTTAGTTTGATTATTAGTTGTTATAATATGATTTTTATACATTTTTATCATGAATCTGATAGTCGTTATTTGGTTCTGTTTATATTAGTTGGTTATTTTATTTTAAAAAGTGAAAATCACCCCCCACTATTAATGAAACCCTTGGAATTTATTTCCCACCATCAGCATCTTGGGGTTGTCTCTTAAGTCAAAATATCAATTACTATATTCCTCAATACAATAATTATGGGTGTGAAATTACATGTGGTATCAGTTTTCATGATCCTTGGCTATCATTTGTGTCAGTCTTGGAGTTGAAAATTCATTTTGGATAGTCCTTGAGTTAGGATAGAAGTAAACAGTAGGATTGTCAGGACATGAAATATAGAGCATAAAAATGCATAGCTGACTTATTTATGCAGAAATTCATGTTATTAAGAAGTTAGGTACATATTTTTTTTAGAGACACTTGTAAGAGTGTTGCCTCATTTACGTGGGATTAATTAATGAGGAAATAATTACATGATCTGATATAAATGACTTCCCACTAAGATTTTATATTTTATTTTGAGTAATTATTTGTCATATTGGGAAAAAATATTTTTTAAAAGTATTGAAAAATGTTTTCTAAAGTGATATTTTGAAAATGAAATGATAGTCATATATTGAAAATGGTTGTATTTTCAAAATAATAGTGGACTTTTCAAAGATGGGTTGAAAACAAGAAAGTGTGTAATTTTTATAAATCCTTATTATGATAGTTATGATATGGTAAATTTGAGATTATTAAGCCATCAATTGATAAATATTGATACTCGTTTTTTTCTTATAGGAATTGGTACACGGTTGGTGTCCTAGAAACCAACAGGAATAGGGTTCTAAGTATAAGGTTTCACATGAACCACATGTGAACCATCAGTTGGTTCGAATTATAGGCCATGATTTTCAAGTTATGGATAGAGGGAAACGTAGGGATGAACCATGGAAAATGGATCATTCTATTTAGTTCCACAAGAAGAGTCCACCCATCATTCAGGGTGACTCAGAACTGGAGAAGTTAGAAGCAGGACTGAATATGATTAATAGAATCTTTGATTTTCTTATATCACCACAGTGTTGAAAGTCAATTCGAAAACATATATGCTGGAAGATCTTCCATTAAAGTGGTGGGATTTAGTAATTCTAGATAAATTAGACCAAGGAATTAAATGGTATGATATTAAATAAATGTTTTAAAAACAATTCTATCCCCATGCATTCATGATTGTAAAAATGAAAACACATTAAACATGAAATAAGAGAACCTATTAGTGACAGATTATGCAGGTCAATTTATGAGTTTATCCCTCTTTTCATCTAAAGTTTATTCTATTGTATCCTTGAAGGCACAAATTTATTTATTGGGGCTGACTAAAGAGATTTGATCAAAGATTTAAATTCATTGTATAGAGAACTATACAAAGATAATTAATAGAGATATGATGGTATAAAGTGAAGTCCTGGGAATCATGGGTGGAGGAAGAAAGACTATACATACAGGAAATGGTGGGATCTCAAATGATAATAACAACCAGAAAAGGGACACTTATTTCCTATGTAGTCGTATGAATCAGAATCAGAATCATATATCAATTAATCTTCCTCCAAAACAAAAGGGTGATCCTTGATGATTTCAATGTGGTATTTTCAAACACATGAATCAAGATTGTAAGACACCACCTAGAGCAAGAAAAAATTCAACCAGATGGAAAATATTTAGAACTATTGTCAATCTTCTCCAAGGTTGGGTGTTCAAGACACATCTATTGTTTCACAGACATTGTATGATTTCATAGGAAGAGGGTAATATAATACCTCTTGCCTCCATAGTTGAGCTATCCATGTTGATTCCAAGAATACCATGACTCCATGGGTAGTTCAATCTCAACATGGAAATAAGGAGCAAAGTAAAAAAATTAAGAAGTTATATGGAGCTTGTAATGTGACTGTGGATGATCAATCTTGGCCATAGACGGTGAGAGGTAAAATTGTTTTGAGTTCTAACAATATGAATGATTATTTGGATATGGGTGAATTCCATTTAGTGGTTTCTTCCTAGACTATTGATTTTTTGGGTTTTCATGTCTATATGATGCCATCTATTTTGAAACATCAAATTACTATTGGTCTAAGATAATGTCAATCCTTTTTGTACCATGAATGCTGTATAACAATTGATGGAGCTAAGATGATATGATATTTCTCTATTCTTGATATGGATGTATATAATATAATATTGGGTATGTAATGGTTGAAAATGTCAATAGATCAGATTGGATTTTATCCCTGAAGGGTTAGTTTTACGATTGATGATGGCATCAAGAACCTCTTTAAAGGGGATCAGAATGTAAATTATGGTGACACAGGCTTGTTAATACCATTAGTTGGAATTTAATCATACCAATTGGAATCATTGACTTTGGAGTTATATAAAAAATCAATAATTGATGTTTTCAAACATCTTTAGATCAGATTCTGGATGTTTTTACTAAATATTTCTTGGGGTTTCCACCCACAAGAGAAGTGGATTTTCAGATTGATCTATTTCTAAGGTCCAATATTATTTTCATTCCATATTATCAGATGTCACCAATAAAATAAAGAAAATTGAAATTACATTTGGAAGATCTGGAAATTCTAAGTGTTCATTCTTCTTAGCATATCATTATGGGAAGCACCAGTCTAGTCATTTAAAAGTTGGATGAAACTACTTGGTTGTGTGTGGATTATAATAATCTTAACCAAGTTATGGTAATGAATAAGTATCTACTTCCACACATTTATGATCTATTCTATTAATTTAGGGGAGAACAATGGTTCTCTAAAATTAAATTATGATTCGGATATCACAAATTTCATGTTCAGAAGGGGGATATTCCAAAAATTCTTTCAAGAATAAATATTTCATTATGAGTATGTTTTATACCTTCTAATATCACGAATGAACCAATAGTCTTTATGGAATTGATGAATAATATATTTCAATGATATCTATATCTTTTTGTGGTGGTGTTTTTGGTTAAAAAATTAGAATATTCAATGACATGTATTGATAATGAGAAACACTTGGCGATAGAGTTGGGAATTTTGAGGGATCATTATTTACATGTCAAACTATAAAAGTGTAGTCTTTTGGATATAATAGTTATGTTTCCTTGGATATTTAATCACTTAATGAGGTATTTTTAATGGATCCAGAAAATATATAGGTTGTTATCTCTTGAAAACCACCATATAATTTCTTTGATATACACATTTTACTTGGCATGTATCATCATCACTGATGTGTTTTTTATGATTTATAATGACTAGATTCACCAATGACATATTTGAAAAGGAAAAGTTTTTTATTCCAATGGAATGAAGAATTTAAAACGTCTTTTTAAAAGATAAAATTTCTACTTTCATCATCAACAATGTTTATTTTTTCAGATTCAGGAAAATGGTATGTGGTGTATTATGATGGTTCGAGATCTGGGTTGGGATGTGTTCTCATGCAGTGAGATCGTGTCATTGCTTATGGATCATGGAAGTTATTTATGAATGAGAATAAATAACCAATACATGATTTTTAGTTAGACATTTTATTCCATGATTTGAAGACTTTGTGTTATTACCTCTTTGGAGAGAACACTACAAAAAAATCAGGCTATAGCCATGGTTTTAAACTGTGGCTAGGATTGGCATGGCTCTATGGTAAAACCTATAGCCACGGTTCCCAACCGTGGATATAGCCCTATAGCCACAGTTCCAACCATGGAAACAACACTAATGTCATTGTTTTTAACCCGTGGAATAGGCTAAAATCACTCATCTTCTATAGCCATGGTTGCAACCATGGATATATATCTATAGCCATGGTTGAAACCATGGATATAGACCTAAATAAATGGTATAAATCTGTGGATATAGGCCTACACATTTCGTTAAAAACCCATCAAAATTTAGCCGGTGTTGGCCCCTTGCATCCTCCCCACCACCCCTGAAAATCCACCCCACTCTCCCCCTTGCACACCACCTGAACCTTAAAGCCCCCAATGCACCCCTACCCCTACATCCCCCCTTCCCACCCTGGACAGACCCCACTAACCCCCTGGGAAAGCCCCCCCCCCCTCCTGGACAGACACCCCCTGGACAGCCCCCACCACCTTCTGGACAGACCCCCCCTGGACACCCCCCCTCTTGAACACCCCCCCTCCTGAACACCCCCACCCTCATGGAAACCCCCTCCCTCCTGGAGACCCCCTGGATAGACCCCCCCCCCCCCCAGGACAACCACACTCGGATAGTAGCCCCCTATGCTAGACACCCCTTTCACCACCCCTGCTGGATAGCCCCTAGGACAGACCCCCCTCTCCCCCCCTCATGGACACCCCCATCCCTACTAGCCAGACCACCCCAAGGAAACCCCACCTGGACAGCAGCCCCCACTGAACCCCCCCAGATAAACCCTCCTGGACAGACCCCCGATGGACACCCCCCTCCGTCCTGGAAACCCCATGGAAAACCCCACCCAGACAACATCCCCCCCCATCCTAGAAACCCACCAGGATAGACCCCCCCCCCCAATTAAAACCCCACCATGACAACATCACCCCCCCCCCCCCTTCTGGACAACCCTTGCACCACCCCTACTAGACACCCCCCCCCCCTCTTGGACACCCCCTCCCTTCGGTATACCCCCTGGAAAACCCCACCTGGATAGCAGCCCCCCTCCACCCCCTGGAAAGACCCCCCCCCCTCATGGACACCCCTCCTTCCTGGAAACCCCCCTTGACAACCCCACCCAGACAGCGGCCTCCCCCCTCCTGGAAACCCCATAGACTGACCCCCCCCCCCCCACCCAAGACAACCCCACCCAGATAGCATCCCCCTGCTGGGAAACCCTTGCACTACACATGCCCCCCCTCCTGGACACCCCCTCCCTCCTGGAAAACCTCCTGGACAGCCCCCCCCCCCGAATAGCAGCCCCCCTCCACCCCCTGAACAGACCCCCCCTCCACCCCCTATCCTGAATCCTCCCTAGACAACCCCCTTGGACAGCACCCCCCGGACAACACCCCCCCCCCCCTTCTAGACACCCCTTGTACCACCCCCGCTGGACCCCCCCCCCCCACCAACCCCCACCCCGCAGCACAGCCCCCCATGCACCCCACCCTGCACCCCCCCATGCACACCTGCATAGCCCCATTGCACCCCCACCCCAGCACCCCGCTGCACATCCCCCTTGCACCCAACCCTACACCCCCTAGACACCTGCACAGCCCCACTGTACAACCCATCACAGCCCCCCCCCCCCATACCCTTGCACCACCCCTTGTAGGTGGAATTTTGGAATGGCCCTCAAGAAGGAATGATGGTATCTTGGATGACACATGGAGACCTTTGGTGTAGGGAGTCATATTGACATAGTTGTTGTATCATGAATCATGCCTAGGTGTGGTATCATGAATCACTAGATAACACAAACCACAAGATGATGGCTTTTACTATGTCATGTCATATAGTTTGGTTCATATTTACAATAATATACAACATTCATGTTTGCATCATATGTTTTATTCAAATCATTTAAAATCATTATGAAATGATACCAAGCCTTTTGAATATGATCTCCATATAAACACCCTCAAACATTAAGAGAAATTATTGTACAAACATTGTGAGAAACTAGAATCCCTCTACGGGCCTTTTGGTGGACATATTAGAGTTGTGAAAGATGAGAATATCTGTTTATGAGGTGGATTAAAAAATAATGAAGTGGCCATGGGGTTGTTTTTTTTGTAATGATTAACTACTCGATGGTACGGTGTCAAGAAGAATGGTATTTCATTTGGAGTGAAGACCTGAGATGCACTCTAAATGATATGGAAATAGTGGTTATGTTGTACATCATTGATAATCATATGAATTATAATGTCATATGAAAATGTTGTTCATAATTCTTTACTAAAAGTATTCAAATATCTAAAATATGACTTTGTTTGACTGTGTGATCAAAGAAGATGTGACAATATACGTCTAATAGGTGGGATTAACACTCCCCCCCCCCCCCGCGCACCCCAATCACCCCTTGCACCCTCCCCCTTCCCCTTGCAGACCACCCCCCCCCCCCACTAGCCGAAACGGGGTTCTTGATACCCTGATACTAGATACTAGTTCAGGGGTATTGATAAACCCTTTTGGGAATGATTTATCCCATGAATATTAATGTGAAAATAAAAAAACAATGGAAAAAAGAATTAAAAATCCTTACAAACATTGTATTAGAAAATATCAATAAAATTATATATATTCAACTTAAATAAAACAATGTTTAAGAAGATACATAAATATAATAGGATAAAAAAGGCTGATACAACAATAAAAATAGAAAATAGATAGAGAAACAGAACCAAAAGAGCTCTGATAACACAACCTATGAAATATGACCACTCATCACTTCCCACTCATCTATTCAGAAATAAAACCAAACCAATGACTGAAATAGGCCTCCAATTTCACCCAAAATTTTTAGAAACACTAGAAAATCCATAAGGAAACATACCTGAAGTGAAATGATGAACCCCCTAGACAGAAGCCCCCCCCCCACCCATATGGACCCTCTAAACCGAAGCCTCCCTACTGGACCCCCCGGACAACCCCCCTACTGGACAGTAGCCCCCCCCCCATAGACATCCCTTGAAAATATCATAAGGGATCGTTAGTTATGAAGATTGACCAAGCATGTGAGCTACAATCTTTTCCCATATATGTACATACCAAATCATAACCTGTAGAGGATGCTTTACCTAGTGTTGAGGGAGTAGTTTCCCCAGTGCCTTCAGATTTTGTATCCATAGTATATTAATAATATTTCGGAGAAAGGCTTATTTTAGATTTTATTGGAATTTTGAGTTATCAAGAACCTCCTATTGTTGCATCTAAATCTAGTGCTCCACCTCCCTCATCTATAGTTGATGCTGATTCGATCTAGTCTATAGTCAAATAGTATCTCCATGTTGTTATAGGTGATGTGCATTCATCTCATCATGATTAATTGAGGTATATTCTATAGAATGGGTTTTCAAGGAATTGGTTGACCAGTTGAAAGTGATGACAACTCTACTCAAGCTATTCATGGAGGAGAATATTTCATTAGTAGTATTGAGAGATGAGGAAATATTATTATATACATTTTCAATCTTATGAATCCTTTTCTCGATGTATCCAATAATAAAGTGGCTGCTCAACCGTAACAGTTGTGGGCCACAAGAATTCGGCCCAACCGGATCGGGCTACACCAATCCAACAATCTCCCTTGTAGCATCCCCTGATGAGGAGGTTAAGAGTGCCCTTTTTCTCTAAATCTTAAAAGTGTAGCTTTTCCTGATGGGTTCGAAAATTAATTCTTTATTTTCTACTGGGACATAGTTCGTGATGAGATCGTTAGCGCTATGAGGGAGTCGTTTAACCATGCCTCAATGCCCTATGGAATCAACTCCATTTTTATTGCCCTGATCCCAAAGATGGAAAATGATGTGGTCATAAAGGATTTCAGACCTATTTCTATTGGGAATACCTTTCCAAAAATCATTATAAAATTATTTCTATGAGTTTAGGTCTCATTACTCGTGGGTTTATCTCTTCAAATCATCCCCCAGACAGCCCTTGGACACCCCCCCCCCCCCTAGACAGCCCCCTAGACACTCCACCTTCACCATACCCCTTCCCTACAGACCCCTCGAACCCCCCCTCCACCGGACAGCCCTTGGACACCCCCTCGGATAGCCCTTGGATACCACCCACAAGATATACCCTCTTAAACACCCCACCTACACCCTCTCCCCTTCCCTACAGACCCCCCCCCCCCCCGCACCCCCCCCGGAAAGCCCTTGGACACCCCACCTACACAATTCCCTGCAGACCCCCTGGATAACCCTTAGAATCCCCCTAGATAGCCCCTCCTAGAACCCACTTTCACCCTCATCCTGCCCTGCAAACACCCCCCCCCCCCGGCACCCCCCCCCCCACAAACAGCCCTTGGACAGCCCACCTGGATAGCCCATCCAAGAAATATCTATATCCACTAGTAACCTTCACTTCATTTGAAAGAATTCTAAATGAAAAATTCATTAAAACATTTCAAAAATATTCTTTTTCTGTCTTAGTCTGAATAATAGAATTCCACCAATTAGAACTCAGACCCTCTGGTAGGATGGTTACAGAAATAACCTTAAGAGACTCATAATTCTAAAGCTGGAAAAAATATCCTCAACCATCAGTACCAATACCAATTCATCCTAAGAATCTTGTTACCCATGAATTATGGGGGGGAAACCATCTTGATTTTGTGGTTCCTAGGTGTGCCTTCATGATCGATTTATTCAAGGCTTTTGGTTCAGTCAGGTGGGACTTCTTATGGGATTATTTGGATCTGCTCAACTTTTCAGATAGGTTCTCGCCTTGGGTTAAAAGATGATTCTCTACCCCAATCATCTCGGTGAACATTAATGGCAGTTTAAAAGGACACTTTTTGGGGAAAATAGATCTCAGGCAAGGGGATCCGCTATAGCCTTTCCTTTTTGTGATTTTCAAGGAGTTTTTCTTGCACATCATGGAATGTAGGAGGATGGGGGTTGGTGCGGTGGATGGTGCATAATGGAGTGGCTGGTGCGGGGGGGGGAGGCAGGTGGCAGGGGGATGGAAGGTGGTTGGTGCGGGCTGGAATAGGTGGCAGGGGGCTGGTGTGGGCTGGACGGCAGGTGGCTGGGGGATGTTCGGCATGTGGCAGGGGCTGGTGTAGGCTGGGATGTAGGAGGTCGGGGATTGGTGAGGGGTGGAACTAGTGGTTGGGGATAGTTTTCATGTGGTAAAGGGATGGCATGAGTGTTTTGTAGGAGTCTGGGGGGTGGTGGCTAGTGTGGTGGCTGGTGCGGGCTAGATTGCAGGTGGCTAGGGGCTGGTGCAGGCTCGAATGTAGGTGGAAGGGGGATGGAATACTGGTGGAAGGTGGCAGGTTACATGTGCTGGTGGGATGGTGATGGCTGATTCAAATGTGGCAGGGGGATGTTGTGAGCTTGAATGCTAGTGGTAGCTGGATGAAATGAAGGTGGAAGGGGTCTTGTGTGGGTTGGATGGGGCTGGAGCAGGGCCAAATCATGTCATTTCCATGGCGGGACTGTAGTGTGACCGCGACATGTTGGCCCGGTCCGGCGTCCGGCGACTTCCGTGGTGCATCATCTTCTGGCTAGGATCGAAGGGAGCGGGAGGAGGCGGGGCCACATTCTGGTCATCGCCCTACTGACTGAAATTTTGATTAGTCAGTCTCATCATTGATCACAAGACTCATGGAATACTATCACTGTGAACCGCCGTGGGGTATCGTCCTAGAGCAGGGCCAAATCACGGAATTACTACGGTGTGACCACGGCGTGACTGCGGCGTGTTGGCCTAGTCCAGCGACATACGCAGGGAAACATCTTCTACCATGGAGCAATGGGAGCGTGAGGAGGCGGGGAAACATTCCAGGTCATCACCCCATCGGCATAAATTATAATTAGTCAGTCTCAACATTGATCACAAGACTCATGGAATTCTATCACTACGAACTGCCACGGGGTGTCATCCTAGAGTAGGGCCAAATCATGATGTGACAGCGGCGTGACCGTGGCGTGATCCCGGCGTAACATCGATGTGACCGCGGCGTGTTGGCCTGGTCCAGTGACATCCGCAGGGCAGTATCTTCTGGGCAGGGGCGAAGGGAGCATGAGGGGGCGGGGAAACATTCTGGTCTTCAACCACGGGCAAAAATTTTTATTAGTCAGTATCAAATTTTATCAGAAGACTCACAGAATACTATCACTATGAACCGTCACAGGGTGTTGTCCCGGAGCAGGGCCAAATCATGGCATTACAATGGTGTGACTGCAGCATGAACGCGGTGTGACCACGGCATGACCACGGCCTGACAACGGCATGACCACGACTTGACCGCGGCGTGTTAGCCCCTGTCCAGCAACATATGAGGAGCAACATCTTCCGGATAGGAGTGAACGGAGAGGGAGGAGTCGGGGATACATTCTGGCCATCACCCCACCGGTAGAAATTGTGATTAGTCCGTCTCAACGTTGATCACAAGACTCAAGGAATACTATCACTAGGAACTGTCGTGGGGTGTCATCCTAGAGCAGGGCCAAATCACGGAATTATAGCGGTATGAACACAGATTGACCACGTGTGACCATGGAAAAACCGTGGAGGGTTTGCCGAGTCCAACGACATCCTCGGGGCAGCATCTTCCAGTCAGGAGTGTAGGGAGCGGGAGGAGGCAGACCAACATTCTGGCCATCGCCCCGTTAGAAGAAATTGTGATTAGTGACTCTCAACACTGATCACAAGACTCATGGAATACTATCACTGTGAACTCCAACAGGGTGTCATCTTGGAGTCGGGACAAATGACGGCATGATCGCAGTTTGACCGAGGTGTGACCGCGGCATGACCTCGGTGTGACTCCGGCATGATCGTGGCATGACCGCAGCATGACTGCGGTGTGACTGTGGTGTGTTGGCCAGGTCCAGTGACATCTGCGAGGTAGTATCTTCCAACCAGTAGAGAAGGGATCAGGAGGAGGTAGGGCAACATTCTAGTTGTCGCCTCACCGCATAAATTGTGATTTTTCAGTCTCAAAATTTGTCACAAGACTCATAAAATACTATCACTACGAACTGTCGTAGGGTGTCATCCTAGAGCAGGACTAAATCCTAGCATTAACGTGGTGTGACAGCGGCGTGACAGCGGCATGTTGACCCAGTCCAGCGACATCCACGGGGCAGAATCTTCCGGCCAGGAGCGAAGGGAGTGGGAGGAGGCGGGGCAACATTCCGACTATCTCCCCACCGGCATATGATAGAACAAATTAACTATTTAATATTCTATAACAAGGGATCGCCAGAGAAGGTTGTAGTGAGTGGAATAATGAGACAATGTATAAAAGGAAACAAAATGATGGAAAATAATCATACACCCCAAACAAACCATTTAGAAATTCATTCACTTTTCCTAAACATTGAAGTTTTATTTATAATATTTAAAGCGTGAAAAGGAAAGTTTCATGGTCAAGTCATATGCCTAGTTGGGCAATGTAGTTTGAGTTAAATGAGTATGATAAGCCAATTGATATTATTCAAAGAAAACAAATAGTAACTGGCCATAAAACAAACACCAACAAAAGACATATTAAAGACTCAAACCAAATCTAACCATGATACAAATAACTATCACTACTCTTTGGTTTAGAAGATAGCGCACCTCTATTGGAGGGGATTTATTATGAAATCATGGCATTTCTTTATCACACAATTCATTTAATTATATTTAACATTTATTCTAAAACTCATTCATCACAAATAAAATGCAATAATTTAAGCATCTAGATCAACATATCTATCACTGTGAGTTTTCGAAGGCATCACACCTCCATTGGAGAGGTTTTATTATAAAAACATGACTATATTTATCAAATGAAACAATTATGTTAAAGAACACTTATTCAAGATATGCAATTCAATGTAATTAAGCATAATTAAGAAAGAATCTAAATTCTATTTAATGCATTCTTGATTTAGAGAGGCTAGAAGAGGGATCCAACCTCAAGGTGGAACCAAACCATCCAATGCGGCTCTTGGAGCTTTCTAAAAAAACGTTATTGCTCCCCAACTGGGTATACACACCATCACACACATGCAAGCACACCTAACCCCTGTGCACACACCCGCGTGGCCATGAGCATGTGCAATGGGATCCTTAAACATATGGTTATATGAAAATACTAGTCTCTACTAACCTGTGTATTCATTTATATATATATACATGGGAACACATATCCCCATATGTGAATAATCACTACCATGGTTGACTATACATGTAATGGGGGAACCCACATACATATACATTCTTCCCTTTGCACATGTAGGCGTGTCTCCCTTAACTTGGCTACTCAAAATGAATGAGTAGGGATCAACACACTACAAAAAGGATATTAGGAACATTAAAACACATAATGGATGCTACATAACTAGTGAGAAACCAACAAATGGCATTAAAGCCTTACCTCAATTGGGAGATCCAAATCCACCCAAACCAACACCAAATGATCCAACACCCTACTGAAAACATAATATTGAGTCAAAAACATTGAAATCCCCGAATACATGTGGTGAGAGACCAATAGTAACCATATAATCTTACCTCATATCAAAGCTGGCAGACTGAATCAATCTGAACCCCATTTTCCCCCCTTTGTAGAATATTATTACCCTTTGTCCACAGAAAGAAGTAAAATACCTAAGTGGACAATGCAATAAAGAAAATAAAATAAAAACTAAACTAAAACATACCTATCTCCTATTACTATACACATTACCACCCAACATATAAGAACCACAGTGCCCCATTGGTCAAATCATGTTCCTGCATGCAAGGGGGAAATAGATCCATGTTTCAAAGTGATACTATCAAATAGTACATTCCTATTAATTAATAATTATTCTCCCTCCTGCCCTGCAGACCCCCCTACCCTGCAGACCTCCCACCCTCCCCCACCCACAGCTCCTGCACCCTACACCAGCACTCCAACCCCCAGCCCACCTCCCCTAACCCACCCCCTACACCCCCTCCTTCGGACACCCCCAACTCCTTCCTGGACAGACCCCCAACCACCAGACAGCCCCCCCCCCAACTTCTACCTAGACAACCCCCACCCCACACACACACACACACCATGCACAACCCCACCCCCCTGGACACCCCCACCCCCATTCCTAAATAGCCTCCTCCCCCTCCTTGACAAACCTCCCCAACAGGGTTTTGACTTTTAGTAACCTGGGTGTGGGATATGAATTTTTACCTAGATAGTTTTTCTCCCCTCATGCATTCGGCTACATCATGCCATAGTATTTCTAATAAATGAAAAACTCTGCTCAATCACACAAAGGTACCTAGATCTATCATTGATGTTTTCATACACCACGGAGAGATCTCCCACACACTCCCCTTTGGGATACCAAGTGCTATCTTATTCACATTAATCATGTAAATTTTCAACTATATGGGTGACTCTAAACTAAATCCCCTTGTGACCTACTATCACCACCTCCTTGGAGATCATCTACATAAATTGAAACATTCTCAATGGTCATCTCACCACCTCACTCTATCATTTCAATGGAACCCTCTTGTAACCAAAACATTAATTCTCAGGCACCAATCCATTCCCATCAAGCCATGATTACAATACTCTTTACTGTAAGATAGTGATTCCCCCATGAGTTAAGGACCACCAGGCCTGAACACACATTCCACAAAATTTTTTCCCATTCTTCCAGCCTTAAAAACACCATCAACTATCTCAGATTCTTGAATCTAATATTGATATGTTTTTCTATCATATTGAACTTCCTTAACAACATCATAAAAATATTTTTCTTTCTCCTAATTCTATTTAATCGTTAGATCTGCATTCAATTATGGTGCCAACATAAATTGCCTTACCTCTTCTACAGATTGATTTGTTTTACCAGAATATTTGGTAGCCAAGGGAATCAATTAATTTGAATAATAATTACGATGCATTATTCTTTTCCCTTTACTAACTGGATAATTCCATGACTCACAGACCCCTTTCTTTCAATTCCTTAAGACAAACCCAAATGAAACTATCACATGATGATCCTACTCATAGTCTAATGAAAATTCGGAATCTGCTTATTTTTCACATGGATTTGGTTTTTCATAGATATTTGAATGAACCTGCTTCCTTTTTCACCTAGGAATGACTATCTTCCACCCTTAAGGATCATATCACCCTCAACATCTTCATTAAAATCTTTAAAATGGTTGGAATATGAATTTAGGTGGGGGGCTCACATCTCAGAAGACCACTACATTTAAAAATCACTTGTTTCTGGACCATAAAATATCTGAGAATTTAGTTCTACCACTTTTTTTCCAAAACAAAAAGCTATAATAATCCTAGAAACACCAACCTAGATTATTGAAATATGAACTGGATCTAATGGAATCGGACTAAAGTCATTCAAAATTTTAAAAGTAGTGATCAGAACAACACCATCATCAAGATCATTCCCTTTGCACCCATTTATAGAAGTTGAGGATTGGGAATAGGTGGATATAGTAGTGGAAGAGCCTGGATCTTCCCCTACCATGACTTGCATATCCCAATTTGGTCTTTCTAAGTCTTTCCTCAAACTATCAAAGATATATGTGACCCTTAGTTCTATTGGTAGTGACCTCACCCCCTTCTGGTGAGAATAATTTATTATGAATCCTTTGATTTATGAGTTAACTATTGAGAGGACTACATGTTGATAAACTTCTCCCCATGTTAGCAGATGGATAGATCATTTCCAATGTGTCAACATGCAGAAGTCATCCCAATATTCATCGCAGACTGCCGCTTCCATCAAATCTCCCCTTAAATGTTAATGATGATAAAATACATTGGTACCTTTGATACATCAACTTCATAACATGTTTTAGGAGAAACAAGGTGGAATAATGTTTCGGAGTTATTATTAGTATAGAAGAAGTGGAACAACATATTAAAAATCAATTTAAGAATCACCAAATTATGAAATGGGTTATGTAGTATAGGGACAGAAACCCAAATCACCATGGAGGGAAGATCCAATTTTAGGTGGAACTTGAAAAACCAATAGAAAATAAAGAAGTTTAAGCTAGTGAAAGCATCTGGAGCATTCAATCAGGCAGAGATAAGGGCATATTTAGTTGAAAAATGATAAAATAAATTCCACAGATCCATAATCCCTATAATCACTCATTCAAGAAAACCACATGAATCAAATATAATCCTATCAAAGGTTTCCATCGAGGGGATACTCTTTCCGAAGTGTGCCACTATTGTGAGATTCAACAGAGAAGAAGCATTTCAAAAATATAGGGGGAAACTACAATATTAATAATTTCCTCATCTCATGACATAATTTTAGGTCTAATTTCAATTTTGGGAAGCTAGGCCAAAGGCTAGGGTTGATGAAGGGGGATAATGGTCAGAACTATGAATCCAAATTAGTCAGGATGAATCCTCACCCCCCATGAGAGGGGGGACCAGATGGGAATCCATGCAGTCTATAACATTATTGAAGGAAGCCACGTGATTGGAATAGGTCTTGCCTTAGATGCGCAAACACATAAGATTTCAGTCAAAATAATTTGATTGAAAACTCATATTAGTTCTTGCTCCCCAATAAGCCATACATCTCAACCATTCCAAGTCCAATCAGACAACCACCCATCAACTAGCATCTTCTCAAACCCTTATTGTATACTTGTACTCTATCCATCCCAAATCAGACAATTTAGGATCATAATCATCTACATCATTGTGATTCATACTCAAAAACAGTCAGGCCAAGTATCCTACTAGTCCTTCCCTTTAAAATCAAATCCTCAATACTGAAACGCCTAAAGTGATTTTCATCATGGAAGCCTAAGGAATTACCATGCCTATAAAACATAATATATTGTACCTATAATGCACGAATATCATAATTTAAATCATCTACCCATGATTTTGTCTCTAAAGGAACTAACAATCCTAGGCTAATGCCTCTATTAGGTTACTATCATATGCCATATCTCATCTCAAGCATAGTACCCAAATAACCTATATCCTGAGTCATATTTCAAGGGAATTAGGCCCTCCCACCAAGCTCAATAACCACATCTCACATAGGACAATGCTCATAGGGAAACATATATTTTTTCCCATTTGAGATTTCTTGATGCAACTAATGTGCTAACACCCACTCCAAATTTCTCAAATATCCACATATTAGGTATTACATGAAAATCAACATCCTGCAAGGGAAATGATTCTAAACTAAGGTTCTACTGTCATCTACAATCCTCAACTCATCCCAATTTTCAATATCATCCAAGATATCCCAATCAATCTTGAAACTATAGGAATTTTCCCAACCATAACCTACGATTACTGAATTATTCTTAGGTACCCAAGAATTGTGACCATGCAAGAATTGTTTGAGTACAACTAAGTATTGAACCACCAATTGGGTACTATTCATAACTAGCAAATATTGTATATGGGTAGATTATATGCTCAGTAGAATAAATAAATAAACTGTGGAAGCATAAATAAATACCCATCATTGATCCATGGGCTATAACATGACACTCATTATTGGTTATACCAGCTTTGGTTAGTTTTAGAGTTTTTTTTAGCATGTCACGTGATCATTTCCACTAGAACGGATCCCAATAGAGATGTATTATAAGGTGAAAGCATCATTCCCTTAGAGGCAATTCTATTAAATTTAATTGTATCATGCTCATGCCTAATTCCAAGGAGTGTGTTCTAGGAAATCTTGTAGTATCGAGCATATAACAGATTCCTAGGGGGATAGGCCTAGGAAATCTAGTAGTATAATCAATAGAATATATTCGTTTGGGGATGAACCTAGGTAATCATATTGACCCAAATATGGAATCCCAATATCCTCAGAATTTTATATAAACCAAAATATTGAATACATAGGATTTCTCAAGGCATTCATATAATATCAGGATCAACATCCAAAGCCTAGGAGCACATCCTAGGCATCCTATTTTGACCAAACAGCTAAATCCTATGTATCCTCTTGGGTATTGCAATTAAATCCTTGTGGGTAGTGTGTCCCTCCCATAATATCTCATATAACACATTATATATAGGTTGTCAATCTTCTCAAACTGATCTAAAAAACAAGGGTTTCCCTCTCAAGTGCTTCTCCTATCATCATCACTAATGCTATATCTGGCTCACACACAATTGATTTGGTTTCCAAAGTGACACCCACAATCATCTATAATCCTCATTGCATGCGCCCTCATAAGGGTCAAAATCACTAAGGCACCCTTATGGGATCCCTAGGATACATTATATAATGAACACCCTATGTGGATTCCTTTATCTAATTCACACCAATCAGGTCAACACCCACAGGGAATCCCGTCCCTTGAAATTGTCATAAACATATCACGACCTCACTATACTCATAATAAAAACATTACTTTCATATGTCTAAAGATATGGAAACCTTCCCATATCACTTTCCAATTCACACTATGTCGGTCCGCTCACCAAACCTATCATCAATTTAGCTAAATTATACCCAGCAAGGTATCTAAACATAATTAGGGGAGGAAAACCTTCATGCACTCATCTCTAATATAATGAAGGGTTCAAGTCATATTAAGGATCTTTCATGGCCTACTGTGTATAATAACTATATCTCGTCGCATCCCTCCACTTTAATGTCACCAAGGAACCAACACTAAGGTCCACTATGCTTATATAATTCACTTTATTTTATATACACCTCATATGGGGTTCATGTTTTTCAAGGCATACAATTATACTTATACTCTTAGACATCTATGGTCGAGATATATAGCTAGTGAACAATTGTCCATCATGGACCTTGGCACATCCCACATTTAATTCAAATTAATTCCATTATTATTAATCTAATTAATTAATTTATAAAGGTTAATCTATTGAGGTGGTGAAACTGCACACATCACATTTCACATAAATCAGGTATAAACCAAAGGGTTATGCCCAAGAAACCACTAACCCTAATTGAAGTTATTTCCTTTAAACAAGACTGACCACCTTCTAAGCTTGTATAAGATCTAGCATCCATTGAGGCACCTAACCTGGACCCAAAATTATAAATAATTAATTATAACATTTTATAATTAATTATCTTATCCAATTAAATTTTTTTTATTGATTATAAATAATTTCATAATTTAAAAAAATTCATAAATGCTTAATCAATCACTAGGTTGTCTCAATGCACCCAAACCCTGTACAAACACACACGGTGGTTCCATGGAATACACCAGATACTGTCATGAGAAAATCCAAAAAAATGGTACCTATTTAATATGTTATTTCTACAAATTTAGCTGAAAATCATTAATAAAATCAGTAGGTGACTTACCTTTGATGAAACATCATGAAATATCATACAACCATTATCTCAAGACATATTCTATCTACACTAAGAAAAATCACCATCATTTTGGACAATTTACACCATCCTTTGGTGAAAATTTCCAACAAAACCCAACATAAATCTTCTAAAATTATATATTATGGAAGGAAACCAAAAAAAGTAAAGGGATGGAATAACACACTTGAAAAGAAAATTCGGCTCAATTAGTGGTATGAACATAGGTTTCATGGAACAATTTCCCTTTCACATGAGAAGTTATCATGAAGTATAACCGTAGAAATATTCATAGAAATTTTAGGGGCCGACTCACGTAGATCCCACTCATGGAAGGTCTCAGTTCGTCTGATTCCCTTATTGGAGGAGGAACATATGACGAAGGGGGTGGAGGAGGAGAGGGACGCGTGATGAAGGTAATGGGGTGGATCGAGCCAGGGAGGGGTGAACAGAGTGGAGAATTCGACAAGGATTGGCTAAGGGGGAATTGACTAGCTGGAGATGAGGAATAATGGTTTAATGGGAGGCAGATGAGTCCTGATGAGGGAAGAGATGCGGGAGGGAGATGAGTCGCGATGGAGTTAAAACCAATTGAAGATCTGTTTCCACAGGAAACATTTGTCCATAGGTTTATCTATTCTAAAACCATGGTTTTCAAAAAATCATGGCTATGTTTTAATCTATAGAAAAAGACCAATTAAACTGTGTCTATAGGTCCGTGGCTATAGATCATTTTTCTAGTAGTGGAAATTTATAGTGTTAATAGATCATAAGAGTTTGAATCATATTTTATCACAAATGGATTTGAACCTATGACAAATATTATGGATGAAATATCTCCAAATATTTGACTTTGAATAGATTTATACACCATGTAAAATAAATTAAGTGGGGTATTCATTTTGAAGAATGTCATATAGTTAGTTGGAAATAGAATCATTAGATCAGTGGTAGTTGATGTTGGCAATAACTGATATGAACATGGATTGTGATGATTGAGGTTGTGTTATAGTTTTTTCTAGTTTTTTTTATCGTGATTTAGTTGATATAGTTTAAGAGGATTTGAAATACGAGTCTAAATGTGTTTATATGAGGTCAAAGCTAAATGTTGGGGAGACCATTATGGGATGGAAGCTAGATGGGAGTTTAGTTTTTTTTGTTTTGAGATCAGATGATCATCCCTATGGCTTTATAGGATAAACTTTTTTAGGTTTACCATAATTCAAGATGGGTTTTTCATCCAATAATACAAGAAGATTTATAAGGAGATGAAAGTATTGTTTTGGTTGGTCAGTATTAAAATAAATTTTGATGAGTTTGTTTCGATATATTTAATATTTCAATAGGTTAAATCAAGGCATCAGCGACTGAAAGGTATACTGTAGTCATTACCTATTTCTATTTTGAAGTGGGAGTAGATAGGTATAGATTCTAGGACAGGTCTTCCAATAATGGTTCATAAACACGATATCGAATGGGTGATAATGTATCAGCTTACAAATTCAGCCCATTTCATCCTTATTCCTGAATCTCTTATAGTGATGATATATGTCTTAGAGGTGGTGAAGAGGCATAGCATACCATTCGCAATAGTATCAGATAAATACTCAAGGTTTATATCTCAATTTTTGAAATAAATTCAGAAATCCCTTGTAAATCAGTTGACCATGAGCATAGTTTATCATACTAATATGGATAGACAATCCAAAAGGGAAATAAAAACATTCGAATACATGCTTCAGTCTTGTTTAATAGCTTTTGGTGTATCATGTGAAGAGCATATACCATTAGTAGAGTTTTTGTTTCAAACAGTTATCAAGAAATGATATATGTGGATCCTTGTGAATCATTATAAGGGTTTCCTTATCATTCTCCATGTTATTGGGATGAAGTATGTGAGAAATCACTAGTTTGGTCGAGCATTGTCCAATAGAAAACGGATAAGATTTAGTTGATCATGAAAAAGGATGAAGATGACTCAAAGTCTTCATAAATCATATGTGGATCATCATCAGTGGCCTTTTTCATTTGAGGTGAGTGATCATGTGTTCTTAAGAATATCTCTACATCTTGGAAATAATCATTTTAGAAATAATGGAATATTATCTTCGAGATACATAATCCATTTTGAGATACTCCAATGTGTTAGTAATGTGGCATATATGTTGTATTTTCTACCATGATTTAGTGCACTTCATAATGTGTTTATTGTATCTTAGTTGAAAATGTTTCGGCCTTATCCTAGCCATGTGATTAAATGGGATTACATTGACCTAGAGTTATTTGTTTCATTGTATCATATACAGGTATGAATTATAGATAGTAATGTGAAATTATTGGGTTAGAAAAAATCATTTTAGAGTGAGTGTTGTGGAATCATGGTTTGATTTAGGAAGAGACATGGGAGCAGAAGAAAGAAATGATCATGCAGTGGCCCAAATTCTTTTAGGAAAATGGTGGTTTTCTACATTCTTGGGACTGAATGGATAATGCTGGGGAGAATGAAGAAACATCTGTTTCAATTAATTACACCCGTTATTTTTGTTTTTTATGTATGTAAAATTATTAGGTGATTTAAGGATATTTTGGAGGACATTTTGAATGTTCTGGATATTTTCAAGATGTGAAAGGTTTTTGAAGGGTTAGTACAAATAGTGAAACTCCTGCAGGAAATTGTTGGAAGTGAGAAAGAGTCTAATTTTTAGGATCATGGTTAGGAATACGGTTTGGAAAAACCATGAGGCCTCCCATGAGAAACCATGATTATTGGGATAGAGGGATTCTCCATGGTTGAAGTATGGTTTTTCTAACCATGTGAGGTTTTTTAAGGCAAATCCATGTGCATGGTTAGCACAAAGTTTTACTAACCATGCTATCTAAACAAGAATGATAAAAAGTTAGATCTATAAATTGTTTATTTAACTTGATTTAGCCCCATATCTCTTTATTTTTCTCTATTACAACCCTAACTCTGTTTTAAAACTTTGTAAAGGCTATGGAGACCCTTCCCTTCAATTCGAGAGTGATTCTTTGTAATATATTGGGTTGTTTATGCTAGGTTTCCTTAGTAGGTCTTCGTTATTGGTTTTTTTCCATATATTATTCTTCTCCCCGCTCTTGGATTCATATATCTATTATGTTTGGCATAAATCAATTATATTTAGTGATAATAGTGATGAGATATGGCTATGTTGATGTTAGGTAACAAGATATAAGGCATGTTTTGTTGATTATACCTTGTTTTCTCGATGTTTTTGTGCCGTTATTCATTTTTTCCACAGTTTCAAGGTATGTGGATTCAATATCAAGTCCACTTATTAGAACATAAAGGATTAGTTTAAAATTTTTTAAATTTCTTTAAATTGATTGTTAAATATATGTCAAAATCATTTTATAAACCCGCTTTAGTGATGGATTCTAGATTTATGAAAATTGGTTATTGTGCAATGTGATTTGTTTATAGATTCTAAAATGATGGTTTTAAAATGTGGATTTTTTTTATTCATGGAAATTTTTTTAGGGTGATGTCTTACATAAAAGAAAGGTTTTGTTAAAATTTATTTAAATGGTTTTTTTGAATTGGTTTTTTTTAATAATGATTGGTGTGTGTGTGTTCATGTGCATTCAAGACAGATAAGGGTAAGATGTTTCCCCCATCAAAATTGGGATGGATAAGGTCATAAAATTTCTCCCGATCAAAATGGTTCACCATGTGATGTATTTTTAAATGGAAGAATCACCACTCATGATTATAGGGTGGTTTGTGGATTCAAGCATGGTTGGATGTGGGGATATATGGAATGAATTATTCTTAAATGGTATTTGATAAATGGTTTTAAAGAGTGGTTTGGTTTCCTTCCTTGGAAAATACTTTGGTTAGAAAACTATTATAGGATTGAAATTTCATTAGATTGGATAAAAATTGATGAAATACTTTTAAATTATTTTATATAAATTTTTTCATATAAACGTGCTATCTTATTTTATCCCAGTGTAATGTGTAGGGAATTCATTTGGGGGAAAACCCACTGAGTTCATTACTCAACACCTATGGGAATTTCAATGTGTTTTCAGATATTATTTATCAAGACACATGTAAAGGAAAAGTGTCATATTTCTGTAGTGGTGCTTCATAGTACATTGGGTATTTCTTAAGGATTTGGATCTTGGAGAATGTGTGGTGCTGTGGAGTTGGTGACATTGGAGTCTTGATTTTTGTTGGTTTTTTCTTCCACATTGTATTATGAATCTAGTTTGGTTTCTACATGGTACTCTGATATGGTCCAAGGTTGTAGTTGATTTTGAATATCATTTATAATAATATTATTTTTATAAATTGTTATCATGTGTTACTCAGTTTTTATTTGGTTTTTTATTTCTTTATTGGTTGTTTTATTTTAAAAATTGAAAATCATCCTCCAACTATTAATAAATCCCTTGGCATTTATTGTCATCCTTTGGAATCTTGGAGATGTCACCTATGGCCAAGTTTAAATTCTTCCTTGTCTCAATCCAATGAGGAGGGGTGGGATGTTACAAATTTCATATCTATTATTTCTAAATGAAACTCTTGAAATAGCATTGACCACCTAATTAGCCTCAGTTTATATTCCTTCTAGGCCAAGAGGAATTTTAGACTTGAATGATCGGTGAATATTATACCATTTGACACAATGAGCTATTTCCTAAACTTTTCTAAGGAACAAATGAAAATAGTAACTATTTATCAGTTGTATAATAGTTTTATTAGAAATCATTAAGAAACTTTTCGACATAGTAAATCATGTGTAACCTCTTCCTATTTTGTTGACCTAACATTTAACATATTTCCCAATCAATTTCATCACACAAAACCTTGAATGGAAGATTCTGATTAGGGGAATTAATTACCGTTGAAGATGTGAGATTTTAATTTAATTTATTAAATTATTTATGGCACTTTACATTAATAAAAACTGAAAATTACTAGACTAATACTGATAAACGTGGCCTAATAAATTTTGAAAATTTATTGATGAATATTTGGGAAAAACTGGCATGATAAAATAAACATATAATTCCATTAATATTTATAGGAGGGTGAATATTTTTAATCACTTAAATATTATAATTTTCTACATTTATACCCCTATAAGAAAATTTATATCCTAAAACAATTCCATTATTTATCATGCAATAACATTTCCACACATTTAAGACAAGGTTTGTCTCCTCACGTCTGTGTAAAGTAGTTTTAGATTTTGAAACCATCCTTTAAAATTAGATCCAACTATAGAAAAGTTATCCATGATCCCTTCTATAATTCTATCAATAATATCAAAAAAAATATCCATCACACACGTTTAAAATGTGTAAGGAGTACCACACATTCCAAAGGGTGTCTCAGTATAGGGAAATTATCAAAATTAAAATGTAATGGTGGACTTTTTTGTGTTTTCAAGGGCTCTAAGTATATAGTTGTTACCATAATATCCTTCAAGAAAATAGATAATTTCATTTATATGAAACCTATCAAGAATTTTATATAGAAATTTCATTGGGAAATGTTCTTTTCAAGTGTCATAGTTAATATTTTTATAATTAATGTTGACTCTCCCCTTTGAAGCTTTCCTAAAATTAATTTGTTCATTTTTCTCAATAGTCACCACTGTGAAACCCCCCTCTTAGGAAAAACTTATATTGTATATTCCAAAGGAATATTAGAAATTTGAAAAATTGTTCTAAATTCAAGTATATTATTTACATACACTCTAAATACCTCTTTCATGATTGGATTTAATCTTCTTTAACCTTAAACTCTATGCTTTGGATATGGATCCACTGGTATTTTATACATACAACAAGATGGACATATTCAAATAATATTTTCTATAGACCATCCAATAACCGACTTGAAATTACTCATAAAAAATAGAAAAATATCTTCTTGACTCACTACTAACTTCCTAGAGATTATGATAGGAAGGGCAGAACCTTCACCCAAAAAAGATTACTTGAGATGGGAAAGAAAGGGATTTATATCTAAATGGTTTATTCCTAACTAGAAGGTATATAATTTGTACTATGAGCTCTAAGGTCCAAAATAACCTTCATAAAAAATAAATGAAAGATAATGAAACCCTTATAATTACTATTTTCCAGATTAGAAAAATCATCATAATCAGTTTCTAGTTTTGGTATTAAAATTTTTTCTATAAAAAATTGATCAATATATTCAACAAATTCACCCTCGTAAGAACCACATGAAACTAACTCATTACTATTATAAATTCAGAAGCATGTTTCAACTTGTGTGGTGTTATAATTAATTTCTTCAAAAAAATTCAAAAATTATTCATTATCATCGTCCAAAGGTTCTTCATATTCATGAGGGTTTTCCCTAGAACATCTTTAGATTGTAATGAAATGCTAAATTGTTCAAAAACATTAAACTCTTCAAATTTCTCTTCCAGATTGAAAATAAATTTCCCTTTAAAAACATTTATTACAACTCCTCCGATGGTAAAGAAGTCCCTACCAATAATAATGTGTACATCCTTGTCAAACACCATATCAAGTATAAGGAAATTGGTAGGTTAAAAATGTTTCCAACTCCTACTATAAAATCATTTAATCTTCCTATATGGTGGATAATGGAGTGGTCTACTAATTTAAGGATAACAGTGGTGGGAAATAGATCTCCTAATTTGAACTTCATGAACACTAATTAAGGGATAAGGTTCATACTAGCTCCAAGGTCACAAGGTTAATTGACCTGTCCACTATTTCCAAAGGTACATGGAATCATAAAACTACCATGATCTTTGAGCTTTGGATGATTCTTATTCTGAACTAAAACACTACAATACATAGATAGACTATATGTAGAAAACTCATGAAGTGTTTTCTTATTTGAAACAATATTTTTAGGAATTTTTAGATATGAAGGAACCCAAACAAAAGTTTGTAGGAATGGGATATTAATATGAATATTTTAAAAAAAACTCATGAAATTTGAGAAGTTCAGGTTCATGTCTATTTTTCCTAATTTTATTTGGAAAATGATGGTATAGAGCCAAAATCTTTAAAACTATAGGCATCCATTCAAGTTATTTTTGTATATTTTATTTCCCGTTATTCATAATGGTTTTAAACTCTTTATCATATTAATTAATAGATAATAAAATAATTCGTTTAGTGATTTTATTGGGGTATTCCAAATTTCCAGGTTCAATTGTTTTTATTATTTTAGTTATCCTTTTGTTCCATATTTTCATTTTCAGGGGGTTTAGGATCCCTATGGACTTCTTGTTGAGACCAAATATCACTCCAAGTAGTGAAATACATTATATTTTCCCAAATATTGACTTCATTAGTGCTTGGAAATTCCCCTATTTTTTACTCATACCTCTAGAAAGTTGGTCTATTTTAGATTCCATATTTTTCATCCTAGCATTAGATTGAATTTTACCAAAATCATATTGGGCCTTTTTTATTAAATTGAGTCTTAAAAATTTCATATCAAGAGTCCATTCTATTCAAAATTTAGTATTTAATAGAAACAATTTGACCATCAAAGTTCCCTTGACTATTATAAGGCTCTACCCTTGGTTGGTTTTGGTATGGTTGTCGAGTATTATTTAGAAACTAGGGGATACGGTAGGTCTAAAAAACCCACTCCTTCCAAGAATAGTTGGGATGATTTATATATCCTTGTTTGTAATTATTATAAAATGGATCATCCCTCAGTTATAACCTTTGTTCATAACCAGAATAATCTAGATCTACACGTTATTGGGATGGAAAATCAATGTTAGGGTAGCTTGAGATGGAATATTCATACATTCCATAGTGGTGTAATTTCTCCCTAATTAAATCTTGATCATTCACAATATAATACCTTGAAACATCCACTTGATCTTTTTTAATCAGGTTATTTCTTTTCTAACTATTATTTTTCTCCTAAAACACTTATGTTTAGAGTCATGTGGAAATGTGTTGAATATTTTCTTCAATTCTTCATAAGTTTTATTATTAAAATCACCTCTAGAAGATTGATCAACTAATGTTTGGTGGAAAAGGGAGAGGGTATTATACATGGTGTCCACAAGGAACTATGAAGTATACTGGTGATTCAAACATCATCTTAGAAGAATCCAAATATTGTCCCATGCATCATAGAATATCCCACCCTCTTGTTTCAAAAAATTATTTGATTTTATGCCTAATTTTTGTAGTCATTCTACTTGGATAAAATTTCAACACAAAATCATTAAAAACTTCATCCCAAGTATTGAAAATCTCTTTATCAACCTATTGAAACAATGATGTAGAATTTTACTTTTGAAAAAAATGGAAACCTATATGTTTAATCCATTTTCACTTATACCTCTTGAATTCAATTGTTGCACCATAGAATAGAAGTCACTATTGAAGTCAAAAGATTCATCAATAGGAATTCTGTTATATGAGGGAAACATGGAAATATTAGACTATTTGATTTCAAAATCTGATTCCCTAGGGGTATGACTAATGTAGGATGGATGACATGATCCATTGGGCACCTCTATCATCTTAAGGACCACTCTCATGGATAAATAATCCTTATGTGGATGTGAATTCTTATTTTCATTTTGATTGCTATTCCTCTTTTCCATATTTCCTTATATTTTGAGTGGTTTTTCGTTTTAATTGTTTTTACTGAATGTTGATTTGTGAAATAAAAGGTTCTATTTTTTAATCATTTATCTAGTGTGCATCAAAATGCAGATTCAACAATATGTTCTCAAAAAACATTACTTTTCATATTTTTTATGTTTTTTATGTTTTTAAAAGTTAACATTTCTAACATTTATTTTTTGATTTTATTTAAAAAATTATAGTTTTGTTGATATCATTTTATATTTGTTTAGCTTGGTAACTCTTGTCTTCCCCAACAGTAGTACCAAAATTTGACACACTAATTACTGAAAACGTACATATTAATTATTTAATTCCCAACCTAAATCTAATATAGTTGTTGTGTAGGGTTTCAAACAACAATGAAGTTGAATTATATAAATAGACCAAGAACAAGAAGTCAAAAAACTCAAGAAAACAAGAAAAATGAAGTAAACATTAAAAAATAGAAGACATAGCAGATAAATCACACAATAAGAGTGACGATAAAGAGATGAACATGTTATATGCATAGAGATGAAACAAATATGATTCAGCAAACTTGATTGTGTAGTTTAATAATTTTCTCTTCATTCATTCAAAAATAAAGTTTTACTCCAAGTGATTTTTTTGAGAAGATAAAAAACATCTTTGGAAAGTTATAATATAACTGAAATAATTCTCTAGTTTATCAACAGAAAAATTAATCATTCCTGAGAATGATAAATTAGTTATCAATAGGATCAATTTTTCGTGTAATCTTACCATTCCATTCTCATGAGTAATCTATTGATAGAATATTGAAAATGAAGAAACAATTTATAATAAATTAAATGAATAATAATTTTCATTAATTTTTCAAATGTGAAATATGTGAAATGATTCAAGAATTGATTTGAGATAATATGTGAAATAATCCTCAGGCCATCAATTGACTACTTTTTTTAGTGGCGGCTCGACATGGAATTCAGATTGCACTAAACTTACCGACCTGTTTCATCGGAAATGGGTGGTTTCGTTATTGAATCAGAAGACACTGAAATTTCAACAACAGTCGAGCTTTGTCCTTGGCCGGAACTGGTTCATTCGTGACATCAAATTCTAAAAGGGAGCTCCGCATCATCAAGTATCCTCGTCACTTCCAGCCGTAGTGGGGCTTTACTTTTGGTTCAATTCGCGCAGAATGGAAAATTTCCAAACTCGAGCTCGATTTGTCCATAAATGTCATACAAACTGTCTGCCTGGTTCTTCCACATTAGGATGCAGAGATCTTGTTGAAAAAATAAATACTAATCATGTTAATTTAATATAAAACATTTAAATATAAAATTAATAATTAAATTTTAATAAATTAAAATATTTTACTAATTAATTAACTCAGAAAAATGAAAAAACAAACAAAACAAAATAATAAAATTCAGTGTATAATTAAAAATAATTACATAATTTAAAAAACAACATTAAAAATTAAATGTCCATTTTTTAATTAATCTATGAATACAAGAACACAGAACTGATTATTTAACTTAAAGAACACACGAATTAACATAAAAACTAAGAATAAAAATTAAATATAAAATAAAATGAAATTGATAATTCAAATTTTTACAAAGGGATAATTTAAACATGAAAACAAAAAAAATCAATAATTACTGATATTAACATAAAATAACAATTATATTATAAATAAACATTAAAAGTCTTAATTGAGCTTATAATCACAGAAAATACACCGAAAAGGATGTGAAAAAACCAAATAATTAACTTCCACATCAATTCCTGACACTTAATGTACAACATATACATTGTCCAGTATTGATGTTGTAAAATAAAATAAACTTCTAATAATCTATCAAAAGTCTCTTATGATAACTTTATTCCATTTTTCATCCTTAGATAATTTGGTTCCCACTAAAATTTGCAATGAAACCAGCTTTGAATCCTCCATTCCAAACATCTTTATAAATTCTCGAACATATTTCTCTTAAGAAATATAGATGTAATCTTCCCCTTATAAAATATGTAAGTATAAAAAACATATAATTTCTATAAGAATGTATATATCAAACAAATAATTTATCTCTAAAGAAATATCTTCAAGTACTTCTTCTTTTGTACAAAAAAATATACCATATACTTAGAAAATAAAAATAAGTGACACCTCCTTTTCAAATTTAATATAAACGTAATTATCCACTCTTCCTTTTTTGAACATCAAATACATAAAAAAATATCTAAGATGTAAAACCATACACTAGGGGATTATTTTAACCCATTTAGAGCACTATTTAATATACTAACACAACATTCATCTTTACCAGTCCAAAACTATTGGCTAGATCAATGTACATTTCCTCTTCCAACTATCCATCAAGGAAGGAATACATGCCATCCATATTGAAAATATTATACTTTATTTTTTTGTAATAAAAAAATATCATAATGTTCTCATGTCTAAAAATCCATATGAAGATGTCATAAAAATCAATTCCTTCAACTTTTGAATACCCTTTTCCTACATAACTTACCTTGTTTCTATTAACATCTATTTTTTCATTAGGCTTGTATTGAAACACCCACCTTTTTCTAATAAAATTCATATTCATAGAATTGGGTACCAACTCCAAGGTTTAATTATTCTCTTTCAGATGTAATTATTCATTCATAGCGTCTACCCACACTTGATGTTCCAATGTCTCTTCCAAATATCTTGGTTCAACATGCGAAAACAATAAGGTATGTGTTGTTTCCCTTAATGTTATTAAATTATGAACATGTTTTTTGTGTTGTACAATGATATTTTGGACCTACATATGATTTCTAATCCTTATATGAGATGAAATAGATTGTACATCGTCACCTGAAATCTATGAATCAACATATATTTCCTACACCACTTTAGAATTAATTTCGGAAACATCACCCTACTTTTTTATAAAGACAACTTCATTATCACATCAAGAACATGATTTTGATGTGTATATCATTATTTTAGTGTTGTAACACATTCACATCAATAATATAAAATATTTCTCCTTTATCTTTGTTATAACAATGGTATCCTATTCCATTTATAGGACAACCTTGTAAGATGCCATCAACTCCACTCTGCTCAAAATTTCTAAGAGTTCACCTCTAAAATTAATTATAAAATATATGCCAAACACCCTTTAATATTTCAAACATATATAATTGATATAATCCATATATTAGAGTGAAATATCCAAATTTGTTATGTATAAAAAAATATTTTTTATATAAACTGTTTCACAATTTCTTGTCACTATAAATACAGATAAGTATCATGCTCGATCAACATAGTACGAGCCATCTCCACCAAAAATCTATTATTTTGTTGTGTATAATCATTTTTTATGGTTCATTTTGTGGACTAATTTCATGAGGAATACAATTCCTCTCAATATAATTTTCGAATGTTCTTCTTGTATATTTTTCACTATTGTCTGTCTGAAACTTTTTCGAGGAGAAATGACACTCCTTATCATCAATTATTCTAAAACCATTGACTATTTTCAGAGCCTCTAACTAGTTATTTATAAACATAATGAAATTGACCTTATTAAATTGTTTAATAATGTAAATAAAATATTTATATATCCTTGTTTATTAATTACATAAATTACCACAAATTTTTCTATAAATGATCTCCAACAGATGATATGTTTAAAATTTAACTTTCCTATATAGAGAATTAAAATCATTACACTTCTGAAATGTCAATATAAACCATTTTCTATATATTTTTAGCATAGTCACATCACAATAATTTCTCATGGAGTAAAATTACACATGTTCCTTAAATTAAGTTGTATAATCATTCTTTTTAGTCTTAAGTAGCATGGATTTTCATCATCACCAACATAAATCACATTTCTGGTTGTTCACCATCCTCTTTTTAGTGCACATCCATATTTTAAACACTTTACCAAGAACCCACATTTCAAAAAAACCCACTACATTACCTTCATCACATATTTTAGATTCAATTAATTGATGATGTCTGTAACCATCGACATATAAAGTGTTAGTGGACTTAAACATCTCATTTACAATAAATTCTGAGAAAACTCCTTTGATTTTTAGTGACCCATAATGTGTTGGAGGACTACTTCCACTGGAGTGTCCAAATGAGAAACAAGACAATGAATAACATCTACATCTCCAGTAGATTCTCCTCCTTTTGGTCAGTAGAGGTTCATCACAGCATCACCATGCAAAGGGGTAGTTTCCCTATGGAAAATCTTGGTGCGCCTATCTCCCCCATCAGTCTTCATATACGGGATTTTAATTTCCTCATCTCCAAGATTATAGAATGGATTCTCAGTTGGAAAAATAGATACCTCTTATTTGGAGGGATAATAACTCTGATCGACATCATTCTCCTTGCCACCTCGGTCCATGCCCTCTCTTTTATCAGAGTCCCCAAAGGCATCATCAAAAAAATTGACATATTATTGACCAGTTTCATATGGGACCCTTAGTCTGAGGGTAAACATTGTTGGGCTGCCTGGTATAGGCTGGAAAGGCCATCCAGTGAAGGAGGCATCAATTTTTCAACTCTTGAAGCCACCCTACTTTTCATGTACACAAATTTTTCATGGGAGGTCCTAGAGCGGCACATGTTATGGGGCTTAGCAATACACAACTACCCCTTTGGAAACCTGTCCATAGTGACTACCCATGCCTCTCTATTCTGATCTGTCATCTCTACCATGATCTCGTTCTTTCTTCCTCACTCACGCTGGATCATCAGGATGGGTGAAATTTCATTCTAGCATCAGAACTGGGTTGCGGATGTCCTCGGATTTTCAGGTTTTCTCTCCACCTCGATCTCTTTCAGGGAGGCTAGCATGAATCTGGTACTCATCAAGGCAGTGCGGAATGAGGGAAAATGTGAAATTTTTGACCTCATTGATCTAATTTTAGATCTCGAACATTGCATTTTCACCCCCTCGACCTCTATGATATTATCCTTAAGAGACTCCAGGCACATTTTTGAAGTGCATGGCCATGCTGAAAGTTGGGATAGGAACATTTGGTCCGAGATCATTCCCTCAAAATACTATTTTCTTCTGTGGAGGATAAGGAATAGAGATATTCACATGGATGATCATATCAAGCAGTGTGGTATCCCGATCACTTCTAGATGCCCCTATTATAGTAACCATCATGAGGAAAGTTTTGACCATCTCTTCCTTGATGGGGAATGGGAGAGGACGGTGTGGGGATACATCAGGGAGTTCACTGCGTTTTATGATCCTACTATTGAAGATATGTCATTCTTGGACCTGTGGTTTCATGGCGTGGGTGAGTGGGTTCTCGATATGATGGATCTCTCCTTTTTTTCTCCATGCAGCCTCCTAGAGTATCTAGTTGGCCTGAAAATAAGGCAGGGTACCAAGGGTTTCTTACTATTGGAAGTTCCCTCATTCTGATAATGAAGAACCTATTAATCGATCTGGTCAGTCTCATTAACAACTACAGAGAGGCTCCCACTCTCCACTAACTTCAGATGAACTACCATGATGGCCTTACTAGTTTGAGCAGTGTCAATGGGAAATGGGTTAGCTGGAACCCCCCATCCAGGGGCCTTAAACTCAATACAAATGGGTCTTGTTCAATGGAGTCCCTATTTCGGGGTGGGGTTGTCCATGACCACTCTTGTAAGACCCCAACCTTCCATGGTATGCTTCTCTTTTTATAAAACAGTAGTGCGTGTTGTATGCAACTTCGAGTTCTAACACACACCACAACCAATCAAACTTGTCGTTATGAATATTAATACCCACTTTTTGAGACTTTATAAATTTTATCTTTCACAATGGACTTCATTTTTCGATTCGGAATATCGAAATTATCTTAGGGTGAATTTTTGGTATTTTTCTGAAAACTTTCCATTTTTGATGAATAGTGAAAAACACTGAGTTATAGTTTAATACCGAAGTTTTATTTAAATAAATATTTATTTTAATTAAATTTAATTAAGGTCAAAATAGATACATAATACCTATGTAATTTCAATGTAATTCGTTGGAGTTAGTTTAGAATAATTTTATATATATAAAAATTTTATGGAACTTTTCACTGTCTTTTACCCACCTCCTAGAAGATTTGGAAATTCACATAAAACTAAATTTTACCACATCTGTGAGTGGAATTTTTAAAATCCGAGAGAAACAATTAATATCAATGAGTAAAATTTGGTTCAATAAGATAAAAATAATTTTTGTGAATAGTTTTTTTACTATTATTTACCACGGTTAAAAGTAAATAGGGTAATTAAGGGTAAAAATGATATTAATATTACCCTAACACATGTAATAATTCTATTGGAAAAGTTTATCTCGACCAAAAACAACCTTAGGAATAAAATATTATCATTTAGGTCCACTTGGATTAGATTAGGTCATTTATTATAATTTAATTCAATGAAGAGTTAAAAGAGCTAAAATCAATGTTTAACAACTTAAACATTTTTAATATAGGGTTATACATAAGATAAATTCGACTATAAATATTCATTAAAAATATAAAAATATTTCCTACATAATTGTATTTTATTTATAATTTTTAGACATTAAATAATTTAATTTATTTATGACACATTGGTGATGCAGTAATTACCTTATTAATGAAATATTAAAATATTTGATATTATAAATATCAAAATAAATGTAATTTGAGACTTTTTATGAATTACACTAATTTTTTAGGTTAATATGACATATTAGGATTGATTTTATTTTTTTTGAAGTAATAATGCTGTTATGAAATTATCAAAAACAAAATACCCAATAGTGTCAAAAGTTTCATAAAATATTTTTTAAAATAAATATTATTTTATTAATTGATATTCTATTCCTACAAATATATGGTTTAGAAAAAGGACTTATATAATGATAGTTTTATCATTAATAGACCACTTGGGGGTCTCCTGGAGGTATATACTATGTTTATTAACTATATAATATAAAAATACAAAGAGACATGGTAAATGTCAAACTATTTAACTAGGAGTTAAATCAAAACGATAAAGTTAATATAGTGACACAAACCTGTCTAGAACCTATTGGTTGAGTGGTTTTCTACCTATCCCTACATTATAATTTAAATAATCCACTTTTGATCCATTAGAAACCGAATATGAATTTATTATAAAATATTATTTCTATCTTTTCCTAAGGCTCCCCTCATACCTCTTATAAAAGGGAACATCCCCTTATATCTAATTCACACCTTTAAAGCCTTTTGGATTGCCCAAAACCTGTCAAACTATTCTCTAAAATTCACTCACTTCAACCTAGAGTCCTTAGTTTGATCAGTAAGCCATCCTATGGAGCCCGTTTGATCAAATCAAAATGAAGAATCCGAAAAAGAGGTAATATTTTCACCACCCTCTTTCAAGTTCCTTTCTTCTTCAACTTCTTCTTTCTTTGTTATTTCCATTTTAAAATAATAACTCCAGTATAATTTATATATTTTGATGTTATTATAAATTTGTACAACCATATTTAGTATTCTATCCATCCTATGAATGACATGCCACCATACGTGTGTATGTACGGCCTACCATCTCCACATTGTGGTGTAATTGTTATTCAATACATTATTATTTGGATGAGTATAATAATGATGTGTAATTCATCTAAATAATAAATATAACATTATAATGATTCTTTATATATGATATACCATCCAATTAAATATTATTTTAATATCAAAAGAATTATATTTTCGCTCGTGCATACGTACGGATTACTGTCTCCACAAATGTGATGAGATTCATTCCCATTGTATCTATTCAAGACTAAATTTCATTTGATAAATACAAATAATTTTTAGAGACATGATATAATTCTGGATATGAATTATATACATCCCATCCATAACCAATATGGCTCACATAACTAATAATATAAAGGAAAATGAATTTTTTAACACCCGAAACGATGATAATATTAAGATATTATTAACAAATCAGTTTTAAAAGATCATATATGATATCATATTAATGTATATGATTCTTGTATAATTTAATAAAAATTATTTCACCATTATAAAGGAGGTTAACATACCCTCAACCAAGGAAAATTACAAAGTAAGGGGTTATTTCACAATCTCTTCATTATCCGAGGTTGTTTATATGTAATTATCTACTTGGACCTCTTTATCATCCACATACATGTTTCATAAAAATGTATTTGAAATCATTATTACTATTTTATAGACTATGGGTTAAAGTCATATATACCGTTTTTTGATTTTAATAATAAGTTTATAAAAGAATCTTTCCGTTGTTTTCCAAACAAGGACCTCTTTAACCTTTTCGACAGAATTGAGGTAAGAATGACTTTTTTTAACTTTTACGGAGGGTGAGGCTATTTTCCACCAATATAAAATCGTCTAAGCTTATCTTAAAAGATTATAATAATGTTTTCAAAGTAAATGTTTTATTTTATAAATATGTTACTTTTAAATGATTTCAGAAAAAGAGATATTTCTAGGAAATAGTTTTGATTTCAACTCATCAATTGATGGATTGTAATCTTATTTGAAGTAGATTTATTATGATAAAAACTTCAATATAGTGTTGAAGGTTTTGTGATATGTTTGACTGTGGATGTGTTGTTTTTATACCATTCATGTTTTATGGATAAAGTATTGACATTTCGTATACTAGTTTTAATATGAATGTTTATGTTATGTTCAAACCTGTTCATATGAGGAATGCATTGGACTTAATAAGTGATGGGTGGAGCCTGCTATAGCTCCTCGATGCATTGGTAGGTCTCATGAAACAGACTAGTTTCTTAGAATAAGGCAATGAAAAAATATTATATGTAGTCATGGCACAAGGCCTTGACTGTGTGGTTATGATAGTCTGGCATTATGTATTCCATCATTATAAAAGTGGTTATTGATATTGTATGTGATTATTTGACTATTATAATGTCCATGTGAATAAGTAAATGGAATTATTTCATTTTATTTTTTCCATATTATACTGAAGTTCATGTTTAAAAGGCTTTTGTTTTTGTTATACAATACCTTAAATGTTTATACTTATTTAAGAAAGTTTCTGCAATATTGTTATCCTTACTGGGCATCTCAGCTCACCCCTTTCTATGTTTTATTCTTCCCAGGATGTGAGGAAGTATTTTATGAATAACCTGTAGGGATAGTATGAGGGGATATGAGTGTTTACAATGGAGACTATGTTTTTGTAGTTTTCATTTTATGATGTAATGTAAACTTCATTAATGTATCTAGTGATTCCACAGCAACTAAAATAATCGTCCTTTCGAGACATAATCTTTTATGATCATGCCAATGCTATGTAATAACGCAGTGACTCTGGGTAACTGGAGTTGGGGCATTACTGTTGGTATCAGAGAAAGTTTTGTAAAAACCTTGGGAGCTAGATTTAAATAAACTCTGATTAGAGCACAAAGACCTAAGATGGAATTTGAGGATTAGTATAGAAGAACATCCTAGAATTTTGGTATTGTAGAGATTTTGTGAGTTTTCTGAGAAATACATCCTTGTTTGGATGCGAGCAGGTAGAGGTGGCTCTGGCACAGATGTACCTAGGGGTAAAACCAGAAAACACCGCTTTGAGCTAGACTCGAACGGGAACTGGTGCACGACAACAGGTCTTGCTGCTCTCTTAGTTAAGAGAATCCCGAGGGATATGCTTAGGATAATTCTCATTTTCATTACAAACCATTATGAAGGGTTTATGTGTATATAATTACTCAAAGAAAACATTTTTATGAATATGGAGTATATCCATAAACTATTCAATTTATGCTAACTGTTTTACATGTTTGGATTTATGTATTGATTCATAAACTAATCCAGTGAATGCCATTGTTTAGAAATTGGGCCTATTGGATGAAATGGAAATTGTATTAATGAACGCACTCTATGTAGGGATTTCCCTCCTACTCAATATAATTATAGTGTAGCTAGTGATGCCTTTGGTGCTGATCAACTAATCACCATACTGGGACAAATCACTCAGGTTGTGAATAATAACATTACCCATATGGAGCACCCTGATCCGCAGTGTGGAGGATCAATGATAGATTTCTTCATGAGGCAAAAACCACCGACATTCAATGGGGGTACAAATCCCTTAGTAGCAGAGAACTGCATAAATTCCTTAGAAAAATATTCCATGCCATGGGAAGTAGTGAAAGGGAAAAAGTTATCATGGTAGTTTACCGCCTCACTAGAGATGTTGACCAATGGTGGTTATTGATTCAAAATAAAAAGGAAGATGATGATGTATCAAATATGGAATGGAGGGTGTTCAAAGAGATTTTCTTAAAAAAATAATTTCCTCGCACTACTGGAAATTTAGGCTATAGCAACAGCAAAACTGGGGCTATAGGGTAAGACCTATACCCATGATTTAAAACCGTGGCTATAAGGTATTTCCACGGTTTCAAACCGTGGCAGAAAAGTAAGCTGCACAAAGCCTATAGCCATGGTTCAAAACTGTGGCTATATTTCTTTAGACACTGTTTAAACCTATGTCTTTAGGTCTATATCCACGGTTTAAAACCGTGGCTTTTGGGAATGAAATTTCATAAAAAAAACCACAACCCTCCCCCACCCTGAACATCCCCCCCTGGACAGCCCTTGCACCCCCCCCCCCCTGGACAGCTCCCCAGGCCCCCTCGGATAGCCCCCTTGCACCCCCTATGTAGACCCTTGCACCCCCCCCCAGATAGCTCCATGCCCCCCTGGACAACCCCCATGCCCCCCTGGACAGCCCCCATGTAGAGACCCGAAGCCTGACGTACATGGACATTACATTACTTTTGCGGAATACTTAGTTCATAACAAAATCACACACACAAGGACCGTAATAGTTTAGTGTCTTTGGAAACTTGGAATATAATCTTCTAATCGTGGTGAAAGATCTTCAACAACTCCCATAAAGATCTTCTTTTTTTTCTAAACCTAAATCCTTTATTTATGTCCTAGGGAAAAGAAAACATAAAAGGGTGATCTCAAATCCTCAGTAAGGGTAAACAAAAGAAATATCAATCACGTCATATTCATAATAACATATCTTTTGGAAATCTTAACCTGCAAAAGAGATCGTAATTTCATAACATGGATAAATCATATTAGTAAAATGTAATCACAATAATCATAATGTAAAACATGAAACTTTGTGTAATACACACATAATCATAGAGAATCATTTCTTGTTAGTCAAGACTTGTTGCCAAGACTATCTTAGTGGACAAATTCCCTTTCTGAACCGAGTTCATTCCGCGTTTCAGTCATGTTTCACTGAACCGGTATAACCTACCATTCCAGCCATGTCTATCTCATGAGATATAAAATCTTTACCCAATGCATTGGAGGGAGATATAGGTCCCACCCATCTCATAATGATACCATTCTTATGTGTGCCACAAAATCATAAATCATACATCATTACATAACCCATGTAATAAAAATGGGATTCTTAAACAACATGACATCATAAAAAAAATTCATATAAGATAAAGGAATTCATAAAAATAATTCCATCACAACATAATCAAATCAATGTAATAATAGGGATAAAAATAGAACCCTTTATTATCTTAGATGGAAAATAATTTTTATAAAACACTTGAACTCCATTCTTGAGAAAAATATCCTTTCTGCTTCAAAAACATTTTTTTCCTTTCTTAACATGTCATACAATTTTAAACTAAAAGAAGTTGATTAAAAATAAACATGAAAACATGTAAATTAATCTTCTTGGAAATAATGTTTTACAAATCCATTCATTCCTTATAATTTAAAAAAACATTCTTCTCGTACTATTGTCAGAAAAGTCAAAAAGTACCTCGTACGAAAAACGACAAAAGACTCCTTTCATATCTTTTACTAAAAACTCACCAAAGGGTAAAATTGGATATAAACTATTGTAGAAGTATATAAATATTACATGTTGAGGAAACATGGATGTGGATGATAAAATACACCCCAGTAAATATCAAAGTATAAACAATCTCGGATAAAAATGAGATTGTGATATTTCCCTTACCTTAAGTCTGATTTGCTTCGTAAGTGTCTGAACCTCCTGTATAATGATTTAAATAATTTCATTAACTTATTAAAGAATCATATTCATTGTTATGATATCATATATGGTTCACTTATGACTTTATATTTCCCGTTCTTTTGTAAATTCCATGTTAAAGAAGTGTTTTGGGTAAAATCGTTTCATTTATCGTAGGTGTTTGGACATGTTGTTCTTGACATTATTATTACTTATATCATGATTTACTTACTTCCAAAATATAAAACATGATTTATATATCATATATATTCAGTATATATATATATAATAGATAGATAAATGAAATGAAACACACCGTTCATGGAGACGGTAGTCCGTACGTACGCATGAACGCTGTTTTCCTTTCCTTATTGTCTTGAATGGAAGTAAGTAGATGACATACATATATACATAAATCCAGTAGATTTATAATTTCATATATTTCATTATTATTTCTTATATATACTTTATAATCATTCTTAAATGGTTAACATGGAGAATGAATCTCATCACGTCGTGGAGATGGTAGTCCGTACGTACGCACGAGCGATGATATCATTCTCATGATCGTGAACTTGTGTTGAAGTGTATGTATACTATTTCAGTATCAATATAAATTTATAATAATAATATATAGTTACTCATTACACCATTATAACCATACAATTTAGGTGGTGGCGGAAAATAGATTACACCACGGCATGGAGACGGTATTTCGTACGTACGCACGCGCGGTGATTTCCTTTTTCTGTAGGATTGATAGAAGGATAATTAGAGTTGTTTCATATTTATAATAACATATCTGTATATAAGAAATAATGATTTTATTACTTTATCATGAAACAGCTAATGAAGAAGAAGTTGAAGAAGAAAGAAATTGAAAAATATGGGTAATGGATATAACCTCTTTTTGACGCGTCTTTTCTTAACCTCCACTTAAAGAACTAAGGATGGTCTTTGAAGACGACCAGGATCACTAGGATGATACTAGGGAAGTGTAGAATAGATTTTGGTAGGGTTTGGCCGAGGTTGAATGCTCAAATTGGTGTGATGAGGAGAGGAAGGAAGTTCCCTTTTATAAGGGAGGAGAGGGGCACCTTTGGAAAAACAAAAAATATTATTTTATTATAAAGCCAAATTCGGTTTTAAATAGCTAAAAATTGATTTATTTATAAGATAAGGTGGAGATGGGTTGAAATAATCTCATACAATAGAATTTAGACAAGTTTTGGTTCCTATTTTATCCTTATCATTTATATTTAACTTTAAGTTAGATAATTTTACTTTTACCATGTCTTCTTGTTTTCTTACATTATAAGGTTAATAAACTTACTATATCAAGCCAAACGGACTCCAAGTTTTTTATTATTAATATATATAACCTTATCTAAGTCATTTGGCCGAACCTTAGATTTTTAGGAATAAAATATCAATTAATAATATAATATTTGTTTTAAAAACTATTTTATGTCAATTTTGACACTATTTAGTAATTGATTTTTTTGAAAATCATAACGTAATGATTAGTTCAAACCAAGTTTCTTAAATCAATAATGACATGTCATATTAACCTATAAAATTCGTTTAATTCATAAAAAGTCTCAAATTACATTTATTTGGGTATTTATAAAATCAATTATGTCAATATTTCATTAATAAGATAATTACTGCATCATCATTGTGTCATAAATAAATGATAATTATTTAATCCCTAAAAATTATAAATAAATTCATATGATGTAGATAATATTATTAGATTTCTGGTGACTATTCATGTTCAAAGTTTCATTAATTTTATCACCAAATTAAAATTATTATACTTGTAAGATTTAAGAAAGTGACATGTTGTCACATTCTTTGGATTTAATAATAATTAAATTATTTTCATTGAACAAAGTCCATAAAATGAATATAATCCAACGCTTAGGTTATATGGGTCTAATTTTAGCCATCAAATATGATTTTTCCAAGTGTTAGGGTAATTTTATAATCTTATATTTACCCTTAATTACCCGATTTACCTTTAACTATAGTAAATAAAATTTACCGTAGTTACTATTCGCAATGCCCAAAAATAAAAAGTAGCTTATTAACATTATTTGGACCCACTGATTCCAAATATTAAATCCATTTTTCCAAATTCAAAACACAAAAGATGCAGAAATTAAATTAAAATTAATCCCGTTGTCGAAAGAAAATGTGGTTTTCTTTAAAACATTGCAAAAGATTGAATTGTTTTAACCTACGAATTCTAGGTAAAATAAATGATAATGACATACATTATATTAAATGGTAAAAATATATTCTATTTATACTTTGAAACCATTCAATATTATAATTTATCCACATAATATATTACTATGAAGAAAGTTGTTTTTAATTAAAATATAGCGTGTTTTTACTATTCATTAAAATATGAAAGTTATCGGAATAATATCAAAACATTATCTAATGTAATTTTTTATATCCTGATACAAAAGAATAATTTTATTTTGTCAAATTGAACATATAAAAATTTCAATAACTAGATTTAAAGTGGGTGCGCCATCAAAAGGCGGCAAAACTACATTTTTTTAAAAATACTTATTTTACCCGAAAAATTTATTTTGTTCTTATACGATGTTCTAGAAAATGTGTAAGATGAATAATAATGTTATAAAATTCAAAATTTAGTTAATACTATTCATAATGGCTAGTTCATGACAATATTATAATAATATATCGTTGTTTATTAAAACCCGGTATTGCGTACAACATAGGCTATCGAGGAAGGTCGCGATTAAGTGTAATGCAAGCCAAGTCAGGGTTGTGTGTTGTGAAAGAATCCTTCATTGTTTCGTATAACAGAATACAACCATATTTCATTTATACATTGAATATATATATATATACTCAATGTTGTGTAGAATAAATATTATCAAAATTGTGTGTAACACGATCCAAGAATAGTGTTGTGTATACTGCAAGCTAATACGGTGTTGCGTATAGCGCAAGGTAATATTGGTGTAGAATACAACAAAAGACATTAATGAAATTAAAAGAATATTTTTCATAAAATCTCGGGGTGTTACACCCCATGCCCCCCCTGTATAGCCTCGTGCACACCCCCGAGACAGCCCCCTTGCGCTCCCCCTGGACAGCCCTTACACCCCCTGGATAGCCCTTGCACCCCCTAGACAGCCCCCCTCCACCCCCATGCCCCCTTGGACAACCCCATTGCACCCCCTGGGACATCCCCCTGCCCCCCCCCCCCCCACCCCCACTCCTACAGTATCCCAGAACCCCGCCCCCTCCCTACAGCCCCCCCCCCCCGGGCAGACCCCCCCATAGACAACCCCCTTTTCCTTCCACCCCCCACTGCTGCAGTACACCCCCCACCCTGACTCCCCCCCCCATGTGCATACCCCCCACCCCCACCCCCCATCACACCCCCACCCCACCTTGCACACCTTCCCTGGAGAACCCCCTTCCACCCCCTGGACAACACTTTCACCCCCTGGACAGCCTCTTGCACCCCCCTGGACAGCCCTTTCACCCCCCTAGACATCCCCCCTGCACCCCCATGCCCCCTGGATAGCCCCCTTGCACCCCCAACTCTTGTAGTAGCCCACAACCCCACCCTCTCCCTACCGCCCCCCTGGGAGATTAGTAGAGAAGACCCTTACGAAGCTGCCAGACTTATTTATTCCAAGAAAATCTGGAATTTCTAGGAAGTGCTTGAAAAAATCCTTGATGAGGAATGCATTTCTCTCATCCCTGTTAATGACCGAATAAAGTATGATATTAAGGGGTAGAATTTTAATCAATCAATGACAACAATTTGAGGAAATTTGAGATCTCAAGGCTGATTTCTAAAACCTACTACAAGTACTTGAATGTTTTCAGCATGTGTATTGATATGAGTGCAAGATCTCGGGTTTTAAATGAGGAAAAAAAGTTGTTTCATGCCAATATGTGGATGATAAATTGCTTTAAAGTTAGTTGGTGTACCCAAGCATATTGATGACACAATTAGGAGATGGAAATCTTAGAAGGGATTTGGAAGTTCCCAAGCTTGTTGAGAAGGAATATGAAGTTCTCAAGCAAAGGTGTTCGTATGCAAATCTTAAACCCCCCCCCCATGAACCCTCCCCCTACAGCCCCCTTCTCACCATGGAATGACCCCACTCACCCCCCCTAGACATACCCCCCCCCCCCCTCCCTCCAAAAAAACCCCTAGACAGACCCCCCCCCCTCCTGGACAACCCCTCCCTCTTGGACAAACCCCCTGGACATCCCCACCTGGACAACCCCCCCCCCCCCCCCCGGACAGATGCCCCTACTGGACCCCCCCCCCCCCCCTCGTGGACACCCCCTCCCTCCTAGACAACCCCCCTGGACAACCCCACCCAGATAGCACCCCCCCCCCTCGGACTGCAGCCCCCCTCCACCCCCTGAACAGACCCCCCCCCCCCCTCCTGGAAACCCACCAAGACAGACCCCCCTAGAACAACCCCACCCGGAAAGCACCCCCCCCCCCTGCTGGACAACCCTTTCACCACCCCTGTTGGACGCCCCCCCCCCCCCCATCCTAGACACCCCCGCCCTCCTGGAAACCCCCCTTCCCTCCTGGAAACCCCCTTGGACCACCCCACCCGGACAGCAGCCCCCCTCCCCCCTCATGGAAACCCTATACTGGTGTGCTGCCTATGGGTCCATTTTGGGTTTTTGGTGCTGGATTTATCTGTTAGAAAGGGATAGGAATGTAGATGGATTTTTTTGGAAGGTTCTCAACTTGTGTGGGCCATGCAGGCGTTGTTCTTGTGTGGGTTCTTGTTGTTATTATGGTGTTCAGTGGGTGTGGGATTTTTATAGTGCAAGGATCTTGTGCAGTGGATGCCTGATTTTAGTGTGTGGGAATGATTCTAGAGGGGATTTTAGTGTGGGGTAGATAGATTCACATGTTATTATTCTAGGTGAAATTTTAGAGGAAAGTTTTCATTGTGTTGGTGATTCAAGTAGGGATTTCTAGTTTTTGGTTGATTGATTTCTTTTTGGGTTGACGTTTTCCTGCTACTTGGCTACATGTAGGGGATTTGTTGTGGATGGTTTTGTTTAAGTTTGTGGTTGACTGGTTGGGCGTTCCTTTGGTGGCTGGTATTTTTCAAATGGTGATGTTAGGATATTGTTTTCTTGAGTCTTTTAGTGGTCGAATGTGGTGGTCTGGTGCCATGATATTGTAGAATGTTTCCTTGGCTTCAAGGTTCATGAAGTAGTAGGTGGTTCGAGTTGCATATGGAATAGTGCTGTTCTTCCTAGAGGATGGTTTTCATTATTTTATGGGTACTTTCCAGCCGCCTTTTGGGTTGTAGTATCTGTTCTTCTGTGAGTGGCTAGGAGGTTTGGGTTTTGTTTGGTGTTGGGTGAGATGACTATAATTATTTGTGTTTAGGGGAGCGATGTTTTGGTTGGGTGGTAGGTGGATGTTTTGTGGTTTTGTAAGGGTACAAGAAGGGGGATGTGATTGATGGTGTTTATTGTAGGTGAGTTGAGTGATCTATTGTAGGGATTATTTGATTATGAAACTATTAACTTTTGGTGAACAATACCAACAAATATTGGGCCATATTTCATAGTAGGGGTGAGGGATTTTAGTATCTTCACCTTCAGTGCAAATTCAAGAAGAAGATAATTCAATATCCATAAGGAAACATGCCGTGTAGTAAAAGTACACCTTGTGTACTCATGTTTATCAAAACATAAATTATTTTTAGTCCTTTAATGATCATTAATCATAGGTGTGAATTTGACCTTGGAGAGTCATGCCACCGAGGCGTCCTCCGGTTGTCCTCCAGTTGCAGGGTAGTGATCAGACGCTAGATATGGCTGATCTAGGACTTCCTACAGATCCTCCTATCGTGCCAGCCTTGGAACCAACTAGTATACCAGTTACATGCATCGATTTATAGTTTAGGTAAGGATATTTTCAACTTTCAACGGGAGTGTTTGACAACACTTCACTAATGATAAGTGCATATATATGTGTTTCCAGATTGCTTATTGAAAAAATGATTTCCTACATGAATTTAAGGGTAAGTGTTTTTTTTTTCAGAAACAGTGAAAAAACTATGTTTTTTCAGACTACTTCTCATAAGTGATAAGTTCTGTCAAACTTAGGCTAAGTGTTCTTGTGCTTCAACCCTCTCTCAACCCAAATGGCCCTTCATTTACTTTGATTTTTATATGCATCACTATTTTTTTTCTTTCTTGCATGTGGGCACTATATCTTTTTCAGCTTTTCACTTCAGCCATCAGAGAATCTTTAACTAATGTAAGATTAGACTCAATCTCTTACCGATTTACTATATCTAGTACTCATTTTGAGCTTCCATTGGTCGTCTTGGCAAATATATTATGCAATTTTTTTGAAATTGTACACAACACTGCAGATTTAGGGGGATAAGGTGTGATCTTTCGTGGGGAACTTTGAGAAATCATTTCAGATCACTCTAAAGACTCTAAGGTTGATCAATGAATCATCCAATAATGTAGGAAGATACCATTCTCACCTCATAGAAAGGTCTCATTCAGATTCGAGTTCTATTGTATAAAATTCTGAGCCTAAAGAAGTGTTTTTCCAATTAATGGAACTAATGACCAGTTGAGTATGTTATAAAGGATTAGTGAGAATGCGCAAACTGATTCAAAGAATCTAGAACTTACACTGAATCAATGAATGGATGAACATTCCTTAGCCGTTTATTCATCTTCACTTGTTGAACCATCTATGCATAGTACTTTTGAGAATTCTTTGATACAGCAAACACGGTACAATGATCTGAAGGCCTACGATCTCGGTCTTCAATTGAAGAAACTGCAACTAAAGGAAACTCAATTGGCTCTCCACACTCATTCAAATTTTATGGAGAGGTTTAAATTATCCCTAGGCATCTCCAAGGAAAACATTAGAGCTAATAATTTCAAGAGTCAATTGGAGGTAACCCGATATGCCAAGTTGCTTAAGAATTGTCTATATTGTCTCATAGCTGCTTTGATTATCATGACAGTTGCACTTTCTTATGGAACATATATTCACTCATATAGAAGGATCAATGAAATCACTGAATCGTATAATTCCCCCAAGTATTGTGTTCCATATGTTTGAATTTTACTACATTAAACCTTGCAACATCATCTGATAATTTGTTTGCACATTCAAATCTAGAAATATTTTGTTGGGTTACATTTGGCTGCCTTTATTGAAAATGGTTTCTAACACTTATCACTTATGAAAAGTGCTTTGGTATAAGATTTCTTATTGAAAAACCATTCTCCTGTTAGGTTTTCTAAGTTGTTTTCTTTTGTCATTTTGTGTTTAAGTATTTTTTCAGAAACAGGACAATTGCTGCGTATTTTTTCAAATTGCTTATCATAACTGATAAGTGCTGCGAGTATTTTTCAGCAAGTGTTTTAAATGGAGCCTTAGTTTGTGGAAACATTCTATTATTTTTAAACAATTCATGGTGTTGATATTGAATTTGTATAGACTCATCCTACTAATCTATGGTCATTTCTAGTTTATCCCAGCTTTTCTAGTTTCACCCCTTCGATGTATCCTTTAATGTTAATTGAGTTAAATGCCATATTTAGAGAGATTTTGGGTTTTTTTTAATGGTATATATTAGATAAAAATCTGAATTTATTTTGGCTCATAATCCATGTCTTCATTGAAATGATCATCCGTTAATGAACTTTGAAAAAATTTTCACCTTACATTAAGGATCCAACCATTCTAAAGTCCAAATCCACTCTTCTATTGAACCCTTTTGTTTTATCCTGCTGAACCCAAAATCTCTCTCCCTTGAGGAGTCATGTGGATATGATGTTGTAGTATGTTTGGTTCTACCAGGGATTCTTTCCTGGTACTTGTAAGACCCCTTATTTTTTACACAAGAAAGAATTGTTTTTCATCGTTTGTTCCATGTAGGGGCTCCCTTGTCTATCTTTTATTTTTTATCAGGCGGGGTTGGTGTGATGATATATTCTCATGAAAATGGATGAAACCATATTTATTGATGTCATACATGAGAGGATATAAAGGTGATGATAATGGTTTCATTTTTTTACTATTAAATTTGTTCCATGTTTTGAATTGTTCTGGGCATAGGACTTCTGAAAATCCTAGCTATTGGTGGTCTCTGTTTGCACACTGTAATCATGAATTCTTGTTGTTAATATTTTGATGAACTATTTTGAACATGAAAAACATGATATATAATGTATATTTGTTAAATTAAATGGATTGCTATGATCAAAAATTCTATGTGATAACCCCTAATTTATAAAGTGGAACTAGAGTGTGACTGATGAATAATCATGGTCCTATTACAGGGGATGTGTGTTGTGTGTGGTTCTGTTCAGCCATGTTTATGTGTTGTTCATGTGTGAGTGTGGTTGGGACTGTGGGGTGGTGCATCTGTTTTAATGTCGACTCATTTTGAGATATTTATTGATTTTGAAATGGATGAACTTTTTATGCAGTTGGAATAAAAGTGAGTGGCCTAGTTGTAGGATTGGGTTGTGTCTTTTTAATTTTTATGGTTGGGTTGGGTTTAGGGTTATTATGTTGTGAGGGTTCTGAGTTGGTATTAATTAGGTGTGTTGGAGGTTTTTATTATTTAGAGGAAGTAAAATACGGAATTAACTTTAAGAATGATGGTGGGAGTGGTTGAACATGTATTCAAAATTGGGTTGTTTTCAGTGGGACTTCAAGTTGGGTAAGTTTTGTTTTTCTGTGTGTGGTGATTTTGGTGTAGTGGGAAAGGTGAGGATGTTTTAAGAGAGATGGATTTGTCATAAAGTGAATTATTATTCTTCTCCCACATATGCACGAGTGACCTTGGTTTTCCAATTGAGTATACCAATATTCTCTCCCGATTTATATAAAATTGGATTCAGGTTTCAAGGGATATTATGTGGACCATACTGGACCTTACTAACTTAGATGTTGGGGATAGTTGATGTGTCACAACTGAGATTTATTTGGGTACTTATTTTGGAGTTTTCCTTGTATTTCCTGCATTTTTACATTAAACATGCACATGATATGGATTTTTGAGTCTTGTATATGTGTCTTGGAGTTTTTGTAAGTTGATACATCTTATATCCTGATCATTATTTCCTTACAAAGGTGCATTCCTACCATCTTATGTAAATTCTACCAACCCTTTGCACTAGTCACCACTGCGGCATGTTGGCCCGGTCCAGCGACATCAACGGGGTAGCATCTTCCGGCCAAGAGCAAAGGGAGTAGGAGGAGGCGGGGAAACATTTTGGTCATCGACCCGCCGGTAGAAATTGTGATTAGTCAGTCTCAACATTGAGCACAATACTCATGGAATACTATCACAGTGAACTGTTGCGGGTTTTCATCCTGGAGTAGGGCCAAATCACGGCGTGACTGCAGCGTGACCGCGGGCTGACCACGGCGTGACCGCGGCGTGTTGGCCTGATCCAGCGACATTCGTGGGGCAACATCATTCGGCCAGGAGCGAACGAAGCGGGAGGAGGTGGGGAAACATTCCGGCCATCGCCCCGCCGGTAGAAATTGTTAGTAGTCAGTCTCAACATTGATCACAAGACTCTTGGAATACTATCACTATGAACCGTCGTGGGGTGTCATCCTGTAGCAGGGTCAAATCATCGCATTACCACGGCGTGACCGCGGCGTGACTATGGCCTGACCACGGTGTGACCGTAGCGTGACCACGGCGTGTCAGCTCGGTCCAGCGACATCCGCGGGGCAGTATCTTTTGGCTAGGAACGAAGGGAGCGAGAGGAGATGGGGCAACATTCTGGTCGTCGCCCTGCTGGTAGAAATTGTGATTAGTCAGTCTCGACATTGATCACAAGACTAATGGAATACTATGACTAAGAACCTCCACGGGGTTTCATCCTGGAGCAGGGCCAAATCATGGCATTACAGTGGCGTGACCGCAGCGTGACCATGGCGGGACCGCGGCGTGACCGTGGCGTGAATACGGTGTGACCGTGGAGTGACCGCGGAGTGACCGCGGTGTGTTGGCCCGGTCCAGCAACATCCATGGGTTAGCATTATTCGGCCAGGAGCGAAGGGGGCGGGAAGAGTCATATGAAAGACTCAAAGAAAATATAAACATTATACAAATAACTATCGCTACTCTTTGGTTTAGAATACAGTGCACCTCCATTGGAGGGGTTTTATTATAAAATCATGGAATTTCTCTATCACCCAATTTATTTAAATATATTTAACATATATTTTTAAATTCACTCATCACAAATCAAATGCAATAATTTATGCAACTAGATCAACATAACAATCACTGTGAGTTTTCGCAGACAGCACCCCTCTGTTGGAGGGGTTTTATTATAAAAATCTGACTTTATCAAATGAAAAAATTATATTAAAAAACACTTATTCAAGATATGAAATTAAATATAATTAAGCATAATAAAGAATGAATCTAAATTCAATTTAAAGCATTCATGATTTAATGATGCTAGAATAGGGATCATACCTCAGGGTGGAACCAAACCGCCCACTTCGGCTTTTAGAGCTTTCTAACTAAAAGTTGTTGCTCCCCCACTGGGTATACACACCTTCACACATTAAATTTATTTTATAGAAACCATCTAATTAAATGGGAATGTCTCCCATAAAATTTAAAGAGGAAGGTTGAAAACATAAAAAACATTGAAAACAAAGTAGAAACACGAACCTGGATGTTTGTTTATGCTTCCAACAAAAGTATGATTCAATCTTTCAATAGGTGCATGAGGTGTGGTATAGATTTTTTCGTGCCCAAAAAACACAAGAAAAATGTTATTAAATAGTAAAATAACTAAATTAAATAAAAGAAAAGAAAGGGGAAAAGAATATTTTGGTTTCAAACCCCGAACCGGGGCTGTTGTTAACCAGTCCACAGCTGGACAGTTCCATCAATTTATGTCCCCGGCCCCTTGCCCCTCGGCCCCCCTGCCCCATGCCCCCTTCCCCCCTCCATCACCCTCCATCCATTCCCAATTTCTAAATAATGTTTTTGTATTATGTACAAGTGTTTCATGAACCTAATTTTCTTATGATACTAAACTTTTTGATCCTTGAATGTATTATTATGTTATTTATCTTAAAAATTCTATAATAGACTTGTACACATAGGTTGGTTTTATATATAATGACATCTCAATGACGCTTTACATTCTTTTACATGAATATGATAAAAAATACCACTATAAGCACAATACATTATTGAGTGCATATCATTGTAGAGTCAAGAGAAATAGCACGCTGAAAAACAGTATTTTCCTCGATGGATGCATTTGAAATAAATAATGCAGCTAAATCCACCAATTCATTCACTTGTTCCAATACCATAGATACTTCTTCCGATACATTTATTCATGATTCCTCTAATGTTTTGGTATCACCAATTGAACTAAGAAAAATTCTTTGCACACACACAAAATACTATTGCCGCTTCCTCCCTGTGACCAAGTAAACACACCAAGTTCTAGTGAACTTAAGATGAGACTTGTGCTTGCACAAATATAAAGAAGTTAAAAGCTCATATCTCGGCCACTCTGAAATTATAGTGTTTCTATAAGGCCCCAGCCTTAAACCTTACTTAATCTTGAGTTATTACAAGATTACACGTTGACGATCTTTTCAGGTTTAGAGTTTTAGAGAATTAGATCATAAAACTTGCATTACATTCCAAATACAAACAAAGTGGTTACATAAAGATAGTATTCTTATTTCCCATCAATGGAAACATATTTAAAATAATACATGGATTCTTTCTTGACACTTCCTTGACACTATCATCATATCATGTACCATTCCCTTGACCTGTGAAAAACATTTCAAAAAAACATGGGATGAGCATAAAATGCTCAGTAAGTGATATGAAAATATGGAAAGGAAACATTGGTACATATATACATAAGGATGAGATCATACTTTACCCATAAAACATAAGCACTTTAACATACCTCATCAAATCATGAATAAATCATAGAAATCATAAGACATAAAGGTAACTTGAGGCATTCATAAAATTCTTACGTAGGGAGTAACCCTCTTGGTTATGTTTGGAATACCAATCACAATATATTCCCTAAATCTCTTCGGAGAAACCTTAACGTTTCACTCCTTCGCATTACCCAATGCATTGGACAGCTATATCGGGCTCACCTGCCCTTAGTTTATCACGGAACCACCCATTTTCATAATAATGCCCAAGAACCTCAATATAATCATATCACATAAAACATGCATAAAGGAAACATAAAATTCCCACCTTTCAATCACAAGATATCAATACAACACATTGATATATATAAAAATTATGAAAACCATTTTGGATACCAAAATAAATGAAATGTAAAACATGGTATTAATTTTTCTTTTAAAAAGAAGGTATGGCCTGTAGAGGAAGCCGAAACTCAAATAATGGTCACGACGGCGGAGAAGTCGTTGTCGCCGCATACGTGTGACAAAAACATTCCCTTTTGTCGTTTAGTAAACACTTCATATAAAAATGATTCCTTTTGGATAAACGTTGAAGTCGAAGGGGTTTATACACCGTATAAAAGAAGGTTGGGTATAAAACAAAATATGCCTCAATGAAAGAAGATTGAGACGAAGTCCCATACCTCGTATCCGACTTGACCCAACCGTTCTTTAATCTCCGGAATAATAAACTTGAGTTAATCTCTACTTTCTTAAGAACCACTTTCAAGTTCATTATTCCATTTATACCATGTTATGAACATCATGTAATCATTTAAGTTAATAATGTTCATTTTGACGGTATTTGGTTCTTATGTCAAAAATAGACTTCTTACGCATATATGTTGTTAATTTGGTCAAAGGTTTGTTATATCCAGAATGATATTAATGATTTGGATAACATATATATCATATATATTCATCATATACATGTATTTATAATATTACATCACATTTAGAGGTAAGAAATGAAATGCACCGTTCATGGAGACGGTAAGCCGTACGTACGCATGAACGCTACTTCCATTTATATTTCATATTTTCTGGAATGGAATCATAATGATATAAGAGTATATTATAATTCCAGTATAACATCATATATAATTACATTAAATCCATCCTTTATACGTCCCACATATGGCATTAACGAATCACATCACTTTGAGGGGGCGGTAGTCTGCACTTCCTAAAATGAAGATATCGTGTATACCCATAATGGAAACAATAATGGTATTCCATAAATGAAAAATACATAAGCTTAAGGAAAGAATACACATATTATATATCATATATAAAAATAGTGACATCATAATGGCCACCTTTGAAGGTGTTAAATGAGTACTGAACAATCATCGTTTCGGGAGGCAGAATTTCGCCTTCCACGGAAACCGTATGTTCTTTAACCATTTGATGTAGTTGTGTGAGAGTGTAGCTCGGATAAATCTTATAACAACATCCTAGTATATTGAAGATACTGGTGTTGTTACAAAAATATCCTGATGTAGGAAATCTTTTTATCATTCCATAGAGTATTTATAGACAAAATTATGATTAGTATAACCCCTTCTAAAAATTGTTTTAGTAAAACAATTTATGTTAGTGTCATTTTCACCTTTATTTAAAAAAAAAAGCATTAAAGTCATTATCTCACCCAAGAGGCTCCATAGGGACCCCTAAATCGACCCATGAGTTGTCTTGGTCGTCCATGACTCTTACAATAGGGGTAGGACAAGTATCATTGTGGTTTCATATTTTTATAATATCATTATTACCTTAAATTACACTAATTACCTCTAATCGCGATTAATGAAAAAAAAGTTACTATTCACCAAAAAATTATTTTCATCCCATTGAACCACATTTTACATACTAATGACAACAATGTATGTCGGATTTTCAAAATTCAATACACATTAGTGGTAAACTTTCATTTAACTGAAAAATCAGTTTGCTTGATTACCACTTAGTGGTTTCAGTATTCATCAAAAATTGGAGTTTTTCAGAAAATTACCAAAAATTCACTCTAAGCTATATTCGATATTCTGAATTCAAAAATGATGTCTATATTACCTAATTCAAAGAATATAAGAAGAATTAATTAATTTAATAATTAACTCCCGCTGTCAAAACAAATAGCGTGTTTTTAAGAAACAATATATATCAAAAGATTGATATTTTTTTATGTCGAATTTCAAAGTGAAATTAATTCCAAAGTCCACCATTGAATAAAATGGTAAAAATATTTTATGGTTTCACTTTAAAAGCAATTCAAAAGATAATATAATCATATAAATAAATTAGATTAAAAAAGGTTTTGAATTAAAATACAACATTTTTCACTTTTTCATAAAAAATGAACTTTATCGGAAGAATAACAAAAACATACACAAAGTAAATTTTGATGTCCCAATTATAAAGAAGGATTTTATTTGGTCCAAAAGAATTTATAATAGTGACCAAAACTATATTTAAAGTGGGTTCTCCATCAAAAGGTGATAAGTGATCCTTTAGTGAAAACTAGGGCATATACTCCTAAAATTGAATTCTTTCTGAATTTTAATCCTTTATCTTTTATTGGATAAATGTAAAAACATTTAAAAACAAATATAATCATATTTTAGTTATTTCTATCCATTATCTCCAATACAATGGCTACATGTTAACTTCCATTTAAAATAATATTATTTTATTATTAAAGTGCAACGTAAGATTCCCAAGAAACTCGTTGTTGCATGTTGGGTACGCCATCGAGCATAGAGTCCCCTTTAAAGTCATATTAATACCTTATTCACAAATATGGATAAATATGAAAATGTCATATTCTTTATTTACCTGGGGTGTTACATCCTTCCCCCCTTTTGGGAATTGCATCCCCACAATTTTAAAATTGCGCTTGGAAACATCCTTGAAAGTCCCACATCGGAACAAGAGTCGGTAAAAAAATCACTTTAAAATAAAGAAAGATAAGTACAGAGCTCACCCGAGTTAACCCATACTAGGACTCCATGTAGGAAAACATAGACACGGAGGAGAAAACATAGGGTCATGTTCTGATGGAGAGTTATAGAAAACATGTTTAGGAGAAAGTTAACAATAAGAAAATCACAAACTTGTGATGGGTTAAACGGTGTTGGGTTCCCCAGTAGGAAAAGTTAATAGAAAACATTTTTTTTAAGTTACTTTTTTATTGAGGAATTTATTCATAAGGAGATATATCACTTATCATGTTGACTTTCAACTTTTACTAGATTCCTTAATCAAACTCATATTTTTTCCAAAAGACTAGTATTTAGGGAGACTTGTTCGCATTAAGAGTACTATAATCAACTTCTAGAGAATCACCTAATCCACAAAAGAGAACTATATACATCCCAGGTATTTTGGCTTTAACCAAAACCAAAACTAGAAAGGTTATTAGAAGGTCAGATAATCCAAAAAAGGATAACCCTTTATAAAAAGAAAATCTATTCTTAATCTCCCAAATTCTTCCAAAAAAACCCAAATTTCAATGAGGACCATTCGATAAAAAATTTGTCCATAAAATTCTTCAAAGTAAACCAATATAATATTGAAACCCAAATATTTGAAGGATTTAGTCACATAGCCTTCCATGTTAAATCGTAACATTTATCTCGAAACAACATCAGTTGCTCATAAAGTCTCGTATTGAAAAGTAATTAATCTAATCAAATATCCTCCATGATAGGTTAATCATTTTCATAAATAACCCAAAATCAACTTACTCTTAATTCATAAAATCATATAACTAAAAAGAATCAGTCAAACCAACCAGGGACTTCACGTAGTCCAATGGTAGGTGATAAATACCAGTCGCACTTTGGTTGTGGGTTCGATTCCCGCAGCTTTGTCCGACGCGACGGGTTGTCCCACGGTCTGCTTGTTGTCCTTTTTCAAAAACTATATAATTCTCAAAACATTTCCCAAAACGAGATAAAATCTTCAAAAATAAACATAACATATTTTAACCTCATATTTATCTCATGCCTTTCATTTTCCATCATAACATATAATAACCCATAATTACCTCAAAATTAAGCATCATATAAACCCTAACGGTTACCATTTTAATTATTACCTGAACTTCCACATCAATTGGTCATCTCATACATGATGCATTATAGAACATACCAAGGTTCACGTGGTTGATCATGACTCCTTGATAGTTGGTTTAGAACAACCACGAGTTTCCTCATTGAATACCTCATTTCATCGAGTCTCTTAATCAGAGAACCACCACAGTTTTCATCAAACCAATTGTCACTTTGGTGCCTGTGAGATCCATCCATTCACTAAAAACAGAAATGTCAGTGTGAGTATATCAACAAAACCATCATTTACTATTGTGGAAGGTAAACACTAAGATATACCTACTCATTCACTTTATCTAAAACTAGGACTCTTTCTAAAATCCTAACCATTATGGTAATGTCACTTATGCTTAGAGAATACCCTAACCTCTAAAGTTATCTAAACCGACCTCTGATACCAACTATAAGGCCCCAACCTAAAACCTTACTCGATCTTGAGTTATTACAAGATTACACGTTGAGGATCTTTTCATGTTTAGAGTTTTAGAGAATTAGTTCATAACACTTGCGTTACATTTCAAATATAAAAAAAGTGGTTACATAAAGATAGTATTCTTCTTTCCCATCAATGGAAACATATTTAAAATAATACATGGATTCTTTCTTGACACTTCCTTGACACTATCATCATATCATGTACCTTTCCCTTGACCTGTGAAAAACATTTCAAAAAAACTTGGAATGAGCAGAAAAAGCTCAGTAAGGGATATAAAAATATGGAATGGAAACATGGGTACATATATACATAAGGATGAGATCATACATTACCCATAAAACATAAGCACTTTAACATACCTCATCAAATAATGAATAAATCATTGAAATCATAAGACATAAAGGTAACTTGAGGCATTCATAACATTCTTACATAGGGAGTAACCCTCTTGGTTACGTTTGGAATACCCATCACGGTATATTCCCTAAATCTCTTCGGAGAAACCTTAACGTTTCACTCCTTCACGTTACACAATGCATTGGAGAACTATATCGGGCTCACCCGCCCTTAGTTTATCACGGAACCACCCGTTTTCATAATAATTCCCAAGAACCTCAACATAATCATATCACATAAAACATGCATAAAGAAACATAACATTCTCACATTTCAATCACAAGATATCAATACAACACATTGATATATATAAACATTATGAAAACCATTTTCGTTACCAAAATAGAAGAAAAGTAAAACATGGTATTTATGGCTTGTAGAGGAAGCTGAAACTCAAATAACGGTCACGATGGCGGAGAAGTCATTGTCGCTGCATACGTACGACAAAAACATTCCCTTTTGTCATTTAGTAGACGATTCGTATAAAAAATATTCCTTTTGAATAAACGTAAAAGTCAAATGGGATTATACACCGTATAAAAGAAGGTTGTGTATAAAACAAAATATGCCTCAATGAAAGGAGATTGAGACGAAGTCCCATACCTCGTATCCGACTTGACCCGACCGTTCTTTAATCTTTTGAATAATAAACTTGAGTTAATCTCTACTTGCTTAATAACCTTTTTTAAGTTCATTATTCCTTTTATACCATGTTATGAACATCATGTAATCAGTTAAGTTAATAATGTTCATTTTCCCGGTATTTGGTTCTTAAGTCAAAAATAGACTTCTTACACTTACATGTTGTTAATTTGGTCAAAGGTTCATTATATCCAGAATGATATTAATGATTTGGATAACATATATATCATATATATTCATCATATACATGTATTTATAATATTACATCACATTTATAGGTAAGAAATGAAGTGCACCGTTCATGGAGACGGTAAGCCGTACGTACGCATGAACGCTACTTCCATTACTATTTCGTATTTTCTTGAATGGAATCATAATGATATAAGAGTATATTATAATTCCAGTATAACATCATATATAATTACATTAAATCCATCTTTTATACGTCCCACGTATGGCATTAACGAATCACATCACTTTGAGGGGGTGGTAGTCCGCACTTCCTAAAATGAAGATATCGTGTATACCCATAATGGAAACAATAATGGTATGCCATAAATGAAAAATACAGAAGCTTAAGGAAATAATAACCATATTATATATCATATATAGAAATAGTGACATCATAATGGCCACCTTTGAAGGTGTTAAATGAGTATTGAACAATCATCGTTTCGGGAGGCAGAATTTCGCCATCCACGGAAACCGTATGTTCTTTAACCATTTGATGTATTTGTGTGGGAGTGTAGCTCGAATAAATATTATAAAAACATCCTAGTATATTGAAGATACTAGTTTTGTTACAAAGGAAGTAAATAAAAAGAGTTTAGGGGGTTTGAGAAGCAAAATAAAACAATTGAACATGAGAGAATGAATTACCTTTAGAAGTGTAACTCCTATTGATTTGAGCCTAAAGGCTTCCTTTGAAAGGGTTCTGCCCAAAGGGAATCCTCTAGGATGAGGATAGGTATGTGTAGAGAGTAAATGGGAAGGGGATGGCCGAGCCAAAGTCTTGAGGAGTGTGTGAAATGAGGTAGAGGTGGTGGCCTTTTATAAGAGGAGAGGAGGGGCACTTTTGGAAATCATGAAACTATTATTTTATTTTCAAAAGTGTTTTTTTATTTCTAAGGTCCCACATTGATATATTTCTAATATAAGATGATAATTATTCGAAATATTCCCATCCAATAGTATTTGGACAAGTGTATGTCTTAGATTTTATATTATCGTTTCATTTTACTTAAATTGTTCATTAATGAGGTCATCGTTGCATCATCATGATGTCATAATTAACTTAATTTATTTAATGTCTAAAAATTATAACAAAACAATCCAGATGTAGGAAATATTTTTATCTTTCAAAATAGTATTTATAGTCAAAATTATGGTTAGTATAACCCCTTATAATAATGGTTTTAGTAAAACAATTTATGTTAGTGTCATTTTCACCTTTATTTTAAAAAAAAGCATTAAAGTAATTATCTCACCCAAGAGGCTCCATAGGGTCCCCTAAATCGACCCATGGGTTGTCTTGGTAGGCCATGAATCTTACAATAGGGGTAAGACAAGTGTCATGGTGTTTTCATATTTTTATAATATCATTTTCACCTTAAATTACAGTAATTACATCTAATCGCGATTAATGAAAAAAAAGTTATTGTTCACCAAAAAATTATTTTCATACCATTGAACCAAATTTTACATACTAATGACAACCATGTATGTCAGATTTTAAAAATTCAATACACATTAGTGGTAAACTTTCATTTAACTGAAAAATCAGTTTTCTTGATTACCACTTAGTGGTTTCACTATTTATCAAAAATTGGAGTTTTTCAGAAAATTACCAAAATTTCACTCTAAGATACATTCGATATTATGAATTAAAAAATGATGTACATATTACCTAATTCAATGAATATAAGTAGAATTAATTAATTTTATAATTAACTCCCACGGTCAAAACAAATAGCGTGTTTTTAAGAAACATTATATATCAAAATATTGATATTTGATTATGTCGAATTTCAAAGTGAAATTAATTTCAAAGTCCACCATTGAATAAAATGGTAAAAATATTTTATGGTTTCACTCTAAAACCATTTCAAAAGTTAATCTAATCATATAAATAAATTATATTAAAAGAGGTTATGAATTAAAATACAACATTTTTCACTTATTCATAAAAAATAAACTTTATCGGAAGAATAACAAAAACATACACAAAGTAAATTTTGATGTCCCAATTATAAAGAAGGATTTTATTTGGTCCAAAAGAATGTATAAGAGTGACCAAATCTATATTTATAGAGGGTTCGCCATCAAAAGGTGATAAGTTAACCTTCAGTGAAAAATAGGGCATATACGCCTAAAATTGAATTCTTTCCGTATTTAATGCATTTATCTTTTATTGGATAAATGTAAAAACATTTAAAAACATATATAATCATATTTTAGTTATTTCTATCCATTCTTTCCAATACAACGGCTACATGTTAACTTCCAATTAAAATAATATTATTTTATTATTAGATTGCAACGTCAGATTCCCAAGAAACTCGTTGTTGCGTGTTGGGTACGCCATCGAGCATAGCGTCCCCTATAAAGTCATATTAATACCTTATTCACAAATATGGATAAATATGAAAATGTCATATTCTTTATTTACTTGGGGTGTTACAGTTTCAATTTCATACAATCCATTTTATTACCACCAATCTTCAACTGCAAAAAAAATGCCAGAGTTTTTTCCATGTACCATGAATGAAAATGAAAAGCATAATACAATAATTAAAAGGGATAATAAACCCGATGCACTGGTTGTATGATTTTGAAGCAGGGTTTTTTATTATGTAGAGAAAATGACCAACCATGCACAAATATATCTTTTTCCAAAAGCCTCTATGTTCGCTATACCATGCCAAAAATATTGGAGAAAATGTAGAAAAGGAAGATATATGGAATGGTTTGTTAAATAGTTTACTAAATAAATGGTATCATAGCATTATTGTAGGATATCTGAAATAAATGGAAGACTATAAAATAAAAAAACCTTCCACGCAAGAATGGACAACCACCACTCAAAATCATCTTGGTCCCATGGACGAATGAAATCGAAGCCATCGTCATACTTCTGAAAAATCTTTGCTACTTGCATCAAACGATGGTAACGAGCTGGAGAAAAATGAAATCTCAATGATGGAAGCAGCACAACAAGCCTTATAGCGGGATGGGATGGATTCTCTAATCAGTGCATTATATCCTTGTAAAATAAAAAATATGTAGCAAGAATGTTGCATAAATATAACACCAGACATTGGAAACAATAAAAGAGTATCACCTGTTGAGGATTTACAACCGCTCCACAATTATCAATAACATGCCAAAAATTAAGACCAGCAGCACAGTCAAAGCCTGTACAGAAACTAGAAGGAATTTTCCCCCAGTGATGATCACCATCCACTAGAAAGGCCGAGACATCACTCAAAATTAAATTAAACTGCATGTAAATCACCATCTCTCAAGCTGAGTATGGTTGATAGTTATTCTACATAAATTACACAACTTCTGGTCATTTGGTTGGTCATTTGAAGTATAATGATCTCATAGAAAAGATAAAAATGTCCATGATGAAATGTGTATAATAATGCAGGATACCAGAATGTCTTAATACTAAAATGGTTACTAAATAAAAGGAACCAACATGAAATGATCCAACACGAAATGATCCAACACCCTTCGGAAAACATAATATGGATTCAAAAACACTAAAATCCCCAAATACATGAGGTTCGAGGCAAGTAGTCACCATATAATATTACCTCGGATTAAAGCTGGTGGACTGAATCAATATGAACCCGATTTTCCCCCCTACGCATAATATAATTACCATTTGTCCATAGAAAGAAGTAAAAAATCTAAGTGGGAAATGAGAAAAATAAAATAAAATAAAAACTAAACTAAAACATACCTGTCTCTAGTGACTATACACGTCACTGCCCAACATATTAGAACCACAATACCCCATGGGTCAAATAATGTTCCTGAAATCAAGAGGGAAATAGATCCATGTTTCAAAATGATAATATCAAATAGTACATTCTGATTAATTAACAATTATTCTTCCTGTTAATGGTATATAATTATTTTGGCTCGAGTTTCAGCTTAATTTTGTTTTGTTCGATACATGTTTTTATCCCACCCGATTATAAAAGTATACTAGAGGACACAATTTATAATCAAATAGAATATATCATAACAAAAAATGGATCCACACCTATGAATAAAGTTGAACATGATAATAAAGAATGTTTGATCATATATTCTGATGAGTTATAAAAGGATAAACCAAAAAAACGGAAAACATTGAGAATTATCTAATTGATCAAGTGAATATGCAATTTTCATACAATAATAAACATGTGAAAGAACAGAAAACCATGTTTCCTAAACATAAATGTTTAGAATGTAAGAAATAATAAAGCGCACAGAAAATCAAACAATTCTGAGCTACACAGAAAAGTTCTCCAGTGTTGAGAAAAAAGCCTAATAACATAGAAGTTGATCAACCATGGATGAAATTTTAGATTTAGAAATATTGGCCCAGAAAAAGAAGTACAAATAGTAATTGGTGATTCAAAATAGGAGATATATTGTATTGATGTTTCAAAAATCCATATGTAGCTAGAAAAACTAAATCTTGGAGAGAACTGAAATTTTTTCTAGAAACTTATCAAAACCCACTATTTATGAAGCACTATATTTTATTACACCCTGAAAAATTAGTATGAACATAGTGAAATGTGAAACTACAGAGCAGAGAAAAATGATACTGAGATGCTATAGAAGTGAAAATACAATATGCATGATTCATCGGGCGCTGGATGAATCTGCACTTAGGGAACATTTCTACCCTCTCGTCTATTTCTATGAAGCAAAAATAAGATAGATTTTTGAAGAATGTTTCAAGTTTAGATGATGGTGAATGGAAACGCGAATTGAGTATAGGGCGTGCTTCATCGAGGTAGATCTCATAGGAGACAGATAATACCGGGAACACTTGGAGGAGTGGAGGGGAACCGAGTGATGGAGGGAGATGTCGACTGGGGTAGGTGGGAACTCGATCTCGATAGGAGGTGATAATCAAGCGGGAGGAGAAAACGAGGGAAATTGATACTTGGCGTTGATGTGAACAAATTATAGAGCCAGAAAATGAAGGCATCATCACAGTCAATAGAGGTAATTAGTGTGGATTAATGCGAAGGATGGTATTGGAGTACAAAGATGTAAATAGTGCATGGGAATATGAGGAGTGGACGGGAACTGAGATTAGGAGGAAGACGGCGACTGGGGTCTGTATGGACTATAGGTCGATAGGAGAAAAAGTGCACGCATGGGGAGAATCCGAGTGATACCGCGTGCGGAAGAGGGAGTGAGGCAGAAGAATCGTTATGATGAAAAGGAAGACAACGAACCCTAGGTCAATAAGAGATGAACCTCGAGCTAGAGGAGAATCTGAGGTAAACCACATGCTGAAGAGGGAGAGAGGGGGAGGAAGGGATTGATGCGAAGAAGGTGCATGGAATTCAGGTAGAGAAGAAACATGGGTTTCTAAATGTTGGACACATGGAATGGAGAGGAACCTAGGATTAGTATAGTTTGTAGATACCATGTCTCCACTATGTTTTCATTCAATAATATTTATGAAAGTAGTAAATTGAACATGTTGAAGAACCTCAATTCACCCTGACATGTTTATAGGTTTAGTTTCAGAATTATGAAATTACTTTTTATTTTTAGAAAAAAATATATTACTCTTGATAACTATAGGTAAAGAGGAAGATGTAACATTTAAAATTTTCCTAGTGGGAAGAATATCATTGGTCCCATGTCATCATATAGTAACTTCAATGACGGTAACATCATTATCACTGTTGAGAATTTTAAATCTAATAATGATGAACTACCAAAGAATAATAAGTGGTTAAATATTCGATTTTATCACTATATGATAGATCCATAAATTCCATGATCTCACCATTAGCTTGGGGATGATTCTAGAACATCTATATATTTAAATATAACGCCAAAATCTGATCATGATACATCTTGGTCATGTTTTCTCATACCTGAATCCAAGAAATATTAGAATAGTATTAACATATAATCAATCTATAAGAAACACTGTTGTGCGAATATTTATATAGGGAATCAACCATGATAAATAATAATCATGCTAGTAAACATATACAATATCAATTGGTATGTTTTTTTTGGGTAAAGATATCAAAATATAAGAAAGAATAAGATCACATGAAATCTTGGTTAAAGATGAATATGTGGAAGTTTAATGTCATTTAACCACATTCTATGAGGGAATGGTGACAATGTAATGATTTAATCAAGGATAACTTTAATAAATAAGAAAAAATTGGAGTATCTAACATAATGAGAAAAAGAAAACATTGTTTCCATGTGCTACAATATTTCTAACACGTCAATGGATAAATAAATCTTGGAAACATCACATTCTCTTGTGCCACAAAAAGTCTCGGTGAAATCGGACACAAACCATACCCTAAAAAAACTAAATATTAAAAGATATAAATATGAAATAATAACTGAGGTAGAAGAGGAATATTTACCTCTATCCATTTAAAGTAGAAGAACCCCATAAGTAATTTTTTGAGGTGGAATCCAGAATAACTATTTTTTTTCCTTAAAAAAACAACACCCATCCCTACTGGGTAACCAATCTACCTCCACTGTGTACCTGATGGCCCTTATAAAAGGTCCGCTACACATTCCATCCCACTGAGTACCTGGTACCCCTCCATCAGGTACAGTATAAAGGGTGTAGTTTTTTACAAACCCATTAAGAGGCACCTAGTGACTCCCAATTGAATACCCAATAACTACTATAGTTTATTGTGGTTAGCCACCACCCTATGATTTGGAAACCAACCCTCTAAATAACCATTAGACTCAAAGGATAACACATCCTAGAGATGTATTAAATCTTGAAATTCCAATTCATATCCCAATTCTCAAAAAACTCCCTTCATCAAACAAAAAAAAATTTCCTCTAAAATTACCAACCCTCTAATTGTCTGGGTCATTAAAAACTCCCAACCATAAGAATTTCAATCCTTGATAAGCGTCCAGGATGATCCCCTGATTCCCAATTTGACCATCAAAATTTGATACCATCACTTTTTATCCATTCCAATTGTCCACAACTCCACCATGCAGATTACCAATCTAGACTATCTAGTTCTTCACCGAAAACCACTTGTCCCTCACTCCACCCATATAAATTATAATTAGAATAATGTATCTAATTCAAAAACCTATTTACCATACTCAAACATGTGAAACTATTCCAGTTTACTTCAACACACTGATAAAAAAATAATGAACACGTAATTGATCATAAAAAGGAAGAAGAGGATCACCTAAAGGGGGTTGGACACATCGAAGGCAGGCCGGAGGAGGTGGCAAGGCCACCTAGGGGCAGCGTCGGTCGGGGAGGTGATGTGTCCCGCATTCTGTGGATGTGGCTCGTAGTGGGGTTACCATGTTCGGTGTCAGCGATGAGCATCATCGCGAGGGTCACCATTGGTGGATGAGGATCGGGGATAGGAGAGGTCGCCATGGGTCGGGGAAGGAGGGTCACGCGCAGTGGGTATCGGGGAGGAGGGCACCGCCGTCAGAGATTTCGAGGGTTCGGAGGGTCTCGAGGGGCACTGTCAGTGGAGGAGGATCAGGGAGAGGAGGGGCTGTCATGGGTTGGGGAAGGAGGGTCACACACAGTGAGAGATGTCCAGGGTTCGGTGGGTCGCCTCAGTCAGTGACATTGTTTCGGAGGGTTGCGATCGCGGGAGGACGGAGGACAAGCCTGATGCAATTTAAAAAAACAATTGGGGGAGAATAAAGGAGGATATCGACGAGATTTGGAAAATAAGACAGCGCAAATTTTTACCACGACAGAATGTACAAATCGTGGCTGTAAATAAGCTATAGCCACATGCCTATATAACAGTGGCTATAGCATAAATTTCCTGTAGTGTCGTGACCATCGAGCATATTTGGAAAGGCAGTTTCTGAGTCTGAGGGAAAAGGAGAAGATAATATTGCAAATTATGAGGCTAACATTACACAGTTAGCAAGGCATGATGTAGATTATATACATAACCCAATAAGTAATATTGATCATTTCATTGATGGGTTAAAATTGTTTCTCCGTCGAGCATTAGTCTCACAATCCTTCTCATCATTCAAACATATTGTCTCATGTGCTATCAAGATAGAAAAAGAACTCTCTAAGTCTTACAAACTTAAAGAAAAGCAAGAGAAGAAGAGATTTACTGATCACTCTTGAAATGGAAATAATGGGAAGAAGGGAAAAGTTGAATATCTATACTGCAATAAATGTGGGAAGAAACACCCCGATACTTGCTTAAAGGGAATGGGAGTCTGTTAAAAGTGTGGTGAAAAGGGCCACCAAGATCGTTATTGCACGGGGAAGAAAGAAGCTACCGATGTTCAATGATACAACTGCAGAGAGATGGGACATTATGAAAATGAATGTCCTAAGCTTCTGGGGAACTTACCTCCGAAAAGGCCAAGGGATCAAGGATAAGCTTATCCTATCACTACTACTGAGGTAGAAGCTCCGAAAGACATGGTGGCGGGTAATTTAATGGTTTCCTCAAGTTTAGCCAATGCTTTATTTTATTTTAGATCATTGCATTGTTTCATATCTTCCTATTTTTCTAAAAAAATTAGATATTTCCTATTTTATTTAAAAAGGGAATTGTCAGTTAAAACTCCTAAGGGAAGTATCATTGAAACAAGGTTTTGTGAATCAGTCCCCATTAGAGCACATAAATGTTCTTCATCTACTGATCTCATCATCATAACCATGATTGAATTGTATATAATCCTCAGTATGGATTTGCTTTCGGACCATGATGTGAAAATTTATTATAAGAAGAAGTAGGTTATGATTTTTGATGATGATGATAAGGAACACTTTATCTTTAGAGAAGAATCATCACCACCTGATTCTTATCTAGATCTACCCCAATAGATCAACTAAATTCTATTATCAGGGAGGAAGATAATGAAATAACTATGGTCAAGGAAAGGAATGTTCAAATAGAGGATGTACCTATTGTGAGATAATGTGTTGATGTGTTTCCAGAAGATTTACCCGGACATACTCTAGAATGAGAAAGTGAGTTTTACATTGATTTAATTCCTAGATCAAGGCCTATATCAAAGACCCCTTATAGAATTGCCAATGTGGAATTGGTGGAAATAAAGAAACAACTAGAGGAATTGAGTAATAAGGGATTTTTTCACCCTAGTGTTTCTCTATGGGGAGCCATGCCCCGTTTGTTAAGAAGAAATATGGATCTATGAGGTTATGTATCGACTACATGAAGATCAATGCTATAACAATAAATAACAAGTATCCCCTACCTCGCATTGATGATTTATTTGACCAACCTCATGGTGATCTATACTTTTCAAATATTTACCATCGATCTGGAAACCATCAGTTGTGTATGAAGAAGGAAGACATTCCGAAAATAGAATTTCGAACTAAGTATGAGCATTAAGATTTTATAGTAATGCCTTTTGGGATGAGTAATGCACCCTCTGTTTTCATGGATCTAATGAACAGAGTTTTCAAGGAATATCTCAATGATTTTGTAGTGTTATTTATTGACGATATCGTGGTATATTCCAAAATCTATGAAGACCATGAAAATCACTTGCGCATTACCTTGAAGACTCTTAGAAGACACAAATTATATGGGAAGTTTAGAAAGTGCGAATTCTGGCATTAGTAGATTTCTTTTCCTGACCATATTGTCTCCAAAGATCGAATCTCTATTGATCTTTCTAAGACCAAGGAAATCCATGAATGTTCATCACCGACGAGTGTAACTAAGGTATGAAGTTTTATTGGTTTAGTAGGTTATTATTGGCATTTCATCCAGAATTTTGCCCGATTTTCTATCCCATTAACGAAGCTCACACGTAAAGGGGTTAAATTTGTCTGGACAAAAGAGTGTGAAGAATGTTTTGAAGAACTAGTGAAAATATTTGCAATGGCCCTATATTGACTCTACCATCTGGGAATGATGGGTTTGTTATTTATAGTGATGCATTGAAGAAATTACATTGTTGTGTCCTTATGAAGAATGATAGAGTTATTCCCTATGCATCACGACTGCTGAAAATTTAAGAGAAAAACTATCCTACTCAGGATCTTGAGTTAGCTATTGTAATCTTTTCTTTGAAGATATGGAGAAATTATCTCTATGGTGAAAAATGTGAGATATATATCGATCACAAGATTTTGAAGTATATTTTCCCACAAAAAGGACACAACATGAGGCAAATGAGATGACTTGAACTACTCAAGAATTATTATTGCATGATACACTACCACTTGGGGAAGGCAAATAAGGTGGAAGATGCTTTGAGCAGAAAGGATCATGGAGTTCTAAATTAGATGAGAGTTGAAAAGGATTATATATACATGGATCTAGTAATTATGGATATGGGAATCACCATGGAAGTTGAAACCTCAATACATTTTCAAATGGTCTTCAAACCATCTTTAATAGAAAGGATAAAGGGTTCTTAGACTGATGATGAAGAATTTCAAAAGAAGATTGAAGTTGAGAATGATAGGAGATTGAGTGACTTTGTGTATGAAGATGGAATTTTAAAATTTGGGAAGAGACTTTGTGTTCCCGATATACCTGATCTAAAAAGGGAATTGTTGGATGATGTTTATAGTTACGATTTCTCTATACCATATGGGAGTACCAAGATGTATAGAGATTTGAAGGAACATTTTTGGTGGGACAACATGAAGAGGGAGATTGCTGATTTTGTGTCATGATGTATGGTTTGTCAACAAGTGAAATCTTGAAGGCAACAACCAGGAGGATTCACAAAACATCTTCCCATACCTGAGTGGAAATGAGACAATATCACGATGGACTTTGTCAAGGGACTACCAAAGACTCCTATAATTAATGATGCAATATGGGTCATTGTTGATCATCGTACCAAATCAGCATATTGTCATGCTATAAGAGAAGATATACCACTTGAACATCTATCAAGGATATATATTAATGAAGTTGTGAGACATAATGGAGTACCCTATAAATTGTTTCGGATCATGATCCCTATTTTAAATCTAGATTCTAGGAATGTATTCAGAAGTCCTTGGATACCGATCTTTTTTTGAGCACTGCCTACCACCCTCAAATAGATGGACATTCAGAACGGACTATTCAAACCTTAGACGAAATTTTGATATCCTTCTCACATGATTTTTAGGGTATGTGGGATCAATATTTAACTCTCTTAGAATTTTCATATAACAATAGCTTCCATTCAAGTATTAAGATGACACTATATGAAGTGTTATATGTAAAGAGATGTCGCACACCAACCTATTGGGATGATGTTGGGGAAAGAAAACTCGTAGGCCCAGAACTGGTGGAGGAAATGATGGAAAAGGTAAAGGTAATCCAAAACCACATCAAAGCAGCTCAAAGTAGGCAGAAGAGAAATACTGAAAACTGAAGGAAGGATTTGGAATTTCAGGTAGGAGATCATGTTTTCTTGAAGGTATCTCCATGGAAGGGAGTTATATGTTTTGGTATGAAAGGTAAATTGAGTCCCAGGTAGATAGGACCTTTTGAAATTCTATAACTAATTGGGGTTGTAGCTTACCGTTTGGAAATTCCGCCAAGTCTCTCCAAATTTCCCGATGCATTACACGTATCACTATCGAGAAAATACATGCCTGACCCAATGCATGTAATCAGTTTCGAGGAATTAGAACTGGAACTCGATCTGTCTTATTGTGAAGAGCCCGTCAGGCTTCTTGATACAAGAGAAAAGTGCTAAGAAACCGGACGACTCGTCTAGTAAAAGTTATATGGATAAACCATAACATGGAATAGGCAACATGGGAACCCGAGGAACCTATGATGAAGAAACTCCGGAGTCTTTTCATGCAGTAGTATTCTAGAAATTTCAAGGATGAAATTATATGTAGGAGGGGAGAATGTAACACCTCAATCTTCCACGGTACGCTTCCCTTTGAATAATACAATAGTGTGTGTTGTACGCAACTTCAAGTTCTAACACACACCACAACCAATCAAACTATTAGTTATGAATAGTAATACCCACTTTTTGAGTTTTTATAAATTTTATCTTTTAAAATGGACTTCATTTTTGGATTCGGATTATCGAAATTTTCTTAGGGTGCATTTTTGGTATTTTTAGGAAAACTTTCAGTTTTTTATGAATATTGAAAAACACTGAGTTATAGTTTAAAACAAATTTTTATTTAAATAATTATTTATTTTATTTAAATTTAATTAAGGTCAAAATAGATACATAATACCTACATAAGTACAATGTAATTCATTGGAGTTAGTTTAGAATAATTTTAGATATATAAAAATTTTATGGAACTTTTCACCGTCTTTTACCCACCTCCTATAAGAATTCGGAAATTCACATAAAACATAATTTTACCGCTTATGTGAGTGGAATTTCGAAAATAGGAGAGACACAGTTAAAATCATGGAGTAAAATGTGGTTCAATAAGATAAAAATAAATTTAGGTCAATAGTAACTTTTAACTTTTATTTATCATGGTTAAAAGTAAATAGGGTAATTAAGGGTAAAAATGAAATTAATATTACCCTAAAACATAACCTAATTCTATTGGACAATTTTATCTCGACAAAAAACAACCTTAGGAATAAAATAATATCATTCAGGTCCACATGGATTAGATTAGGACATTTATTATTTTTTAATTCAAAGAAAAGTTAAAAGAGTAAAAATCAATTTTTAATAACTAAAACATTTTTAATATAGGGTAATACATAAGATAAGATCGATTATAAATATTAATTGTAAATCTAAAAATATTTCCTACATAATGGTATTTTACTTATAATTTTTAGAAATTAAATAATTTAATTTATTTATGACAGAATGGTGATGCAGTAATTACCTAATTAATGAAATATTAAAATAATTAATATTATAAATATCAAAATAAATGTAATTTGAGACTTTTTATGAATTCCACTAATTTTATAGGTTAATATGACATATAATTATTAGTTATATAAATTTCTATCGATGTAATAATGCTGTTATGAAATTATCCAAAACAAAATACCCAATAGTGTCAAAATTGACATAAAAGAGTTTTTAAAACAAATATTATATTATTAATTTATTTTCTATTCCTAAAAATATAAGGTTCGGAAAAAGAACTTATATAATTATAGGTTTATCATTAATGGTCCACTTTGGGGTCTCTTGGAGGTATATAGTATGTTTATTAACTATATAATATAAAAATACAATGAGACATTGTAATTTTCCAATTATTTAACTAAGAGTTAAATCAAAAAGATAAAGTTTATATAGTGACCCAAAACTATCTAAAACATATTGGTTGAGTGGTTTTAAACCTATCCCCACGTTATCCATTAAATAATATAATATGGAGCTATTAGAAACAAAATATGAATTTATTATAAAATAATATTTGTAGTTTTTTCTAAGGTGCCCCTCACACCTCTTATAGAAGGTCACTCCCCCTTCTCTCTAATTCACACCTTCAAAGCCTTTTTTCTCGGCCAACCCCTGCCCAAATATTCTCTAAACTTCCCTCAATTCATCCAAGAGGGATTAATTTGATCATAAATACAACTTATGTATCCATTTTGATCAAATCAAAAGGAAGAACCCGAAGAAGGGGTAATGTTTTTACCACCCTCTTTCAAGTTCATTTCTTCTTCAACTTCTTCTTTCTTTTTTATTTCCATTATAAAATAATAAATCCAGTATATTTTATATATTTAGATGTTATTATAAATATGGTACAAAAATATTCAGTATTATATCCTTCCTTTGAATGACATGTCACCATACGCGCATACGTACGGCCTGCCGTCTCCACGTCATGGTGTAATTGTTATTCATTACATTATTATGTAGATGGGTATAATAATGACATGTAATTAATATAAATAATAAATATAACATGATAATGATTCTTTATATATGATATACCATCGAAATATATATTATTTTAATATCAAAATAAATATATTGTCGCTCATGCGTACGTATGGATTACCGTCTCCACGAATGCGATGATATTCATTCCCCATCGTACCCATTCATGACTAAATTTCATTTGATGATTAAAAATAATTTTTAGAGACATGATATCATATTGGATATGAATAATATGCATCCCATCCATAACAAATATTTCTCACATAACAAAGAATATAAAGGAAAACAAATCAGTTAACACCCGAAACGATGATAATACTAAGATATTATTAACAAATCAATGTTAATAGATCAGTGATGATATCATATTAATGTATATAATTATTGTATAATTTAATAACAATTATTTCACCATTATAGAGGAGGTTAAACTACCCTCAACCAATGTAAAGTACAAGGTAAGGGTTTATTTTACAATCTCTTCATTATCCGAGGTTGTTTATATGTAATTATCTTCTGGGACCTCTTTATCATCTGCATCCATGTTTCTTAAAATTGTATTTTAAATCATTCGTACTATTTTATAGACTGTGGGTTAAAGTCATATATATCCTTGTTTGACTTTTTATAAGATTTTTATAATGTAATCTTTCCATCCTTTTCCAAACAAGTTGCTTTTTGACCTTTTCGACAGAATTAAGGTAAGAATGTATTTTTTGTAACTTTTGTGGTGGGTGCAGCTATTTTTGGCCATTTTAAAATTGTCAAATCTTCCCTTACAAGCTTATAAGAATATTTTCAAAGTAAATGTTTTATTTTATAATTATGTGACTTTTAAATGATTTCAAAAAAAGAGATATTTCTCTCAAATTGTTTTCATTTCATCTATGTCAACATCCTTTGATGGATTTTAAGATTATTTGAAGTTGATTTATTATGATACAAAACATCCATATATTATTGATGATTTTATTATATGTTTGACTATGGATGTGTTATTTTTATACCATTCATTGTTTATGGAAAATGTATTGACATTTCGTATTCTATTTTTAATACGAATGTTTATGTTATGTTTAAACCTATTCATATGAGGAATGCATTAGACATAATAAGTTATGGGTGGAGCCTGCTATAGCTCCTAGATGTATCGTTAGGTCTCTTAAGACAAAATAGTGTCTTGGAACAAGGCCTTCACAAAATCATATTTGTATTCTTGGCACAATACCTTGACTATGTGGTTATGATAGTCTGTCATTATGCATTCCATCATTATGAAAGTGGTTATAGATATTGAATGTGATTATTCGACTAGTAGAATATCCATGTCAATAAGTAAATGACATTTTTTCATTTTATTTCTGCCATATTATGCTAAAGTTCATGTTTAAAAGGATTTTGTTTTTCTTATACATTTCCTTAAATGTAAATGCTTATTTATAAATGTTTCCACGATATTGTTATCCTTACTGGGCATCTGAGCTCACCCCTTTCTATGTTTTATTTTTCCCAGTATTTGAAGAATTATTTTATGAATGACCTGTAGGGATAGTATTAGGGGATATGAGTGTGGACTATGAAGACAATGTTGTTGTAGTTTTCATTTTATGATGTAATGTAAACTTTATGAATGTATCTAGTGATTCCATGGCTACTAAACTAATATGTCTTTCAAGAGTTGATCTTTTGTGATCATGCCAATGTTATGTAATAATGCATCGACTTTGGGTAACTGGGGTCAGGGCGTTACAACTCTGGCTCTGTTGTATTTTCATTATCAACCCACCAAGTCAATGGTTCCTTACTTCAAGTAGAGGAAAAAGCTTTTCTATCAGGTTTAACCTTATTTCACCTTAGAAAGATTGTTCTCTCAGAGGCTGAAACAAATTCAATGGTCCTTCACAATGCCTTTATATGGTAGGTGCGTCGTTCCATGGTCGATAAACTACACCATCGGGAAGTGCAAAGGCATGATCAATAATAACATCAATGTCATTCACACATGGAGTGAGGGGAACCGTGTTGCAGATCAACTTGATTCACTTGATGTCCTAGTCTCAGAGAACATCTATCTCCACCATAGACGTAGCATGAAACTTGAGTGCGCCAATATGATTAGAGGGGATTCCCTCAGCCATCATTATTTCAATCCCCCATAGGACTTCATGTTTGTTGGTTCTATGGCTCTTGTGACTTTTTATTTTAATAAAATAAATAAATTATTATGATCTTTAATGAAAATTCAACATCTACAATTCATGTACATTTCATTTATATGATTTAAGACTATGTTCAACAACCAAATATTTCTCTTTTATCTTTCATTATTCTTTTGATACTTTTGAGTATTACTGATCATATTCAAATCGAATAGTAGTATGGTGATAAAATTTTCATAAATGTTACATGGATGGTCACATATTCTAATAACCTCATCCATTTTTAAAAATTTATTCACAACCATCAACGTTGAATTATTATGTTTTCTTATGTAATTTTTTATTTTTAGGGAGCTTAATCTACCTCAAGTGATACCTACCATAACTTATCAAATCATAAGATTATTGGAAGTTAATATAATTGTCTATTTCCATTATCCAAAATTCTCAATAATTCCAATAACAATAATAAAATTAATATTTTCCTATGAAAACAAATTCTTTTCAAGATGACAACACCTAATTTTGTTTTTATCTTTTGGTCATTCACATTTCCCCTTTTTTTGAAAAAATAGCCTCCTAAAACGTTCTTCTTTGATCAATGATTATTTATAGCCTGTCTTGAATCACTATTTTTATCATTTTTTACCTTTAATTCATTGCTCATTTAATTTCCATATTTATGATAATCATCTTGTTTTCCCATAAACTTTACATTCTCCACCATCGAATTTAACATAAATTTTTTACCAATACTTTTAATATATGTTTCAGAAATTTAATGTGATATTTTTGGGATAATGTGATTCTAGTAATTCTATGTATCTTTAACATCTTCTATAACCACATTATCTAAGATTTCCCCAACTTCATGAATACAATTTTTAATATTTGATTTGTACTTGTACAATACCTTTTCGACATTGAATTTTTTTATTGGAAAGTATAAAGATCATTCTCATTAATTTTAAACCTTTATTATATTTAACATTTTAAATTATTTTCCTTATGAAGAATCTTATTCTCATAATAAATCTTCTTCATCAATCTTAAATCTTTTTCTTCATTATCATGATATTTGTTTCTTGAAAATGTATTATATTATTTTAATTTTTTTATCACCGTAATCAAAATTATGTATTTTAAAAACATTCATTGTGTTCCCACTTCAACAAAAACTCGATTTACATTTCTTTATCAATCCTAGTATCACTACTCTCAGCACATCGGAATTATTCCTCTATTCACTTCAGTAAAAAGTAATTTTCATCATCACCACCATAATTATCAACTTCCTCATCACCATCACTACTCTCACCATTTAAAAATTTGATAACAATTTTCTCTGTTTCATTTAGATAAATCATAACCCTTCACTTTTGAATAATATATTGATTTATTAGACCTACTAAAATATATTCTTGGATAAATCCATTGGGTATTCAACGTTATCTTTATAGTCATCCTTTTATTTCATCTTTGGGTAGTTTTCCCCAAAATTTTCAATGACTTCACACTTAAAACACTTCGGTGGAAGATTCCCCTTAATCTTTTCTTTTTTCCAATTCTCATAATTCTATAGATGAATGACATGATTTTTTCAAATATATATTTAATATATTATTATTTATATAAATCATATTCTTTCAAAACTATTTATTTCATAGAAATATATAGTTATGAGTCTTTAAATTGAACTTTCATTTTAACATTACCTCTATTTTTGATGAAAAATACATTCTATATCTCATGTGAAATAAGTATGTTGTGTTGATCTTCTGATATAATTGTACCTGAATCACAGAAATTATGTGACGATATTTTTTCATCCAAATTGTCATGTAGAATATGTAGTGTATTCTCATCAACTATTATATCCTCCAACATGTCACTAAAATCTCCAATAGTTCTCAATATTTTATTAACTCGAATGTGGATGTTTTAGATTATTTAAAATTATATCATTTTGAAGTCTTCAAACGTTAAACTCCAACCTTATAGTTTATCTTACATCAAATTTATGTTTAATTCATAGATATTTTCAAACTAATAACATATTCCATTTGATATATTAATACTTTTACCTTGATAAATTTATTCTATGATAGATATGGAAGAATTTATTTCTAAGAACATCCATCATTCTCTATGTTCTTTTCCAAGTCACTTTTGTAGAATCAACTTCTATATTTGGGAAAAATTCATCCATTGTAGCCTCCAAAATATCAATGCATATAGATAACATTTAGGGAAACATTCAATCTTTCAATATGAAGTTAAATTTCCCATAAAAAGTTTGAAAGACTGTGTGGTTCACTAAATTCATTTTTCTAATTATGTACAATCAAAATTAAAAAAATCAACTTAAACATATGAATTCTTTTTCCTCACACTCTAAAAAATAGATCATAAATTAAGGGGAACTGATCACTGATGCCACTTTCAAAGGACCATCAATATCGATATGAATTCACTAATATGGGTTATTTGTGAACAAAATTATAATTATTTTTCTTTTTGAAACAACCTTAATAACCTATTAAAGATAATTTCTGATCACTATTACACACTCCAAATTACACACACAATAGGTACAACATATTTTTACCTAGTTCACTATAAAAAAAATGAGTATCTAGTATTTGGTATAATTTTGATTCACCTGAGATCATATATTGCACCAGTTTCATCATATGGATTATAATGAGTAGGGTTTATCCTTTACTCTTGTTACACAATAGTCTCACAACTATGTAAAGTGGTTCCATGCTAATACAAAATTATGAAATCAAATTAAAAAAATTAGATTATTTATCCATTTTCATGTTATAAATTAATATTACTTGTATTTTTCTTCACACAAAAAACATAGTTTGTCATGCATCCAAGATCTTATCATTTATGTCACACACAACATCTATATAAAATTAAAATTTTAATATCAAATTCAAATAAATAACTTCATTCAACTTCTCTAACTACTTTTATCAACATATACCACTTATTATTATCCAATTTTAGTAACTAGATGGGACTAGATGGACTCTAAAACAATTCAAATTGTGACCAAAATATTCACGATGAAACTAACCAGTTTACCTCAACTAAAAAAAGTATTCTTCCTTTCCAGTCCATCAAACTTCTTCACTACACAAACTATATTAGTCCCTTAGAATAAACTAGACTTTAATTATCATGGTTTCTCATCAAAACACAATTATACTCTTATTTTATCCTCAAGTTGATATCAAAGAAACTATAATAATTTACACATTGTGAACCATCACATCATGATTTTACTTCATGATATTTATTTCATAAATTCCAGCATTAGAATCATCTTATTTTTTAATACTTATTTAAAAATATCCTTCTAAAATATACACCTTAATTTTGGGAATTTATCCTCTTAAATTTCCTTTTAAATGGTGAAGTTTTTATAATAATTAACGTAAATATTTTTTTGAAATGTTATACATCATAATAATCCCTAACATATATTATGTATCATGTAATATACATAAAAATTTACATATAAAGCATGTTTGATGGAATTTTACAAATTTCTCTCCTTATTAAAAAAAATTATACATTTACTTGTAAAAATGTTATGCAACCTTATAAATATATTATCTATCACATAATATATATATTTATATATATATATTTTTAGATTTATATATCACACCTTGTACCTATGGATTTTCCAATACTCTTCTGAGAAAAAAATTATGTACACTCTTAAAATATAAAATCTATTCAAACATTATGTTATGTATTCATCAAAATGTTATTTATATGAAATTTATTTCTACCTTTTCAACATATGTGATCTTGAGAAGAATATATTATGCGTTGAATATAATAAATTATGCATCTGTGGAGTTTTATGATTTTTATGTATTCTAAGAATAATAACCTTACACATACTAATATGATTTCCCTTTTTCAATTTGAAGCACATGTAAATATAAAAACCATACACATAGGTATAGTTTTTTTTAATTCATACATTATTCTTTCTAACTCTAAAAATCTCCATAATAACTCCAAAAAAATCAAAATTTACTCAAAACACATACAAAATCCTTAACAAACTTCACCTCACATATTAAAATTTACTTCATGTGAATTTGAATATGATTTATGTGTTGAGAACAAAATAAAACCTAATAAACTTATAAAATTCTTCACTTATCTAAAACTTCATCTCTAGAGAAATATCACTTGTTAGAGGAAACATATTAAGTTTTAAAATATTGTGATATGACCGAATAATGGGTGCAACACTAAGAGGTATGGGGATGAATTGGCAGAGGTAATATTTTAAAATTTCTTTTTTTTATAAATTAAAAAATTAAATTGGTTTTGATTCAATACTATCAAAACAAAACTACGCCTTTTCTAAATAAATGAAGAACTAAATGAAGGATTAGGCACACAATTTTTAAATGTTTTTGTTTCAGTGTGGATAACAACTCCATGATGTGTCCAACTGCAATCCTAGTCCACATATTTTAAATTATAATTTTCTGATTAATTACAAATGGGTAGGTTAGGTATCACTGTATATCCATTTATTTCTCAACATGTACACACCATCCCATTGGAGTTATAGAATTCAACTATTAACATTGTGATCTGAAGAGTTTGAGTATGCTCACTTGGGAATCATGGTTTCTTTATCTATAATTGTTGATATTACACTTCAAACCTTCAAGAATATCATTATATAATACAATAACATCCCAAATAACTTAAACCTTTTATAATTATGAAAATATAATCTAATCATTTGGCCTTTCTCAAAATATGAATAATCAAAAATTAATATACTTCTCAATATTTTTATCAAATATTAAATCACTGAATGGATCGATAAATTCATATTTTCTGCTCAAGTGGGACTCCCAAATTTAAGATATATATTTTTACATTATTTTTCTTAGTCTTATAAATTCTACAGTTTATAGAAAAATGATTCCCTCTAATTAGGAAATCTCAAAATTTATGAATTATTTTCATTCATCGAATTTAATTCTAGCTCATGTCCTAGAAAACTAGCAAAACTATATTGTAAAATGAGATCACCCAATCATGTACTCAAACAATGTTTTATATGTGAATTTACCACAATTAGAAAATATTTTCTCCTCAATTTAACAATTGTTCCAATTGTAATTCCATAAATACAATTCATCCATTTTTTATAATTTTTGTGATAAATAATAATTCATGGGAAAATATTAGCTATAATCACCATTATCAAAATTCAAAAAAATGCATTTGTGAATTACAAAGGGTTCCTATATTGATCTTATATTAATTCAATATATCAAAATAAATTAATATCTTCTTTAATCTACATGTGGTGTGATGTATCTTTTCATGATACAAAATCACTTCATAACTCAAACACATGAAATCATATATTGAATAACTCCCTAATTTTCTAAAAGTGACTTATGAACTTATAATAAACACAACATTTTCCAAATCTACTTCCAAAAATTCATCTATATTAAATCACTATTAATATATTTGAAATATATTTATTTCAAAACAGTAAACTACTTATGCAATGATCACTATTTTAATTTCTCACACAAATAATCTTCAAGAAAAATATTAATTCTGATCTCTTAATCAAAGAATATCATCTTGGCCATCATTAAATTTAATTAAATTAATTTATTTATTCTCGAAATATCAGTTTCATGATCCTTCCTAATTCTCAAAATTTTGTAATTTAATGAATATTATAATGTTGCTATGTACCTTATGAAGAACTATGGATAACCTTATGAAGTATATAAACCTTATGAAATACTATACTCAACCTTATTATGTCCAAGTAAACGTATGCAGTTTTTAACCTTATGAAGTTGGAACCTCAAAAAGTTCTAATAAATCACTCTATGCTTAGTTAACCTTATTATTTCAAACCTAATGAAATTTAAAACCATATAAATATTATTAAAATGACATATTAATCCCTTAGAAAACATTATAATGTTATGAATAAACCCATTGAAAATGTATTATGAACCTTTCAAACATTTCCTTTGTTATTTTTCACATCTAATTCAACCTTATAAATTACAATTTGAAGCATATGAAGTTTTTAAATGACATTATGAACTCTAGAATAAACCATTAATAAAAACTAGGGAAACATTACAATTTCTAGTTATTTTACATTTTCTATATTTTATACAGAATTCTATATTCACTTAAAATAATCAGAAAACCTAATAAGATGATCTCAGGTATTCTGAACTCATCTAAAAACATTTACAAAACTTCATCAATTTATCAAAAGGATTCAATAAATATCAAATATGGTTGAAAATAAATAAAATCATTCAAAAACATCATAGGTAACTTCAATAAATCCAATTTTATTTTGTGTCAATTTATTCAAGTCCATCAGTTTCGCTCGATTCTTATAAAGTATTCAACAATGTATATCAGAATAATTAAATCATTATATTTCATAAATGATATGTTTTTTAACACCACAATACAATATTAGGTAGTATTTTAGAGCAAATAACTTCTCTCACTGATAAGAGATTTTGGATAGGTGACTTAGATGTAATACCGCTAAATTCACAGATTAAATTATACCCCATTTATAAATAACCTCGTATTTAGATTACAACTATACAAGTAAATAGAAAACCCCCTCTAATAAAGAAAAAATGACAAATAAGAGTACCATAATGTTTTTGTATGAGTTTTGTAATTTCTCTCCCACATTGAAAACATATTCTAAATCCTTATGGGGTGGGGTTATTTCAACATTCAATAAGTTATAGGGGAATGATGAACTTTAAGTGTCAGATTCAATTCCTCAAATATCTCACTTAGTGTTTCCCTTGTAAAAATATTTATAGTTTGACCTATTTTGAAAATTTAACCATGTTTAATATCATTAATGGCTACTTTATATTTAACTTAATGGCATAAATATAAATGTGTTTTGATTTATAGTCACACACTAGGTACTTTGATCTATTAAGAATAGTATTATTATGAAAATTAATCTTCAGTGGACTCTTAATATCTACTTTTATTTTTTCCAGTTTTACCTACATCCATAAAAACTATGTACTATCATGAATTATTGAAATATAATCTCCCTCATCCAGGATTATAGAAACATATATTTTATTCTTGTTCGGCAGACCTACACAGCTTTTATGAAGGAGTAAAGCTCTAAAAGATGAGTATTTTTTGTCATCATAGTCTCCTAAATAGTATGAATCTGTGTATCTTTAAAAATTGACATCATATTTAATTCCATACAGTCAGATATAATTCAATGTACCAATGAAATATCTCAAAATTAATTTATCTAAAAACATATGATACACATTAGGATCATATTGAAACCTTTCTGAATGATTGAATGAAAACACAATATCCTTTCTATACACTGTAAGATTATTTAAACTTATAATGATTCTCCTAATGTAATTTTGATTGACCATGATTAAAAATTAATTTTTTCAAAACTTTGTCTATTCTTATATGAGTATTTAATCTTATTTTTAATCCTCCATTCAAAATCTTATCAATTATTATATGGCATATTACTCTTTGGATCAGAATATATGGCGATTTTTCCATATAATGTGAAGTCCATGAATTTAATTCATCAAAAAAAATATAGTCATCTCAAGGTTTATTTTTTATCTTATAAGTAAAATATTATCAAAGATACTCTTTATTAATAACAAATATAATTCCATGAAAATATATAATGAAAATTAAAGTACATGGGGATAACCCTATTATATAAATTTCTCTATCAACCTTTCCCTTCGAAAAGTTCATCTATCTCAAGAAACATCTAATTTCAAATAACAAGATCTAGGGGAATGTGTTAATACATTAAATTATTTCTTTAACCTATTGAACATTATTTCATATATTTTAATATATCCCTATTAGTTTCTTAATAAAAACATCTTCTTTCAGGTAACCATCTAATATGAAATATTTTACATCCATTTGATAAGCTTGTAATGCATATGTGATTCCACTACCACAAATATTCTAGTTGATCCTAACCTTTATAATGGATTTTTTCTTCAAATTACATCCCTTCCATTTTTGAGTAGCATTTTTAATATCATTAAAGATGTTTTTTCTAACAATTCACCTTTCTTATTCTTTTTTTCTCTAAAACCCAACTTGGTTCCAATTATATTTTCATTTTCTGGTCTTGAAAATATCACTAAATTGGAGTTATTAATATAATAATGTTCCCCATTAATATAATAAATCCATTCCTTGTGTTCAAATACTCTTCAAATTGTTTTGGGTTCACGTTGGGAAATGAGAGAAGATTGATTTTCAAGTCCCAATCTTGTTCTTATTTAAACTAGTTCCTATGGATTACAAATATTAAATTAGAATCACCATGATTATTAAATATAAAAATGTATCTATCATTAAATATAATATTTCTCACCTTCATTACTAGTTTGATCAGAATTAACATATACAATTTTTTTCACCTTTCCAGATTCTTCATCTACTTATTATTTTGAAATATGTATGCTGCGAACTTCAATATTTTCATCAAATGCTTCAATTGTGTCTCTTTTTGTGGACTATATTTCTATAATTTTTTAACAAAAAAATAAATTTATTTCCATGGACATTTATTTTAGTATTTATAATCACTTTAATTGGATAGTTATTCAATGAAAATTAATTCCTCTATTTATTCAAACATTCCTAGATTTGTGTTATTGATCCTTTCGAAACAAGGGAATCCAAAAACATTATAGGACATTACAATTAGAAATATATAGTCCCAAATTTCATAAGGATTCATGTGTGTCTTAGGTATTAGTAATAAACTATTTTTAATATAGACAGATATAAAAATTTATTATCACAAAAATAATTTAATGATTTTATGATCAATAGACATACTCCTTCCCATCTCATTAATACTTTCGGATTTCCAAATAGTTATTAAATTATGTTGAGGAGATCAAGGGGAACTAAATTAGTTTTTTATCCCATTATTTATAATATATATTCAAAAATAATTACAGTTGTGTTCACTATCGTCATTTGACCTCATCTTCAGGTTGTAAACTAGCATATCATTCTCAACCTGTCATCTAGTTATCTTGAACATATCTACTACTTTAGACTTCTATTTCATAAACATAACAGTAGTTATTTTATTATAATCAACAATGAAGGTGATGAAGTACATATCACCTTTAGAAGATTCATTTCTCATAGGACAACACAAATATGTATGAATTAGATCCAATGACCTAGTGGAATGAGTCACCACTATTTCCTGTATTATTTGAGAAATCATCCCCTTTTTCCATGTTTCACAAATAACATATCTATCTCTATCTCTCAATTTTTAGATTGTGATGGTCTCTCACCACATGATGCTTTGAGATTTTTATCACAATTCTTTAACCAAGTTGGAAAAGTCTCTAGTGCCCCAGTTTATTCTCATCTTTGGAAGTTAACTAGAAATAATTTCTTTTGTAAAAAATTTAGTACATATTCCCACTTATTCTTTCACAGTTCTTGATAATAGTTCCATATTTTTAATTTTAATGATTCATTAATTTATAATGAATAAAAACTCATTCCCCTCCTCACATAATGCAATCACACTTAATAGATTGTGTTTAAGACCTTCCATATAGTGAATATATTTGTGTTTGAGCTTTTTTGATTCAATAAAAATAAAACATTCATCCTTGATTCTTCGTGAAATTTCACTTCCCAATTAAATTTCCACTCTGTCATGTTCTTTGATGTTCTTGAAAATTTTGGTGTCCCCAGACACGGGTGAGGAACAACCCCTATCAAGGGACCCTGTCTTTACATTCTTAAATTATTTCAACGCAACTTTAACAACAAAATATTTTTATCCTTTATTATCCTTTTGTATTCCAATAAAATTTTCATTTTAAGAATTTTATCTATTGAGATTTTTCATGAATTATTTATCATAATGACTTTATTGGTCACACCTTCTATATAACTCTTCCAAAAATCCATCGATGTTCTATGTAGATAGATTAGATGATTTTTTAACATATATTTTTTTCTTCAAGTTTCTCTTTTGAATTTCTCATATTTACCCTCCCCCCTTGAATTACAATATCCACCATAGAATAGTAATATTGTTCCAATGTGAATAAGCACTATTACCATGGATTCCATACCACCATAAAAATCCATTTATTCTAGGTATTCTATGATAATATAAATTATATCCAAACTTTTATTACTATTGGATATCTATATGTTGATTATAATTTTGTGTTGATAATGTTTTTATTCATGATAAACTCTTTTCTTTGATGTGTAATATTATTTATCACTATTTTTCTAAGTCCACACATATAAAAATTTAGTGTATGAACCCACACTATTAGTAACAATAGGAATATTTTGTGATTCAGTTCATAAATATTTAATCTACTCTTCTGATCTCGCTTTCCCATCTATTATTGACCTATCATATTTTAATTCTACTACGTTATTTAATCAATCAATTTTATTTTTTAAATAATTTTTTCTTCAATTAATTTTAATTATGTATTACAAAACTATTCTTCATTGAGTATGATTTTCTTTTTATGATTGTTCACTCTCTTTCCTTGATCAAAAACTTTTAGCTTGAGGTTTTTAATTTTCATTATTGTAATCAGATTCCTTTTTGAATATATCTTCCCCAATGTTATATTTCATTTTATATCCATCATTAAAAAGTCTGAAATATTACATGACCTTAGTATTTATCTGAAGACATGCCACTATTTTTTGTTTTAGAATGTTCAACATGTATGTTATCTCATTTTCCACTTCCTTAATTCTTAATGAATTTTTATACTTCTCCACACGAGACATGAAATTTGTGAAATTATCAAAAAAAAATTCTTCATATTATTTGCATAGGTATAAATCAACCTATTATTCTATACCCATCATACTTAATATTTTTATTCTTGGAAACATCTTATAATTCTTAATAGATTTTGAAACATCTGTTAATCTCTCACCCAATTTCGTTTCTTGAGTTTTCATATCATTTTCATCAAAATAATTCCCATTGTTCTTTCTCTTTGGAAAGTCTATTAAAAATTATACAAATCTATCAAAATAGAAATTTTTAAGTGAAATTTTTCATTATTATTTATTTCCTATAATTTTATAATGTTTCTTGAGATAAGAGAAATATATATCTTATGTCACGACCCGTCCCCTTGGGGCTAGTGCCGTGACATGCCCCAATCCTGCCTCCTAGAGGCTAGGGGTTGTATACTGGGGCTTAAGGCATCAACCTGCAAGTGGGAGGAACTTTGATGAGTACCTGTATGCACACACATGCCCAACGACATCCCACAAACTAAAAGGGGAAACAGGTTTACTGATACAAGTGCTGAGTAAATGTACAAATGAAAACATGTGGGTTGGAATACAAACCCATCAAAAAGAACTGAAAAATAGTAAAGTAAAAATGGACTCAGTTAGCCATCCACTGAAAGCGACACTTGATGGTAAGAGTTTTTTATATACTTGAAGCTGATGTAGTACATCTTGTCTGCCTAATACTATTGGGCCCCGCTATCTCCTAGGCCACCAAGTCCTCCATCGAAATGTTTGTTGTCTGCACATGACACAACACATGTGGGCGAAGCCCGTGAAGGGGTGAGTAACACAGTTCTCAGATGGGGGACCCTGTTCCACTAAGGAGAAATACCATAAAGCAACCTCAAATCAAATACACAAAGTACGTAGAAGTCACATTAGGTACAATATAAATCATAGGAAGAATATTAATCATATATTGTGATGAACTTTTGATAATATTGAGGGACCCATACCTGATGAATCGCTACTCATCTACTGGGCCACTAAGGATCCACAGGCTACTAGTCGTTTTCCGGGCCACTAAAGTTCCACATGGCTCTTTCTCTTCTTCCCGACCTCTAAGGATTCACACAACTGATTCTCGTCTGTCAGGACACTAAGGATCCACATGCATACTGCTCATATGTCGGGACACTAAGGAGCCACACAATTTCTTCTCATCTACCGGGAAACTAAGGATCCATATGGATTCTTCTCGAGCCATCGGTATTATAAAAACTATCACAAATACCCATATAGAATAACCAAAAGGACCATCTTATTGTAGGGGTTCCAATGGAATAGACGGTGCATCAAACATGCACTCTGTCTATAAGATATGTTGATTCTAGTAAAAAGGGACCAGCTGGATTTGAGTCTAATCAGACCCAGCTATATGAAACCCCCCCCCCCCCCGCCAAACTCCAGTAGAGTGTCTCAAAAGGAGCATCTCATTTGAAGGGTCCCTGTTCCGCAGAAGGCACATCAATTGGACACCTGATCTGTGAGTTATTGACGTTTAAGTGAAACAAGGATTGATGGGGTCTAGGTCTGGTCTGACCCTATTGGACTGACCCGGCCCGACCTAGTCTAGGATCCACAGACCTAACCCAGGTCAAGTCCAGCATGGGTCTTTCCTGGCCAATCTTTTTTGCCCACGGGTCCACCCCATGGGGCGGCCTTTTCCCTGATCGGTCTGCCATAGGTGGACCGGTTCATCCGCCTGGCCGAAATCCTACCGGTTGTCATGTACGGCTCTCCACCGACACTTTGGTTCATCCACAGGGCCTCCATCCAGGCGCAGACGAGCGACCGTGACTGCAAGATTTTCAAAGAATCCTAGACATTGTAGCTGCTTCATCATCCCCCGTGGAGTCAGTATCCTTGTTTAACCTGTCAATGCGATTCCAAGCTAGGACCACAGGTCTCCAGCACCGCGTCTCACATCAGATGTGGATTTCTCCACCTCCGCAGGCCACCTGGGAGTACCACTCCACCCGACTTCCAGCACGACCGACCGCCTATTGTCCCACCATCTGGAATGCAGCTGATGCTGCCGCGTGACATCGTTGCACCTCCAGAAACTTCGGCGAACCACCAGACGTGCTCTGGTGGTCCGTTCTTCGCACCCCCTACACCTGTGGCCTCCAAAGAATTTTCTCTTCACTATAGAGGTCTTAAACCCACATTGTCTTCAATTCATATTCTTGGTCCTGAAGAACACACATGGTAAAGTAGCTACGTCCTTGTTCATGTCGGTCCATGCCCTCCGTGTAAGGATTTCATAATATGGGGGAGGTTCGAGGAAGATGTTCAAACATAGAACGTAATAACATAATACCGGATAGAGAAAACCCAAAATAAACGTCTCCCTCGGGTAAGAACACATGGTCTGTGGATCAACCTGTTTGTTGGTGGATTCACATTCTTCGTTTAGAATTAGAATGGTGATGATATTAAAAATAAAACAAACCCATTCCTCATTGAAGTTTGTTTCCGCAGCGTTTCTTACATGAGTGTACAAGAGTTCTATGGCATTCTTTATTCTTCGAAGTATGTCAATGTCTATGACGTCCCACCAGCATTCATCGTTCTTATTTTGGGAGGAAATTCATCGTTGGTTCATTATAAAATCCTCAAAATTTAATACTCATTCCACCAACACATAAAACTATTAAAAAAACATGTCACAACATTTCAATTATGTTGTTTAATTTATGAATCATCATCGATGTTACGCATCATAAAAGTGTCGTTACACTACGTGTTAAGAAGCCATTAATGAGATCTATTAATTCATCCTGTCACTACCTCTTCATTTCACCATAGAGTCTCTTTGTCTTTTCTTGTTGGTGAGAAAAGAAATAAAATAACGTTTTCAGTTATTTTATTATTTTTGTTGAAAAGTATGATAATTATCGTTTCCATTTGGCCTTTCCTAGCCAATGTTAAGTCCTTCCTTGGAGAATCCCAACGTTCTAAGTTCAACGGTTACCTCATATTTTCGATCCAAATACTGTTTCAAAATATGGAAAAACCTGCTCACACATTTTCTAAAAGTACCTTAAAAAAAGTTCAAAATTCTATTCTGGACTCACTAGGACCTGGAATCATGTGTCGTCGGAGTGTGTAGTCTCAAAATAAATCCATACAATTTAAAAATATTAAATAGAAATTTTAGGACGTTACATTCTCCCCACCATAGGGCTTTACATATTTGAATGCCAAAACAAGGGATAATCAAAAAGATGGGGGCACTAAGCATTAAGACTCCCCCTACTATGTACTCTCCTGGAGATTTATGTGCAGCCATTGAATGCACAATAGAGGAATCGACCGCCCATATAGGACTCGCTCCTGTCAAACATCTATCTCCTTGTGGAACTCCACAAATGTCACCTCATCATCAATGTCCAGATCGCCCCAGTCGATGATGTGTGATGGATCATGCATGTGTATACTCATCTATGACACGTGGAAAACATCATTCACCCAGTGCATCTGTGGGGGAAGATATAGGTAGTACGCCACCTCCCCAACTCTACATAGGATCTAAAAAGGTCTGATGAACCTCAGAGATAACTTTTCACCCTGTCCAAATCACTGTTATCCACATCAGGGATTGACCTGAAGGAAAACAGGGTATCCCACCTCGAAATCCCAAGGTCTCCATCTCTTGTCAGGATTAGACTTCTTTCTTCACTATGCGGTGTTCATCCTCACCGGGTTGACCTGCACCTTCTTAGTGGTTGCCTGTACCAAATCAGGACCCATGAGTGTTGACTCCCCTTGGTATGTCCTACATAGAGGTGATCTATAAGGCCACCTATACAAGGGCTCGAACAATTCCATGCCACTGGTGGAGTTATAGCTGTTTTGTACGAAAACTCCAACAATGGTTGGTGGTCCTCCAAATTACGACCAAAATCTAGGATGCCATCATGGAACATGTATTCTAAGTTCTTTATGGTCTACTATGTCTAACCATCCATCTGGTTATGAAAAACTATGATCAAGTGAAGTTGAGTCCCAAACACCTCATGTAATCCATTCCAAAACCAGGACGTAAAGCATACATCCCGGTCTGAGAGGACCATTTAAAGAACCTCATAAATCTGCACTATCTCCTGGTCATAGAGGCAGCTCAATCCCTCTAACAGCCCCTACTCTTGGATGGGTAGGAAGTGAGCTGACATGGTAAGCTGTTCAATGATCACCCAGATAGAATCATGACCTCTAGATGTTCGTAGAACCTCATCATGAAGTCCATCAAGATACCATCCCCTTTCTATTCTGGTACATCAGGTGGCTGAGCCAACCCTGCTGGATCCTAATGCCCAGCCTTCACTTGCTGACAAGTGTGTCATCATGAGACAATCTTGGCCACTTAGATATTCATTACTAGCCACAAGTACCAACGTCAGAGGTCCTGGTACATCTTCGCCACTCCATGATGTACCGCAAAATGGGATGTATGAAACTTCATCAACACCTCCATCCACAATGTCACGGGTACTATGGTGCTCCCTCTGAAAAGGATGACATGCTCCCCACCTATTAAAAAAATATCAAGAGAATGTCCTAAGGATAACTGAGCATGTTTGGCATTGCAGTAAACATCCACCAGTTATGCCTCCCAAAATCGTTGTAAGAGTGTTAGAGTATAAACAATCTACTGAAGTTAAGTAGCAACATCATCCTCCATGAAGGATATTTTCATCACAGCTAGCTGCTCTGTCGCCTCAATCAGCAACTGCAAACTAGTCCTCATGCTAAGCACGTTTTCTCCCACATTAACCTTCCTAAAATATAGACTATTTCAAAGTCATAGTCCTAGAGACACTCTATCCACCACCTCTGTCTCAAGTTCAGGTCCTTCAAGGAGAAGATATACCTAATACTCTTGTGGTCAGAGTAAATTGTAAACCATTCACCCATAAAGTAGTGCCACCACATCTTCATGTCAAATAGTTCTGCTTTTAACTCCAGGTCCTAGGTCATGTAGTTGTTCTCATGCTACCCCAGCTACTATGATTCGATGTTGATCACCACTCACTATTGCATCAGGACACATCCTAGACCAGTCCCCGATGTATCGCAGAAAACTACGTACTCAACACCCTCATTTGTTAGTATCAGGATTGCGTCAATATTTAGTCTCCACCTCAGATCCTAGAAACATGGTTGGCCATTCTCTGTCCACATGAAGGGATGTACCTTCTGTGTAAAATCCAATAAGGGTTCTTCCACTCGATAAAATTCAGGCCCAATCCTCCAATAATAACCAGCCAACCCCAAGAAGCTTCACACCATAGTAACCCACCTGGGTGGATTCCAATCAAGCACTGCCTCTATCTTTGCTGGATCTACTACAATTCCAGCCTCTGTGATGACGTGTCCCAGATAGTGGACCACCTGAATCCATAACTAGAACTTCAAGAGATTACAACAAATATGGTGCTCTCATTGTGTATCTAGGACCATTCGTAGGTATGTAAGGTTCTCCTCATCTAATGTTGAGTACACCAAGATTTCATCAATGAATACTACAATGAAACGATCGAGGTAAAGCTAGAATATCTTTTTTATGAGTCGAATGAACACTATATGGGAATTGGTCACACTAAAGGGAATCACCAAGAACTCGTAGTGGTCGCACTATCATCTAAAATCGATCATTCGTAATTCTTCATCCCTTACCAAAAGTAGATGATATCCTAATCTGAGGTCGATCATTGAGAACCACATTGCTCCCTTCAGCTGATCAAATTGGTCATCAATACTTGGCAGTGGATACTTATTCTTCATGGTCACTTGGTTCAGGCACAGGAAGTCCAAACACAACCTAAAACTCCCATATTCCTTCTTTGAAAACAACACCAGGCATGCCCAAGGAGAAACATTGGGCTTTACAAACCCCCTCTCTTGTAAGTCCTCTAGTTGTACCCTCATCTCGCGATGCTTTATGGGAGATATCTGATATTCCATTGAGGAAATTGGTGTTGTCTTGGGGTACATATCGATGGAAATGTCTATCGCTTTGTAAGGAGGTTCTCCCGGAACATCCTTTGAAAAAACATTCTAGTACTCATCCACCACTACTGAAAATCATGGAATCCTCTCATCCATTTCACTGAGGGTGAGGCAATCCAACTGGTAATTGATTGATTGCACCCTTCCCTGATAAAATCCGCCCTATTTGGTAAGGGTTTCCCTCTCTCCAGTGGAGGAAAACATGGTCCCATCCACACCGACACATCACACTTTATGCCTAAAATATTCGATCAGAGAAAGGACTGTAGACAACCAAGCCATACCAAGGATGATGTCATAAGTCTAAGAATATGATACTAGAAGATATCAGCTAATTCTCTCTCCTCCTAGAGTAATCTCAAACTTCCATAATTGATGTGTAATCATCGAATCCCCTCCCGTAGGAGTCTTTAGCCATAAGTATCATGCTAATGGCTCTATCAAAATCCTTGAGCTCCAAACGAAAGCCAAAAAATGGAAAGAGTGACTGGAACCTCTGTCAATTAAAAACAAAATCTAGGTTGGAGAAGACACATATCATACCTCAAATAAACTCTAAAGTTCCGTGGTCATAATCCTCTACTACCTAAATCTGATCTCGCCCCTTTCCGCTTGCTCCCTGAGGTTGGGGTGGACCATCTGGAGGTGGTGGCAGTAGTACCTCGAACCATCACCCACTGCCTGTTGCTCGTTCTTCTCCCATGCCAAATCCTCTACCCTATGTCCCTCCCCACTAGAACCCGTAACTTTATCTTGGTTGTCCCTCAACCATCTTCTAATTTCCTGTACGGTGGGACGGTTAGTCACGAGCCATGTGTCCCTACCCGGCACATGATTAGAAAATATTTCTCCTCTGTTATCTCCCACTCTCTTGGAGGCCTCACACCACTGATCTGGAGTCCTGGGGTAAACCACTAGATTATATGGTCAGCTTGGACCGATGTTCCATCTATCGACTATCTTCCATATATGGCTCGACTACTTGTCGCCCGGTGGTGGAACCCACAATCACTGCCTGCTCTCTAAGGAAACTCTCTACTATTAGATATTACTCCAAAACTCCAACATATCTGGGGATGTTGAGAGACACCATCGACGCCCTAATCTAATTCCTAATTCCTTAATCAAATTCTCAATCCCGGAAGAAAGGGTCTCGGACCATGTCTATAAAGTAACGTGAATGCTCTGTGAACCTCACTGAGTACTCAGCTACCATCATGTTACCTAGTTGAAGGTGAATAAGCTATTGAATGAACACCAAGAACAATGTTTTAGGGAATAACTCCTCTAGGAAAATCTTCTGCATGTCCGTCTAGGTGAGCGTCACCTTATCATGAGTCTGAATCATCCGAATCCACCGTCTCCCTACCGATACCTGAAGAACTCTTAATGATACGATCTCCATCTGGTCAATCGGTGTCCTCACTATGTAGAAGACCCGCATCACCACTCCTCACTAATCCTTAAGGACATGAGGATATGTCTCTCCCTGAAACATGTGAGGTCGTTGTCTCTGAAACTCATGCAAGGCATTGAGTCTGTGCACATCCTCTGTCGGTTCCTCCGGTAGTTGATACTGACCAAATAGTGGTGGTATCATTAGTGCACCACCCAATGGGCCATTTCTACAACTAGTCCCTGAAAGGATGTCTCCTCACAAGGAGGGTTATCGTCCTGACCATGACATAGAATCCTGGATGGTCATCTTCATGGAGGCAACATGAAATAGGTCAGTATGTGTTGTGGTCAATAGATTATACCTAGTGAGACAACTCTTACACAAAAGAACATAAGTAGACACTTTTACATCCATTGTTTTTATGAATTGAGCCGAAAATTATAATTTGAGGTCCCTGTGTGTGGATATTTCAGCTACCCGACCTACATTAGACCCCCCAAATTTGAAATTCAAACTCTCAAAATTTAACATTGTTGACCCAAAACAAAAAGAAAACTCTCGGTCTCTGACATAGAACCGATAACCTTTGATACCACTTTGTCATGACCTATCACCCCGTAGGCCATTCCATGACATGCCCCATGCCTACCTTCCAAAGACCAGGGGTTGAAGACTAGTGCTGGAGGCATCAACCTGCAAGTGGGAGGAATTTTTATAGAGTACCTATACGCACACACATGTCCAACCGCATCCCACAAACTGAAAGGGTAAAACAAGTACACTGAAACAAGTACGGAGTACATGTACAACAGAAAATAGGTGGTCCAGAATACAAACCCAATAAAATAACTGTAAAATAGAAAAGTATAAAGGTACTCGGGTATCCATTTGTTAAAAACCCCTTCTGATGGTAAGAGTAGTGTAGATACTGGAAGTTGAAGTAGTACGTTCTATCTGCCAGAACCTACTAGGACCTACCTGATCCTAGGCCACCAAGTCCTCTGTCGAAATGTTCTTCATCTACACATGATTCAATAAATTTGGGTGAAGTGCATGTAGGGGTGACTAACACAGTACTCAGTAGGGTACCCTAGTCCAATGAAGAGAAATACCACAAGGAAGCCACAAAAAAAAGACACAAAGTTAAGAAAAATCACATCATGTACAATATTAATAATAACAAGAAGGTCCGTTGGATATAGTTATAAATGATTTGTACTATTTAGGTACTCCTCACTGATAAATCGTTGCTCGTTTGATGGGCCACTAAGGATCCACATGACTGCTTTTCGTCTTCCAGGTCACTAAGGATCCAAATGGTTGATGCTCTTCACCCAGGCCACTATGGATCCACACAGATGCATCTCTTCTACCGGACCACTAAGGATCCCCAAATCTCCTCCTTGTTTGTCGGGCCATTAAGGATCCACACATATACTACTCATCTGTTGGGCCACTAAGGATCCACACGGCTACAACTCCTCTGTCACGCCACTAAGGATACACATTGCCACTGCTCGAACCATCAGTAGTACCTCATCCTCCACATTGTGCCACATATAATAACCCAATGGACCATCTCATCATAAGGGTTCCAATGCAATAGAAGGCTGATAGAGCAGACACCAGGTCTGTATGATATGAGCATTTTAGTAAAAAGGATCTAGTTGGATTCGAGTATGATCCAACCCGACCGTACACCAACCCCTACTAAAAAACCTATACAGTATGGCAGAAGGACCACCTCATTGCAAGTGTACTCGTGTGGTAGGAGACACATCAATCAGGCACCTAGCCAATGAGTTATTGTGGTTTTTGTGAAACTAGGGCTGGTTGGGTCCGAGTCTCGTCCCACCTGGTCAGGCAGACCCGTAACGACTTAGTCTAGAGTCCACCGACCTGACCTAGGTCTGGTCTGACATGGGTGTAACCCCGAAGGCCCATTGTACACATAGTTCTGGCCCGCTGGGGTGGGTCAAGTCCGTCTGCTTGACCGTGACACGACTGGTTGCAACGTACGGATCCCCAACTTCCCTGTGGTTCATCTGTGGGGCCTCTATCCTTCCGTGGCCAAGCGATCATGGATGAAATCATTCCCAGGCATCCACGACATGGTCACCCCCTTCACGTCACCCAAGGATTTAGTGTGCGGGTTTGACCCATCAATGTGGTGCCAGAATGGGACCGTGGGCCTCCAGCGTCGTGGCCCACGTCTGACGCAGCTTCTACCATAGCAGCATAGTTCCACGGTGCACCGCTCCACTTGTCCACTATCATGACCATAGAACTTCTATCCCACCTTCCAGCATGCGATTGATGATGTCGCATTCCCCCTCCTGCACCGTCTCACCGACAAAATCTTTGAAAGACTATAAAATGTGCTCTGGGGGTCCATTCTTCACACTGCCTATGCCTACGACCTCTGAGGAACAACCTCTTCACCGAAATGAACATTAACCCACCTTTAATGTCAATTCATAAGCTTGTCCAAGAAGAAAACACACAACGGAGTGTCTCAGGCATTATTCATGTCACCATATTTCAAAACATGGGGGAGGTTTGAGGAAGATGTTAAAACATATCAAGTAATTACTTAATCCTGGATAGAGAAAAACCAAAATATACTTCACCCTCCTGCAAGAATGCACAGTCCAAGGATAATCCTGTTCGTGGGTTGATCCATGTTTTTTTAGAATTATAAGGGGGAAGAACATCAAATAGAATAAACCCCTACATCGTTGATTTTTGTTTCCATGCTATTTCATCAGTGAGGGTCCATGTGGTCAATGGAGTTCGTCATTCATCAAAGTACGTTGACGTCAATGACGCTTTGCTAGTGTTTTTCATTCATCATTGGGGAGGGAGTCCATCTAAGGGTTTTTCATATAATCCTCAATGTTAATTACTTATTCCACCAACACATCAAACTATTAAAATTAAAACACGTCAGAACATTTTTGTTATGTTGTGACATCACATCTTTATGTTGTTATGTGTCCATAAAGTGTCATTACGCTGCTTGTTAAAAAGGCATTAATGAACACCATTAATGAATCTCGTCACTTCCTCACCACTGCCCCACAAATTCACCAATTCATTTCTCATCGGTGAGAAAAGAAATAAATAACACTTTTATGTTATTTTATTATTTTTCTAAAAAAGTATGAAAATTAACTTTTCCTTCGGCCCTTTCCAGTCGATGTTATGTCATTTCTAGGTGAATCCCAATTTTATGAGTTCTACTGTGACCTAATATTTTCGATCTGATCACCAATTCAAATGTCAAAAAAACTCTCTTGCATGTTTACATAATGTACCGTACAAAATATTCAAAATTTGATTCCGGGCTCACCGGGCCTCAAAATCACATGACGTTAGAGCGTGTAGTCTCGAAATACATCCATATAATTTTAAAAAACATTACATAGATATTACTTTAAATAATATGTTATACTTTTCATTTTCATTATCATCCTCAAATTCACTTTAATCTTTATATTCATCATTCTTTGTCTTTAATTTTTTCATGGATTTTAAATAAAATATCTATTTAAACTTCATTTCCATTACGAGAATTGTTATCATTTATTAAGTAATAATAATGTTGTATATTACATCAAGGGTAAGATATCCTCTATATTATAGAGCTAAAATTTTATTATTGAAACTATTTGGAAAATATCTTATAAATGTCTTTACAATTATAGGGTGTTCAATATTTTCATGATATCCAAATATTATAATAATAATTTCATTGATTTTTGTAAAGTAGTCATCGATTTTTTCTTCTTCCCCCATATTTATATCTTCAAAATTTTATTCTACATATTTAGAGTTTGAATTATTTTATCTTTTACAATTCCTTCATAGTTTTCTTTTTAATTTATCCCAGATTTTAGTAATTGTTTAGAGGACTATAACCTTTTTGATAATATTGTCTAATAGTGACCCAAGAATGGAATTTTGATCATTTACATGAACATGAACATTTACCTTATTTATAAAATACCTTGGGGAATTTTCATAAATGTGTGGAAACCCACTACTATTTCATATTTAACTCTCATGCTAAGATATAAAAGATAAAGTATCATCATATTCTTCCATCTCTGATAGTCTTTCCTGAAAAAAACAGAACACCCTTGGTATTGAATAATGATAGTCTATCCAACTTTCTTGGTTTGAGGATTTTATAGAGGGAACTAGAGGATTTGATACCATTTGATAAACCCCAATAATGGGTACACTGTTTGTGGGGGGTGTATCTTTAGTGATAATATTTTATAATTTCTTTTTCAATTAATTTTTTAATTTTTTAGGATTAAATCCTCTCAATATAAAACTAAACCTTAATTTTTTACTAGATTTTGTAATAATGTGGTTAGCTTCTCCATTTTTTGTCTGGTTTCTATCTCAGTCCAAATAATTTCAACTAATATTTTTTGATCAATTATAAGTAGGATGGTCAGGTATCACCTTGCCACCTTGTTTTTTCCAATACACACATAACAACCCAATATTAATAATGTTATATTAAGGGTTTGAGTATGATCAATAGAGATTCTTGGTTTATTTGACAACCTTTGATGATCATTCCCGATAATAATTCAATAATATTGGAAAATATTATACTCATATCTTAAGGAAATTTGACCTATGATATCCTTGATGATGGATTCATGTCAAAAACTAACCCATGTTGTCCCTCTATTAGATTCCCATCCCAATTCATGACAATGACTAAAGGACAATTACAATACCCATAGTCTTCCACAAGTGATTTTCCATCAAGGAATCAAAATTTGTGACTGATTAATCATGGTCAACATTAATTAAATAAGTACAAGTATATATTTAAATAATATTCTTGTATAACCTATAATAACCCAAAAAAATCAATGAGAATACCTTATTATAATTATTTTGTATATTGTTATCCTCAAAAAATCACATAGAGAACACAATACAAACATTATAAATTAATAATTAATTAAAAAAAGTGGAATTCTTATAAATTACAGAACCTATAAAAATGTAATAGTACCAAGATCTATGAAATAGTTATATGACCATTATGAATTGTCAACCAATCAATAGAATAGTAACATCACCAATGAAAGTACAAATAAAATTTAAGTATCTTATAAATTAAAATATAATTTAATTATTTTATATTATATTATGATTAAATAAATGTTTTAGAAATTATTATTTAACAGTTGATATTTTTATAAAACATAAATGTTAATTTTAAATATTAAAATTAATAAAATGATTTAATAGAAAATTTATTATTATATAATGTATTAATAAATCAATGTTTTTTTGTCTTATGATTATAAGATAATTTTATGAGACCTTGATTACATTTTCATAGTGTTTTAAAATTAGTGAAAATTTTAAAATTGGAATTTACCAAATAAATGATGATTTTAATTAAAAATTGAATTTCTCATGTTTTGAAAAAAAAAATCATAAAATGGAGTCCGTTTTCAAATTCTACAAATCAAAAAATGGTTAGGGTCAATTTTTGGGTATTTGGTAAAATAGTTGGATTTTTATTGAATAGTAAAATACGATAATATATTGTATATATACATTATAAGTAAAATACACTATAACATGAGTAATTTCTGATGTAACCACCATAATATGAAATTATCCTTATCTATTTAATGTATTTATTCATGGAATCATCAGTATTACTTGTTTTGAGGAAAAATAATAAACTAATGAGTAAAATAATGACAGAACACCTCTCTCATCCACTCAAAATACCACCCCTCACCACCACTTTTCCTAACAACAGTCAAGGTTTTATCCCTGTCCAAATTCTAACTAATAAAATTAACAAGGATCTCACCCATTTCCATTTTCCTTTGGTCTCAATAAAATGACAAACTCTGGTTCCTCAAGGTGGTTCTCAAGGAGAAGAATTCGAGGTGTAAGAACCTCTTTTATTTTCTTTTAATTTATTTTCAATTTATTTTATTTTCTTATTCTCTCCTCTAATACCCTTATCAAAGTATCAGGGTAAATATAATACCTCACACATATAGTAATTGTTTTATGTTACTTTAATAAACAATCATCATTTCTTTCTCCTCCCCTTGTAATTATAAAAATGAAAACATCGTATGTGATTTTTTAATTTATTTCATTTAAGGATGAAGGGTTTTAAATTTCATTTACCACCTTCAAAAATGGCAATAAAAACTTTTTTATGGTTGAAAAATATTATAATATATGTTTGACACCCAATTTAATGTTTTGTAACTATAATGACCCAGCCTTTTTATACATTACTATTACATAATTTTAAAGAGAAATAACATAATAGTATTACACATATAGGATCCAAAGGTTTAGTGTCTTGGGAAAACTAGGACCATACATAACAAATACACCATCGAGCATAAACATTTTTTTTATTTCTACTTCTTAAGCTTCATATTGGAACTTGACCCCTCCTTAGTACATGTAGTCACCTGAGGATATGCATCAAAAGTGGTGAGCTAAAATCCCAGTAAGAGGATAAGAACAATATAATAATTGTGAGTATAATCATAACAAATGAAAAAGATAATGAACATAATAGGAAGCATAAATATAATACTTGAAATGTGGAAGTGCCTAAAAATGAAACTTCATGTCTTAGTGGTTAACTACCACTCATAATTGTGAACAAATCTAGCATCTTGTTCACACATAATTTCACATTAAATCATTATATTCATCACTTTACCCTATGAATTAGAGTGTTGTATAATTCTAGGGGCACCCATCACATTGAAACATTAATATTGTGCTATATAATTCTAGGTGCACCCGTCACATAAAAACATTATCATTTATCAGGCATTCCACAATAAACATATATCAAAAATGAGAATCAATAACCCATTAAAAGGAATGGGTTTCATATCATAAGAACACATTCGTAAACATTGGGTTCCCAAAAGAGAGAGTGAATAACATACATGTTACTATAATTGTCAACCTTGAATAATAAATAAAAGTTGTGTTCTTAAAAGAAGTATTATTTGGAAAATTGTTTTTGACATAAATACTAGGGGTAAAAATGTATATCCCAGAAAAGGGAATAAAAAGATGAAAATATGATTTTTAAGGAATAACTATATAAATAATGTAGTGAAAGAGGGAGAACCCGAAGCATGAAATTTGGGTTTGAGAACTTCCCCATACCTTGTATCTAAACGCTTCCTTCTCTTTAATCACCTGCATACTGACATTATATTCATTAATTATAAATTCCAGAACCTTCTGTACATGAATAGGGTTCATTCATGTTTTATTATTTCATTTTATGGGACTTTGGATGAGTTGTAGGATTTAAAAATATTGTTCAACAATGTTTGTTTTTATGGTTTTCTTGAGTGGTTCACTTGTATTCTAAAATTGAAGTTTGTGTAGAACATGGATAAACATCCAAAAATGATATTACAAGTTATTAATTATATTCCATGACATTAAATGATCATATAATTGATTTTATTATGTACCATGTAGAGTAATCATTATAAAATAAATAAATTATGATTGTTTAAGTTAAATTGGGCGGTTTTTTGATCACATTGAACATATTTTAATTCAAGAACTGTCAATATTGAATGAGAAGTAAAATATGTGATCTTAAAAGAATAGTTCTTTTGTAAAACATTTTGTTTGACATAAACACCCATGAAAAATATGTATATCCCAGAAAATGAAATAAATCTATGAAAAAATGATTTCAAAGGAGTAATAATATAAAAAACAAGTGAAAGAGGGAGAAGTCGAAAGATGAAAATTGGGTTTGGGATTTCCCCTTACACGGTATCCGAACACTTTATTCTCCTTAATGACCTGTATAATGACATCATTTTCATTAATTAGATATTACATAACCTTTTATACATTAATAGGGTTTATTATGGTTTCATTATGTCATTTAATGGTCCTTCAGATGAGTTATAGGGTTTAAAAACATTGTTCGGGAATGTTCGTTTTTTTGGTTTTCTTGAGTGGTTCACTCATATTCTTAAATGGAAGTTTCTGTAGAACATGGATAAACATACAGAAATGATATTACATGTTATTAATTATATTATAGGAGTTTAAATGATCTTATAATTTATTATATTATATACCATGTGGAGGATTCATTAGAAAAGAATTAAATGATGACTGTTTTAGTTAAATTGGGCGTTTTTTCGATCACAAAGAACTTATTCAATCACTTAGTAATATGTACATAAGTTAGTTCCAGAACATTAAATAGAAAATAATACATATAAAATATTTTGGTTCAACCATAAAAGTTGTTTCATGACAATATTTGAAGGTTGAAATGGAAGAAGAAAACATGTCGTTCTTGAAGGTGATAAATTAACACCTCCCGAACAACATTCTCATTAATAAAATAAAGGAAGACAAAATGGGGTTGGATGATATAATATCTCATTAGTATCATAAAATTACAGTATATTTATGATAATAGAGTTAACATACCATTTTGATGAATATATGTAAGGAGATAATAAGAGAAGAACTTGAAATTTAAAGGAATTCAAATGAAAAGAATGAGAAGAATTACCTCTTGAATCCTCCTCTTGAGACCTGCCATAAGGGGCCTAACATTGGTCTTTTGATGAGACCAGACGCTCTTGAATGGGGGGAGGGGCTAGGAAATATTTTTGGGTAGATTTTAGACAATGATTCAAGCTTGAGAGGTGTGAGGAAATGAGGTTGTGAAGGGTGGTATTTATAGTGGAGGGGAGAGGGGTCTCTTTAATATAAAATTCATTAGTTTATTAATTTCCCCTAAGACAAGGAATTGTGAAGTCTTCAATCACCAATAATAGTAAATAGGGAATGTGTAATCGAGATTTGGGTGCTTATGTCACCTGTGATGTCATGAATTGTGGGTATAAATTATAATATATTTATACGATAAATTAATGTATTTTACTATTCACCAAAAATTCAAGTATTTCAGAAAAAACCCAAAACATTACCCCAACCATTTACGGACGTGTAGAATCCAAAAATGGAATCCATTTTTTAAAAATCGTTTTCTTATTATGATTAATTGAATATTTAATTAAAATCATAATTTACTTGAAAAATACAGTTATAAAAATTAAAACTGATTTTATAGTGCTTTTAAAAATTACATAGGGTCTTATAATATTATTTAAAAACAATAAGACATATAATTATTAATTTATGAACAAATTTTATGAAAATGAATTTTATTTTAAATTAAATAATTGATTATAATTATTTATTTCTGACTTACAAAAATACCAAAATGTTTTGTATAGTAAAATTGTCAATTTATATGATGCACAAATTTAATTTAATTTTTCATGAGTAAGGTTGCACTTATTTTGGATGATTTAATATTCATAAGGTTCATACTACTATTCATTAGTGTAGTTTACTATTCATAAGGGTATTTTACTATTCATTAAAAGTTGTGTTTTTTTTGGACCCCAAATAACATACTGATTGCAACCGTGTATGTCAGATTATAAGGACCCGGCCTTAAACATTACATAACAGAGGACCTTTTACCGGTCTAGGTTCTAAGGAAAAGATAAAAACCTAAAAATTATCATAGTTTAAATAAATAATAATAAAATGAAAAAAAACATGGTGCGCGCTAACTCCGTAGCTGAATTGAACACCTTCGAAAATTCTATTATTCGTGTGAAAAATAATTTAAAACAGAGGGGTGAGCACAAATCAAATTCCCAGTAAAGAGTTTAAAAAACTTTGATAAATCCTTTTTAAAACATTCGTTGAAAATAATTTAAGAAATAACAAAAAATAACATTATAAAATACTATTTGAAATTACTTACAGCTTAAAATACTATGCCATTTTAGAAAATACTTATGTTCAAAATTGATTTAAACATAATCCAGTGCTTTCTGAAATATAGTACGCATGCTTATGAAAAAAAACACTATCTCTGAGGTAACTTGAATCGTTTAATGTGGTCTAGGCCTACCCACTTAGAGAATGATTTTTTCAATACCCAATGACCTTCCATATTTATAACAATAAATTTTCGGATTCCGTAAAATCATCTCAAGATTTCTTTAGTTATGTATATATTTTCACTCGAGATTTCTATTTTGAAAACACGTCTCTACTTAATAATTCACAGTCATTATTATATATATATAATTATATGTATATCAATACATAAACTTCCATTGCATCAATTTCATGTTTGGTTACAACCAAAGCATCCACCACATAGGCTTTGCATGGGCCATCCAAGTATTTAATCCCTTTTCCGTGAAAGAACATGATAATAATGATTACACGTCGATATTCTATTCACATATTTAGAAATATGAAGACAAATAGATGATAAAATTATAAAAATGATAAGAATGATTTCATCCATATATATATATATATATATATATGTATATATATATATCATGGGTTAAGTAATTTATTTGGAAACCCTTCCAACTATGTTTGAATTCAAAGAGATGACTTCTTTTCCAACATAAAATAAGAAACATGGTTTAAGGCATAAGAAACCATTTATATATATATACATAAAATATAACCAATATATTCATATATACGCATGTATATACACATATATGTAAAAGAAATTTTGAAATGATCATAAAAAACACTCTTACAACGAAGAGGGTTTCTTAAGAACAATCTCTTTCAATCAAGAAGAACATATCACATATGCAATTTGTATTCAAAATATATAATCATAGATGTGTATATATATATATATATTACACATATATGTGTATAAGTTATCAAATCCAATTTCAAATAACTAAATCCCTTACAGTATTTTAAAAAAAACATAAACTGTATGTAACATAAATACACCTTTATAATGGTATGATTAAAAAAAAGATCCTTTAAAACAAGAAAATCTATCATATAAGCATTTTGAATTAGAGAGATATGAACTTACATATATATATATATATGTGTGTGTTTACATATTTATTTTCTAATTATATAATCAAAAATAAATAGAACCCCTATGCAAATCAGAAATAGTGAGTATAACTTGGAATAAATTGATTTTTCTTACCTTGGTGGATTTAGACCGTGTTGTTTGGGGTCCAATAAGAAAAACATAATTTTTGTCAATAATAACCTACCCATATGACTATTTACCTACCCTTATAAATAGTAGTACGACCCTTATGAATGGTAAATCATCTAAAATAAGAGTAACCTTACCCCTAAATAACTAAATAAAATTTAGTCGTCTTAGAAAGTGAAAATTTGACTATAGAAAACGTTTTGGTATTTCTGTAAGCAATAAATAATTAATTATAATTAATTAATTAATTTAAAATGATATTTAATTTTTAAAAATGTGTTCATAAATTAAAAAATCTACATCTTCTGGTTTTTAGATAATTTTATAATACCCTATGTAATTTTTGAAAGCATTATAAAATCAGTTGTAATTTTAAAAAATGTATTTTCAAGTAATTTTTATTTTAATTAAATATTAAATTAATCCTAATTAGGAAATTATTTTTAAAAAATGTATTTTATTTTTGGATTCTACATGTCAAAAAAAGTTTGGGGTAAATGTTTGGGATTTTTCTGAAATACATGAATTTTTGGTGAATAGTAAAATACATTAATTTACCATATAAATACAATATAATTTATACCCACTATTTATGACATCACAAGTGATGCTATCACCCAAATCTAGAACTCACATTCCCTATTTACTATTCGTGGTCATTGAAGACTCACTATTCTTAGTCATAGGGGAAATTCATAATCTAATGAGTTTTATATTAAGGAAACCCCTCTCCCATCCACTATAAATACCAACCATCACACCCTTATTTCCTCACACCTCTCAAGCTTTAAGACTTCTATAAACTCTTCCCAAACACCATTCGTATCCCCTCTCCCACATATAAGGGCTTTTGGTCTCATCAAAAGACCAATATCAGGCCCCTTAAGGAGGATCTCATGTGGAGGATTCCAGAGGTAATTTCTCTCCTTCTTTTCCTTTAAATTCCTTTCAATTTCAAGTTCTTCTCTAATCCTTTCCCAAAATATCTTCATCCAAATGGTATTGTAAATCCAGTATTATACATATAATATAATTTTATGATACTAATGAAATATTATATCATCCAACCCCCTTTTCATCTTCTTTTATTATATTAAAGAGAACGTTGTTCGTGAGGTGTTAATTTATCACCTTCAAGAACAACATCTTTTCATCTTCCATTTCAACCTCCAAATCTGGTCATGAATCCATTTTTATGGTAGAAATAATTTATTTTTTATTTATTATGTTATATTTAAATATCTGGAACTAACTTATGTACATATTACTAAGTGATAAAATAAGTTCATTATGATCAAAAAACTGCCTAATTTAACGTAAACAATCATTATTGAATTATTTTCTAATGTTTCCTCCACATGGTATATACTATAATCAATTATAATATCATTTAAACTTTTTGAATATAATTAATAACATGTAATATCATTTCTGGATGTTTATCCATGTTCCACATAAACATTCATTTAAGAATACGAGCGAACCACTCAAGAAAACCATAAAAATGAACATTCCCAACAATATTTTTAAACCCTATAACTCATAAAAAGGCCCATAAAAAGAAATAATAAAACTATAATGAACCCTATTCATGTTTAAAAGGTTCTAGAATTACTAATTAATGAATATAATGTCATTATACAGGGCATTAAAATGAGTCAAGAATTCAGATACAAGGTAAGTGGAAAATCTCGAACCCAATTTTCATCCTTCAGGTTCTCCGTCTTTCACTCCATTTTTAATTTGGTTACTACTTAAAAATACTTTTTTCATATTTTTTTTATTTTTCATGGATATTCATGTTTACCACTAGTTTTTATGTGAAACAAAATGGTTTCCAAAATAACTCTTCTTTTAAGAACACACCTTTTACTTCTTGTAACATGTATGTTATTCACTCATTCTTTTGGATCTCTTACAATTTCCCTTGTCTTCTCCACTGGTTTCAATCTGATTTTCAGATTTGTGCCTCACTAACAATTTTCAGAAATGTGCGGTTTTCATGTTGCCTCTCCTACTGCCGCATCCAGATGATACAGTTTAAAGATCAATTTTTGTTGGGTGTTGTGAATTTGGAGTGGACCTATTTACAATGTGCTTGGATGCACTTGTTTGGATTTTTTGAGTTGTTTCCCTTGAAATTTTTAGCTGATATCTCTTGAATGGTGGATTCCAGTCTTGAGTCTTCTAGGGGAGGCCTTGGGTTGTGTGATTCTTACTTCATTGGGATTTCGGACATAGACTGTGTCTTTCCTTTTCTTCGACTTCGAATCGGCTATGTCGCATTTATCTTGATTCAGACGGGACTGCATCATTTGAACATCATCCCATCATCCTTCAATGATGTCTTCATTCCCCTCACCGCGGTTCCCCGGTGGAGTTCAAAGATTTCATTTCTCTACCTTTGGGTCTTATGGGCGGCGGATTATTCCTCCTTGCATGGACCGGTACTCATCTGTACCTTATGATCTGTCTTCAGATCTGTGAACCCATGGTTGTCATGCTTCTTTTCTCGGCGTTGAAGGACTCTGAGATTTTCTTGGGCTCCTTCGAGTGGAGTCTTCTGATGGATTGGAGGTAGGATTTGGATTTTGATTTTGGGGGTTGTCGATTTCCTTTTTCATTCTAAGGTTCTTTGGTTCCTACCTGCTCGGGATGTACTACCGGTTCACATGGTTTGATGACTCTACTGCTACCTTGATGGTTTTGGGATGGATTTTTTTTGTTTTCAGTCTCTCTTTGGATCATGTTTTGGTGCTTACTTTCCAGATTTGGGATGTTGTTTCTTGTGCATTTCTTTGGATATCTCATTTCTGATTTTGCTGGATTAGATTGTCATTAAGAAGAAATTTTTTTGGGGAGCTTGTTGTTGGTCTTGTTGCATTTGGATGATGTTTTCTGTGTTGCCGATTGCATCGGGTGGGAGACCTCGATGGAGGGATGGGTGCCTTGACACCCATCATTCAGTTTTCTGTTCTTCTGGATGGATGGGTACCCTAACTAAACTTGAACGTTGTTCTCTGACGGATGTTGCGGCGCATAAGGTTGACGGTATAGTGAGTCTCTCATCTACACCGTTGGGGGGGGGGGTGGCTCAAAAGAGAGATAGGTGTGCTGGAACCTATCGTCTAGTCCTCCTCTCATATTTCAGTATTAGTTGGAGGAGTAATATTCTTTGGTTGTGTTTCCATCACGACACACTTCATCGCAGAGGGGGTGACACATCATCTTGGTGGTTTCTGCTGCTTCATTTTCGGTTAGGGGGTGATGAGACTTTCTGTCTTGATCTTGATTTGATTTTTCTCTCCTTTTGACTCTTGGATCTTGGTTGGCCACGTGGGATGTTCTTTTTGATGTTTTTCATTTGACATTGCAATGGGTTCCTCCTCCTTCCCTTCAAAAGGAGTTTCTTTCTAGTTCAATAAATGGGGGCTTGTCCCCTTTACCTTTAAAAGAACTAAACCATTGGATCCTCTATTTGTAATAATATTATTTTTTTTATCTTTAAAATTATGTAATAGTAATGTATGAAAAGGATAGGTTGTTATAGTATGTATCAAAGGCAAGGTTTAGTTAATTTTAGAATTAGGATTAGTGAACCATAGGGAAAACATCTAGCATGAGACTAAGTAAAAGTATGCATACATGAATCCTTACATAGGGATACCGTAAGTTAAGATTTTACTATAAATTGTTTAAATAAATATGTCATTAATGACTTCTTGAATTTTTTTTGTTCTAACCTTTTCTATTTTAGAAAATGGTGGGATCGAGGAGAAACCAGGCCAACAACTCGCGTGAGGGCCAATGAAATGATTACCCGAACGACATCCCCAATGATTTAAGATGTGGATTTCTGATCTTTAGGGAGATGCTTACCCAAATATCTCAGTTTATGAACAATAACCATAATAATGGGGAACTTCCTCCTTCCCCAAAGAGGGAGCATCTGGATATAGAATTTTTTATGTGGCAATGACCACCGACGTTTAGTCAATATTCTTATCCACTAGTTATAGAATGGTGGGTCAACTCCATAGGTAAGATCTTTTCTGTGATTCATTATTCTAAGACGGAGAAGGTGACTCTAGCATTTTATAGTCTAGATGGAGAGGCTGATAAATGGTGGGATTTTATTAAGAACACCATTCCAAGGGAGAAAATTGAAGAGATGGAATGGGAGGACTTTAAGATAATGTTTCTTAATAAGTATTTCCCATGAACTCTTCATATAAATATGGAGAGATAATTCATAATGATAAAGAAAAAATAAGGATAATTTGTCACAACCTATAAATCTAATTACACAAGGATTCCAAGGTACACTTCGGGTTTTGTTATCAACAATGATTGCAAAATTGATAGATTCTTTAGTGGATTAAAACCACACATTTGAAAGCATCTTTAAATTTGATACATTGGGAGTTATGAAGAAGTTTTTCGTTGTGCTCTCAAAGTGGAGATGGAGTTTGGTGAATGGTCCCATAACTATGGTGAATATAAAAGAAAGTTGGAGTTTCAATATGGATGATCTAATGATAATGGTGGGAAGAAACCTCAATGACCCAGAGGCCAAAAATGTGGAAAGTTTCACCTTGGGAACTGCCTAAATGGGATGGGGAAATGATTCATGTTTGGGAATGAAGTACACCATGCTCAAGAGTGTCAAAAAGATATAAAAAGGAAGTAGAATGCTGCAAAATAATGGAGATAACCACTTATGGTTCAATGATACAACTATAGGGATCTAGTGCACTATGCCAGCCAGTGCACTATACCTCATGTTCTCAAGGGTAATTGGCGTCAGCTGCCATCAAAGCCAAAGGAACAAGGGAAGGATTATTACATCACTACTGCGGAAGTGGAGCAAGATAATGAAGTCATACATGTTACAAAACCTATTCACTCATGAATGGAAAAGGTTTTATTTGATTCTAGTTCTACACATTCTTTTATATCTTGCATGTTTTCTAGAACTATAGAATCGAAGCCCTGAAACCATGAAGTAGTGATATATGTAAATACACCATGCGGTGAAATCATTGTAACCCAAGTGTTTCAATCTTCTCCTGTTGGCGTATGTGGGAGGACTCTTCCAACGAATCTCTTAATACATCACTTGTGGAAATTTTATTCTACAATAGGAATGGATTGGCTCTCATTATATAAAGCACAAATAAACTTTTGGGAAAGGTAAATATCTTTTCCTATTATGAACCATCCCATGCTCCTCTACAAATTCAAGGAAGATCAGGAATATCATTTGAAATATCCTTCAATGGTGTGGGTGTTGATTCACTATGAAGAAGCATACCTTTCCCAAATGGTTGAGTGGAAGGAAAGTGACAACCTTATGGAAATTCCAATCGTGAGTGAATAAGGTGATGTATTTACCAAAGGGATGCCTGGAATTCCCCCAGATCATGAGGTGGAGTTCTCAATAGTACTCATACCCAGAGCAACTCCTATCTCAATGTGTCCCTATAGGATGGATCCTATCTAACTGGATGAGTTTAAGGAGTAGCTACAAGAGCATTCAAAAAAAGGGTTCAGACGCCCTAATACATCACCTTTCGGTACACCGGTGCTCTTTGTGAAGAAGATGGATGGAACAATGCGGTTATGTATCGATTATCGGGATCTCAACAAGATCACCATAAAGAAAAAGTATCCTCTTTCAAGGATTGTTCGATCAGCTAAGAGGAGATCAATACTTCTCAAAGTAGGATCTTCATTCTGGATATCATCAACTAATGGTGAAGAAGGAAGATATTCATAAGAATAAATTTCGTACAAGGTATGGGTACTATGAGTTTCTAGTGATCCCTTCGGACTTACTAATCCCCCTATAATCCTTAAGGATTTGATGAATAAAGTATTTAGACGTTACCTTGAAAAATTTGTGGAATTGTTTATTTATGATATTCTCATCTACTCCAACTACAAGGAGGAACATGAAGAACATCAAAGATGTGTGTTGGAGACATTTAGAGAGGATAAGTTGTACGACATGTTCAGAAAGTGTGACTTTTGGATGAATAAAGTCGTGTTCTTGGGGCATGTGATCACAAGTAAGGGAATTTCTATGGATCCATAAAAAAAGTCCTTGAGGAATGGACCGAGCCCTCTAGTGTCACAGAAATCCTTAGTTTTCATGGATGATGTGGCTACTACCGACCTTTTGTGACGAACTTCTCGCGATTGTCATGCCTTCTAACTAAGTAAACAAGGAAAGGGGTAAAGTATGTCTTGACGGAAGAATGTGTGGGAAACATCAAGGAGCTAAAGAAAAGGCTGATCCCCGCACCTATACACACACTACCAAAAAGTGGAGAATGTTTTGTGATATATAGTGATGCTTCAAATAAAGGATTGGGCTGTGTACTCATGAAAAATGATAACGAGATAGCCTACGCCTCACGACAGCTGAATATCAATGAACATAACAACTCGAAGCATGATCTCAGGTTGGTGGCCATGATTTTTTCATTGAAAATCTCACAACACTATATTTATGGTGATAAGTGTGACATATACACCGACCACAAGATCCTAAAGTATATATTCACACCAAATGAGTTAAACATTCATCAAAGGAGATGGTTAGATGTAATCAAGGATTACGATTGCTCTATTCACTACTATCCTGGAAAGGCAAAAATGGTTGATGAAGCTCTAAGAAGAAAAGAACCTGCTTCTCTATCCATGTTACAGATTGATAATGACCTTATCTTCGAGGATATGAAAAGGATGGATTTAGAAATCATTAGGGCAGGGGATACATCCTACCTTGGCCAAATGATTGCACAATCATCCATCCAAATGAAGATTAAGGAATCACAAAGGGATGATGGGGAGACCCAAAAGAGGGTGAATTCAGTAAAAGAGACAGAGAATTATGAGTTCCATATCAACAATGATGGTGTGATTCGGATTGGAATGCGGCATTGTGTGCCTTCATCACCCGGGATAAATAAGGATCTAATGGAAAATGCACATAGCTCAACATTCTCTATCCATCCTAGTAGCACCATGATGTACCGTGATCTCTGAGAAAACTTTTGGTGGGATAACATGAAGAAGTAGATTGCATAATATATATCATGGTACTTGGTATGTCAACAAGTGAAAGCAGTGCGAGAAAAGTCCAAAGGAATGATGCAGCCATTCCCTATACCCATGTGGAAATGGGAAAATGTTACTATGGACTTTTTCACGGGTCTCCCAAAGATGATGAAGCGTAATAATGCAATATAGGTTGTGGTTGATTGACTCACCAAGACTTCCCATTTTATCTCTATATGGGAATTTCTCTCACTTGATCAACATGAAATGATATATGTGAAGGAAGTGGTGAGACGGCATGGTTTTCTACTCTCAATTGTATTTGACCATGATCCAAGGTTCACATCTAAATTATATAGGATCCTACGACATTCTTTGAGTACTAAATTAAATTTCATCACGACCTATCACCCCCAAACCAATGGACAATATTAAATAACTATTCAGACGCTTGAAGATATGATAATAGCCTAGCCTCTAGTATTCAAAGGTGGATGGGATCAACATATCCCATTGGTTGAGTTCTCATACAAAAATAGCTTCCACTCAAGTATTCAGATGACTCCATTTGAAGCTCTGTATTTAAAGCGATGTAGAACTCCAACCTGTTGAGATGAGGTTGGATAAAGAAAGCTACTTTGACCCGATATTGTGCAAGAGATGACATAGATGGTTCAAGTCATCCAAAAACATATCAAAGCTGCTCAAAGTCTGCAAAAGAGCTATGCTGACAACCGTCGAAGGGACTTTCAGTTCGACATTGGAGATAAAGTCTTCCTTCGAATATCACCATGGAAGAGAGTTTCGTGATTTGGGAAGGAAGGGAAGCTAAGACCAAGGTACATTGGCCCCTTTTATATCCTTGACCGCATAGGATCCATGGCCTATCATATTTATTCCACCAAATATGGCTCATGTTCATGATTTGTTTCACATATCACTCATGGGGAAGTAAATACCCGATCCCTCACAAGTATTAAACTCAGAGATGGATCAACTAGAAGATGATATCTCATATGAGGAGCAGCTAGTAAATATTATGGATCAGAGAGATAAGGTTCTACACAATAAGAAAACCCAACTTGTAAAAGTGTTGTGGAGGAACCATAACTTTGAATAAGAAACATGGGAGCCAGAGGAGGAAATGAAGGAGAAGTACCCTAACCTGTTTGTGTAATGTGAAATTTTGAGGGTGAAATTTTATAAGGGGGGAAGAGTGTAACAACCCAAATTTTTCCATTCAAAATTACCTCCATATAAATATGTCATAAAACAAAATGAAAAAACAACATAATTATCTACAAAGTGCTAAGTTACCTTTAAACATAAGTTTGTCACTTCTGTGTAGGGAATTTAAAAAATTTGACATACACGGTTGCAATCAGTATGTTATTTGGGGTCCAATAAGAAAAAAATAATTTTTGGTGAATAGTATCCTACCCTTATGAATAGTAACCTACCCTTATGAATAGTAGTACCAACCTTATGAATAGGAAATATTCCAAAATAAGAGTAACCATTCCCGTGAATAATTAATTAAAATCTAGCCATCTTAGAAACTGACAATTTGACTATAGAAAAAGTTTTGGTATTTTTGTAAGTAATAAATAATTAATTATAATTAATTAATTAATTTAAAATAATTATTTTCTTAAAATGTGTTCATAAATTAACAAATCTATGTATTATAGTTTTTAGATAATTTTATAATACCCTACTTAATTTTTGAAGGCATTATAAAATCAGTTTTAATTTTAAACACTGTATTTTTCGAGTAAATAATGATTGTAATTAAATATTAAATTAATCATATTTAGAAAATTATTTTTTAAAAATGGATTTCATTTTTGGATTCTACAGGTTGAAAAATGGTTGGGGTGAAAATTTGTGATTTTTCTGAAATACTAGAATTTTTGGTGAATAGTGAAATACATTAATTTACCGTATAAATACATTATAATTTAAACCCACTATTCCTGACATCACAAGTGGTGTAAGCACACAAATAATGAACTCAAATGCCTTATTGACTATTATTTGTCATTAAATACTCACTATTTTTTTTGTCTTAGTGGAAGTTAATAAACTAATGAATTTTATATTAAGGAGACCCCTCTCCCCACCAATATAAATATCACCCTTCACACCCTCATTTCCTCACACCTGTCAAGATTGAAGTCTTGTCCAAAATATTCCCAAACATTTTCCCTAGACCCTTCCCCACATCCCTGAATTTCTGGTCTCATCCAAAGTCCATGATTAGGCCCCTTAAGGAGGATCTCAAGAGGAGGATTCAAGAGTTAATTTCTCTCATTCTTTTCCTTTATATTCCGTTCAATTTCATGTTCTTGTTTTATCTTCTCCCTACCTATATTTATCCAAATGGTATGGTAACTCTAGTAACATACATATAATGGAATGTTATGACACTAATGAGATATTATATCATCCAACCCCCTTCTCCTCTTCTTTTATTTTATTAAAGTGAATGTTGTTCGTGAGGTGTTAATTTATCACCTTCAAGAACGACACATTATCTTCTTCCATTTCAACCTTCAAATGTGGTAATGAAACCATTTTTAAGGTCAAAACAGCATATATTATATATATTACGGTCTATTTAATGTTCTGGAATTAACTTATGTACATATTACTATTTGATAAAATAATTTCATTGTGATAAAAAACCGCCCAATTTAACTCGAACAATAATCATTTAATTCTTTTATAAGGATTCCTCCACATGGTATATAATATAATAAATTATAAGATCATTTAAACTCCTAGAATATAATCAATAACATGTAATATTATATTTGGATGTTTATCTATGTTCTACACAAACTTTCATTTAAGAATATGAGTGAACCACTCATAAAGACCATAAAAACAAACATTCCCGAACAATGTTTTAAACCCTATACCTCATCAAAAGGACCATAAAATGACATAATGAAACCAGAATGAAACCTATTCATGTATAAAAGGATCTTTAATTTATAATTAATGAATATAATGTTATTATACAGGATATTAAAGAGATTTAAGCGTTCAGATACAAGGTAAGTGTAAAATCTCGAACCAAATTTTCATCCATCAGGTTCTCCCTCTTTCACTCAATTTTTGATATGGTTACTCCATAAAAATTATTTTTTCATATTTTTATTTCCTTTTCTGGGATATATATTTTTATCACTAGTGTTTATTTCCAAAAAAATGTTTTCAAAAATAAATCCTCTTTTAAGAACACACCTTTTACTTCTCAATCATGGTTGATGGTTCTTGTAACATGTATGTTATTCCCTATTTCTTTTGGGAATCTAATATTAAAAAATGTGTTCATATGAGATAAAACACATTCCTTTTCATGGGTTATTTATGTTCATTTTTGATATATGATCATTTTGGCATGCATGATAAATGATAATGTTATGATGTGATGGGTGCACCTAGAATTATATAGAACAATATGAATGTTTCAATGTGATGGGTGCACCCGGAATTATACAGCACTCCAATTTATTGGGTAAAGTGATGAATATCATGAGTTAATGTGAAATTTTTTGGGAACAATATGCTATATTTATTCAAAATTATGTGTGGTAGTTAACCAACAAGACATGATGTTACATTTTCATGCATTTCCACATTTAAAGTCTTAAATTTATGATTCATCTTATTTTCATGGTCTTTTTCCTATGTTATGATTATGGTCACCCATTTTTAAATTGTTCTTATCCACTTACTGGGATTTTAGCTCACCCCTTTTGATGTCTATCCTCATGTGACTTTTGAAAAACATTTATTTTTATATAAAAACTATTATTAATCATTTATATCACCAAAAAATAAAGAGAAAGATGAAAAATTGAATTTGAAGGAGTAACCATTTAAAAAATTGAGTGAAAGAGGGAGAACCCGAAGGATGAAATTTGGGTTCGAGAACTTCGTCTTAGCTGGTATCTGAATTCTTCCTTATCATTAATATTCTGTATAATGACATTATATTAATTAATTAGAAATTATAGAACGTTTTATACATGAATAGGGTTCATTCTTGTTTCATTATTCCATTTTATGGGACTTTTGTTGAGATATAGTGTTTAAAAACATTCTTTGGGAATGTTCATTTTTATGGTTTTCTTGAGTGGTTCACTCGTATTCTTAAATGAATGTTTGTGTAGAACATGGAAAAACATACAGAAATGATATTAAATTGTATTCATTGAATTCCAGGATTTTAAATGAACTTATAATTGATTATATTATATACCATGTGGAGGAATCATTAGAAAAGAATTAAATGATGATGGTTTGAGATAAATTAGGCAGTTTTTTGATTAAAATGAACTTATTTTATCACTTAGAAATATGTAAATAAGTTAGTTAAATAACTTTAAATAGTACATAATATATATAAAATATTCTAGTTCAACCATAAAAATGGTTTCATGACCAGATTTGAAGGTTGAAATGAAAGAAGAAAACATGTCGTTCATAAAGGTGATAAATTTACACCTCACGAACAACGTTCTATTTAATAAAATAAAAGAAGGGGAGAAGGGTGTTGGATGATATAATATCCCATTAGTATCATAAAATTAATTTATATTTATGATACTGGAGTTACCATACAATTTGAATGAATATGGGTAGGGAGAGACAAAGAGAAGAACTTGAAATTGAAAGGAAATTGAAGGAAAGAAGGAGAGAAATTACCTCTTGAATCCTCCTCTTCAGTACCTCTTTAAGGGGCATAATATTTGTATTTGTATGAGACCAGAAGCTCTTTTATGTGGGGTAGGGTCTAGGGAAGATTTTTGGGAAGAATTTAGACATGTCTTCAATCTTGAGAGGTTTGAGGAAATGAGGGTGTGAGGGGTGGTATTTACACTAGAGGGGAGAGGGGTTTCCTACATATAAAATACAGTAGTTTATTAATTTCCCTGAAGACAAGGAATAATGAATCATCAATGACCAAAAATAGTAAAGAGGGCATGTATGTTCTAGATTTTGGTGCTTTCATCACTTGTGATATCCGAAATAGTGGGTTTAATTTGTAATTTATTTATACAGTAAATTAATGTCTTTTTACTTTTCACCAAAAATTCAAGTATTTCAAAAAAATCCAAAAAATTTACCCCCATCCATTTCTCAACGTCTATAATCCAAAAATTCAATCCATTTTTCAAAAATATCTTTCTAAATATAATTAATTTACTATTTAATTAAAATCATAATTTTTGTGAAAAATACAGTTTTTAAAAATCATAACTGATTTTATATTGCTTTCAAAAATTTTAAAGGGTCTTAAAAAATTATCTAAAAACTATAAGACATAGATTTTTTAATTTAGGATCACATTTTAAGAAAAAAAATTTTTTTAAAAACATTAATTAATTATAATTATTTATTTATAAGGTACGAAAATAAAAAAACGTTTTCTATAGTCAAATTGTCACTTCCTAAGATGACTAAATGTTATATAATTATCCATGGGAAAAGTTACTATTATTTTTAGATGACTGAATATTCATAAGGATCACACTACTATTCCTACGGGTAGGTTACTATTCATTAGGGTAGGTTACTATTCACCAAAAATTATGTTTTTCTTATTAGACCCCAAATGACAGACTAATGGCATCTGTGTACGTCATATTTTCAAAATTGCCGACACAAAAGTGTCAAACTTATGTTTAAAAGTCACACAGCACTTATTAGTTAATTATGTTGTGTTTTCATGTGATTTTATGACATATTTATAAGAAGTGAATTTCCATTGAAAAACTTTGGGTCATTAAGTTCTTCACCCCTTATGAAATTTCACCCTCGAATTTTTTTTACATAAACAGGTGATGGTACTTCTCCTTCTTTGCCTCTTCTTGTTCCTAATTAGCTTCTTTATAATTATGGTTCCACCATAACAATTTGACTAGGTGGGTTGTCTTATTGCGTAGAACCTTAACTCTCTGATCTATAATATTTATTGGCTACTCCTCATAAGAGAGATCATCTTCCAGTTGTACCACCTATGAGTTCAGTAAATGTGTGGGATCAGGTATGTACTTCCTCAAGAGTAATATGTGAAACACATCATGAACATGAGCCATATTCGGTGGAAGTTCAAGCTGATAGGCCCTGACTCTTATACGTTCAAGGATTTAAAATGGGGAAATGTACCTTGGTATTAGCTTCCCTCTCATCCCAAAATTGCATGACTCTTTTCAATCGTGATATTTGAAGGAATAATTTATCTCCAATGTCGAACTCCAATTCCCTTCGATAGTTGTCAGCATAGATCTTTTTCCGACTCTGAGTAGCTATGATGTATTTCTGGATGACTCAAACCTTCCCTGTCATCTCTTGAAAAAGATGGGGTCCATGTAGCTTTCTTTATCTAACTTAATTCCAACAGGTTGGAGTTCTAAATCGCATTCCATACAGATCTTCATATAGAGCCATATGAATACTTGAGAGGAAGCTATTTTTTTTGTATGAGAACTCAACCAATGGGGGATGTTGATCCCATCCATATTTGAATTCTAAGGATTAGGCTCTGATCATATCTTCAAGTGCCAGAATATTCCTTTCAGAGTGGCCATCGGTTTGGGGGTGAAAGGTCATGCTGAAAATTAATTCAGTACTCAAAGCATGTTGTAGGCTCCTCCAGAATTTAGATGTGATCCTTGGATCATGGTCAGAGGCAATTGAGAGTGGAACACCACGTAGTCTCACAACATCCTTCACATTTAACTTTGCAAGTTGTTCAAGTGAGAGATCTTCCCCAATAGCGATAAAATGGGCAGTTTTGGTGAGTTGATCAATCACAACCCATATCATATTATTTACCTTCGACATATATGGGAGACCCATGAAAATTTCAATAGTAACATTTTCCAACTTCCACATGGTTATAGGCAATGACTGCATCATCCCTTTGGAATTTTTTCACTATACTTTAACTTGCTGACATACCAAGCACCTTTATATATATTCTATAATCTCCTTGTTCATGTTATCCCACTGTAAGTGTTCTCACAGATCATGGTACATCTTGGTGATACCAGGATGGATAGAGAATTTTGATCTATGTGCATTTTCCTATAGATCCTTCTTTATACCGGGTGATGAAGGCCCCCGAAGTAATGTTCCAAACTAATTCATACCATCATCATCGATATAGAACTCTTGAAGCTTCCCTTCTTTTACTGCATTCATTCACCATCATTTGTATCTCCACATCATCCCTTTGTGCTTCCTTAATCTTATCTTGGATGGATGGTTATGAAATCGTTTGGGAAGGGTAGGATGTTTCCCCTACCCATATGATTTCAAAATCCATCCTTTGCATGTCCAAGAATATAAGGTCTTTCTCAATCCATAACATGGATAGAGTATCATGTTTTGTTTTTCTTAGAGCATCAGCTACCTTGTTCGCCTTTCCAGGATGGAAGTGAATAGATCAATCATAATCCTTGATTATCTCTAACCATATCCTTTGATGCATGTTGAGCTCTTTTTGTGTGAATATGTACTTTAGGCTCTTGCGGTCGGTGGATATGTCACGCTTCTCACCATAAAGGTAGTGATGCTATATTCTCAAGGCAAAAATCATGGTTGTCAGCTCTTGATCATGCGTCGGGTAGTTCTTCTCATGGATATTAAGCCGCGGTGAGGTGTAGGCTATCACGTTATCATTTTTCAAGAATACACTTCCCTAGCCATTATTTGAAGCATAATGTATATCACAAAACATTCTCCACGTTTTGGTAGTATGACTACCAGTGCAGTGATCATCCTTCTATTTATCTCCTTGAAGCTTCCCACTCATTCTTCTGTCGAGACATACATTACCCATTTCCATGTAAACGTTGTTAGGGGGCTTAAAATCGTGAGATTTTTCTCACAAAACGTTGGTAGTACCTAGATAATCCAAGAAAATTACAGATTTCTATGACACTAGAGGGCCTGGACCATTCCTCAATCGCCTTTGTTTTTGAAGGATCCACAAAAATTCAGCCACTTGTGATCACATGTCCCAAGAATGTGACTTGAATCATCCAAAAGTCACACTTGTTGAACTTGGCATACAAATTCTCCATTCTCAATGTCACCAACATAGGTCTTAGATTTTATTCATGTTCCTCCATTCCCTTGGATTAGATGAGAATATCATCAATAAACACTACCAAAATTTTTTCAATGTAATGTATAAAGACATTATTCACCAAATACATAAATATTTCAGTGGAATTAGTAAGTCTGAAGGGCATCACTAGAAACTCATAGTTCCCATACCCTGTATAGAAGGTAGTCGGAATATCTTCCTTCTTCAGCTTTAGCTGATGATATCCAGAATGAAGATCCACTTTTGAGAATTATTGATCTCCTCTTAACTGATCGAGCAAGTTGTCAATCCTTGGAAGATGATATTTGTTCTTTATGGTGATCTTGTTGAGTTCCCAATAATCGATACATAGCCGCATAATTCCATCCATCTTTTTACAAATAGCACCAATGCACCCCAAGGTGATAAACTGGGGAATATGAACCCTTTGTCCAAATTCTCTTGCAGATGCTTCTTTAACTCCTCCAGTTTGATAGGATCCATCCTATAGGGACACTTTGATATAGGAGTATCTCCGGGAATGAGTTCTATTGAGTACATCACCTCATAATTCGGGGGAATTCTGGGTAACCTGTTATGATATACATCACTATATTCCCTCACGATCGGCATTTCCACAAGTTTGGCACTTTCCTTTGAATCAACCATTTGGGTGAGATATTCTTCTTTATAGGGAATCAACACCCACAACATTCAAGGATTTTTCAAAGGAGATTCATGATCTTCCTTTCATTTGTAGAGGAGCATGGGGTGGTTTAGAATATGAAAATATATTTCTTTTTCCCAATAGCTAATATGTGCCCTATATAATGAGATCCAATCCGTTCCTATTATAGCGTCGAATTCCACTCAGGGATGAATTACGAGATTTTCTTGAAGAATCTTCCCACATACACCAAAATGAGAAGATTCAAACACTTGGGTTCCAATGATTGCACCAGTTGGTGTTTTTAAAGATATCTCTACTTCATGGTTTTGGGGATTCGATTCTATAGTTCTAGCAATCTTGCAAGTTATAAAGGAAAGCGTATAACCAGAATCAAAAAATACTTTTTCCATTCATGGATAAATAGGATGTGTACCTTGTACGACTTCATTATCTTACTCCACATCTGCAGTGGTGATGGAATAAGCCTTCCCTTGATCCTTTGGTTTTGGTGGCTGCTGACAATGATTACCCTCGAGAACTCGAGGTTTAGTGCACTGGCTTCCATAGAGCCCTAGCTCCCTACAGTTGTATCATTGAAGCATGAGTGGTTCTCTCCTTTATTCCACCACATTCTCATTCCTTTTTATGTATTTTCGACACTCTTGAGAATGGTTTCCTTCTTTCCCACACATGAAGCATTTTCCCATCCCTTTGAGGCAGTTCCCATGGTGCAACTTCCCACATTTTTGGCATGTGTGTCGATGAGTACACGGTTGCAATCAATATGTTATTTGGGGTCCAACAAGAAAAACAAAATTTTTGGTGAATAGTAACCTAACCTTATTTATAGTAACCAACCCTTATGAATAGTATCATGACCCATATGAATAGTAAACTGTCCAATATAAGAGTAACATTACCCATGAAATATTAAATAAAATTTAGGCATCTTAAAATGTGACAATTTGACTATAGAAAACGTTTGGGTATTTTTGTAAGTAATAAATAAATATAATTAATTAATTAATTAATTTAAAAGAATTTTTATTTTCTTAAAATATATTCATAAATTAACAAACCTATTTCTTATAGTTTATATATAAATTTATAAGACCCAACATAATTTTTGAAGGCATTATAAAATCAGTTTTAATTTTAAAAACTCTATTTTCAAGTAAATTATGATTTTAATTAAATAAAAAATTATTCATATTTAGAAAATTATTTTTTAAAAATGGATTTCCTTTTTGGGTTCTACCATTTGAAAAATGATTTGGTTAAATTTTTGGGATTATTCTTAAATACTTGAATTTTTGGTGAATAATAAAATACATTAATTTACCGTATAAATACATTATAATTTAAACCCACTATTCATGACATCAAAAGTGATGTAAGAACCCAAATATAGAACTCACATTCCTTATTTACTATTCTTGGTCATTGAATACTCAATATTCCTTGTCTTAGGGGAAATTAATAAACTAATGAATTTTATATTACGGAAACCCCTCTCCCCTCCATTATTTATACCACCCTTCACATCCTCATTTACTCATAACTCTCAATTATTAATCCTTGCCTAAATACTGGGAAAAAAACCTTCCCTATCACCTACCCCACGTCCAAGAGCTTTTGGTCTTATCAAAAGACCAGGTTTTGGCCCCTTAAGGAGGATTCAAGAGGTAATTTCTCTCCTTTTTTCACTTAAATTCCATTCAATTTCAAGTTCTTCTCTTATTCTCTCCCTACCAAACGTAGTCAAAATTGTATGGTAAATCTATTATCATAAATGTAATGGAATTTTATTATACTAATTGGTTATTATATCATCCAACCCCCTTCTCCCCTTCTTTTATTTTATTAAAGAGAACATTGTTCGTGAGGTGTTAATTTATCACCTTCAAGAACGACATGTTTTCTTCTTCCATTTAAACTTTAAAATATGGTCATGAAACCATTTTTATGGTAGAAACAGATGATTTTACATGTATTTTGTTCTATTAAGTTCTCTGGAAGTAACTTATGTACATATTTCTAAGTGATTAGATAAAATAAGTTCATTGTGATTGAAAAACCGCCCAATTTAACTCAAACAATCACCATTTAAATATTTTCTAATGATTCCTCCACATGGTATATAATATAATCAATTATAAGATCATTTAAACTCTGGTAATATAATTAATAACATGCAATTTGATTTCTGGATTCTTATCCATGTTCTACACAAGCTTTCATTTAAGAATACGAGTGAACCACTCCAAAAAACCGTAAAAATGAACATTCCCAAAAAATGTTTTAAACCCTATAACTCATCAAAAGGCCCATAAAATTACATAATGAAACCATAATGAACCCTATTAATCTATAAAAGGTTTTTTAAATTATAATTAATGAATATAATTTAATTATACAGGACATTGATGTGAAGGAAGCATTCAGATACAGGGTAAGGGGAAAATCAGGAAACCAATTTTCATCCTTCGGGTTCTCCCTATTTCACTCCATTCTTTGATATGATTAATCCTTAAATATCATTTGTTAATAATTTTATTTCCTTTTTTGGGATATACATGTTTTTCCTTGGTGTCTATGTCAAACTAAATGTTTTCCAAAAGAACTCTTCTTTTAAGAACACACCTTTTACTTCTCATTAAATGTTGACGGTTCTTGAATCATGTATGTTATTCCCTATTTTTTTGAGAACCCATTGTTTATGAATGTGTTATTATGAGAAAAATCCCATTAATTTTTAGGGGTTATTTATGGTCATTTTTTATATATTTTAATTGTGGAATTCATGATAAATGATAATGTTATGATGTGACAGGTGAACCCAGAATTATATAGTGCAATATGAATGTTTCAATGTGACGGGTGTGGCTTGAATTATCCAGTGCTCCAATGCATTGGGTAAGGTGATGAATCTCATGAGATAATGTGAAATTATGTTTTAAAAATATGAAATCTTTGTTTACAATTATGTGTGGTAGTTAACCACTAAGACATGATGTAACATTTTTATGCATTTCCACATTTCAAGTCTTATATTTATGCTTCCTCTTATGTTCATGATCTTTTGCCTATGTTATGACTATGATCACCCATTTTTATGTTGTTATTATCCTCTTACTAGGCTTTTATCTCACCCTTCTTGATTTATAACCTTTGGTGACTACATGTACTGAGGAGGGGTCAAGTGAAAATATGAAGCTTGAGAAGAAGAAATAAAAAAAGATTATGGTCAATGTTGTATTTGTTATGTATGGTCCATGTTTTCCCAAGACACTAAACATTTGTATCCTCTATGTGTAGTACTATTTTGTTTTTGATCATTAAAATTATGTAATAGTAATTTATGAAATGTTGGGGTTGTTATAGTTGGTATCAGAGGAATGGTTTAGTTAATTTGGGAATTAGGATTACTGAACCCTAGTGAAAACCACTAGCATGAGACTAAGTACAAATATCCAAACAAGAATATTTACATAGGGATCTCAAATATTATGATTTTACTATAAATTGTATAAATGAATAAGTTATTCATGACTTACTGACTTATGTTTTTTTCTAACCTTTTATATTTTAGAAAATGGTGGGAACCAGGAGAAACCAGGCCAACAACTCAGGCGAGGGCCAATGCAATGATTGCCCGAACGACATCCCCAATGATATGGGAGGTGGCATTCAGAACATAATGGTTATTCTTACCCAACTATCTTAGGTTTTTAACAATAAAAATAATAATGGGGAATGATATCCTTCAACAGAGAGGGAGAAACTGGCTATTGAATGTTTTAAGCAGCAACAACCACCGACGTTTAGTGGAACATTCGATCCACTAGTTATGGAAAAGTGGGTCAACTACATGGAGAAGTACTTTTCTGTGCTTCACTATTCTGAGATGGAGAAGGTGACTCTAACCATTTATCATCTATATAGAGAAGCTGATCAATGGTGGGCTGTGATTAAGAACACCAAGCAAAGGGAGGAAATTGAAAAGATGGAATGGGAAGAATTTAAGATATTGTTTCTTAATAAGTATTTCCCACGAACTTTTCGTATGAATAGAGAGAGAAAATTCCTAGATCTTAAGAAAAAATAAGTAGAATATATCACAACATATGAAGTGAATTTCACAATGCTTTCAAGGTATTCTTCGGGTTTTGTTATCAACAATGATTACAAAATTGATATATTCTTTAGTGGATTAGAACCACACCTTTGAAAGGATTTTTCAATTCGAGACTTTGGGAGTTATGAAGAAGTTGTTTGGTGTGATCTCAATGTGTAGATGGATTTTGGATAATATTCTCATGGCTATGGTGATAAGAAACAAAAAATGGAGTTTCAAGCCGGTGGATCATATGAAAAAGATGGGAAGAAAAATCAATGACCCACATGCCAAAAATTTGGGAAGTTGCACCGTGGGAACTGCCTCAAAGGAATGTGGAAATGATTAAAGTGTGGGAAAGAAGGAAACCATTATCAAGAGTGTCGAAAAGACATAAAAAAGAAAGAGAATGTGATAGAGCAGCTCATGGTTTAATGCTATAACAGTAGGGAGCTAGGGCACTATGCAAGCCAGTGCACTAAACCTCGAGTTCTTGAGGGTAATCGGTGTCAGCATCCACCAAAGCCAATGGAACAAGGGAATGATTATTCCATCACTACTACAGATGTGGTGAATGATAATTTAGTAATACAAGGTACACTTCCTACTCATTCAAGAATTAAAAATGTCATATTTGATTTTGGTTCTACGCATTACTTTATATCTTGCAAGTTTTCTCGAACTATAGAATCAAAGCCCCAAAACCCTGAAGTAGATATATCTTTTAAAACACCATGTGGTGTAATCATTGCAACCTAGGTGTTTTACGCTTCTCATGTCGATGTATATTGGAAGATTCTTCCAGTGAATCTCTTAATTCTTCCTTTCGTGGAATTTGACACTATAATGGGAAGTGATTAGCTCTCATTTTATAGATATCATATCAATTGTTGATAAAGGGAAATATCATTTCGCATTCCAAACCATCCCATACTCCTATAAAAATTCAAGGAAGATCATGAATATCCTTTGAAAAATCTTTCAATAGTGTGGGTGTTGATTCCTTATGAAGAAGAATACCTCGCCCAAATGTTTGAGTCAAAGGAAAGTGACAACCTTGTAGAAATTCCCATCGTGAGGGGATACAGTGATGTATTTCTAGATGAGTTACCCAGAATTACCCCGGATTTTGGGGTGGAGTTCTCAATAAAACACATACCCTGAGCTACTCATATCACTATGTGTCCCTATATGATGGCTCCTATCGAGTTTGAGATGTTAATGAAGAAGCTCCAAGCGCATTTGGACAAAGGGTTCATACGCCCCAGTGCATCACATTGGGGTTCACCAGTGCCCATTGTGAAGAATAAGGATTGAACAATACGACTGGGTATCGATTATCGGGAGCAAAAAAAGATGACCATAAAGAACAAGTATCCTATTACAAGGATTGATGACTTGTTCGATCAGTTAAGAGGACCCCAGTACTTCCCAAATGCGGATATTCATTCTGAATATCATCAGCTACAGGTGAAGAAGGAATATATTTTTTAGACTACCTTCTGTACAAGGTATGGGCACTACGAGTTTCTGGTGATGCCCTTCTGACTTATTAATGCCCCTGTAATATTTATGGATTTGATGAATAGATTGTTTAGACATTACCTCAAAAAAATTATAGTAGTGTTTATTGATGATATTCTCATATACCCCCATAGTAAGGAGGAACATGAAGAAAATATAAGACTTTTGTCGGTGACATTGAGAAAGGAGAAGTTGTATGCCATGTTCAGCAAGTGTGACTTTTTTTTGAAGAAAGACCTATTAATGGGACATGTGATCACAAGTGACAGAATTTCTATGGATCCATAAAAAACAAATGACATTGAGGAATGTCCCCGACCCTCTTGGGTCACAGAAATCCATAGTTTTCTTGGATTAGCTGGGTACTTTCGACATTTTGTGAGAAAATTCTCATGATTGTCAAGACCTCTGACTAAGTTAAAAATAAAAGGGGTAATGTATGCATCGACAGAAGAATGTGAGGGAAGAATCAAGGAGCTAAAGAGACAACATATCATTACTGTAAAGACCCAAAGTATTACATACATGGACATTACATTACTTTTGCGGAATATCTAGTACATAACAAAAACCGACAGCAAAGGACTGTAAAAGTTTAGTGTCTTTGGAAACTCAGAATATAATCTTCTAATCTTGGTGAAAGATCTTCAACATCTCCCATAATGATATTCCTTTTTTTCTTACCTAAAACATTTATTTATATCCAGGGGAAAATAAAATATATAAAGGGTGAGATCAAATTCTCATTAAGGGTAAGCATGGAGAAAATAAAACAAACCATATACATTTGATCTTCAAAACATGAACATAATATTTAAACATAAAAATCTTGATCAATGACATAAAACATGGTAGTACATAAGGAATAGATCATAAAGAAACATTAATCATGATAAAAGATCATGGGAATAAAACATTTAATTATGTCAAACAATTAATCACATGATATGATTTCCATAGTAGCCAAGGCATTTCTTCCAAGACCATCTTAGTGGACAAAGTCCCTTTCTGAATTGAGTTCACTCCTCATTCCAGTCCTGTAACACTGAACCAGATTAACTTACCATTCCATCCATGTCCATATCATGAGATATAAATCATTAACCAATACATTAGAGGGTGATATAGGTCCCACCCATCTCATATTGAAATCATTCTTACATGTTCCATAGAAAATCATAAATCATTCCTCATAACACAAATAATAAAATGGGTTTCATTAACATCATACCATCATAACATAATCCATATAAAGAAAATGGATATCATTTCATCATATGAAAAGTGAAACCATGTAAATCATAGAGATATTATACTTGAAACATACACATATGAAATAATGTCATTTTAGAAGGAAAATAGTTTTGATAAAACACTTGAAATGAATTCTTGAGGAATATATCCTTTCTTTTGAAAATCATTTTATTTTCAAAAAATGCCATATAATTTTAACAGAAAAGGATTTTTTTGAAAATTGTCATGAAATCTTGTATCATAAGATTCATGAAAATAAGGATTTATAAAACCGTAAAAATTTGTTCATGCCGTACAAGTTAAAAAACATTCTTTTCGTACTTTTTTCGAAAAAGTCAAAAAGTACCTCTTATGGTAAGAAAAAGAAAGATTCCTTACATACCATGTAGTAAAAGTCCAAAATGGGTAAGAAGAAATTTAAACATACATGAAACCATTTTTAGAAAATAGGGACATGGATGATGAATATAACCCCAGTAAATACCTATGAATAAACAATCTCCGATAAAAAACGAGATTTGAAAAGTTATCCCTTACCTTATGTATGATATGCTTCGTATGTATCCGAATATCCTGTATAATGATTTAAATAATGTCATTGACTTATTAAAGAATCATATTCATTGTTATTATATCATATATGATTCACTTATGACTTTATATTACCTGTTGTTTTATAAATTCCTGGTTAAAGCAGTGCTTCGGGTAAAATCGTTTCATTTATCGTACGTGTTTCGACATGTTGTTCATGATATAATTACTTATATACTAATTTACTTAATTACATAATTTAAAACATGATTTTTATATAATATATATTCTGAATATAAATATATATCATAGATCGATAAATGGAATGAAATACACCGTTCATGGAGATGGTAGGTCGTACTTACGCATGAATGTTGTTTTCGTTTCCTTATTGAATTAATTGGAATTAAATAAATGAAACATATATGTACATAAATCCAGTATCATAATTATTTAATATCTTTCATTATTATTTACTATATATATTTTATAATCATTCTTGAATGGTTAATCATGGAAAATGAATCTCATCACGTTCATGGAGATGGTAGTCCGTACGTATGCACGAGGGATGATATCATTCCAATGATCATGGAATTGTATTGAAGTGTATGTATAATATTTCAGAATCAATATCACTTTACAATAATCATATATAGTTATTTATTTACACCATTATACACATCTAAGTAAGGTGGTGGTGGAAAACAGATTACACCACGACGTGGAGACGGTATTCCGTACGTACGCACGCGCGGTGATTTCATTTTCCGTAGGATGGATAGAAGGTGAAATGCGGTTATTTGATATTTATAATGACATATAAGTATATGAGGGATACTGATTTCATTTCTTAATAATGAAACCATTAAAGAACAGGAATTATAAAAAGAATGAAACATGAATGAATTAGTAGAAGGTATTAACTATTTCTTGAAGTGCCTCCATTGAACTTCCTCTTGGGGAACTAGAGTTGGAATTTTGAGATAACTAGTACCTTTATAAGGTTTCTAGGGAAGTGTGGAAGTGAAATGGGTAGAGTTTTGATGAGTTTCAAGGGTCAAAATGGTGTGAGGAGGATAGAGAGGAGGTGCCTTTTTATAAGGGTGTAGAGTGGCACCTTTGGAAACATAAAAAATATTAATTTGTAATAAATCCAAACCCCCCTTATAAACCTAAAAAAATGACTCAAATCCGAATTTTAGATGAGATAGGGTTGTAATATCATCATCCAATAAAATTTAGACCAGTTAGGAATTTATTTTAAACATTATCAACTTGATTTATCCTTATTTAATCTATTTAATTTTATTTGTGGTAATAATATTCTAAATTTTAAATCATTATAAATAAATACTTATATGTTTTTAAATGTCCATAATTTTATAGATTATCACATTTTAGACCATATAAATTTTATTTTATAATTATTAAATATTTTTTTGTGATTTTTAAACAATTTTATAATATGTGAATTTTATAAAATAACAATAGTGTCAATTTTGACACTATTCATTTATTTGAATTTAAATAAAATATACACATAATATATATTTGAACTAAAAGATTTAATAGATTCATAACATGTTATATTTATCTATAAAATTAGTTGACCACCTTAAATAGTTCATATAAAATTTATTTTAATACTTTTAAAACTATTTATTTGATAATTCTATCTATAAAATAATTTCAACATCGCTATTGTGTCATAATTAATGATAATTATTTAAAACATAAAAATTATAAATAAATTCATATGATGTAGATAATTTTATTATATTTCTGGAGACCATTTATATCAGAATTTTTATGATGTTTATCACAAATTTAAAATTATTACACTTATAATATTTAAGAGAGTGACATGTTGTCACTTTCATTGGTTTTAATAATAATTATATTATTTCATGGCGAAAAGTCCATGAAATTAATCTAGTATGACCTTTTGGTGATATGGGTCTAATTTTAATCATCCATTAGTTTTGGGAAAGTGTTAGGGTAATTTTATAATCTTATTTTTACCCTTAATTACCCGATTTACCTTTAACTATAGTAAATAAAAATAACCGTAGTTACTATTCATAATTCCCAAATATAAAAAGTAGACTATTAACATAATGTGGACCAAATAATTCCAAATATGAAATCCATTTTTTCAAATTCAATACAAAGAAATTTCAGAAATTAAATTAAAATTAATCTCGTTGTCGAATGAAAATGGGTTTTTGTTTAAAACATTACAAAAGATTGAATTGATTTAACCTACGAATTCAATGTAAAATCAATGATAATTATATACATTATACTAAATGGTAAAAATATATTATATTCATAATTTAAAACTATTCAATATTATAATTTAACCATATAAATTATTACGATGATAAAAGTTGTTTTTAATTAAAATATATTGTGTTTTTACTATTCATTAAAATATGAAAGTCATCTGATTAATATGAAAATTTTATCCAAAGAAAATTTTTATATCCTGATTCCAAATTAGAATTTTATTTTTTCAAATTGAACTTATAGACATGAAAAAAAACTATATTTAAAGAGGGTGTGCCTTCAAAAGGTGGGAAATCTGCATTTTCTGAAAAAAAAAAACATATTTTACCCGAAAATTTAATTTTGTTCTCATTCCATGTTCTAGAAAATGTTTATGATGAATAATAATGATATAAAATTCAAAAAAAATTTAATAATATTCATAATGGCTAGTTCATAATAATATTATAAGCATATATCGTTGTTTAGTGAAACCCGATATTGCGTACAACACACGCTATTAAGGAAGGTCGTGATTGCATGTAATGAAAGCCAAATCCGAGTTGTGTGTAGTGCAAGACTCCTTTGTTGTTTGTTATAACACAATCCAACCATATTTCATTTATACATTAAATATATATATATACACACTCAATTTTTCATAGAATAACTTCTATCAAACGAACATGAAATTGTGTTTCACACTATCCAAGAATAGTGCTGTGTATACTGCAAGATAATACAGCGTTGCATATAGTGTAAGATAATCTTGGTGTAGCATATAACAGAAGATATGAAAAAATTAAAAAGAATATATCTTATAAAATCTTGGGTTGTTACATTCTACCCCCCTTAAAATGAATTTCGCCCTCGAAATTCATCGGGGTTATAAATCGTTTACTATTCATAGAAACCCACATCGTAAAAAGGAATACTAAATCATAATTTTAAAAACTAATGTATGAAATGTAATGATTACCCAAAGTAACTCATCACTGGGCTTCCACAAAGGAGAACATAGGTGAAAATATGGATATGGAAGAAAAATATAACCATCATGTTCTGATGGGGAGTGGTAGAGAACATGGCTATGAAAAAGTCAACAATCACAAATCCATAAATTTGTGATGATCTAAGGTACCATCTGATTCATTGGATATGAGAGTACAAGGACAACATTTTTGGTTTTCATGATCATTTCCTTAAAGTTGATTAATTAAAACAAATAATTACTTGATTTTTGTACAATCTCAACATTGTTCGTGACTTGAACAATTTCCACCTCATCTCTTAAAGAAATGAAGTTGAATTTGTCATTCGTGAAGTGTTAGCAGGTCATGCGATAGAATGATAAGTCATTCCATCTATCTCAAACATAAGGTTAGCAAAAGATATATACATAAGTCCATCTTATGATGATATTAATCATATATGGTTCCAAAAATGGACTTATACCTCATCTACCATAATAGTTAATAAAATGAAACTAGTTTCTACAAACCAGGTACTTCATGTAGGTTAGTGGTAGGCGATAAAGGCATGTCACACTTCGGTTGTAGGTTCGATTCCCGCAACCTTGTCCGATGCGACAGATTGTCGCATGTCCTACAGGTTGTCCTTTTTCTAAAACTACACTATCATAACATTACAGAAATAATATTGAAAAAATATTCTAGACATAAACAATACTATCTTATCTCTAACTTAATCAATTCCAATATTTAGACTTATCCATAAGTCTAATATCATAGTATAAAGAAAACGATTACTGTAAAGGTCACATAAGAAGCACGCTAATACCATCATTTATATGTCGTAAGATATATCTTGTTGATCGCATTACAAACATGTGAATACCTAAATCATGAATTCTCTTGAAACATGAATTACCATAGAACCTTAGTGAAAACATGAATTTTTTCAAAAGTCAACTCTTTCCACATACCAAAATCCCAAAATATCGATATACTCAAACCATGATATCACTTTGTTCTTATATCAGTGATGATCCCATGAATAATATCATACATATTATTTTCTCCTTATCCTTTAATTATGTGCATATCATATGCTTTCCAAAAATACTTCATTCACTTTTCATGGTTACCGATACCATATAATTATTGAAAACCAATACATAGATATTCCAAAATTCCACGATACCATAAATGAGATTCCATGATACTATTTTTAAATCCCATTACATAAACACTTAATCATTACACAACATCATTTTCATACTCAACATCACAAATAGTGATCCCATGTGACTTCCCTTTATCCTTTTCCTTAAGAGGCTTCTCATGTTCATCATCATTAACCCTTGGATTTGGGCATTGATTAGCATAATACACCATTTCCTTGCACTTGAAGCATTGAAGCATTGGTGGTGCATTCTCTGTAGTCTTTTCTCTATTCATGTCATTAGAAACCTTTTTCCCATTACTTCTGTACTCATCTACTCGAGAACCTTCTTTTCATCACTTGAAACATTTTCTTGTACCTTTTAGACAATATCCACCATGCTTCTTTCCACACTTTGAGCATAAATAAACATTCACCATCTTTTCACCATTTTTCTGAGATTTTTCCTTGAACTCCACCTTTCGTTTCTTGTCAAAACCATGAGATGGATGTGTAACACCAACGTCCATTTCTACCTTGATAGCACAACACACAATTTCTTCATAGCTACTGAAGTCTCCTATAGCTAATTCCCTACGAAGACTAGGTTTTAAGCCACTGAAGAATCGATCATCTTTACTTTCAGGTTAAATGATAAAGCCAGATACATACCTTGCAAGCCTTGTAAAATTCACTTCGTATATACCAACAGATTCATCATCCTTTTGCTTAAGCTCAAGGAACTCCTTTGACATCTTTGTTTGAATAATACGAGGGATGTACTTATTGAAAAATAAGTTCTTGAACTCATCCCATTCCATAGATTGAATGTCAATTTGGGGCATTGTATTTCAAATTAGAGTCCACCACTGTTTTGCTTCACCTTCTAAATAGTAAACAGGCAGAATGACTTTTTCTTGTTTTGAACATCGAAGTATGGAAAATATCTTTTCAATGGTACTAATCCATTGTTCAGCAACAACTGGATCAGAAGACCCACTGAAATAAGGTGGATGTTTCCTCATGAAGGACTAAATAGAATATTGTTCACTTCTATGATCATTCGGTAGTCCAGAATGATTCATAGCTTGTGTAAGTATAGAAATAATATTCTGCACTCCATCTCCCATAACATTGGTTTGTTCAGGAGGACAATCTTTGAATTGTCCATTACATTGATCAACATAGTTCCTTTGAGTTCCAGCCATCGTCTAAAACCCAAAAAGAATAGTGTGAGAGGAAAATATTATGCTTAGGAAAACAACATAATAAAGGGGGAGTACGTGCAATATATAACATCATAGGGTTAATTATAAGACTGTTACCAAAATTCTAGGACTATGAACTATACTTATAATTAACTTTAGAGAAATCCCTAGACATACCTTAGAAATATCTCTAGGGATTTCACTAATGTTTCAGCATCCTAGTTTCCAAAGGATGACTACAACATTCCTCTAATACCAACTGTAAAGACCCAAAGCTTGACGTACATAGAAATTACATTACTTTTGCAGAATATCTAATACACAACAAAAATAGACTCCAAAGGATTGTAATAGTTTAGTTTCTTTGGAAGCTCGAATTATAATCATCTAATCTTGGTGAAATATCTTCAACATCTCCCATAACGATCTTCCTTTTTTTCTTACCTAAATCCTTTCATTATATCCCAGAGAAAAGAAAACATATAAAGGGTGAACTCAAGTGCTCAGAAAGGGTAACCATGGAGAAAATAAAACAAACCATATACATTTGAACTTCCAAACATGATCATAATATTTAAACACCAAAATCTTGAGAAATGACAAAAAACATGGCAGTACGTAAGGCATAGATCATAAAGAAACATTAATAATGATAAAATATCATGGGAATAAAACATTTAATTTTGGAAAATAATTAAGCACGTGATATTATTTCCATAGTATCCATGGAATTTCTGCCAAGACCATCATAGTGGACAAAGTCCCTTTCTGAATCTAGTTCACTCCTCATTCCAGTCTTGTAACACTGAACCAGATTAACTTACCATTATAGCCATGTCTATCTCATGAGATATAAATATTTACCCAATGCATTGGAGGGAGATATAGGTCCCACCCATCTCATATTGAAATCATTCTTACGTGTGCCACAAACAATCATAAATCATTCATCATAACCCAAATAATAAAATGGGTTTCATAAACATCATCCCATCACAACATAATCCATATAAAGAAAATGGATATCATTTCATCATAAAAAATGTGAAACCCTGTAAATAATAGAGAAATTATACTTGAAACATACACATATGAAATAATGTATTCTTAGATGGGAAATAGTTTTGATAAAACACTTGAAATGAATTCTGGAGGAATATATCATTTCTTTTCAAAATCATTTTCATTTCATAAAATGCCACATAATTTTAAAAGAAAATGATTTTGTTGAAAATATTCATGAAATCTTGTAGAATATGCTTCATTAAAATTAGGATTTATGAAACCGTAAAAATCAATTCCTGCCGTATAATTTAAACAAACATTCTTCTCATACTTTTTCCAGAAAAGTCAAAGAGTACCTCTTATGGTAAAAAAAAGAAAGATTCCTTACATACCATGTAGTAAAAGTAAAAAATGGATAAGAAGGACATTAAACATACATGAAACCATCTTTATAAAACAGGGACATGGATGATAAATATAACCCCATTAAATACTTACGAATAAACAATCTCAGATAAAAAAACGAGATTGGAAATGTTATCCCTTACCTTATGTCTGATATGCTTCGTATACATCCGAACCTCCTGTATAAGGATTTAAATAATGTCACTAACTTATTACAGAATCATATTCATTGTTATTATATCATATATGGTTCAATTATGAATTTATATTACCCGTTCTTTTGTAAATTCAATTTTAAAGCAGCGTTTTGGGTAAAATCGTTTCATTTATCGTATGTGTTTCGACATATTGTTCTTGATATTATTACTTATATCATGATTTAATTAATTCCATAATGTAAAAAATGATTTATATATAATATATATTCAGCATATAAATATATATGATCGATCAATAAATGGAATGAAATACATCGTTCATGGAGACGATAGGTCGTACTTATGCATGAACGTTGTTTTCGTTTCCTTATTAAATTAAATGGAATTAAGTAAATTAAACATATATGTACATAAATCCATTATCATTATTATGTAATATATTTCATTATTATTTATTATATATATTTTATAATCATACTTGAATGGTTAATCATGGAAAATGAATGTCGTCGCGTTCGTGGATACGGTAGTCTGTACGTACGCACGAGCGATGATATCATTCCAATGATCGTGGAATTGTATTGAAGTGTATGTGTAACACCTGAGACTTTTCTGAGAAATATTTTGTTTTTATGTTATATAAATCATCAATGAAATATTTCACTACACACAACACTAGCTTGTCTTGCTTTACACGCAACTGTGGCCTTCCTCAATAGCTTGCGTCGTACGCATTACTGAGTTTCACTAAACAACGATATGCTATTAAAATATTATTAAAACTAGCCGTCATGAATAGTAATAACCACTTTTTGAAATTTCTTAAATCTTATTTTTCAAAATGGACATCATTTTTGGATTCAGAATATCGAAATTATCTTGGGGTGAAATTTTGGTACTTTTCGGATAACTTTCATATTCTGATGAATAGTGAAAATTACTAAATTTTAATTAAAAAAATATTTTTTAATTGAAATAATTAATTGTGATAAATTATAAATTTTAGTGGTTTTAAAGTATATTTAGAATATATTTTTACAATTTAATACAATGTTGTTCATTGGATATAATTTCACATTTATATCGGACATATACAAGTGTCAATCTTTTGATAGTTATTATCTTCTAAAAACGCGCTATTTGTTTTGACGACGAGAATTAATTTTTAAATTATTTAATGTAACTGATATGTTTTGAATTTGGTAAAATAAACATCATTTTTTAAATCATAATATCAAATATAGTTTAGGCCTAATTTTTGGTATTTTTCTGGAAACTTTCATTTTTTGATGAATAGTGAAACCACTAAGTGGTAGTTAAAAAAACTTAATTTTTCATAAAACATAATTTTACCTCTTCTGTGAGTAGTATTTAGAAAATCCAAGACACACGGTTAATATCAAGGACTAAAATGTGGTTCAATGAGATAAAAATAATTTTTGTTGAATAGTAACTTTTTACCTTTTTTACCACGGTTAAAAGTAAATAGGGTAATTAAGGGTAAAAGTGTTATTATTATTAACTTAACATATGTCCTAATTCTATTGGATAACTGTAATTCGACCAAAAACAACATTAGGAATAAAATAAGACCATTTAAGCCCACATGGATTAGATTAGGACATTTATTATCAATTTATTTAAAGAAGGGTTAAAATAGTTAAAATCAACGTTTAATAATTAATAATTTTTAATATATAGTTACACATAAGATAAATTAGACTATAAATATTAATTAGAAAGCTAAAATTATTTCAAACATAATGGTTTTCTATTTATAATTTTTAGACATTAAATAATATACTTTATTAATGACAAAAGGATGATGCAGTAATTATCTTATTAATGAAATATTGGCATAATTGATGTTATAAATACCCAAATAAATGTAATTTGAGACTTTTTTTGAATTACAATAATTTTATATGTTAATATTACATGTTAGTATTGATTTAATTCCATATTTTCGAACTAATCATTTTGTTACGGTTTTCACAAAAATCAATTACCAAAATAGTGTCAAAATTGACATAAATTATTTTTTAAATAAATACTATATTAGTAATTGTTATTATATTCCTAAAAATATATGGTTCGGCCAAATTACTTAGATAATGTTATATATATTAGTAATAGACAACTTGGGGTTCTTTTGTCTTGATATAGTATGTTTATTAACCTTATAGTGTAAGAAATCATGAAGACACGGTAAAAGTTAAATTATGAAACTTAAAGTTAAATCTAAACGATAAGGTTAAAATTGTTACCTAAACATGTCTAAATTCTTTTGGAAGAGAGGATTTCGACCCATCCCCACCTTATCTTCTAAATATATCAATTTGGAGCTATTAAAAACCTAATTTGACTTTATAATAAAAAAATATTTTTAGTTATTCCAAAGGTGCCCCTCTCCTCCCTTATAAAAGGGAACCTCCTCCCTCTCTTCCTCACACCACATTGAGCCTTCATTATTGACCAAACCCTGGAAATACCTCCTCTCCACTTCACTAGAAACATCCTAGAGGTCCTGGTCTTCTTCAAAGACCAATTTTAGTGCCCTAAGAGGTGATCTCAAAGAGTTTCATCAAAGAAGAGGTAATGTCTTTTACCGATTCTTTCAACTTTATTTCTACTTCCACATATTCTTCTTATTTAGTTGTTTAATTATGAATTAATAACATAAGTATCACTCATATACTGATATGTTATTATAAGTATGAAACAACCCTATTTCCCCATCTATCCATCCTACGGAAAATGAAATCACTGCGCGTGTGTACCTACGAAATACCGTCTCCACGCCGTGGTGTAATCTATTTTTCACCACCACCTTACTTGGATGGATATAATGGTGTAAATAATGACTATATATGATTATTGTAAAGTTATATTGATTCTGAAATAGTATATATACTCTCCAATACAATTCCACGATCATGGGAACGATATCATCGCTCGTGCGTACGTACGGAATACCGTCTCCTCGATGTGATGCGACTTGTTCTACATGATCTTCATTACATAATGATTATATAAATGAATTGAATGAATGAATATGATATATATTACATTAATAAAATTATGTAAATGAGCTATCTGTAACCTAAAAAGAAAAATAAGAATTTATTAGACAAAAGACGCATAAGAACAAAAAGTAATAAACACCCGAATAACAAGTAGTAATGAAATATTACTAATAAGAAGCTATAAATATGACCATAGATGATATCATAAAAATAAGTATTTTTCTCTAATAAGTCAATAACATTATTTAAATCATTATACAGGATTTTCAGACACTTATGAAGCAAATCGGACCTATGGTAAGGGAAAATCTCGCAATCTCAATTTTTATCCGAGATTGTTTATACTTCAGAATTTACTGGTGTGTATTTTATAATACAAATCCATGTTTTCTCAATATGTAATATTGTTTTCATCCACCTACAATTGTTTAAATCCAATTTTACCCTTCGGTGATTTTTTAGTAAAAAATATGAAAGGAATATTTTGTCGTTTTTCGTACGAGGTACTTTTTGACTTTTCCGACAAAAGTACGAGAAGAATGTTTTTTTAACTTATACGACATGAATGGATTTTTAAAACATTATTTCCAAGAAGCTTCCTTTACAAGTTTTCAAGTTTATTTTTAATCAACTTCTTTTAGTTTAAAATTGTATGACATGTTAATAAAGGAAAATGTTTTTGAAGTAGAATAGATATTTTCCTCAAGAATGGAGTTCAAGTGTTTTATCAAAATTATTTTCCATATAAGATAATATAGGGTTCTGTTTCTATACCTATTATTACATTGATTTTATTTTGTTGTGATGGAATTATTTTTATGAATTCTTTTATCTTATATGAATTGTTTTATAATATCATGTTGTTTAAGAATCCCATTTTTATTTGATGAGTTATGCAATGATGTATTATTTATGATTTTGTGGTGCACATAAGAATGGTATCATTATGAGATTGGTGAGACCTATATCTCCCTCCAATTAATTGGGTAAAGATTTTATATCTCATGAGATAGACATGGATGGAACGGAAGGTTAAACCAGTTCAGTAAAACAGGACTGAAACGAGGAGTGAACTCGGTTCAGAAATGGTCTTTGTCCACTAAGATAGTCTTGGCATTGAGTCTTGAATAATAAGAAATGATTCTCTATGATTGTGTTTTCATGACAAAAAGTTTCATGTTTTATGTTATGATTATTGGGATTACATTTCACTACCAAGATTTATCCCATGTTATGAAATTATGATCACTTTTACAGGGTAAGATTTCCAAAATGTTATGTTTTTATTTTGATGTGATTGATATTTCTTTTGTTTACCCTTACTGAGAATTTGAGCTCACCCTTTTGTATTTTTTCATTCCCTATGTCAGGAAGAAGGGTATTATGTAAGATATACCAAAAAGGGACTATAGATATGATGAAATAAATGGGAGACAGTGTAGATGCTTTATGAACAAGTTTTTTATGTTTCCCAGTTTCTAAATACACTATACATATACGGTCCTTTCATGGTTTTGTTATATGTTGTAATAAGTATGCTTCAATTTTGAAGTATTAACCATGTTTGTAAAGTATGGGCTATTATTGTTGGTATCAGAGGAAACGTATAGTCAACCTTTAGAAACTAGGATGTGAAGGCCTTAGTAAGATCCCTAAGGATAATTCTAAGCATAGAACGCAATCTTATTGTTTTTCAAATGACCATGAATAAACTAGGATAAGACCTTAAGTGTGAAATTTTATTCTTGGATATGTGGTTTTCCTATTATAATTAGTGTTTATTACACTATTTTTCTTGGTTTTAGTCAATGGCTGGAACCCGAAGAATCCATGTTAATGCGGAATGCGATGGGAAATGCAATGATTGTCCCCCTGAGAAACCAAACTTTATGGGAGCTGGAATGAAAAATCTTGTAGCCATGCTCACACAACTTTCTCAAGATATGAATCATGCAGGACTTCCAAATGAGAAAAGGAAGGAGCAACATTCTGTTGAATACTTAATGAGGTAGTGTCCACCTTCTTTCAACTGGTCTACTGATCCATTAGTTTTTGAACAATGTATTAGTACTACTGAAATGATATTTTCAGTTCTTTAATGTTCTGAACATGATAAAGTCATCCTAGAAGTGCATCATTTGGAATGAGATTCTGATCAATGGTGGAATCTTATTAAGAATACGAGGCAAAGGGATGAAATTGAGTCCATGGAATGGGACGAGTTTAAGAAATTATTTTTCAGTAAGTACTTCCCTCGTATTCTCTGAACAATGATGGAGAAAGAGTATCTTGAACTGAAGCAAAAGTATGATGAATATGTTGGTACCTATAAAGAAAATTTTACAAGGCTTTCAAGGTATGATTCTGGTATTATTATGCAACCTGAGAGTAAGAACGATCGATTCTTTAGTGGCTTAAAACCAAGTCTTCAAAGGGCCTTATCCTTAAGGGACTTCAATAGCTATTTGGAAATCGTTCCATGTTCTCTCAAAGTTGAGATGGAGGTTAAAGTAACCCATCAGTCATATGGGTTTGATAAGAAGAGGAAAATGGAATTCAAAGGAAAATCTAAAGAGCACACTGAAAAGAATATGAGCTTTCCCTTATTCTCAAAGTGTGGAAAGAAACATGGAGGGAGTTGTCTTAAAGGGACATGTAAATGTTCCAATGTGGAAAGGAAGGTCATCGGGAATTTGAATGCCGCAATGATGGGAAGAAGATGTCTAATGATGAAAATAAAGGAAGGGACACACAGAATGAACCTACTACACTTCAATGTTTCAAGTGCAAGGAGATGGGGAATTATGCCAAAAAATTCCCTAATCAAAGGGTTGTTGATGATGATCGACATCAACAAAATCTTAATGCTAAAGACAAAGGAAAGTCACATGAAATTTCAATCAGCGATGTGAAGTACGATAACGATGTGGTGAAAGGTACACTTGCCATCCACTCTAAAGTAGAAAATGTTTTATTTGATTCTGGATCCACCCACTCTTTTATTACTGAAGATTTTTCTAAGGGTATCACCGTATTACCTCAACAATTAGATGTTGAGTTAGCTGTGACAACACCTAATGGAACAACAGTCGCATCAAAAGTTTATAATTCTTCCCCGATTGAAGTTTGTGGGAATGTGCTTCCTGAAAATTTTGTGATCCTTCCTATAGTGGAATTTGATGTGATTCTTGGCATGGATTTGCTTTCTTTATATGGATCTCATATAAATTGTGAAATAAGGGAAGTCACATTTCATATTCCATATCAATCTATGATCATCTATCAATGCAAGGATGAACATAACCTTCCAGAGGAAATTTCTTCCATCTTATGGGTCTTGATTCCACTAAAAGAGGGTTATTTATCTCAAATGGTTGGTGAGAAACTCACGATTAATAATATTCCCGTTGTACGGGAGTTTGATGATGTCTTTCCAGAGGAATTACCGGGTCTTCCACTAAATCGTGAAGTAGATTTTTAAATTGAACTCGTACCAGGTGCTTTTCCTATTTCAAAGACACCTTATAGAATTGCCCCAATTGAGTTGCAGAAATTGAAGAAGAAAATCCAAGATAATCTTGACAAGGGATTCATACGCCCTAGTGCGTCACCTTGGGGAGCACATGTTCTGTTTGTTAAGAAGAAAGAAGGATCAATGAGACTCTACATTGATTATTGAGAACATAACAAGATCACTATCATGAACAAATATCCTCTCCCATGAATTGATGACTTATTTGACCAACTACGCAGAGATTAATACATTTCCAAGATTGATCTTCGTTCGGGGTCTCATCAATTAAGGTTCAAAAGGGCGGATATACCAAATATGGCTTTCCGTACAAGGTATGGACACTGTGAATTTATAGTTATGCCATTTGGTCTTACTAATTCCTCTGTTATCTTCATGGATCTGATGAATATAGTCTTTAGAGACTATCTTGATCATTTTGTGGTAGTCTTTATAGATGATATTCTTGTTTATTCAATGGGCAAGGAAGAACATGAAGATCACTTGAGAATTATATTGAAGACTCTCAGAAAGGAGAAGCTTTATGAAAAATTTACCAAGTGTGAATTTTGGCTTCAAAAAGTTGCATTTTTGGGTCACATAATCTCAACAGAGGGGATATTTGTGGATCCAGGAAAAATAGAGGTTATCGAAAGATGGTCGAGACCAACAACAGTAACTGAGATCCAATGTTTTCGTGGTTTGGCTGGATATTATCGACGTTTTGTGAATGATTTTTCATGATTATCTAATCCACTCACCAGGTTGACTCGGAAAGGAGTTAAGTTTGTTTGGACGAAGGAATGTGAAGAGAATTTCAAGGAGTTGAAAAGAAGGTTATCCAGTGCACCTGTGCTCACACTGCCTTGTAGTGGAGAAAGGTTTGGGATCTACAGTGATGCATCCAAGAAGGGGATGGGGTTTGTTCTTATGCAAAATGATATGGTGATAGCTTATGTCTCACGACAGTTGAAAATCCATGAGAAAAATTACCCAACACCTGATTTGGAGTTAGCTACGGTAATCTTTGAATTAAAGATTTGGAGGCATTATCTTTATGGAGAATGGTGTGATATTTTTACTGATCATAAATGTTTAAAGTATATTTTCACACAAAAGGAGATGAATATGCGCCAAAGAAGATGGTTGGAACTGATTAACGATTACGACTGCTCAATTCATTACCACCCTGGGAAAGAAAACAAGGTGGTAGATGCATTAAGTCGACAAGAACATGCTAGCTTATCCATGACGAGGATCACAAAAGATCCAATATTTATGGATTTACAAAGGATGGATCATGGAATTTTAATAGAATGGGGGAAATCGTTTCTTTCTCAAATGAATGTTCAACCATCTATACATGTGAAGATTAAAGAGGTACATAAATAAGATGTCGAGTTACAAAAGAAGGTTAGAAATGTTCCTGAATTCAGCCTTGATTGTGATGGGATAATAAAGTTCAGGAATTGGGTTTGTGTTCCTCTCATTCCAGAATTAAAGAAGGAGCTGCTAGATGAGGCTCATAGCTCTTCATTCTCTATTCATCCTGGAAGCACGAAGATGTATAGGGACCTGAAAGAGTACTTATGGTGGGATGGAATGAAAATAGATGATGCTGAATATATCTCTCGATGCTTGGTTTGTTAGCATGTTAAAGCTGAGAGAAGGAATTCTAAGGGGATGTTACAACCATTACCCATACCCGAATGAAAATGGGAAAACATCACTATGGACTTTGTCACAGGACTTCCTAAAACATCCAAAGGCAATAATTCTATCTGGGTCATAGTTGATCATCTTACAAATTCTGTACACTTCATTGCTATTAGAGAGGATTTCTCTCTGGATCAGCATTCCAAGATATATGTAAAGGAAGTGGTAAGATTGCATAGAGTACAAATTTCTATTATATCTGATCGGGATCTAAGATTTACCACAATGTTCTGGCGAACTCTTCAGCATACTCTGGATACAGAGTTGAGTTTCAGCACTGCTTATCATCCTCAAATAGACGGTCAGTCTGAGATAACAATTCAAATTCTAGAAGATATGTTGAGAGCTTTCTCTATGGATTTCAAAGGTGGTTGGGATCAAAACCTACCTTTGGTGGAATTTTCCTATAATAATAGCTTTCACTCTAGTATTCATAGGGCTCCTTATGAATCTCTATATGGAAAGAAATGCAGGACTCCAACTTGCTGGGATGAAGTTGTAGAAAGAAAGCTATTAGGACCTGATCTTGTTGATGAGATGGCAGAAAAGGTCCGATCTATTCAACAACACATAAGAGAAGCTCAGAGTCGACAGAAAAGTTATTCCGACAACCGAAGAAAAGACCTAGAGTTTGAAGTGGGTGATAAACTGTTCATACGAATATCTCCCTGGAAGAGGGTCATGAGATTTGCAAAGAAGGGGAAGTTGAGCCCTAGATATATCGATCCTTTTGAAATACTTGATCGTGTTGGACAGGTAGCTTACGGATTGGCGCTTCCACCGAATATCTATCAAGTTCAAGATGTGTTCCATGTATCTCTCCTGATAAAGTACATACATGATCCTTCACATGTACTCAACTCAGAAGTTGTACCGATGGAGCAAGATCTTTCTTATGAAGAACAACCGATAGAGATTCTGGATCGTAACGAAAAAGTCCTAAGAAACAAGACCACTCGATTGGTGAAAGTTTTATGGAGGAACCACCAATTATAAGAAGCTACATGGGTGCTTGAGGATATAATTAGGGAAAGGTATCCTCATCTGTTTTTTACAAAGTAACGAATTTCGAGGGCCAAATTCATTTTAAGGGGGGTAGAATGTAACACCCGAGACTTTTATGAGAAATATTTTGTTATTTTGTTATATAAATCATCAAATGAATCATTCACTACACACAACATTAGCTTGGCTGGCTTTACACGCAACCACGACCTTCCTTAATAGCTTGCATTATACGCAATACCGAGTTTCACTAAACAATGATATGCTATTAAAATATTATTAAAACTAGCCGTTATGAATATTAATAACCACTTTTTGAAATTTTGTAAATTTTATTTTTCAAAATGGACATCATTTTTGGATTCATAATATCGAAATTATCTTAGGGTGAAATTTTGGTACTTTTCGGATAACTTCCTTTTCTTGATGAATAGTGAAAATTACTAAATTTTAATTAAAACAAATTTTTTGATCGAAATAATTAATAGTGATAAATTATTAATTTGAGTGGTTTTTAAGTACATTTAGAATATATTTTCACAATTTAATACAATTTTGTTCATTGGATGTAATTTCAAATTTAAACCAGACATAAACAAGTGTCAATCTTTTGATAGTTATTATTTTCTAAAAACACGCTATTTGTATTGACGATGGGAATTAATTTTTATATTAGTTAATGTAAATGATCTGTTTTAAATTTGGTAAAATAAACATCATTTTTGAATTCATAATATCAAATATAGCTTAGGCTTAATTTTTGGTATTTTTCTGGAAACTTTCATTTTTTGATGAATAGTGAAACCACTAGGTGGTAGTTAAAAAAAACTGAATTTTTCATAAAACATATTTTTATCGCTTTTGTGAGTAGAATTTCAAAAATCCGGGAAACACGGTTAATATCAAGGACTAAAATGTGGTTCAATGAGATGAAAATAATTTTTGGTGAATAGTAACTTTTTACTTTTTTTACCACGGTTAAAAGTAAATAGGGTAATTAAGGGTAAAAGTGTTATTATTATTACCTTAACACATGTCCTAATTCTATTGGATAAGTGTAATTCGATCAAAAACAACCTTAGGAATGAAAGAGGACCATTTAGGGCCACTTGGATTAGATTAGGACATTTATTATCAATTTATTTAAAGAACGGTTAAAATAGGTAAAATCAAAGTTTAATAACTAAATCATTTTTAATATAGAGTTATACATAAGATAAATTCGACTATAAAGATTAATTAGAAACCTAAAAATATTTCCAACATAATTATATTTTATTTATAATTTTTAGACATTAAATAATTTAATTTACTTATGACACAATGATGATGCAGTAATTATCTTATTAATGAAATATTGACATAATTGATGTTATAAATACCCAAATAAATGTAATATGAGACTTTTTATGAATTCCAATAAATTTATATGTTAATATGAAATGTTAGTATTGATTTAATTAAATGTTTTCGAAATAATCATTCTGTTATGTGTTTCACAAAAATCAATTACCAAATAGTGTCCAAATTGACAAAAAATTGTTTTTAAAACAAATACTATATTATTAATTGTTATTTTATTCATAAAAATCTAAGGATCGGCCAAATGACTTAGATAGCGTTATATATATTAATAATAGACATCTTGGGGTTTTTTTGTCTTGATATAGTATGTTTATTAACCTTATATTTTAAGAAAAGAAGAAGACACGGTAAAAGTTAAAATACCTAACTTAAAGTTAAATCTAAATGATAAGGTTAAAATTTATACCTAACCTTGTATAAATTATATTATATTAGAGTCTTGCAACCCATCCCCACCTTAGCTGAGAAATATATCAATTTTGATCTATTGAAAACCGAATTTGACTTTATAATTAAATAATATTTTTAGTTATTCCAAAGGTTCTCCTCTCCTCCCTTATAAAAGGGCACCTCCTCCCTCTCTTCCTCACACCACATTGAGCCTTCATGCTCAGACAAACCATGCAAATATCTCCTCTCCACTTCCCTAGAAACATCCTAGAGGTCCTTTTCTTCTTCAAAGACCAATTTCAGTGCCCTGGGAGGAGATCTCAAAGATGCGCATCAAAGAAGAGATAATGTCCGTTACCGATTCTTTCAACTTTATTTCTTCTTCCACTTCTTTTTATTTAGTTGTTTCATAATGAATTAATGACATCAGTACCACTAATATACTAATATGTTATTATAAGTATGAATCAACCCTATTTCACCATCTATCCTTCCTACGAAAAACGAAATCACCGCGCGTGCGTACGTACGGAATACCATCTCCACGACGTGGTGTAATCTATTTTCCACCACCACCTTAATTGGATGGGTATAATGGTGTAAATAATGACTATATATGATTATTGTAAAGTTATATTGATTCTGAAATATTATATATACACTCCAAAACAATTCCACGATCATGGGAATGATATCATCGCTCGTGCAGAAGTACGGAATACCATCTCCACGATTTGATGCGACTCGTTCTACATGATCTTCATTGCATAATGATTATATAAATTAATTGAATGAATGAATATGATATATATTACACTAATACCATTCTCAAAATGAGGTATCTATAACCTAAAAAGAAAAATAAGAATTTATTCAACAAAACATGTATAAGAACAAAAAGTAATAAATATCAGAATAACAAGTAGTAATGAAATATTACTAATAAGAAGCTAAGAATATGACCATATATGATATCATAAAAATAAGTATGATTCTGGAATAAGTCAATAACATTATTTAAATCATTATTCAGGAGGTTCGGACACTTACGAAGCAAATCGGACCTAAGGTAATGGAAAATCTCGCCATCTCAATTTTTATCTGAGATTATTTATACTTCAGAATTTACTAGGGTGTATTTTATCATCCACATCCATGTCTCCTCAATATGTAATATTGTTTCCATCCGCCTAAAATTTTATAAATCTGATTTTACCCTTTGGTGAGTTTTTAGTAAAAGATATGAATGGAATCTGTTGTCATTTTTCATACGAGGTAATTTTTGACTTTTCCGACAAAAGTACGAGAAGAATGTTTTTTTAACTTATATGGCATGAATAGATTTTTAAAACATTATTTCCAAGAATAATCCTATAACATTTTTCAAGTTTATTTTTAATCAACTTATTTTAGTTTAAAATTGTATGAAATGTTAAGAAAGGAAAATGTTTTTGACGTTGAAAGGATATTTTCCTTAAGAATGGAGTTCAAGTGTTTTATCAAAATTATCTTCCATCTAAGATAATATTGGGTTATGTTTCTATCCCTATTATTATATTGAATTGATTATGTCGTGATGGAATTATTTTTATGAATTATTTTATCTTATATAAATTTTTTTATGATGTCATGTTGTTTACGAATCCGATTTTTATTACATGAGTTATGCAATGATGTATGATTTATGATTTTGTGCCACACATAAGAATGGTATCATTATGAGGTGGGTGGGACCAATATCTCCCTCCAATTCATTGGGGAAAGATTTTGTTTTTCATGAGCTAGACATGGCTAGAACAGCAGGTTAAACCGGTTTAGTAAAACAGGACTGAAACGAGGAGTGAACTCAGTTCAGAAATGGACTTTGTCCACAAAGATAGTATTGGAAATGAGTCTTGACTAATAAGAAATGATTCACTATGATTATGTGTGCATGCCACAAAGTTTCGTGTTTTATGTTATGATTATTGGGATTACATTTCACTACCATGATTTATCCCATGTTATGAAATTATTTTCTCTTTTGCAGGGTAAGATATATAAAATGTTATGTTTTTATTTTGATGTGATTGATATTTATTTTGTTTACCCTTTCTGAGCATTTGAGATCACCCTTTTGTATGTTTTCTTTCCCTAGGTCAAGAAGAAGGGTATTAAGTAAGATATGCCAAAAAGGGACTATAGATATGATGAAATAAATGGGAGACAATGTATATTCTTTATGAACCAGTTGTTTATGTTTCCCAGTTTCTAAAGACACGATACCAATATAGTCCTTTCATGGTTTTGTTATATGTTGTAATAAGTATGCTTCAATTTTGAAGTATTAACCATGTATGTAAAGTATGGGTTGTTATAGTATGTATAATATTTTATAATTAATATCACTTTACAATAATCATATATAGTTATTTATTTACACCGTTATACCCATCCAAGTACGGTGGTGGTGGAAAACAGATTACACCATGACGTGGAGACGGTATTCCGTACGTACGCATCCACGGTGCTTTCATTTTAATGTTGGATGGATAAAAGGTGAAATGTGGTTATTTTATATTTATAATAACGTATCATTATACTAGGGATACTTATGTTATTACTTCATAATGAAACCAATAAATAATAGTAACTATAAAATAAAGAATCTTGAATGAATCGGTAGAAGGTATTACCTCTTTCTCGAAGTGCCACCTTAGAACTTCCTCTTAGGGAACTAGAGTTGGTCTTTAGAGAAGACCAGTACTTCTATAATGATTATAGGGAAGTGGGGAAGTGAAATGGGCAGTGTTTTTCCAAGCTTCAAGGCTCAAAATGGTGTGAGGAGGATAGGGAGGAGGCTCCCTTTTATAAGGGAGGAGAGGGGCACCTATGTAAACATAAGAAATATTAATTTATAATAAATCCAAACCCCACTTAAAAACCTCCAAAAATGACTCAAATCCGAATATTAGATGAGATAGGGTTGTAATCACATCAACTAATAAAATTTAGACAATTTGGGAATTTATTTTAAACATTATCATCTTGATTTATTGTTATTTAATCTATTTAATTTTATTTATGGTAATAATATTCTAAATTTTAAATCATTGTAAATAAATACTTATATTATGTGAATTTTCCATAACTATATATGTTATTACATTTTAGACCGTATAAATTTTAATTTATAACTTTTAAATATTTTATTGTGATTTTTAAACAATTTTATAATATGTAATTTTTATAAAATAACAACAGTGTCAATTTTGACACTATTCAATTATTTGAATTTAAATCAAATATACACAGAATATATGTTCGAACTAAATGATTTAATAAATTCATAACATGTTATATTTATCTATAAAATTATTGGAGCACATTAAATAGTTTATATAATATTTATTTTAATACTTTTAAACCCATTTATTTGATAATTCAATCAATAAAATAATTTCAACATCACTATTGTGTCATAATTAATGATAATTATTTAGTCCCTAAAAATTATAAATAAATTCATATGATGTATATAACATTATGAGATTTCTGGAGACTATTTATATCTTATGTTTTATGATTTTTATCACTAAATTAAAATTACTACACTTATAAGATTTAAGAGAGTGATAGGTTGTCACTTTCTTTGGTTTTAATAATAACTATATTATTTCATGGTCAAAAGCCCATGAAATGAATCTAGTCCGACCCTTAGGTGATATGGGTCGAATTTTATTCATCCAATAGTATTTCGGAAAGTGTTAGGTTCATTTTATAATCTTATTTTTACCCTTAATTACCCGATTTACCTTTAACTGTAGTAAATAAAAATTACCGTAATTACTATTCATAATTCCAAAAAATAAAAAGTAGCCTATTAACATAATATTGACCCACTGATTCCAAATATGGATTCTATTTTTTCAAATTCAATACCCAAAAATTGTAGAAATTAAATTAAAATTTATCTTGTTGTCGAAAAAAATGGGTTTTTGTTAAAAACATTGCAAAAGATTGAATTGATTTAACCTACGAATTCAATGTAAAATAAATGATAATTACATAAATTATAATAAATGGTTAAAATATATTCTATTAATACTTTAAAACCATTAAATATTATAATTTAACCATATAAATTATTATGATGAAAAAAGTTGTTTTTAATTAAAATATAGCGTGTTTTTACTATTAATTAAAATATGAAAATTATCAGATTAATATGAAAAATATATACAAAGTAAATTTTTATATCATTATTCAAAAGAATAATTTTATTTTGTCAAATTGATCTTATAAACATGTAAATAACTATATTTAATGTTGGTGTGCCATCAAAAGGCGGCAAAACTGCATTTTTTTAAAAATGCTTATTTTACCCAAAACATTTATTTTGTTCTCATACCATGTTCTAGAAAATGATTAAGATGAATAATAATGTTATAAAAATCATAATATTGTTAATACTATTCATAATTGCTAGTTTATAATAATATTATAACCATGTATCGTCGTTTTGTGAAACCCGATATTGCGTACAACACACGCTATCGAGGAAGGTCGTGATTGCATGTAATAGAAGCCCAGTCAGGGTTACGTGTAGTGCAAGACTTATATTTTGTTTTGTATAATAGAATACAACCATATTTCATTTATACATTGAATATATATATATATATATATACTCAATATTGCGTAGAATAACTTCTATCAAACGAACTTGAAATTTTGTGTCACACTATCTAAGAATAGTGACGTGTATACTGCAAGATAACATGGTGTTTCATATAATGCAAAATAATCTTGGTGTAGTGTATAAAAAAAGATATGAAAGAAATTAAAAATAATATATCTTATAAAATCTCGGGGTGTTACAATAGCACCTTTGCTCACACTACCGAAAAGTGAAGAATGTATTGTGATATACAATGATTCATCAAAGAAAGGATTAGGTTGCATGAAAAATGATAATGTGGTATCCCATGCCTCACGACAGCTGATGATCAATGATCAGAACTACCTGACACATGATCTAGAGCTGACGACCATGATTTATTTCCTTGAAAATAGGGCAGCACTACCTTTATGGTGAGAAGTGTGACATATAAACCGACCACAAGATCCTAATGTATATATTCACCCAAAAGGATATCAACATGCGTTATAGGAGATGGTTAAAGCTAATCAAGGATTATGATTCCTCTACTCACTATCATCCTATAAAGGTGAACAATGTATCTAATGCTCTGAGAGGAAAAAAACATTCTACTCTATTCATGTTACAGATTGGTAAATACCATATCTTCTAGGATATGTAAAGGATGGATTTGGAAATCATAAGGGAAGGGGATAAATCCTTCCTTGCCCAGATGATTTTGAAACCACAAATCCAAGAGAAGATTATGGAAGCACAAAATAGATGATATGGAGATAAAAAAGGGGTGAATGCAGTAATGGAAGGGAAGCATCCGGAGTTCCATATCAACGATGATGGTGTGATTCAGTTTGGAACGGGGCTTTGTGTACCTTCATCCCCTAGGATAAAGAAGGAGCAATTGAAAAATGAACATAGCTCAGCATTGTCTATCTATCATGGTAGACCCAAGATGTATCATGATCTCCTTGAACACTTCTTCTGTGATAACAAGAAGAAAGAGATTGTAAAAAATATTTCAAGGTGCTAGGTATGTCAGCAAGTTAAAGAAGAGTGAGAAAAGTCCAATGGGATGATGCAGCCATTTCCTATACCCATGGGGAAATGGGAAAATGTTATTATGGTCTATGCCACAATTCTCCCGAAGACATCAAAGGGAAATACTGTGATATGGGTTGTGGTTGATCGACTCACCAATACTTCCCATTTTGTCACTATTTGGGAAGATCTCTTGCTTGAACAACTTACCAAGTTATATCTGAAGGAAGTAGTGAGACTACCGGGTGTTCTACTCTCAATTGTCTCTAACCATGATCGAAGGTTCACATCTAAATTCTAGAGGGGCCTACAACATGTTTTGAGTAATGACTTAAATTTCAACAAGTCATATCACCCTCAAACTGATGGCCAATCTGAAAGGACTATTCAGACACTTGAAGATATTCTAAGAGGCTGCACTCTAGATTTCAATGGTCTACATGATCAACATCTCCCATTTTTTCAGTTCTCATACAATAATAGCTTCCACTCAAATATTCTGATGGCTCCATATAATTCTCTTCATGGAAAGAGATGTAAAACTCCAACCTATTGGGATCATGGTGGAGAATGAAAGATACATGGACCCAAAATTGTGAAAGAGATGATAGAGAAGGTTCAAGTCATCCAGAAAAACATCAAAGCTGTTCTGAGTCGGAAAAATAGCTATGCCGACAACCTTCGAAGGGACTTGGAGTTCAACATTGCATATAAAGTCTTCCTTTGAATATCACCATGAAAGAGAGTAATGAGATTTGGCAAGAAAGGGAATAAAAAAAAGGTACATTAGCCCCATTGAAGTGCTTGACCGTATAGGAGTTGTGGCCTATCTACTTGCACTTCCAATGAATATGGATCAAGTCCATGATGTGTTTCACATATAACTCCTGAGGAATTACATTCCTGATCCGTCGGATATACTAAACTCAGTGGTGGTATTTCTGGAAGATTATCTCTCTAATGTGGAGCAATGAGTAAAGATTCTGGATCGGAGAGATAAGGTTCTACGCAACCAGACAACCCACCTTGTTATAGTGTAGTCGAGGAACAATAATTATGAACATGGTACTTGGGAACCAGAAGGGGAGATGAAGGAGAAGTACCCACACCAGTTTATGTAAAACAAAATTTCGAGGGAGAAATTTAATAAGGGGGGAAGAATGTAACAACCCAAAGTTTTTCCATGGAAATTCCATTCATATAAATATTTCATAAAATCACATGATAACACAACATAATGAACTACTATGTGCTAAGTGACCTTTAAACAGATGTTTGTCACTTATGTGTTTGGAATTTCAAAAATCTAACATACTCGGTTGCAATAAGTATATTATTTGGGGTACAATAAGAAAAACATAATTTTTGGTGAATAATAACCTACCCTTATGGATAGAAACCTACACTTATGAATAGTATTATGACCCTTATGAATAGTAAATCATCCAAAATAAGAGTAACCTTACACATGAATAATTAATGAAAATTTAGGCATTTTAGAAAGTGACAATTTGACTATAGAAAATGTTTTGGAATTTTTGTAAGTCAAAAATAAATAATTAATTAATTGAAAATGAAATTTAATTTCTTAAAATGTGTTCATAAATTAAAAAATATATGTCTTCTAGTTTTTTGATCATTTTATAAGACCCTACATAATTTTTGAAATCATTATAAAATCAGTTTTAATTTTAAAAACAATATTTTTCAAATAAATTATGATTTTAATTAAATATTAAATTATTAATCTTTAGGAAATTATTTTTGAAAAATATATTTCATTTTTGAATTCTTCATGTAAAAAAATGGTTAGTTTAGATTTTTGGGATTTTTTGGAAATACTTGAAGTTTTGGTGAATTGTAAAATACATTAATTTACCGTATAAATACATTATAATTTAACACCACTATTCCTGACATCACAAGTCATGTAAGCAAACAAATATCAAAATCAAATTCCCTATTTACTATTCTTGTTCATTGAATACTCACTATTCCTTGTCTTAGAGGAAATTAATAAAATTATTAATTTTATATTACGGAAACCCCTCTCCCCTCCATTATAAATACCACCACACACCGTCATTTCCTTACACCTCTCAAGATTTATGAATTGTCTAATCTCTACCCAAACATCCTACCTAGCCCCTCCCACACGTCCTAGAGCTTCTCTTCTCATCAAAAGACCAATCTTAGGCCCCTTAAAGAGGATCTCAAGACAAAGATTCAAGAGGTAATTTCTCTTCTTCTTTTCCTTTAAATTCATTTCAATTTCATGTTCTCCTCTTATTATCTCCCAACCTATGTTCATCCAAATGGTATGGTAACTCTATTATCATACATATATTGGAATTGTACTATACTAATGAGATATTATATCATCCAACACCCTTCTCCTCTTCTATTATTTTATTAAAGAGAACATTGTTCGCGAGGTGTTAATTTATCACCTTCATGAATGATATTTTTTCTTATTCCATTTCAACCTTATAATATGGACATGAAACCATTTTTATGGTTGAAACAGAATATTTTATATTTATTATATTCTATTTCAAGTTATGTAACTAAATTATTTACATATTACTACGTGATAAAATAAAACAAGTTCACTATGATCGGAAAGCAACCCAATTTAACTCAAACTATCATCATTTAATTCTTCTATAATGATTCCTCCACAAGGTATATAATATAATAAATGATAAGATCATTTAAACTCCTTTAATATAATTAATAACACGAAATATCATTTCTGGATGTTTATCCATGTTTTACCCAAACGTTCATTTAAGAATACGAGTGAACCACTCAAGAAAACCATAAAAAACGAACATTCCAAAACAATGTTTTTAAAAACTATAACTAATCAAAAGGACTAAAAAATGTCATAATTAAACCATAATGAACAATATTCATGTATAAAAGTTTCTTTAGTTTCTAATTAATGAGTATAATTTCATTATACAGGACATTCAAGAGAATGAAGCCTTCAGATACAAGGTAAGGGGAAAATCACGAACCGAATTTTCATCCTTCGGGTTCTCCCTCTATCAATCCTTTCTTTGATATTATTACTCCTTAAAAATATATTTTTCATAATTTTACTTTCTTTTATAGGATATACCTTAATTTTACTGGTGTTTATGTAAAACTAAATGTTTTCCAAAAGTACTATTATTTTAAGAACACACCTTTTACTTCTCATTCAATGTTGACAGTTCTTGAATCATGTATTTGTTCCCTATTTATCTTGGGAAACCAATTTTTATTAATGTTTTATTATTAGATGAAACCCATTCCTTTTCATGGGTTAGTTATGATAATTTTTTTATATATTTTAATTTTCGGATTCATGAAAAATTATAATGTTATTATGTGACCCGTGTGCCTGGAATTATATAGCACTATATGAATGTTTCAATGTGACGGGTGTGCCTGGAATTATATAGCGCTCCAATGCATTGGGTAAAGTGATGAACATCATGAGTTAATGTGAAATTATGTGAGAACAAGATTCAATCTTTGTTCACAATTATGTGTGGTAGTTATCCACTAAGACATGATGCTACATTTTTATGCGTTGCCACATTTTAAGTCTTATATTTATACTTCTTATTATGTTCTTGATATTTTTCCTATGTTATGATAATGATCACCCATTGTTATATTGTTATTATTCTCTTACTAGGCTTTTATCTCACCCCTATGTATGTATATCCTCAGGTGACTACATTTACTAATGAGGGGTCAGGTTCGAATAAGAATCTAGCGATGAAGAAATAAAAAATATTATACTCGATGTTTATTTGTTATTTATAGTCCATGTTTTCCAAAGACACTAAAACATTGGATCCTCTATGTGTAATAATATTATGTTTTTTATCTTTAAAATTATGTAATAGTAATGTATGAAAAGGATGGTTTGTGATAGTTAGTATCAGAGGCATGGTTTTTTTAATTTGGGATTTATGATTAGTGATCCCTTGGGAAAACGTCTATCATGATACTAAGTAAAAATATGCACACAAGAATCATTACATAGGGATACCCTAGGTTATTATTTTAATATAAATTGTTTAAATGAATAATTTATTCATGAATTTTTTAGTTCTTCTTTGTTCTTACCTTTTCTATTTTAGAAAATGGTGGGAACCAAGAGAAACCAGGCCAACACCTTGTGTGAGGGCCAACAGAACGATTTCCCGAACAACATCCCCAAAGATTTTGGAGGTGGAGTTCATAACTTCATGGTGATGTTTACCCAACTCTCTTAGGTTATGAACAATAACTATAATAATGGGGAATGTAATCCTATAACAAAGAGGTAGAAACTGGTTATCAAATGTTTTATTTGCAAATGACCACTGACGTTTAGTGGATATTCTAATCCACTAGTTATGGAACAGTGGGTCAACTCCATAGAGAAGATCTTTTCTATGCTTCACTGTTATGAGATGGATAAGGTGACTCTAGCTTTTTATCATCTCGAGAGGGTGGTTGATCAATAGTGGGCTTTGATTAAGAACACCAAGCCAAGGGAGGAAATTGAAGAGATGAAATGGGAATACTTTAAGATAATATTTCTTAACACTTATTTCCCATGAAATATTTGAAAAAAGATGGATAGTAAATTCATATATCTCAATAAAAAATAAGGAGAATCTATCACAATCTATGAATATAATTTCACAAGTATTTCGTGGTACACGTCGGGTTTTTTCATCAACAATGATAGCAAAATTGATTGATTTTTTAGTGGATTAAAACCTCACCTTCTAAAGGCTCTTGCAATTAGAGACCTTGGTAGTTATGAAGAAGTTGTTCATTGTGCTCTCAACGTGGATATGGAGTTTTTAGAATGGTCCCATGACTATGGTGATAAGAAAATAAAGATTAAGTTTCAAGCTGAATGATCTAATGATAAAGGTGGGGAGAAAAATCAACGACCCACATGCAAAAAATGTGGAAAGTTGCACCATGGGAACTGCCTGAAAGGGATAGGGAAATGGTTCATGTGTGGGAAAGAAGTAAACTATTCACAAGAGTGTCGAAAAGAAATAAAATGGAAGGAGAATGTGGTGGATGAAAGGAGAGAACCGCTCATGGTTCAATTCTACAACTATAGGGAGCTAGGGAACTATGCAAGATAGTGCACAAAACCTCATGTTCTCGGGGTTAATCAGTGTCAGCAACCACCAAAGCGAAAGGAACATGAGAAGGATTATTCCATCACTACTTCAGAAGTGGGGCAAGATAATGAAGTCGTATAAGGTACACTTACTATTCAATTGAGAATGTAAAAAGTATTATTTGATTCTGGTTCTACGAATTCTGTTATATCTTGCATGCTTCCTAGAACTATATAATCAAATCCACGAAACCTTGAAGTAGAGATATCTATAAAAACACCATGTGGTGAAATCATTGAAACCCAAGTGTTTGACTCTTCTCTTATTGGCATATGTGGGATGATTTTTCCAGTGAATCTTGTAATTCTCCCCTTGGTGAAATTCGATGATATAATGGGAATGGATTGGGTCTCGTTATATAGAGCACATATCCACTGTCAGGAAAAGGAAATTTCTTTTCATATTTCGAACCATCCCATGATCCTCTACATATTCAAGGAAGATCATGAATTGCATTTGAAAAATATATCAATGGTGTGGCTGTTGATTCCCTATAAAGAAGCTTACCTTGCCAAAATGGGTGAGTTGAAGGAAAGTGCCATCCTTTCGGAAATTCCAATCGTGAGCGAATACGATGTTGTATTTTTTGAAGAGTTACCCATAAATCCCCTGGATCGTGAGGTGGAGTTCTAAATTGAACTCATACTCGGAGCTACTATTATCTCAATGTGTCCCTATAGGATTTCTCCTATTGAACTGGAAGAGTAAAAGAATTAGTGGCAGGAGCATTTGGATCAAGGGTTCATATGCCCTAGTTCATCACCTTGGGGTGCGCAAGTTCTCTTTGTGAAGAAGAAGGATGGAACAAGGCGGCTATGTATCGATTATCTGGAACTCAACAAGATCACAAGAAATAACAAGTATCCTCTTCAAATGATTGAGGACTTGTTCGATCAGTTAAGAGGAGCTCAATACTTATCAAAGGTGGATATTCGTTCTGCATATCATCAGCTAAAGGTGAAGAAGGATGATATTCAGAATACTTCTTTCTGTGTAAGGTATGGGAACTACGAGTTTTTGGTGATTACCTTTCAGATTACTAATGCCCCTGCAATCTTTATGGATTTGATGAATATTGTCGTCAGACATTAGATCAACAAAATTAGTGGTACTGTTTATTGATGATATTATAATCTACTCCAAGAGCAAGAAGGAACATGAAGAACATCTAACACATGTGTTGGTGACATTGAGGAAGGAGAAGTTGTATGCCACAATCAGGAAGTGTGACTTTTGGATGAATCAAGTCACGTTATTAGGACATGTGATCACCAGTCAGGGAATTTCTATAGATCCTTCAGAAAAAGGAAATTGAGGAATGGACCAGGCCCTCTAGCATCTTAGAAATCCATAGTTTTCTTGGATTAGCTGTGAAATACCGATGTTTTGTTATAAAATTCTCATGATTGTCAAGCCTACTAACTATGTTAACAAGGAAAGGAGTAAAGTATGTCTGGATGAAACTATGTGAGGGAAGCTTCAAAGAGCTAATGAGAAGGCTGATATCTCCGCATGTACTCATGCTACAAAATAGTGTAGAGAGTTTTGTGATATAAAGTGATGCTTAAAAGAAATTCTTGGGTTGTGTACACAATAAAAATGATAATGTGATAGAGAACGCCTCATGAAATCTGAATATCCTGGAGTAGAACTACCCAATGAATGATCTAGAGCTGGTGGCCATGATTTTTTCCTTGAAAATCTGGCAGCACTACCTTTATGGTGAGAAGTGTGAAATATACACCGACCACAAGATCCTTAATTATATATTAACACAAAAGGATCTCAACATGCATCAAAGAAGATGGATTGATCTAATAAAGGATTACGATTACTCTATTCACTACCTTCAAGGAATGGTGAATAAGGTAGCTGATTCTCAAAGTAGAAAAGAACATGCTACTCTACCCATGTTACGGATTGAAAAAGACCCTATATTCCTGGATATGTAAAGGATGGATTAGGAAATCATAAAGGTAGGGGATACATCCTTCATTTCCCAAATGATTGCGTAATAATCCATCCAAGAGAAGATTAAGGAAGCAAAAAGTGATGACGTGGAGATATAAAAGAGGTTGAATACAGGAAAAGAAGGGAGGGTTCAAGAGTTCCATATCATCAATGATGGTGTGACTCAGTTTGGAATGCAGCTTTTTTTGCCTTCATCACCCAAGATAAAGAAGGTGCTATTGTAAAATTCACATAGCTCAACATTCTCTATCCATCTTGATAGCACCAAGATGCACCGTGATCTACGAGAACACTTCTGGTGTGATAACATGATGAAGGAGATTGAAAAATATATTTCAAGGTTCTTGGTATGTCAGAAAGTTAATGTAGAGTGACGAATGTCCAAAGGGATGATGCAACCACTGCCTATAACCATGTGGAAATGGGAAAATGTTACTACGGACTTTGTCACGGGTCTCCGGAAGATGTCGAAGGGAAATAATGCGATATGGGTTGTGGTTGATCGACTCACCATGAATTCCCATTTTATCACTATTCTAGAAGATCTCCTTCTTGAAAAACTTGAAAAGTTACATGTGAAGGAAGTGGTGAGACTGCATGGAGTTCCACTCTCAATTGTCTCTAACTGTGTTCCAAAGTTTACATCTAAATTCGAGAGGAGCCAACAACATGCTTTGAGAACTGAATTAAATTTCTACAGGGCCTATCACCCCCAAAATTTTGGCCTATCTGAAAGGACTATTTAGACACTTGAAGATATGATAAGAGCCTGCTCTCTAAAACTAAAGATGAATGGGATCAATATCTCCCATTGGTTGATTTCTCATTCAAAAATAACTTCTAATAGAGTATTCAAATGGATCCATATGAAGCTCTTTATGGAAAGTGATGTAGAACTCCAACCTGTTGGGATGAATTTGGAGAAGGAAAGCTACTTGGACCGAATCTTTTGCAAGAGAAGATAGAGAAGGTACAAGTCATCCAGAAACACATCAAAAATTCTCATAGTCAAAAAAAGAGCAATGCTGACAACCGTCGAAGGGACTTGGAGTTCGACGTTGAAGATAATGTCTTTCTTCTAATATCACCATGGAAGAGAGTCATGGGACTTGGGAAAAATGTATAGCTAACCCAAGGTAAATTTTCCCCTTTGAAATCCTTGACCATATATGATTTGTGGCCTATAGGATGGAACATCCCCTGAATATAGAAAATGTTCATGATGTGTTTCACATATCACTCTTGAGGAAGTACATACCTGATCCCTCACATGTACTGAACTCAGTGGTGGTACAGCTAGAAGATGATCTCTCTTATGGGGAGCATTGAGTAAAGATTCCAGATCGGAGATATAAGGTTCTATGAAAAAAAGACAACCCACCATGTGAAAGTGTTGTGGAGGAACCATATGTATGAAGAAGCTACTTGGGAAACAGAAGAGGCGATGAAGGAGAAGTACCCTTACCTGTTTATGTAAAACAAAATTTCGATGGAGAAATTTCATAAGGGTGGAAGAATGTAATGACCCAAAGTTTTTCAATGGAAATTCTATTTTTATAAATAGGTCATAAAATCACATGAAAACACAACATAATGAACTACTAAGTTCTAAGTGGCCATTAAAAATAAGTATGCCACTTCTGTGTTGGAAACATTGAAAATCTGACATACAAAATTGCAATAAGTATGTTATTTGGGGTCCAATAAGAAAAACTTAATTTTTAGTGAATAGTAACCTGCCCTTATGAATAGTAAACTACCATTATGAATAGTAGTACAACCCTTATGAATATTATATCATCCAAAATAAGAGTAACCTTTCCCATGAATAATTAAATTAAAGATAAGCATCTTAGAAAGTGACAATTTTTCTATAGAAAACATTTTGGTATTTTTGTAAGTCATAAATAAATAATTATAATTAATTAATTAATTTAGAAGAATTTTTTTCCCTTGAAATGTGTTCATAAATTAACATATCTATGTCTTTTAGTTTTTAGATAATTTTATAAGACCCTACATAATTTTTTAAAGCATTATAAAATTAGTTTTAAATTTAAAAATGTTATCTTTCAATTAAATTATGATTTTAAATAAATATTAAATTAATCATATATAGAAAATAATTTTTGAAAAATGGTTTTAATTTATGGATTCTACACATTGAAAAATGGTTGGGAATTTTTTTTGGATTTTTCTAAAATACTTTAATTTTTGGTGAATAGTAAAATACATTAATTTACCATATAAATACATTATAATTCAAACCCACTATTCCTAAAATCAGAAGTGATTTAAGCACCCAAATATCAAACTAACATGACCTTTTAACTATTATAGGTCATTGAAGACTGACTTGTCTTTGTATTAGGGATATTAATAAAATAATGAGTTTTATATTAAGGAAACCCCTCTCCCGTCCACTATAAATACCACCGTTCACACCCTCATCTCCTCACTCCTCTCATGCATGAAGTATTGTCTAAAATCTATAAAAACATCTTCCCTAGCCCCTCCCCCATGCCCAAGATCTTCTAGTCTCAACAAAAGTCCAAGCTTATTCCACTTAAGTACGATATCAAGAGGAGGATTCAAGAGGCCATTAAAGAGAAGGAGGCGTTCAGATACAAGGTAAGGGGACAATCTAAAACCCAATTTTCGTCCTTCTGGTTCTCCCTATTTCATACTTTTTTTTGATATGATTACTCCTTAAAAATCATTTTTTCATAATTTTGTTTCCTTTTCTGGGATATACATGTTTGTCACTGGTGTATATGTCAAACAAATTGTTTTCCAAAAGAACTCTTCTTTTATGAACACACCTTTTACTTCTCATTCAATGTTGAAAGTTATTGAATCATGTATGTTATTCACTATTTTTTTTGGAACCCAGTGCTTATCAATGTGTTCTTGTGAGATGAAAACCATTCCTTTTCTTGGGTTAGATATGATCATTTTTGATATATGTTCATTGTGGAATGGATGATAAATGATAATGTAATGATGTGACGGTTGTGCCTGGAATTATATAGTGCAATATAAATGTTTCAATGTGACGGGTGCACCCAGAATTATACAGTTCTCCAATACATTGGGTAATGTGAAAAATCTCATGAGTTAATGTGAAATTACGTGTGAACAAGATGCTAGCTTTGTTCACAAATATGTGTGGTATTTAACCACTAAGACATTATGTTACATTTGTATGCTTTGCCACATTTCAAGTCTTATATTTAGGCTTCCTATTATGTTCATGATATTTTTCCTATGTCATGATTATGCTCACCCATTTTTATATTGTTATTATCCTCATACTGGGCTTTTATCTCACCCCTTTTCATGTATATCCTAAGGTGACTACATGTATTGGGGAGGGGTCAGGTTCTAATAAGAATCTAGAGAAGAATAAATAAAAAAAAGTTTATACTCGGTGTTGTATTTGTTATTTATAGTCATTCTTTTCCAAAGACACTAAAACATTGGATCCTCTATGTGTAATACTATTATGTTGTTTATATTTAAAATTATTTTATAGGAATGTATGAAAAATATGGGTCATTATAGTTGGTTTTCACGAGTGGATCACTCATATTCTTAAATGAATGTTAGTGTAGAACATTGATAATCATCCAATAATGATATTAAATGTTATTAATTATATTAAATGAGTTTAAATAATCTTATAATTTGTTTTATTATATACTATTTGGATGAATCATTAAAAAATAATTAAATGATGATTGTTTCCGATAAATTTGGTGGTTTTTCGATCACAATGAACTTATTTTGACACTTTGTAATATGTACATAATATAGTTCCAGAACATTAAATGGAACATAATACATAAAAACTATTCTGGTTCAACCATAGAAATGGTTTCATGACCAGATTTAAAGGTTAAAATGGAATAAGAAAACATGTCGTTCTTGAAGGTGATAAATTAACACCTCACGAACAACATTATCTTTAATAAAATAAATGAATTTGAGAAGGGGATTGGAAGATATAATATCCCATTAGTATCATAAAAGTTTATTATATGTATGATACTAGATTACCATACAATTTGGATGATGATAGGTAGGGATAGAATAAGAGAAGAACTTGAAATTGAATGGAATTTAAAGGAAAAGAAAGAGAGAAATTACCTCTTGAATCCTCCTCTTGAGATCCTCCTTAAGGGGCCTATTCATAGTATTTTGATGAGACCATAAGATATTAGACGTGGGTGAGGGTCTAGGGAAGATGTTTGGTTAGAGTTTAGTCATGTCTTCAAGCATGAGATGTGTGAGGAAATGACGGTGTGAAGTGTGGTATGTGGAGGGGAGTGGGGTTTCATTAATATAAAATTCATTAGTTTATTAATTTCCCCTAAGATATGGAATAGTGAGCCTTAAATGACTGATAATAGTAAAGAGTGAATTTGAGTTAGAGATTTCAGTGCATACATCACTTGTGATGTCAGGAATAGTGGGTTTAAATTATAATGTATTTATATGGTAAATTATTGTATTTTACTATTTAGCAAAAATTCAAGTATTTCAGAAAAATCTTAATAATTTACCCCAACCATTTCTCGACCAGTAAAATCAAAAAATGATATCCATTTTTCAAAAATATTTTTCTAAATATGATTAATTTATTATCTAATTTAATTCATAATTTACATGAAAAATACATTTTTTAAAATTAAAAATGATTTTATAATGCTTTTAAAAATAATGTAGGGTCTTATAAAATTACCTAAAAAAAACTATAATGACCAATATGTTTCATACAATACTATTAAATAATTTTAATCATAAAAAAATAATAGTATTACACATAGAGGATCCAAAGGTTTAGTGTCTTGGGAAAACTAGGACCAAACATAACAAATACAACATCGAGCATTTACGTTTTTTATTTCTTCTTCTCTTGCTTATTATTGGAACATTACCCCCCATCTGTACATGTAGTCACCTGAGGATATACATAAACAAGGGTGACCTGAAATCCCAGTAAATTGATAAGAACAATATAAAAATGGGTGATCATAATCATAACCTAGGAAAATGATCCTGAACATAAGATGGAGCATAAATATAAGACATGAAATGTGGTAATGCATAAAAATGTAACATCATGTCTTAGTGGTTAACTACCACACCTAATTGTGAAAAAATATAGTGACATGTTCACACATAATTTCACATTATCTCATGATATTCATCACTTTACCGAATGCATTGAAGTGCTGTATAAATGCAAGGGAATGCGTCACATTGAAACATTCATATTGCACTATATAAATCTGGGTGCACCCGTCACATGATTGTAGTATCATTTATCCTGCATTACACAATGAAAATATATCAATAATGATCATAAATAACTCATGAAAAGGAATTTGTTTCATCTCATAAGAAAAAATTCAAAAACATTGAGTTCCCAAAAGAAATAGGGAATAACATACATCATTCAAGAACCATCAACATTGAATGCGAAGTTAAAGGTGTGTTATTAAAAGAAGAGTTCTTTCGGAAAATTTTTTTTTACATAAACACCAAAGAAAAAACTTTATATCCCATACAAGGAAATAAAATTATGAAAAAATTATTTTTAAGGAGCAATCCTATCAAAAAAAGGAGTGAAAGAGGTATAACCCAAAGGATGAAAATTGGGTTCGAGATTTTCCCCTTACCTTGTATCCTAACGCTTCCTACTCATTAATGTCTTGAATAATGACATTATATTCATTAATTAAAAATTACAGAACATTTTATACATGAATAGAGTTAATTATGGTTTCATAATGTCATTTTATGGTCCTTTTGATGAGTTATATGGTTTAAAAACATTGTTCAAGAATTTTCGTTTTTATGATTTTCTTGAGTTGTTCAGTCATATTATTAAATGAAAGTTTTTGTAGAACATGGATAAACATCCCGAAATGATATTACATGTTATTAATTATATTCCAGGAGTCTAAATGATATTATAATTGATTATATTATATATTATGTGGAGGAATAATTAGAAAAGAATTAAATGATGATTGTTTGAGTTAAATTGGGCGGCTTTTCGATCACAAAGAACTTATTTTATCACTTAGTTATATGTAATAAGTTAGTTACAGAACTTTAAATAGAACGTAATACATATAAAATATTTTATTTTAACCCTAAAAATGGTTTCATTACCCGATTTTAAGTCTAAAATGGAAAAAAGAAAACATGCCGTTTAGAAGGTGATATATTAACCCCTCATGAACAACATTCTCTTTAATAAAATAAAAGACGAGGAGAAGGGGGGTGGATGATATAATATCCCATTAGTATTATAAAATTAATGTATATGTATGATACTAGAGTAACCATACCTTTTGGATGATGATAGGCAGGGGGAATAAGAGAAGAACATGAAATTGAATGGAATTTAAAGGAAAAGAAGGAGAGAAATTACCTCTTGAATACTCCTCTTGAGATCCTCCTTAAGGAGACTAATCATTGTCTCTTGATGAAACTAGAATCACTCAGAAGTGGGGGAGGGGATAGGGAAGATTTTGGCGAAGAGTTTAGACAGGGCTTCATGCTTGAGAGGTGCAAGGAAATGAGGGTGTGAAGGGTGGTATTTATAGTGGAGGGGAGAGGGGTTTCCTTAATATAAAATTCATCAGTTTATTAATATCCTCTAAGACAAAGAATAGTGAGTCTCCAATGACTAATAATTGTAAATAGGGCATGTGAGTTCGATATTTGGGTGATTACATAAATTTTGATGTCAGGAATAATTGGTTTAAATTATAATGTATTTATACATTAAATTAATGTATTTTACTATTCACCAAAAACGCATGTATTTCATAAAAATCCCAAAAATTTACCCCAACCATTTTTTGATGTCTAGAATATAAAAATTAAATCTTTTTTTTTCAAAAATAATTTTCTAAATATGATTAATTTAATAATTAATTAAAATCATAATTTACTTGAAAAATACAGTTTTTAAAATTAAAACTGATTTTATAATGCTTTCAAAAATTAAGTACAGTTTTATAAAATTATCAAAAAACTAGAAGACAAAGATTTGTTAATTTATGAACACATTTATGTAAATTAATTTTCTTTTAATTTAGTTAATTAATTATAATAAATTATTTATTATTTATAATATTACCAAAATGTTTTCTATAGTCAAATTGTCACTTTCAAAGATGCCTAAACTTGATTTAATTATTCATTAGTAAGGTTACTCTAATTTTGGACGATTTACTATTCATAAGGGTTTTACTACTATTCATAAGGGTTGGTTACTATTCACAAAAAATTAGGTTTTTTTATTGGACCCCAAATAACATACTGATTGCAACCGTTTATGTCATATTTTTGAAATTCCCAACACAAAAGTGACAATCTTATGTATAATGGTCACTTAGCACTTGGTAGTCCATTATATTGTGTTTTCATGTGATTTTATGACATATTTATAAGAAGCGAATTTCCATTGAAAATCTTTGGGCTGTTACATTCTTCCCCCGTTATGAAATTTCTCCCTCGAAATTTTGTTTTATATAAACAGGTCAGGGTACTTACCCTTCACCGCCTCTTCTGGTTCCCAAGTAGCTTCTTCATACTTATGGTTCTTCCAAAACACTTTAACAAGGTGGTATCATTGTTGCATATAAACCTTATCTCTTCGATCCATAATCTTTACTGGATGCTCCTCATAAGAGAGATCATCTTTCAGCTGTACCACCTCTGAGTTTAGTACATGTGAGGGATCAGGTATGTACTTTCTCAGGAGTGATACGGGAAACACATCATGAACTTGAGCCATATTCGGTGGAAGTCCAAGCCGATATTCCATGACTACTATATAGTCAATGATTTCAAAGGGGTGGATGTACATTGGGCTTAGCTTCCCTTTCCTCCCAAATCGCATGAATTTCTTCCATGGTGATATTTGAAGGAAGTATTTATCTCCAATGTCGAACTCTAAGTCCCTTTTATGGTTCTTAGCATAGCTCTTTTACCGACTCTGAGAAGCTTTGATGTTTTTTAGGATGACTTGAACCTTATCTGTCATTTCTTGCATAAGATGGGGTCCAAGTATCATTCTTTCTCCAACTTCATCCTAATAGGTTGGAGTTCTACATCGCTTTCCATACATAGCTTCATATGGAGCCATCTGAATACTTAAGTGGAAGCTATTGTTGTATGAGAACTCAACCATTGGGAGATGATGATCCCATCCACCTTTAAAATATAGAGATCATTCTCTTAGCATATATTCAAGTATCAGAATAGTCCTTTTAGAATGGTCATTGGTTGGGGGTGATAGGTCTTGCTGAAATTTAATTTAGTACTCTAACCATGTTGTAGGATTCTCTTGAATTAATATGTGAACCTTGGATCACGGTCAAAGACAATTGAGAGTGGAACACCATGCAATATCACCACATCCTTAAAAAAGATCTTTACAGGTTCTTAAAGAGAGAGATCTTTCTTAATAGCGATAAAATGGGCAGTCCTGGTGAGTCGATCTACCACAACCCATATCGCATTAGTTACCTTCAACGTCTTCGGGATACCCATGACAATGTCCATAGCAACATTTTCCCATTCCATATGGGTATAGTAAATGGATTCATCATCCCTTTGGACTTTTTTCTCTCTTCTTTAACATGCTGACATACCAAGAACCTTGATATATATTATACAATCTTCTTCTTCATGGTATCTCACCAGATGTGTTCTCGGAGATCATGGTACATCATGGTGCTAACAGGATGGGTAGATAATGTTGAGATATGTGCATTTTCCAATAGCTCATTCTTTATCTCGGTGGATGAAGGCACACAAAGCTGTGTTCCAAACCGAATCAATCCATCATAATCGATATGGAACTCCTAATGCTTAGATTCCTTTAATGAAATCACCCTCTTTTTTATCTCCACATCATCCCTTTGTGCTTACTTAATCTTATCTTGGATGGATGGTTGCATAATCATTTGGGCATGGGAGGATGTATCCCCTGCCCTTAAGATTTCCAAATCCATCCGTTTCTTATCCAAGAAGATATAGTCTTTCTCAATCCATAACATGGATAGTGTAGCTGGTTTTTTCTGTTTAGAGCGTCATTTTCCTTGTTTGCCTTTCCATGATGGTAGTGAATAGAGAAATATCAAACCTTGATTAGATCTAACCATATAATTTGACTTATGTTGAGATCCTCTTGTTTGAATATATACTTTAGTCTCTTGTCATGGATCTTCAGTTATCGTGAGGTGTAGGCTATCACATTATCCTTTTTCATAAGTACACAACCCAAGACTTTCTATGATGCATCACTGTATATCACAAAATATTCTCCCCTTTTTGGTAGTTTGAGTACAGGTGAAGTGGTCAGCCTTCTCTTTAGATCCTTGAAGTCTCCCTCACATTCTTCCATCCAAAAATACATGACCCCTTTCCTTGTAAACATAGTTAGAAGGATTGACAATCATGAGAAGTTTCTCAAAAACAATTAGTAGTACCCAGCTAATCCAAAAAAACGGTAGATTTCTGTGAAATTAGAGGTCCTGGAACATTACTCAATCGCCATTGTTTTTGAAGAATCCACAAAAATCCCCTCACTTGTGATCACATGTCCCATGACTCTGACTTACTTCATCCAAAAGTCACACTTTCAGAACTTGGAATACAACTTATCCTTTCACAATGTCCCTAACCCAAGTCTTATATGATCTTCATGTTCCTCCCTTGTCTTAGAGTAGATGCGAATATCCTCAATAAAAAGTCCCATAAATTTCTCTAGATAATTTCTAAAGACTCTATTCCTCAAATCCATAAAGATTGCAGTGGAGTTAGTAAGTCTGAAGGGCATCACCATATACTCATAATGCACATACCTTGTATGGAAGGCATTCTTCTGAATATCTACCTTCTTCACCTTTAGTTGATGATATCCAGAATGAATATCCACCTTTGAGAGGCATTGAGCTCCTCTTAACTGATTAAAAAGGTCGTAAATCCTTGGAAGATGATACTTGTTCTTTATGGCGATCTTGTTGAGTTCCCGATAATCGATACTCAACCTCATTATTCCATCATTCTTCTTCAAAAAGAGCACTAGTGCACCCCAAGGTGATTCAATAGGGTGTATGAACCCTTTTTCCATATGCACATGCAACTACTTCATTAACTCCTCTAGTTCTATAGGAGACGTCCTATAGGGACACATTGAGATAGGAGTAGCTCTGGTAATGAGTTATATTGAGAACTCCACCTCATGATCAAGGGGAATTATGGGTAACTCTTTATGAAATACATAACTGTATTCCCTCTCTATGGGAATTTCTGAAAGGTTTGAACTTTCCTTCAACTCAACCATTTGGTTGAGGTATGCTTCATCATAGGGAATCAATACCCACACCATTGAAGAATTTTTAAAAGGAGATTTGTGATCTTCCATGAATTTGTAGAGGATGAAGGGATGGATTGGAATGTGAAAAGGCATTTCATTTTCCTGACAGTTGATATGTGCTATATATAACGAGAGCTAATCAATTACCATTATAGTGTCAAATTCCACCAAGGGACGAATTATGAGATTCGATGGAAGAATCTTCCCACATACGCCAACATGAGATGAGTCAAACTATTGGGTTGTAATGATTGCACCACTTGGTGTTTTTATAGATATCTCTACTTCAAGGTTTCAGGGCTTCAATTATATATTTCTAGCAAACATGTGGGATATAAAAGAATGTGTAGAACCAAAATCAAATAAGAAATTTTCAATTTTTGAGTGAATAATAAGTATACCTAGTACGACTTCATTATCTTTCTCAACTTCTATAGTAGTGATGGAAAATTCCTTACCTTGTTATTTTGGCATTTTTCACTGCTGACGCTGACTACCCTCAAGAACTTGAGGTTTAGAGCACCATCTTGCATAGTGCCAAAACAACCTACAATTTTAGCATTGAACCATGAGCTGACCTATCATTTCATCCACCACATTTTCCATCCTTTTTATGTCTTTTCAACACTCTTGAGCATGGTGTCCTTCTTTCCCTCACTTAAAGCATCTCCCCGTCCCTTTGAGTCAGTTCCCATTCTGCAACTTCCCATATTGTTGGCATGTGGGTCGTTGAGTTTTCTTCCCAACTGTTTCATTATATCCACATGCTTGGAACTCCATCTTTAGTTTCTTATCACCATAAACATGAGACCATTTTCTAAACTCCATATCCACTTTGAGAGCACACCAGAAGACTTCTTCATAACTCCAAAAGTCTCTAATTTCAAGAGACTTTCAAAGGTGTGGTTTTAATCTGCTAAATAATATATCAATTTTTCTATCGTTGTTGATAACAAAAACCGAAGCGTACCTTGAAATCATTGTGAAATTTTATTCATATGTTATGAAATATTCTCCTTATTTTTTCATGATCTCTATAAATTCTATCTCCATATTCATATGAAGAGTTCAGGTTAAATACGTATTAAGAAACATTATCTTAAATTCTTCCCATTCCATCTCTTCAATTTACTCCTTTGGATTGGTGTTATTAATCAAATCCCAGCATTTATCAGCATCTCCATCTAGATGATAAACACATAGAGTCACCTTCTGCATCTCAGAAAAGTGAAGCGCAGAAAATATATTTTCCATGGAGTTGACCCACTGTTCCGCAACTAGTTGATCAGAATATCCAGCAAACGTTAGTGGTCATTTCCACATAAAACATTTTATATCCAGTTTCTCCATCTTTTGTGAAGGAGGATGTTCCCCATTATTATGGTTATTGTCCATAACCTGAGATAGTTGGGTAATAATCACCATAAAGTTATGAACTCCACCTCCCAAATCATTAGGGATGTCATACGGGCAATCCTTGCATTGGCCCTCACATGAGTTGTTGGACTGGTTTCACCTGGTTCCCACCATTTTATAAAATAGAAAAGGTTATAACAAAACCTAAGTCAATAGGTCATGAATAAATTATTCATTTAAACAATTTATATTAAAATCATAATGTAGGGGATCCCTACGTAAAGATTCTTGTGTGAATATTTGTACTTAGTCTCATGCTGAAGGTTTTCTCTAGGGTTCACTAATACTAATTACCAAATTAACTAAACCATGACTCTGATACCAACTATAATGACTGATCCATTTAATACATTACTATTACATAATTTTAAATATAAAAAACATAATATTATTACACATAGAGGATCCAAAGGTTTAGTGTCTTTGGAAAACTGGGGCTATACATAACAAATACATCATCAAGCATATATTTTTTTCTTCTACTCTAGATTCTTAATTTCACTTGACCCCTCCTCAGTTTATGTAGTCACCTGAGGATATACATAAAAATTGGTGATCCAAAATCCTAGTAATAAGATAAGAACAATATTAAAATGTTTGAGCATAATCATAACATAGGCCAAAGATCATGAACAAAAGTGGAAGCATAAATATAAGAAATGAAATGTGGCAATTCATAAAATTGAAACATCATGTCATAGTGGTTAACTACCAATAATAATTGTGAAAAAATATAGAATCTTTTTCACATAGAATTTCACATTAACTCATGAGATTCATCACTTTACCCAATGCATTACAGCGCTGTATAATTCTTGGTACACCCATCACATTGAAACATTCATATTGTGCAATATAATTCCGGGAGCACCAGTCACATGATAAAATTACCATTTATCATGCCTGAAAAAATGAACATATATAAAAAATGAACATAAAAAAACCCATGAAAAGGAATTGGTTTCCTCTTATAATAAAACATCATTAAACTTTGGGTTCCCAAAAGAAATTGGATATAACGTACATTTTACACGAACCGCCAACCTTGAATGGGAAGTAAAATGTGTGTTTTTAAAAGAAGAATTATTTTGGAAAATATTTTGTTTGATATAAAAACTAGTGGAAAACATTAAAATTCCAAAAAATAAATTAAAAAGATGAAAAAATGATTTCTAATGAGTAACCATTTCAAAAATGGAGTGAAAGATAGAGAACCCTAATGATGAAATTTGGGTTCGAGAACTTCCCCTAACCTTGTATCTGAATGATTCCTTCTTTTTAATGTCCTATATAATTACATTATATTAATTAATTAAAATTTTAATAACCTTTTATACATTAATATGGTTTATTATGGTTTCATTATGTCACAATATGGGCCTTTTGATAAGTTATAGGGTTTAAAAACGTGGTTTGAGAATGTTTTTTTATGGTTTTATTGAGTGGTTCAGTTATATTCTTAAATAAATGTTTGTTGAAAACAAGGATAAACATACATAAATGATATTAGATGTTATTAATTATATTACAGGAGTTTATATGATCTTATAATTGATTATATTATATACCATGTGGAGGAATCATTAGAAAAGAATTAAATGATGATTGTTTGAGTTAAATTGGGTGGTTTTTCAATCACAATGAACGTATTTTATCACTAAGTAATATGTACATAAGTTAGTTCCAGAATATTAAATATAAAATAATACATATTTAATATTCTGGTTCAACCATAAAAGTGGGTTCATGATCAAATTTGGATGTTTAATAGGAAGAATAAAACATGCCTTTCTTGAAGGTGATAAATTAACACCTCACGAACAACGTTCTCTTTAATAAAATAAAAGAAGTGGAGAAGGGGGTTGGATAATATAATATCCCATTTGTATCACTGAATTACAGTATATTTATGATACTGGATTTAACATACCATTCTGACGAAGATAGGTAGAGATACAATAAGAGAAGAACTTGAAATTGAACTGAATTTAAAGGAAAAGAAGGAGAGAAATTACCTCTTGAATCCACCTCTTAAGATCCTCCTTAAGGGGCCTATGCATGGTATTTTAATGAGATCAGAATCTATTGGACATGGGGGAGGGGAAAGCAAAGATTTTTGGGTAGTGTTTAGACATGTCTTCAAGCTTGAGAATTGTGAGGAAATGAGGGTGTGCTGTGTGATATTTATAGTGGAGGGGAGAGGGGTTTCCATAATATAAAATTCATTTGTTTATCAATTTACCCTAGAAAATGAATAGTGAGTATTCAATGACCATGAATATTAAATAGGGCATGTGATTTCGAGATTTGGGTGCTTACATCACTTGTGATTTCAGGAATAGTGGGTTTAAATAATAATGTATTTATACGGTAAATTAATGTATTTTAATGTTCACCAAAAAGTCAAGTATTTCAGAAAAAATACCAAAAATTTACCCCTACCATTTTTCAATGTCTAGAATAAAAAAATGAAATCCATTTTTCAAAAATAATTTTCTAAATATGATTAATTTAATATTTAATTAAAATCATAATTTACTTGAAAAATACAGTTTTTAAAAATTAAAAATGATTTTATAATGCTTTCAAAAATTACGTAGGGTCTTATAAAATTATCTAAAAACTAGAAGAAAAAGATTTTTAAGATTACGGTCACATTTTATGAAAATGATTTTTTTGAATTAATTAATTAATTTTAATTAATTATTTATGAGTTATAAAAATACCAAAACATTTATTATGGTGAAATTGTCGCTTTCTAAGATGCCTAAATTTTATTTGATTATTCATGGGTAAGGTTACTGTTATTTTTTAGGATTTATATTCGACAAGGGTCATACTACTATTCAGAAGGGTTGGTTACTTTTCTTATGGGTTGGTTACTATTCACCAAAAATTATTTTTGTTCTGTTAGACTTCAAAAAATCATCTTGAACACAACCGTGTATGTCAGATTTTCAAAATTCCAAACACAGAAGTGAGAAACTTATGTTTTAAGGTCACTCAACACTTAGTAGTTCATAATGTTGTGTTTTCATGTGACAAATTTTTAAGAAGATAATTTCAATTGAAAAACTTTGGGTCATTACATTCTTCCCCCTAAGGAAATTTCACCCTCGATCTTCCACTTTACACAAACAGGTGAGGGTACTTCTCCTTCATCTCCTCCTATGGTTCCCATGTAGCTTCTCTAAACTTATGGTTCCTCCACAACACATTGAGAAGGTGGGTTGTCGGGTTGCGTAGAACCTTATCTCTCCATTCCAAAATCTTTACTAGCTGCTCCTCAAAATAGAGATCGTCTTCCAGCTGTACCACCTCTATGATTAGTACATTTGAGGGATTGAGTATGTACTTCCTCAGGAGTGATATGTAAAACACATCATGAAATTGAGCCATATTTGGTGGAAGTGCAAGATGATAAGCCACAGCTCCTATGCGGTCAAGGATTTCAAAGGGGCTAATGTACCTTGGGCTTGGCATCCCTTTCTTCCCAAATCACATGACTCTATTTCATTGTGATATTTGAAGGTAGACATTATCACCAACTTTGAACTCCATGTCCCTTCAATAGTTTTCAGTATAGCTTTCTTTTCGACACTGAGATGCATTGATGTGTTTCCAGATGACTTGAACCTTCTCTGTCTTGTCTTGCACAAAATTTGGTCCAAGTAGATTTATTTCTCCAACTTCATCACAAAAGGTTGGAGTTCTACATCGCTTTCCATACAGAGCTCCATATGGAGCCATCTGAATACTTGAGTGGAAGCTATTGTTGCATGAGAACTCAACCAATGGGTGATGTTGATCCAATGCACCTTTGAATTCTAGAGAGCAGGCTCTTATCATATCGTCAAGCATCTGAATAGTACTTTCAGATTGGCCATTGGTTTGGGGGTGATAGGTCATGCTGAATATTAATGAAGTACTCGTAGCATGTTATAGGATCCTCTAGAATTTAGATGTGAACCTTGGATCATGGTCGAAGACAATTGAGAGAGGAACACCATGTAGTCTCACCACTACCTTCAAATATATCTTTGCAAGTTGTTCAAGCGAGATATCTTCCTAAATAGATATAAAATTGGAAGTCTTGGTGAGTCGATCAACCACAAAACATATCGCATTATTTCCCTTCGACGTCATCAGGAGACCCATGACAAAGTCCATAGTAACATTTTCCCATTTCCACATGGGTATACGCATTGGCTGCATCATTACATTGGACTTTTTTTCTCTGCTTTAACTTGCTGACATACCAAGCACCTTGATATATATTCTACAATCTCCTTATTTATGTTATCCAACCAGAAGTGTTCTCAGAGATCACGATACATCTTGGTGCTAACAGGATGGATAGAGAATGTTGAGCTATGTGCATTTTCCAATAGCTCATTCTTTATCCTGGGAGATAAAGTCACACAAATCTGTGTTCCAAACCGAATCAAACCATCATCATCAATATGGAACTCCTAAATCTCCGATTCATTTACAGAAATCACCCTCTTTTGTATCTCCACATCATCCCTTTGTTCTTCTTTAATCTTCACTTGGATGGATGGTTGCATAATCATTTGGGCAAGGTAGGATGTATCATCTTCCCTTATGATTTCCAAATATGTCCTTTGCATATCCAAGAAGATAGGGTCTTTCTCAGTCTGTAACATGGATAGAGTAGTAGGTTCTTTTCTTCTTAGAGCATCATCTACCTTGTTCGCCTTTCCAGGATGGTAGTGAATAGAGAAATCATAATCCTTGATTAGCTCTAACCTTATCCTTTGATGCATGTGGAGCTCCTTTTGTGTGAATATATACTTTAGGATCTTGTGGTTGGTGTAAATATCACACTTCTCACAATAAAGGTAGTGCCGCCATATTTTCATGGAAAAAATCACAGGCGCCAGCTCTAGATCCTGCGTCGGGGTAATTATGGTTATGTATATTTAGTTTTCATGAGGTATAGGATATCACATTATCATTTTTCATGAGTACACAAACCAAGCCTTTCCTTGACGCATCACTATATATCACAAAACAGTCTCCAATTTTTGGTAGTGTGAGTACAGATGCAGTGATTATCCTTCTATTTAGCTCCTTGAAGCTTCCCTCACATTATTCTGTCCATACATACTTTACCCCTTTCCATGTTAACTTACTTAGTAGGACTGACAATCATGACATGTTTCTCACAAAATATCGGTATTACACAGCTAATCCAAGAAAACTTCAGATTTCTGTGACACTAGAGGGCCTAGGCCATTCCTCAATCGCCTTTTTTGATGGATCTACACAAATTCCCTCCCTTGTGATCACATAACCCAAGATCATGACTTGATTCATCCAAAAGCCACACTAGATGAACTTGGCTTACAAATTCTCCTTTCTCAATGTCTCTAACACAAATATTAGATGTTGTTCAAGTTACTCCTTGATCTTGGATTAGATGAGAATATCATCAATAAAAACTACCAAAATTTTGATGAGGTAATGACAAAAGACTCTATTCATGAAATCCATAAATATTTTAGGGGCATTAGTAAGTACAAAGTGCATCACCAGAAACTCGTAGTGAACATACCTTGTAGGGAATGCAGTATTCTAAAAATCATCCATATTCTCCTTTAGCAGATGATATCCAGAATAAATTTCCACCTTTAATAAGTATTGAGTTCCTCTCAACTGGTTGAACATGTCGTCAATCCTTGGAAGAGGATACTTGTTCCTTATTGTGATCTTGTTGTGTTCCCGATAATCGATGCACAACTGCATTGTTCTATCTTTCTTCTTCAAAAAGAGCACTTGTGCACCCCATGGTGATGCACTTGGGGATATGAACCCGATGTCCAAATTCTCTTGTAGCTGCTTCCTTAACTCCTCCAGTTCGATACGAGCCATCCTATATGGCCACTTTGAGATAGGAGTAGCTCCGTGGATGAGTTATATTGAGAACTCCACCTCACAATCCAGGGGAATTCTAGGTAACTCTTCGGGAAATGCATCACCGTATTCCCTCACGATCGGAATTTCCCCGTGGTTGGAAATTTACATCGACTCAACCATTTAGGCGAGGTTTGTTTCTTCATAGGAAATCAACACCCACACCATTGAAGGATTTTTCATAGATGATTCATGATCATCCTTTCATTTTTAGATGAGCATGTAATGGTTTGGAATATGAAAAGATATTTCCTTTTCCCGCTAGTTGATATGTGATCTATATATCAAGATCCAATCCACTCCCATTATAGAGTCGAATTCCACCACGGGGAGAATTACAAGATTCCCTAAAAGAATCTCCCCACATACACGAATAGGAGAAGATTCAAACACTTGGGTTACAATTATTGTAAAACATAGTGTTTTTAAAGATATCTCTACTTCAAGGTTTCAGGGATTCGATTCTATAGTTCTAGAAAACTTGAATGATATAAAGGAATGTGTAGAAGCCGAATCAAATAAGAATTTTTCCATTCTTGAGGGAATAGGAAGTATACCTTGTACAAAATCATTATCTTTCACCAATTTTGCAGTAGTGATGACATAATCCTTCCATTGTTTATTTTTCTTTGTTGGCTGCTGATGTTAATTACCCTCGAGAACTCAAGGTTTAGTGCACTGGCTTGCATAGTGACCAAGCTCCCAACAGTTGTAGCATTGAACCATGAGTTGTTCTCTCCTTTCATTGGCCACATTATCCTTCCCTTTTATGTCTTTTAGTCACTCTAGAGCATGGCATCCTTATTTCCCACACATGATGAATTTCCCTGTCCCTTTGAAGAAGTTCTCATGGTGCAACTTCCCACATTTTTGGCATGTGGGTCGTTGGGTTTTCTTCCCACCTTTTCCATTATATCTACCTCCATGAAACTCCATCATTCATTTCTTATCACAATAGCCATGGGACCATTCTCCAAACTCCATCTCCACTTTGAGATCACACCAAACAACTTCTTCATAACTCCCAAAGTATCGAATTGCAAGAGCCATTCGATTGTGTGGTTTTAATCCACTAATGAATCTATAAATTTTTCTATCATTGTTGATACACTACTAGAAAAATAACTTACAGTCACAGATCTATGGACACTATTTAAATGATCCATGCCTATAAGGTGAAATATAGCTACGGGTAGTGAGTTGGGTGTGGCAATAGGTCGTCAATTTTTTTATCTCCTTCGCGACATTCCTCTCCCACCTGCAAACCCCTCTCCCTCCATCAGATATTACTCCACTACCATTCCTCCTCCCTTTCCATTCCAAATCCCCTCCTCCCCATCCTCCCATCACGATTACTCCTCCCCCTTCAGCACCGATGTAGTCAATACACCTCCTCGCCGATGTGGTTCCGATGCAGTTCTGAGGCCTCCCTACTAACAGGGCTCCTACGCCCAACTCTCTATGGACACGACCTCCCCACCTCCCTGCCAACGCGACTCTGATGCCCCCTGCCTTAGTACAAACCTCCTCCTCTGATGCAGATTTCCACTGCTCTCCACTGCTCTAACTCGGCCACACTAGCTTTGGTCGTCCTCCTCTGATACAACTATGCCACCACCAGGAGATCATCCTCCTTCGACGTGGCCACCCCTCCTCCCTGATTTATTACCTGAACCGAGCCTTACCCTTGAGATCCACATCTTCATGCGATTTCTCACTAACCTGAAAACTAGGTAAATCCTCCCTTCAATGATTTTTCTTAAAAAAACTCCAACCTCATACCCTCTATTCAATTTCATGGTCATAAAAAGCTGGGGTTCCCATCATAGTTCGTTTTTACAAGATTATAGTTAAAAAGGTGGTTATTTTTTATTTCTTCTGCTCATGTACCACTACAAATGAATTATATTTATGAATTTCTCTTTCCCATATCCCATATCCCATATAAAATGTTTTTTATTTTGTTAGAAAATGTTTTTAGTTAGACAATAAATAATATTTCTTCAATGAACATATAATTTTATGATCTTCTCCCTTCAATAATTACTTATTTGGATCCCACAGTATTGTTTTTGCATAATATGAATGGAATACATGGCATATTTTCTTTGAAGTTGAGGTTGAAATTGTTCCCATGGGTTAGCATTATTACCCTGGTGATACTTTCTATCCCAAGGTGATCGAGAACACACTTTGAGCTATGTAGAGAGATGCCTTAAGTGACATGGAAGATTGACTAGGGTTGTTTTTATTGAAAAATATTATTTGATCCCATATAGTTATCAGGGGTAGTGTGGTATTTTGGATTAAGAATTTGTGGAATCTAGTGATGGTGAGGGGGAGTTTCTAGCCAAATTTTATTTTTTCCAGACCTTGATTTACTAGGGCGGTTGTGATTTTGTGTTCGCGCCTTTTGAAATGAGTAATTTTAGGAAATTTGAGATTCTTTATTTCTATTATGTTTTTATGGGGATGATTCCCTGGAATATTATTATTAGAATCCATTTTAAATAAATTATTTATTTATTGGATTCTTTTGATTTATATATTTAGACATGCCTTATTCAAGGAAATTTAAGAACCAGAGGGAGGAACCTATAAAGAACACTCCACAAACCGAACCTCCTATAGACCCATATCTCATAAAATTAGTCATCAGAACCGTTTATTCTCTTAAGAAATGTTTTGAATCCGGGAAAGTCTAGTAGATATATTTTTCCCAGGAGTTCACAAAACAAATTTGATGTGTTTAAGGGTGATCTGTGGCCTCAATAATCAGAATAATGGATGGAAAATATTGAACATAACTTCTAATTTCTAAAGACCCCTATGATGTTAATGGTATGATTTGAAACTTATATATTACAAGGGACATGGAGAGGATAGTGGGACTTGGTATTGATGGATAGAATTCATGAATATCTTACATGAATTGTGTTAAAAAAATATTTGAATAGAAATTTTACCTAGAGATATTAAGAGTGGAGAACGCCAAAGATCTCATGATTTTGGAGAACGGTGACTGATCCATCAAGAATTAGCCCAATAAATTTACCAAACTAGTACATATTTAACCCAAGATCCTTTAAAATTAATACATAAAATAACAACATTTAAAAATGGGATTGATGTTAGGAATTTGGTCTAGGATTATTCTATTGTGTTTTCCCACCTTGATGAAGTGGAAAAAAGGTGGTTATTGACATGGTAGATAGTGTAGGGCTGATCAGTTTGAGCCATTATCTCACTATTATGGTTGTAATCTAGAGCCCATCTTTAGGTCAAAATAGGAAGTGAATGTAATTTAATCATGACAGTAGTGGGAGTGTATAACGTCCTGCAAACCTTATTCCAGTAGCTTCCTCAAGTAAAAAAGAAATTCGGGCGTTATCACTATGGGAGGGCCATACATACCAAAAAATATTTCTAAGAAACTATGGGGACCATACACCAGTGTATATTCTTGGAACATCTTCAGTGGTATTTCATGTACTTTCCTCAGGGTAGTAAAGTAGGGTCCACTAATGACAAGGGTTCCCTTGTATAGTCAAATTCATAAAAGAGATCATGATCTAATTATTAAGTGAAAGGGACTCTCATTTTTTGAATATATCATAGCGTGGGCCTGAGTTGAGGAAATTGTATGTGGGAAATAATAATCTATATGACTTAGATGTGGGTCCATCAAATTTTAGGGGGATGATGATCATTTTTTATATATATCATTATATTTATTTGACATATGTGTATCCAATTAATTTATCTCATCTATGTTTATTGATTCCTTGGGACTATGATCTATGTTGATGCCTTTTGTGATGGACTTCTATACTTCATTGGGAAAGAGGATAGATAAATGTTTTATGTGCTAAAAGTTCTATGTGATCATTTTTTATGCTGAAGTAAATTGGTATTTATTGGTTTTGGATTTAGAAATATTTGAACCCCCCTGATGTTCACCAAAACTAGGATTTATATAGAATCTTAATCTTATCTACATCTTTTACAAGTCAACAAACCTATGGTAATATTTTTACACATCCCTTTTTTTTGCACCACATAAGGTAAGGGGTGAAATTAGCCAAGTGGTAGGGATGGTGGGATTCGGGTTAGGTCTAATATCATGTTAACAAAACCAAAAAGAAACACATGATGATGACAAATGCTGTAATCTATCCTTTCTATGAACGTACATGTGACCAATAAAAACATTCACATGCATTAATGTCTTCTTGTAGAACACACATGATTATTACCTGGAGACCATGAAACAAGATTGTATACCTTTTTATGTTTCCCTTAGCCATGTCCATGTTGCTGGTTCTGAAGATCCACAATCTTCATCTATCCAAGAAATAAGGTTTCCATTATCAAAACATCACACTAATTATGTATCATAATTGTTACATTTTAATATTTTATTATCCCTTTTATTAAAAATTAGTTTACAGACCTACTAGTGTAATTTGAACTCACAATTATCATGCATGGTTATTTACTGTCACCCTTCTACTCATTTCCTTCAAAAGAACAAGTAAAAATGAATAATTGGACAGCTAATATTTTCCATCAGATGTGTACATAGTACAAATCTATCATCTACTATCCTTCTCCACATGGACAGAGGGTAATGTTAACTATATTAACACATTTAATCTGTAGGGACATAAACACTACTACATACTATATAGGAATAGAAATTCATCAGATGAAGTCATCAAATCCACCCTCTATGATACCTGCACAATAATCATAACCTAAAATTTCAGTCACAAACATGTCCTAAACTATAATCTGTAGGGCATTAGGATTGAAGGGAGATCCATTCCTATCTGCTAAAGATAGGGTTGTAAAAGTGAACTCAAAGTTGGTTGATGAGTTGTTAGATCTAGAATAACAAACATCAAATTCATGGTCATCAGGAATAGATGCATATGTGGGGGATGAGGCACATAAAATCACTGTTTTCTCTTGAAATTTCCCAGACATGGTGTATATTCACCTAAAGCACGCTGTTGAGAGAATCCTGGAGTTGATAGACTCTCATTTGAGCTTCTTCTAATTTCTTTTTTCTATCTTCACTTGATTTCAAGTCTTCTATGTAATTCCATTCAAAATAATAAATTCTATATTTCTCTGAGAGTGAAAATTCCTAAGTTAACATCATCTTATCAAATTTTATTGAAGGTGTTTCCATTATGATAGTGTTGTGTGTAATAGAATCATCTGTAAAAACATGTATTGGTTTTACAGATGATGTTTGTGTTCCTACCTGTTTACTGACAAATATTTTATATGTTTCATCAACTTTTTTCAGCATACTTTTCTAGGCATGTTGAAGGTTTCTAATCTCCTCATCTTCTGCTTCTTCCAAATCACTCTTCATGAATTTATCTAATTCCAATTTCCAATAAAGCTCCTCCACATATATTTATATATGTTATGTCTACTATATATATATATTATGTCTGCTTTCTCTTTCTCTTAACATGTTTTGTATACGTACAAGATCCGGTGTATATAATAGATTACTCAAATATGGGCTGGAACATTAAATCATAATTTAGATGAAAAATAATTATAAGCCATAATATTTTTAACTTTGAACTCGAATCTTGTGATTGTGTGAATTCACTGATTTTATAGAAGCCAAAAACACAACATCAATGTCTTAAATTCTAAATCAGGAAGTATAAGAACCAATAATATCCACAAAATCATGTTCCATTTACCAAATTATTAAAATAAACCGCCAAGTTTTTTTTAAAATAACCAATTTCTTAAGTAGAAAGATGATTAAAACCGAAAATTTCAAATGATCTATGAATAAAAAAATGAAACTATTTATTTAATAACTATTACAAATCAAGTAGGCATCTTAAAAACTTCTAGTTTCTACTCTCTCAAAATGAATATAGGGTTCCCATTAGAGATCCTGAAGAAAATTTAACTTTCTTGATGCTTTTAATCCCATAAAAATCACCCACGTTTGTCTAGAGATAATTTCAGTCCCAACTAAGCATAACCACTGTTGATGGCCTTGGAAAACCTCAGAAGCAGCAGATCCTCCAGTGACATTAACCATAAATTTTAATCAATTTCAATTATTCGGTGCCAGGAAAATCCAAAAAAATGTTCTCAATATTAAGAGTTGTACACTTTCGATGTTCTTATACATATGTTTTGTATATATTTATTATATATATACATTTTTTATACACATGGGTTCTCAACATTAATAACCTTCCACTTTTCATATTCTGTATGAATTTCATGTATGCATATTCTTTATGCTCTTTCATTTTCTATTCATGTATAATGAACATTCAGTTTATCAAAAATGCAATGTCTTCTTAAATTTTTTAATCTACATGATAAAATTGTATAACCATTATTTATCAATATAATATGTTTCTGCTCAATTTTAATCTGTAATGTCAATGACATGAAATATCTGTTATTAACAGTATTTCCAATACTTTCATTCATAGCATCTATCTTATAATTTTGGGAAAATGAAACAAATTATAATGTACCTTCTTTTACTATTATTAACATTTATTATATGACTCTTGTATTGGTCATTAATGGTGAATATCCATGATTGATTTTTTGAGGTGTTTTCCAATACTTTATGATTACTAAGAATGATGGAATAAGTTCCTCAATGTAATGTTTTTTGGGTGTTAATTTATATGGACTAAGAATTTTTAAAACATGTGTTTTTTTCATATAGGATATGATAAAATATGGCACAATTAATAAGATGTCATCATCAAATCACATTTATTTTATTTTTTTATTATTTTTTGTCATTCCATTCATTGTAATAAATTTTTGGAGCTATTAATTTTTTTGGAACCTCTCATTCCTGACCAAATAAGGTAAGAATTCCTCACCCAATGTCATTCTTAGAAATTGAGATACTTAGGTGAGTTTACAATATTGATGTACCGGATTTGTGCCTACATTTTCAAACATTCAATTGAGTATCAAAACATGTTTTCGCATTCATTGGGACTACTAGGTTTTTTACCTACCTCAAATCTAGCATCTCTTCAATGATAAAATCACCCAGCCACACCCGTAATTGTGCATATCATCCACCTACAAATCATAATAGTAATACATACATCATACCTAACCATGGGATCATGGAGCTTTATGTTTTATCCCCACAACTACCATCCATTCTCCTCTAGTATTTTATAAAATGATTTCTCCTTTCCTTATTAAATATCCTTTAGATAATGACACAACTTTCTTGTAGGTATGTGCATTGATTCATTTTGAAAATACCGAAAACATTGCGTGAAATGAATGTCCATCATCCATATTTTTTGGTCACTCTCCCCTAGGACAAGCATTCTGACGCCCATGTGATCATTGGATTCTCCTCCTTTTCATCACAGACATCCTTATATAGCTGGAGCTCATCATACATCTCTCCCTAGATATAGATTCTCATGAAGTGGTAGAGGTCCCATATACCATTTATGACCTCCCAATGATGTTGGAGAAATCTGTTGGTCACTGGTGTCCAATTTCTCACCAGCTTTGGAATGAAGTCCTTATTATTGTTGATGTGGAATTTTGATCATTATGTTGGCTATTAGATCCCAACACACTATATATCCAATTAAAATTCATGACAAGACCAACATACCTAGTATACCCTAGCCCCTCTCTTCAAGAAGATTCTATAATGAAGAAGGTCCTAGTAATATTTCAATAATCATATAATTTAAAATTGGAAATAGATTAGTATATAAATGAGGGGGTGGTTTAGAGAGTGGAGTGTCTGTCTAGGAAGGAGGGGAGGGGGTTCCAGGGGGTCTGTCCAGGAAAGGAGGGGTGGGGGTGTCCAGGAGTGGGGGTGCAAGGGGGTCTGATTATTTCATGTTATCTAACGAGGAATAGAGTTTTAGGAATCTGATGTTGATTTTTTTTCTTTTTAGGTACTTCAATCAGAACATCTAGGTTGAGTGAAAAATATAAGAGGGCATTTGGCTTATTAAAAAGAATAAAATTGCATCATATCATCACAAGGGAGAACTTAATTTGGTATTTAATTGTTTAGAACAATTCATTCATGCTGCCACTTTTTGGAACCCTTGCGTGTGTGCGATGATGCGTATACCTAGTGGGGGAGCAACAACTTTTAGTTAGAATTCTCCAAGAGCCAAAGTAGACGGTTTGGTTCCACCCTGATGTAAGATCACTCTTCTAGCCTCTTTAATTCAAGAATGTTTTAAATTGAATTTAGATTTTTTCTTAATTCTATTTAATTATACTGAATTAAATATCTGTAATAAGTGTTCTTTAATATAATTTTTTCATTTGATAAATAAATTCATGTTTTTAAAATAAAACCCCTCCAACAGAGGTGCACTGTCTGCGAAAACCCACATTGATAGTTATATTGATCTAGTTTCTTAACATATTAAATTTGATTTGTGCTGAATGAGTTTTAGAATAAATGTTAAATATAATAAAATGAATTGTGTTATAAAACAATGCCCTGATTTTATAATAAAACCCCTCCAACAGAGGTGGGATGTCTTCTAAACCAAAGAGTAGTGATAGATATTTGTACCATGTTTAGATTTGGTTTGAGTCTTTCATATGCCTCTTGTTGGTGTCTTTTTTGTGGATATTTAGTTTTTTTCCTTGAATAATATAAATTGTCATATCATACTTATTTAACTCAAATGACATTTCCCGAGTAAGCATATTCATTGACCATGACACTTTCCTTTTCACACTTTGAATGTTATAAATCAAATTTCTATGTTTAGGAAAAGTGAATGAATTTGTAAATGGATTATGTAAGGTGTATGATTATTTTCCTTCGTTTTGTTGCTCTTTAGAGGTTGTGCCATTGTGCCACTCGCTACAACCTTCTCTGGCAATCCCTTGTTATGGCATATTAAATAGTTGATCTGTTCTATCATTTTTCGGTGAGGGAATGACTAGAATGTTTCCCTCCTCCTCCCGCTCCCTTCGCTCCTGGCCGGAAGATGTTGCCCCATGGATGTCGCTGGACCAGGCCAACATGCCACGGTCACGCTGCAGTCAGACCATGGTCACACCGTGATAACACCGTGGTCACGCCGTAGTCACGCCACGATAATGCTGTGATTTGGCCCTTCTCTAGGATGACACCCCATGGCAATTCACAGTGATATTATTCCATGAGTCTTGTGATCAATGTTGAGACTGACTAATCACAATTTCGACCAATGGGGTGATGACAGGACTGTTTCCCCACCTCATTTTGCTCCCTTCTCTCCTGGTCAGAAGATGTTGTCCCACAGATGTCGCTGGACTGGGATAACACGTCGTGGTCATGCCACGGTCACGCTGCAGTCACGCCTCAGTCACGCCGCGGTCACGCCGCTGTCACGCCGTTGTCACGCCGCGGTCAGGCCACGGTCACGCCGCAGTCATGCCGTGGTCACGCTGCTGTAATGCTGTGATTTCGCCCTAATTTAGGATGCTACCCCGCAACGGTTCACAGTGACAGTATTCCATGAGTCTTGTGATCAATGTTGAGACTGACTAATCAGAATTTCTTCCGGCAGGGTGAAGACCAGAATGTTGCCCCACCTCCTCCCGCTCCCTTCGCTCCTGGCCGAAAGATGCTGCCCCACGAATGTCGCTGGACCGGGCCAATACACCGTGGTCACGCCGCGGTCCCACTGCGATCATCCACGGTCAATCTGCAGTGACACCGCGGTCACGCCGCGGCAATTTCGTGATTTTGCCCTGCTCCAGCCACATCCAGCCCACACCAGCCCCCTTACACCTTAATTTCAGCCCCCTGCCACCAGCATTCTAGCCCACAACAACCCCCTTAACACCTTCAAATCATCCTGTACCATCCCCCCATCACCTGAAACCATACCCCTTCCACCAGTATTTCATCCCCCTTCCTCCTGCATTCGAGCCCGCACCAGCCCCCATCCACCTGCTATTTAGCCCGCACCAGCCACCAAACCAGCCACCACACCCGAGCCTCCTGAAAAACACTCATTCTAGCACTCTGCCACCTGCATAATAGCCCCATCCCTCACCAGCCCTAACCTCCTACATCCCAGGGGGGCTGGGGTTACTGTCCAGGGGGGCTAGGGCTGCTGTCCAGGGGGTCCAGTAGGGGGGCAGGGAGGGGGGGAGGAAAATCTTGCTGGAAACGCAACAAAATATATATGAGACATCAATACCCATGGGTAAAAATATGATATTACCTAAATTAGGTTTGTTGATGGATCCTCATCTCATGTTTACCTCATATTTGATGTAGGTTGGAAGATATCGATGAAACTATCAAAATCCAGGAATATAGGGAAAAGTGTTTGAACCTAAAGAAATTTATATTAAAAAAAACAAACTGATAGTTCATGAGATGGAGGGTAATTACAACCTCCCTTAAATAAAACTCATCCTTGTGTTGATCTTATGAAGGTAAAAAGGAATTGTTAGTGAATATTTCTAGAAGCTAAACTCATATATCATGATCCCTTTCCTAGGTATCTTCCTGTACTTGACAACAATATGAATGAGATAGTCCTCTAATGAAGCATCTACATCCTCATAATCCTCATCAGGAAAAAATAAATGTGTTGTGTCTAGAGATTATTAGTGCATCCAAGACACTTGAAGTACATCATGCTTTGACTGGTACTTTTGAGGGAGTTCTAACTTGTAGTCCACTAGTCCGATCTTTTTCCAAACATCCAAGGGTCTAAAAAACCACAGTAAGAGCTTATCCTACCTCTGAATATGTCAATAGACCAACATGGGTGAGTCTATAAAGAAAACATGATCTCCATCATCTAAAATGAGAGTTCATCAGAATTGGTTGGAATATGAATAATGTCTTGATAATTATATCCTCATGCTCCTTCTGAACAACTGGACTTACTCTATAGTCTCCTACACAATATGTGATCAATCAATAGCCACATCCCTTGCCTCTAGCCAGCACATAGTTGAGCGGAAATGCCTTCAATATAATAATTCATAAGAATCCATCTCTATTTTAGACAAAAATATATTATTATAAGGGAACTTGATTAGAGGAATGTGTTTCTCTCAACCCCCCCCCCCCCCCCTCCATAGTCAAGGACCCATGCACAGATCATTCCCTTTAGAACAAAAAAACACAGGCTCCCTCTTTCCAAAATAATATGGGTGAAAATATTTGATCATAATTACATATATATACCAAAGGCCTTCGTAACCACTTCCATAACTGTGATGTAATAAATGATTGTCTCTATTGTAAATAATATAAGGTGGAGCTCCATGAAGAGATATAACCTCCCTGACGTACATGCTTCATAGATAATCTACTGATAAGTTCTCTTATATAGGTAAGAAGTGTGTGAACTTCATCAAATGATCAATGAAAACCCATGACGCATTATTTCCATGAGTTGATATGGGAAAACTAGTCATTAAATCCATCAAAACATCGTCCCATTTCCACTAAATAATGGGAAATTGCTGAAAAAGACTTATTAAGAACTGATGCTCCATCTTCACCAGCTGAATGGTGTAGCATAGAGTGGTGAAACAATTAATATTTCATTTAATACCAATCCTCTAATGATTTCATCAATGATATCAATACATTTTGGTGACACTTGGGTGAACTTCCCATTCCTAAGCATGGAATTCCCACATCATCTCCTACCTAATGTCATTTTGGACACAATAATTCCCATGGAATACTAAGGTATAAAACATATATGTGGTCCAACATAATGATGTATCTTCATTGGAGAAACTTTCCCATAGGAAAATCCCCTCATGAGCAGATTTTTGTCACATTCTTACACATTCCAAACGATTAGAGGTCACTACTTAGGATGAGATGATAGTCTTATAATGTTCCTCCTAAACCACAACCATAATATCTAAGAATGACCCATGATTTGACATTTACTAGTATCCTCATTAACCACCTGAGTCTATGTCTTTCTTCATAGAAAATAATATATTACATTTCCTTTACCTGGCATCAATGCAAGCTCAAAATAAAATGTCTTTTGGTATTCCACCCACCTGAACTTCCTAAGATTCATATCACACTATATCAAGATATACTTGAGGTTTTTTGGTAAATATATAAAACCAAACTACCTCCAAGTAGATCGTGTCTCTAATAGCGTAGATAATGAACTAGAATAACAAGCATGAGATCGTGTGTTCGAAAATTATGCTCATGTGGACTCAATTTTTGAAACATGTAAGTGACAACTCAATCATCCTACATTAGAACAATTCCATGACCAATACCTGATGTGTCATAGTATGAAGTATAACTCCTACCAAGCTATTAAATAATCAATATTAGTGCTGAATTGAATTGATGCATCAACTCTAGATATACTAATTCACAAGATTATAATCATATGAATTTCAGAAGTTTTTTTAAGCTAATATGTGGAGCTGTAGGACGTGAGAAATACGGGATGATGCGTTGTTAATAACAAAAATTCCCAAAGAAACACATGATTTTAAATACATTGTTGGAATATTCCCATGAAAATACAACCATTACATTCCCTAGGCCTAATAATACTCCTAACTCAGAGGTGATATTACCCAAGATGTGTACTTTGTTGATCCAAAAGTGTCATTCTATGATCTTAGCCTAGAGACAATGCTCTCTAGGTGTATTCAGCATAATATCAAGATGGGTTTCATGGTCATGTCTCAAGTATAAATATAATAATATTTCATCAATAAATACTACAATTAATGAATCTATATATGGGTGTAAAAATCCGTTCATAAGATCTTCAAATACTGTAGGTGCATTTTTCATTCCAAATGGAAAGAAAAGGCAATTTTTCAGACCATAAACGATCCTGAAAACTATGTTAGGTATCTATGAAGTCCTGAAACAAACATGATGATAGCATGTCCTTAAATATAACTTTGAAAACACTCTAGATCTTCATAGTTGATCAAATATGTCATCTATTCTATGTAGTGGAAACCAATTATTTAATGTGAGTTGGTTCAATTGGTAGTAATTAATGAAAAGTCTGAGGGTTCCATCTGTATTCTTGTAAAAAAAGAACTAGTGAAACCCCATGGTATGTACTGGGTCATATGAATACTTTGGCCTCTAGGTCCTCGAATATCTTCTTGAGATCCAAAATCTCCATAGGTGCCATCCTATAAGGAGTAATGCTTATTGGTACTACTCCTGGAAAAATTTCAATATTGTATTCAACCTCCCATACTAGTGGTAGACAATAGATGTTGATAGGATAGTCTTCACTGAATTTTCTAACTACCAGTGGAATAAAAAGGTTTGTAACCCCTAGTACTCAAGGAAAATTCTAGTGATCTGATCTATCACACTACCCATCCTTTACAACTCATACCTATCTTCAGTCACACAGACATCCCATTATAACTTATTCGCATACCTACTTTCCTATGGGGATTTAATCATCACCTTCTAGTGATAGTAGTTAATATGGGATGAATAGGGGACTAGTCAATCAATAATGATGATTACATCAAAACACATCATATAGAGGATTAAATGATTCATAATATAAAGGTATACACCTATCACAAGAGAAAAACCCTTAAAATAGAAAATATCCTCCAAGATAGGTATGAGATGTTCAGGGTCTGGGGGTCAGGACAGGCAGGGGGAGGGGATTCTATCCAGGGGGATCTGTCCTGGGTCTGGGGGGTGTCCAGGTTTGGGGGGGGGGATTAGTCCAGGGTCTAGGGGGGAAATACTGGTTGGGGGAGGGGAATCTGTCAAGGGTTTGGGGGGAATCTATCCAGGGGAGGGGAATCTATCCAAACAAAGCCTAGAGTGAAAGACCTATAGACAACCATGCCAACTAATGGCCACTACACTGACACCTACTTTCACAAGAACCCTAAACCACACCATATCCAACAACAATAAGCACCTATACTATACACAACACCCAAAATATTATCTAGAAACCAAATCATCCCCAAACCACCACCTGAAGACCCACCCCAAACTATATCCACCACACTAGACAATCGATAGAACCAGAATCATACAATAGTAATCCAAAACAAAGAAGAAACACCAGAAACCCAACCCCTATACACCCAAAACATGTTACCAGCCACATTATAAATCACAAACCAACCAACACCATGCACCATGTAAGTGTATCCTGTACTATAATATGTAGTAAACTCCAAATAGCAACACCCCCAACTCGAACCCATCTTCAAAGGTCCTATAATTCCAAAAAGCAACACAAAACTCACAACCTCGAATCCTAAATTATCCACAAGAAACCTATAACCCCACTATGAGAATCTCTGTAAGTCTCTATTGGATAAACCTAGAATATCCCAGCCTCAACCTTAAGAAGAATCCAAAGTAGGGGGCGGCTGTTGTCCAGGGGGTCTAGCAGGGTGGTAGCTATTTAGGGGGGTCCAGTAGGGGGCAGTTGTTCAGGGGGGTCTAGCAAAGGGGGGGGGGGGGGGGGGGGTTCTGTCTAGTGGGGGGGGGGGGGGGGCGGGGGGGATACTGTCCTAAGGGGTCTAGTAGGGGGGTGGTTCTATCGAGGGGGGGGTGCTGTCCAGGGGGCTGTGGGTTTCTGTCCGGGAGGGGGGGTGCTGTTCGGGGGGTCTTGGGGGAGATTCTGTCCAGGGGGTCCAGTAGGGGGGTTCTATCCAGGAGGGGCTGCTGTCCAGGTTGTCCAGGTGGGGCTGCTGTCCAGGGGGTCCAGCAGGGGGGGTGCTGCACTATTCTTGTTTATTGAGTTATATTCTTTTTGAATATTCTCATATGTTTTGTTTTACTATAATTTTAGGGGTTGAGAACTACTTTATTCTACCTTGTGTTGTAGGTACTTTTGAGTTGGTTCTAGACTTATTTGATAGTTTTTCTTATAGGGTGACTCATGTAAGTGCAATTATGCGTTTTTTTAATATTTAGATTTGTTTAATTCTTATTGTGTCAGTAGATTTCATGTATAATTTAATTTTGAGGGGACTTGTAGGGGGAAGGGGGGAAACTGGCAGGGGGAGGGGACTGGAAGGGGGTGCAAGTGGGGGCTGGTAGGGCAGTGGAAGTGGGGGCTGGCAGGGGAATGGGGGAGGGGAAATGGGCGGGGGGGGGGGGGTGTGGCGGAGGAATGGGGGGGTCTGGGGGGGGGGGGGTCCAGGGTCTGTCCTGGAGGGTGAGGGGTGGCTATGCTGGGGGATCTATCCAGGGTCTGGGGGTGTCCAGGGTATGGGGGTGTGGGGGTGTGTCCAGGTTCTGGGGGGGGGTTCTATGGTCCGTCCAAGAGGGCGGGTGTGGCTGTCCAGGGGATTGGAGGTCTGGGTTGTCCAGGGGGATCTGTCCAGGGTCTGGGTGGGGGTGTCTAGGTTCTGTTCGGGGGGGGGGGGGTGTTCATGGATTGTCCAGGGTCTGTCCAGGTGGTGTCCATGGTCTGTCTAGGGGGGGTGTCCAGGGTCTAGGGGTGTCCAGGGTCATCCCGGGGGGGGGGGGGGGATGTCCAAGTTCTATCTGGGGGGTGTCCAGGGTCGGTCTGGGGGGTTTCTAGGGTCTGGGGGGTGTCTATGGTCTATCTGGGGGGGGTCCAGGGTATGTCCAAGAGGGGGGCTTTGTAGGGGGGGGGGGGGGGGTTATCCAGGGGGAGGGGGCTGTCCAGGGGAGGGGAGTTTATGTAGGGTGTGGGTGTCCAATGTCCAGGAGGGAGGGGTATGCAGGGGGGTCTGTCTTGGGGGGTGTCTAGCAATGGGGGTGCAAGGGGTGTCTAGTAAGGGGGCTGCTATCCAAGTGGGGTTGTCCTGGTGGGGTCCAGGGGGGTCTCTCCAGGGGGTGAGTGGGGTCTGTCTAGGGTGGGATGGGGGGATACAGAGGGAGGGGTGCATGGGGGGATTTAAGGTGTAGGTGGTGTGAAAGGGGGTGAGTGGGGGGGATTTAAAGGGGAAGTGGGAAGGATGTAAGGGGCCAATGCCGGCTGAACGGTGCCAGTTTTTTTACGAAATTTGTAGGCCTATAGACACATTTTTAAATCTTAGCTCTAGGTCTACATCCATGGTTCCTAACCGTGGATCTATGTTTATCGCCATGGTTGAAAACGTGGCTATAGGAGATGAGTGATTTTAGCCTACGCCACGGGTTGAAAACCTTGGCTTTAGGGTTGTTCCCGTGGTTGGAATTGTGGCTATAGGGCTATAGGCATGGTTCAAACCGTGGCTAAAGGGCTATAGCCACGATTCCCAACTGTGGCTTTATATTTTACCATATAGCCACACCAATATCATCAACGGTTTTGGGAACCATGGCTAAAACCTATGGACACAGTTTTGGGGCCTACATCAATGATTAAAAATCATGGCTATAACCTGATTTTGAAGTAGTGATAACAAAACCTGAAGCATACCTTGCAAGACTTGTGAAATTTTATTCATTGTTTGTGATAAATTCTCCTTCTTTTTTCTTAATCTCTATGAATTCTCTCTCCATATCCGTATGAAGAGTTCATGGGAAATACTAATTAAGAAAAATTATCCTAAAGTCTTTTCATTCCATCTCTTCAATTTCCTCTGATGGCTTCGTGTTGTAAATCAAATTCCACCATTGATCAGCCTCTCCATCTATGTGATAAACAGCTAGGGTCACCTTTTCTTTCTCATAACAAAGAAGTATAGAAAAGATCTTCTACATGGATTTGACCCACTGTTCCACAACTAGTGGACTAGAAGATCCACTAAATATCGATGGTCGTTGTAGCATAAAACATTCAATAGCCAGTACCTACCTCTTTGGTGATGGAGAAAGTTCCCCATTATTATTGTTATTGTTCATAATGAGAGATAGTTGGGTATGCATCTCCATGAAGTTCTGAACTCCACCTCCCAAATCATTGGGGATGTTGTTCGGGAAATCGTTGCATTGGCCCTCGCATGAGTTGTTAGAATAGTTTCTCCTGGTTCCCACCATTTTCTAAAATAGAAAAGGTTAGAACAATACATTAGTCAACATGTCATGAATAGATTATTCATTTAAACAATTTATAGAAAAATCATAATGTAGGGGATCCCTATGTAAATATTATTGTGTGCATATTTGTACTTAGTCTCATGATAGATGTTTTCTCGAGGTTTCACTAATCCTAATTCCCAAATTAAGTAATCCTTCCCTCTGATACCAACTATAACGACCCTACTTTTTCATACGTTACTATTACATAATTTTAAAGACAAAAAACATTATAGTATTAAAAATAGAGGATCCAAAGGATTAGTGTCTTGGGAAAACTTTGACAATATATAAAAAATAAAACATCGAGCATAAACATTTTTTTATTTCTTCTTCTATAGCTTCTTATTGGAACCTAACCCCTCCTTAGAACATATAGTTAAGCGTCAATATTCTGAGATGAACAAGGTGAATCAAACCATTTATCCTCTAAATGGAGAGGTTGATCAATTGTGGGCTTTGATTAAGAACACGAATCCAATGGAGGAAATTGAAGAGATGGAATGGGAAGACATTAAGATAATGATTCTTAATAAGTATTTCCCACGAAATCTTCATATAAATATGGAAAGGGAAATCATAGAGCTCATGAAAAAGGAAGGAGAATCTGTCACAACCTATGAAGTGTATTTCACAAGGATAGAAAGGTATGGTTCGGGAATTTTTATCAACAATGATAAAAAAATTGATAGATTCATTAGTTTACTAAAACCACACCTTCAAAGGGCTCTTGCAATTCAAGACTTTGGGAGTTATAAAGAAGTTGTTCAGTGTGCTCTCAAAGTTGAGATAGAGTTTAGAGAATGGTACCATGGAAATGGTGATAAGAAAAGAAATATGGAGTTTCAAGCTGGTGGATCTAATGACAAAGATGGGAAGAAAACTCAACGTCCCACATGGCCAAAATGTGGGAAGTTACACCATGGGAACTACCTCAATGGGACTGGGAAATTCTTCATGTGTGTACAACAATGACACCATGATAAAGAGTGTCGAAAATACATAAAAACAAATGAGAATGTGGCATATGAATTGAGAGAACAACTCATGGTTCAATCCTACAATTGTAGGGAGCTAGGGAACTACGCAAGCCAGTGCACTAAACCTCGAGTTCTCGATGGTAATCAGCGTCAGCAGCCACCAAATCCAAATGAACAAGGGAAGGCATAATCCATCACTACTGTAGAATTGGAAAAAGATAATGATGTCATACAAGGTACACATCTTATTCACTAAAAAATGGAAAAATTCTTATTTGATTCTGGTTCTACGCATTCCTTTATATCTTGCAAGTTTACTAGAACTACAGAATCAAAGCCCAAAACCTTGAAGTAGAGATATCTGTAAAAACACCAAGTGGTGCAGTCATTGTAACCCAAGTGTTTGAATCTTCTCATGTTGGCTTATGTGGGAAGATTATTTTAGGGAATCTCCTAATTCTTCCCTTGGTGGAATTAAATGCTATAATGGGAATGGATTGGCTCTCATTATATAGAGCACATGTCAACTGTCAATAAAAGGAAATATCTTTTCATATTTTGAACCATCCCATGCTCCTCTAAATATTCAAGGAAGATCATTAATCTCCTTTGAAAAATTCTTAAATGGTTTCGGTGTCAAATCCCTATGAAGAAGAATACCTTGCAGAAATGGTTGAGTCGATGGAAAGTACCAAACTTGCGGAAATTCCCATCGCGAGGAAATATGGTGATGTATTTCCCAAGGAGTTACCCAGAATTCCCCTGGATCGTGAGGTGGAGTAATCAATAGAACTCATACCCAGAGATACTCTTATCTCAAAGTGTCCCTATAGGATGGTGCATATCGAACATGAGGAGTTAAATAAGAAACATCAAGAGAATTTGGACAAAGGGTTCATATGTCGTAGCGCATCACTGTTGGGTGCATGAGTGCTCCTTGTGAAGAAGAAGGATGGAACAATGCGGTTGTGTATTGATTATCAAGAACTCTACAAGATCACCATAAAGAACAAGTATCATCTTCTAATGATTTATGACTTGTTTGATTAGTTAAGAGGAGATCAATACTTTTGAAAGGTGGATCTTTATTATGGATATCATTAGATAAAGGTGGAGAAGGAAGATATTTAGAAGAATGCCTACAGTACAGGGTACGGGCACTTCAAGTTTCTCATGATGCCCATCAGAGTTACTAATGCCCCTGCAACCTTTATGGATTTTATAAATAGAGTCTTTAGAAATTACCTAGACAAATTTTTGGTAGTGTTTATTGATTATATTCTCATATACTCAAAGAGAAAGGAGGAACACAAATAATATCGAAGACTAGTGAGGGAGACATTGAGAAAGGAGAAGTTGTAAGCCATGTTCAACATGTGTGACTTTTGGATGAATCAAGTCACATTCATGGGACATGTGATCCCATGTGATGGAATTTCTATGGATCCTTCAAAAAATGGTGATTAAGGAATGGCCCAAACCCTCTAGTGTCATAAAAATCTACAATTTTCATGGATTTACTGGGTACTACCGATGTTTTGTGAGAAACATCTCATGATTTTAAATCTCTCTAATTAAGTTAACAAGGAAAGGGGTAAAGTATTTCTGGATGGACAAATGTGAGGGATGCTTCAAGGAGACAAAGAGAAGGCTGGTCACTCCACCATTACTCATAGTACCAAAAAGTGGAGAAATTTTTGTGATATACAGTGATGCTTCAAAGAAATGATTGGATTGGGTACTCATGAAAAATGATAATGTGATAGCCTATGCATCCCGACAACTGAAGATCCATGAACAAAACTACCCCATGCCTGATCTAGAGCTGGCGACCATGATTTTTTCCTTGAAAATCATGTCGAACTACCTTTATGGTGAGAAGTGTGACATATACACTGACCACAAGAGGCTAAGGTATATATTCACACAAAAGGAGATCAACATGCATCAAAGAAGATAGTTAGAGCTAATCAAGGATTACGATTTCTATATTCACTACCATCCTGGAAAGCCGAACAAGGTAGCTGATGCACTAAGCAGGAAAGAACCTGCTACCCTATCCATGTTATGGATTGAGAAAGACTATATCTTCTTGGATATGCAAAGGATGGATTTGGAAATCATAAGGGAAGGGGATACATCATACCTTGACCAAATTATTGCACAAACATCTATCCAAGAGAAGATTAAGTAAGGACAAAGGGATGATGTGGAGATAATAAAAGAGGGTTAATGAAGTAAAGGAAGGGAAGCTTCAAGAGTTCCATATGGACGATGATGGTGTGATTCGGTTTATAATGCGGATTTGTGTGCCTTCGTCACCCGGGATAAAGAAGGATCTATTAGAAAATTCACATTGCTGAACATTCTCTATCCATCCTTGTAGCACCCAGATGTACCGTGATATTCGAGAATACTTCTGCTGGGATAAAATGAAGAAGGAGATTTTAGAATATATATCAAGGTGATTGGTATGTCAGTAAGTAAAAGAAGATAGAAAAAATTCCAAATGGATGATGCAACCATTGCCTATACCCATGTGGAATTTGGAAAATGTTACTATGGACTTTGTCACAAGTCTCCTGAAGACATCAATGGGAAATAATGCGATATGATTTGTGTTTGATCTACTAACCAAGACTTCCCATTTTATCGATATTCAGGAATATCTATGACTTGAACAACTTGTAAGTTATATGTGAAGTAAGTGGTGAGGCTTCATGGTGTTCCACTCTCAATTGTATATGACTGTGATCCAAGGTTCACATAAAAATTATGTAGGATCCTACAAGATGATTTGATTATTGAATTAAATTTCAGCACGACCTATCACCCCCAAACCGATGGAAAATCTACAAGGACTATTTAGACACTTGAAGATATGCTAAGATCCTACTCTATAGAATTCAAAGGTGGATGGCATCAACATCTCCAATTGGTTGACTTCTCATACAGCAATAGCTTCCAATCATTTATTAATATGGATCCATATGATGCTCTGAATGGAATGTGATGTAGAACTCCAACCAGTTGGGATGATGTTGGAGAAAGAAATCTACTTAGACCCGATCTTGTGCAAGAGAAGACAAAGATGGTTCAATTCATCCAGAAACACATCAAAGCTACTCAGAGTTAGAAAATGATTTATGATAACAACTATTGAAGGGACTTGGAGTTCGACATTGGAGATAATGTCTTCCTTCAAATATCACCATGGAATATAGTCATGTGATTTGGGAATAAAGGAAAGTTAATCCCAATGTACATTGTCCACTTTGAAATCCTTGACCGTATAGGATCTGTGGCCTATTGGATTTAACTTCCACCAAATTTGGATCAAGTTAATGATTTGTTTCATGTATCAATTCTGATGAAGTACATACATGATCCCTCACATGTACTAAACTCAGAGGTGGTACAGCTGGAAGATGATCTCTCTTATGAGGAGAATCCATTAATGATTCTCGATCAGAGAGATATGGTTCTATGAAACAAGACAACCCACCTTGTAAAAGGGTATTGGAGGAACCATATGTATGATGAAGTTACTTGGGAACCAGAAGAGGCGATGAAGGAGATGTACCCTCACCTATTTATGTAAAACAAAATTTCAAGGGTGAAATTTCATAAGGGGGAAGAATGTAATGACACTATGTTTTTTCAAGGACATTTCCTTCTTATAAATATGTCATAAAATCACATGAAAACACAACATAATGAACTAATTATTGCTAACTGACCTTTAAAAATAAGTATGTCACTTCTGTGTTGGGAATTTCATAAATCTAACATACACCGTTGCAATCATTATGTAATTTGGGGTCCAATAAAAAAAATTTATTTGTGCTTAATAGTAACCTACCCTTATAAATAGTAACCTGCCCTTATGAGTAGTAGTATGACCATTATGAATAGTAAATAATCTAAAATTAATATAAACTTACCCATGAATAATTAAATAAAATTTATGCATCTTAGAAATAGGGAATAACATACATTATTTAAGAACCATCAACATTGAATAAGAAGTAAAAGGTGCGTTCTTAAAAGATGAGTTCTTTTGGGAAAAAAAATTTTTGATATAAAAACTAGTGACAAACATTTATATCCTAGAAAATGAAAAAAAAAATATGAAAATATTATTTTATGGAGTAATCAAATCAATAAAGTAGTGAATGAGGGAGAACCCGAAGGATCAAAATTGGGTTCGAGATTTTCCCCTTACCATGTATCTGAACGCTTCCTTCTCTGTAATGTCTTATATAATGACATTATATTGATTAATTAGGAATTACAGAACCTTTTATACATGAATATGGTTCATTCTTGTTTCATTATGTCATTTTATGGTCATTTTGACGAGTTAGTGGGTTTAAAATCATTGTTTGGGAATGTTCGTTTTTACGGTTTTCTTGAGGGGTTCACTCGTATTCTTAAATGAAAGTTTGTGTAGAACATGGATAAACATACAGAAATTATATTACATGTTATTAATTATAATAAAGGTTATTAAATTATCTTATAATTGATTATATTATATACCATGTGGAGGAACCTTTATAAAAGAATTAAATGGTGATTGTTTGAGTTAAATTGGGCAGTTTTTTTATCACAATGAACTTATTTTATTTTATCACATAGTAATATGTACATAAGTTAGTTCCAGAACTTTAAACAGAACATAATAAATATAAAATATTCTATTTCAACAATAATAATGGTTTCATGACTATATTTTATGGTTGAAATGGATGAAGAAAACATATCATTCTTAAAGGTGATAAATTAACACCTCACGAACAATGTTCTCTTTATTAACATAAAAGAAGAGGAGAAGGGGTTTGGATGATATACTATCCCATTAGTATCATTAAATTCTATTATATGTATGATACTGAAGTTACAATACAATTTTGACAAAGATAGGTAGGGTGATAATAAGAGAAAACCTGAAATTGAAAGGAATTTAATGGAAAAGAAGGAGAGAAATTACCTCTTGAATCCTCCTCTTGAGATCCTTCTTAAGGGGCCAAAGATTCATATTTTGATGATACAAAAAGATGTTGGACGTGGGTGAGGGGCTAAGGAAGATTTTTGGGCAGATTTTAGACAAGGATTCAAGCTTGAGAGGTGTGAGGAAATGAGGGCGTGAAGGGTGGTATTTATAGTGGAGGGGAGAGGGGTTTCCTTAATATAAAATTCATTAGTTTTTTAATTTCACCTAATACAAGGAATAGATAGTCTTCAATGACCAATAATATTAAATAGGGAATGTGAGTTTGATATTTGTGTTCTTATATCACTTGTGATGTCAGGAATAGTGGGTTAAAATTATAACATATTTATATGATATATTAATGTATTTTACTATACACCAAAAAATCATGTATTTCAGAAAAATACCAAAAATTTACCCCAACCATTTATTGATTTTTCCCTATTTACTATTCTTGGTCATTTAAGACTCACTATTATTTTTCATAGGGGAATTTATAAACTAATGAATTTTATATTAAGTAAACCCATCTCCCATCAACTATAAATTCCACCTTTAACACCCTCATTTCCTCACACCTCTCAAGATTGAAACCTTGTCTAAAATATACCCAAACATCTTCCCCAGCCCCTCCCCTAGGTCTAAGGGCTTCTGGTATAATAAAAAGGCCAATATTAATCCCCTTAGGGAGTATCACAAGAGGAGTATTGAAGAGGTAATTTCTCTCATTATTTTCCTTTAAATTCCTTTCATTTTGAAGTTCTCTTATTCTCTCCCTACTTGTCTTCATCAAAATGGTATGGTAACTCTAGTATCATACATATAATAGGATATTATGATACTAATGGGATATTATATCATTCAACCCCCTTCTCCTCTTCTTTTATTTTATTAAAGGGAACGTTGTTCGTGAGGTGTTAATTTATCACCTATAAGAATGACATGTATTATTATTTCATTTCAACCTTCAAATATGGTCGTGAAACCATTTTTATGGTTGAACCGGAATATGTTATATTTATTATGTTATATTTATTGTTCTGTAACTAACTAATGTACATATTACTATGTGATAAAATAAAATAAGTTCACTGTGATCGAAAAACTGCCCAATTTAACTCAAACAATCATCATTTAATTCGTTTCTAATGATTCCTACAAATGGTATATAATATAATAAATTATAAGATAATCTAAAATCCTAGAATATTATTAATAACATTTAATATCATTTCAAAATGTTTATCCATTTTCTAATCAAACATTCATTTAAGAATACGAGTTAACAACTCAAGAATACCATAAAAATGAACATTCCCGAACAATGCTTTTAAACCCTATAACTCATAAAAAAGCCCATAAAATGACATAATGAAACCATAATGAAACATATTAATTTATAAAAGGTTTTTTAATTTCTAATTATAGAATATAATGTCATTAAACATGTCATTAAAGATAATGAATCATTAGGATACAAGGTATGTGGAAAATTTCGAACCCAATCTTCATCCTTCAGGTTCTCCCTCATTCACTGATTTTTTTTGATATGATTACTCCTTAAAAATAATTTGTTTATAATTTTATTTAATTTTTTAGGATGTACATGTTTTTCACTGGTGTTTATGTCAAATTTTTTTCCAAAATAAATCTTCTTTTCAGAACACACCTTTTACTTCTCATTCAATGTTGACAGTTCTTGAATGATGTATGTTATTAACTATTTCTTTTGGGAACCCAATATTTATGAATGTGTTGTTATGAGATAAAACCCATTCATTTTCATGATATAGTTATGATCATTTTTTATATACTTTCATTGTGGTATTCATGATAAATGATAATGTTATGATGTAACGGGTGAGCCCGGAATTATATAGCACCATATGAATGTTTCAATGTGATGGGTGCGCCTGGAATTATATATTGCTCCAATGCATTGGGTAAAGTGGTGAATATCATGAGTAAATGTGAAATTATGTGTGAAAAAGATTCTTTCTTTGTTCACAATTATGTGTGGTATTTAACAACTAATACATGATGTTACATTTTTATGCATCTCCACATTTCAAGTCTTATATTTATCCTTCCTCTTATCTTCATGAATTCCTTTCAATTTCAAGTTCTTCTCTTATCCTATCCCTACCTATCATAGTAAAAATGGTATAGTAAATCAATTATAATTCATATACTGGATTTTTATGTTACTAATGGGATATTTTATCATCCAACCCCCTTCTCCTCTTCTTTTATTTTATTAAAGAGAACGCAGTTCTTGTGGTGTTAATTTATCATCTTCAATAATGACATGTTTTCTTCTTCCATTTCAACCTTCAAATATAGCCAGGAAACCATTTTTATGGTTGGACTTGAATATTTTATACGTATTATTTTCTATTTAAAGTTCTATAACTAACTTATGTACATATTACTATGTAATAAAATAAAATAAGTTCATTATGATCGAAAAGCCGCCCAATTTAACTCAAACAATGTTCATTTAATTCTTTTCTAATTATTCATCCACATGTTATATAATATAATAAAATATAAGATAATTTAAACTCTTGGAATATAATTAATATCATGTAATATAATTTAAGTATGTTTATCCATGTTCTACACAATTTTTTATTTAGGAATACGAGTTAACCACTTTAGAAAACCATAAAAAAGAACATTCCTGAACCGTGTTTTTAAACCCTATAACTCATAAAAGGGACCACAAAATGTGAAACTGAAACCAGAATGAACCTTATTCATGTATATAAGGTTATTTAATTTCTAATTAATGAATATAATGTCATTATAAGGGACATTATAGAGAAGTATGAATTCAGATACAAGGTAAGGGGAAGTTCTCGAACCCAAATTTCATCCTTCGTGTTCTCCCTCTTTCACTCCATTTTTGATATGGTTACTCCTTAAAATCAAATTTTCATCTTTTTCCTTAATTTTATGGGATATAAATGTCTACCACTAATGTTTATGTCAAACAACATTATTTACAAAAGAACTCTTCTTTTAATAACACATCATTTATTCTCATTCAAGGTTCATGGTTCTTGTAACATGTATGGTATTCCCTCTTTCTATTAGGAACCTGATGTTTATGAATGATTTCTTATGAGATGAAACCCATGACTTTTAATGGGTTATTTGTGTTCATTTTTTGATATATGTTCATTATGTCTTGCATGGAAAATTATAATGTTATGATGTGACGGGTGCACCCGGAATTCTATAGTGCAATATAAATGTTTCAATGTGACAGGTGCCCCCAGAATTATACAGTGCTCCAATGAATTGGGTAAAGTGACGAATCTCATGATTTAATGTGAAATTATGTGTGATAAATATTCTATCATTGTTCACAATTATGAGTGGTTGTTAACCACTAAGACATTATGTTTTATTTTATGCATTTCCACATTTGAAGTCTTATATTTATGCTTCCTCTTATGTTCATGATATTTTGCCTATGTTATGATTTTTCTCACCCATTGTTATATTGTTCTTATCCTCTTACTGGGCTTCTAGATCACCAATTTTTATGTATATCCTTAGGTGACTACATGTATAATGAGGGGTTAAGTTCCAATAAGAATCTAGAGAAAAAAAAATAAAAAAAAATTATGCACGATGTTCTATTTATTATGTATGGTCCTAGTTTTTCCAAGACACTAAACATTTCGATCCTGTATGTGTAAAAATAATATTTTTTTATCTTTAAAATTATTTAATAGTAATTTATAAAAATTTTGGTTCATTATAGTTGGTATCATAGGAAAGGTTTAGTGAATATGGGAATCACGATTAGTTAACCCTAGAGAAAACCTTTAGCACGAGACTAAGTAAAAATATGCACACAAGAATCTTTACATAGGGATCCCCTATGTTATAATTTTACTATAAATTTTTTAAATTAATTATTTATTCTTGAATTTTTGAATTATTTTTTTTCTAACCATTTATATTTTAGAAAATTGTGGGAACCAGGAGAACTAGGCCAAAAACCCATGCGAGTGCCAATGAAACGATTTCCTGAATGACATCCACAATGATTTGGGAGGTGGACTTCAGAACATCATGGCCATGATTACCCTACTATATGATCTTATGAACAATAAACATAATAATGGGTAATATCCACCTTCAAAAAAGAGGGAGAAACTGGAAATCGACTGTTTTATATGGCAAGGACCACCAATGTTTAGGGATATTTTGATCCACTAGTTGCATAGCAGTGGGTCACCCCCATGGAGAAGAAATTTTCTGCACATCATTGTTCTAAGATGGATAAGGTGACACTAGCTATTTATCATCTAGATGGAGAGGCGATCAATAGTGGGATTTTATTAAGAACACCATTCCAAGGGACGAAATTAAAGAGATGGAATGGTAATACATTAAGATAATGTTTATTAACAAGTATTTCCCATGAACTCTTCGTACGAATATGGATAGAGTATTCATAGAGCTCAACCAAAAATATGGAGAATCAGTCAGAACCTATGAACTTAATTTCACAAGGCTTCTAAGGTACGCATATGGTTTTGTTATTAACAATTTTAGAAAAATTGATAGATTCTTTATTGGATCAAAACCACACCTTCTAAAGGATCTTTCAATTCAAGACTTTGTGAGTAATGAAGAAGTTGTTCGGTGTGCTCTAAAATTGGATATGGAGTTTGGAGAATGGTCCCATGGCTATGGGGATAAGAAACGAAATAAGGATCTTCAAGCTGGAGGATCTAATGTTAAAGGTGGGAAGAAAAATCAATAACCCACATGCCAAAAATGTGGAAATTTTCACCATGGGAACTGCCTCAATGGGATGGAGAAATGCTTTAAGTGTGGGAAAGAAGGAAACCAAGCCCAATAGTTTTGAAAATACATAAAAATGAAGGAGAATGTGGCGGAAGAAAGGAGAGAACCAATCATGGTTCAATGCTACAACTATAGGGAGCTAAGGAACTATGCAAGACAGTGCACTAAACCTCGAGTTCTCAAGGGTAATCCGCACAGTAGCCACCAAAGACAATGGAAAAAGGGAAGGATTATGCCATAACTATTGTATAAGTGGAGCAAGATTATGAATTCATACAAGGTAAACTTCCAATTCACTCAAGAATGGAAAAATTATTATTTGATTCTCGTTCTACGCATACCATTATATCTTGAAAGTTTTCTAGAACTATAGAATCGTTTCACCAAAACCTTGTGGTAGAGATATATATATAAACTCCAAGTGGTGAAATCATTGGAACCCAAGTGTTTGAATCTTATCCTATTGGCGTAGGTAAGAAGACTCTTCTAGTGAATCTCGTAATACTTCCCTTGGTGGAATTCTATGCTATAATGGGAATAGATTGGCTCTCATTATATAGAGCACATATCAACTGTCGGGAAACAGAAATATCTTTTCATATTCTGAACCGTCACATGCTCCTCTACAAATTCAAGGATGATCATGAATCTCCTTTGAAAAATCATTAATCTATACAGGTGATGGTTCCCTATGAAGAAGAATACCTCGCCCAAATGGTTAAGTCGAAGTGAAGTGACGGGCTTGCGGAAATGCCTATCGTGAGGGAATATGGTGAAAATTTCCCCGAAGAGTTAACTAGAATTCCCTCAGATCGTGAGGTGGAGTTATCAATAGAACTCATACACGGAGCTACTCCTATCACAGAGTGTCCCTTTTGGATGGCTCCTATAAAAATCAAGGAGTTAAAGAAGCATCTACAAGAGAATTTTGATAAAGGGTTGATACACCCTAGTGCATCACCTTGGGGTGCACCGATGCTCTTTGTGATGAAGAAAGATGGAACAATGCGGCTGTGTATCGATTATACGAAACTCAAAAAGTTCACCATAAATAATAAGTATCCTCTTCCATGGATTGAAATTTTTTTCGACCAGTTAATATGAGCTAAATACTTCTCAAAGGTGGATCTTCATTCTATATATCATCAGCTAAAGTAGTAGAAGGAAGATATTTAGAAGACTGCCTTCCGTACAAGGTATGGGCCCTACGAGTTTCTGGTGATGCCCTTAAAACTTACAAATTCCCCTGAAATATGTATGGATTTGATGAATAGAGTATTTATACATTACCTAGGAAAATTTGTGGTAGTTTTTATTGATGATATTCTCATCTACTCCAAGATCAGGGAGGAAAATGAAGAACATCTAAGACTTGTGTTGGCGATATTGAGAAAGGAGAAGTTGAATGCTAAGTTCAGCAAGTGTGAATTTTGGATGAATCATGTCTATGATCACAAGTGAGGGAATTTCTATGGATCCATAAAAAACAAAGGTTATCGAGGAATGTCTTAGGCCCACTAGTGTCTTAAAAATCCATAGTTTTCATGGATTATCTAGGTACTAAGGACATTTTGTGAGAAACTTCTGACGATTTTCAAGCTTGGTTACTAAGTTAACAAGGAAAGGGGTAAAGTATCTATGGATGGAAGAATGTGAGGGAAGACTCAAGGAGCTAATCAAAAGGATGATCACTGCACTTGTACTCACACTACAAAAAAGGGGTGAATTTTTTGTGATATATAGTGATGCTTTCAAGAAAGGATTGGGTTGCGTACTCACGAAAAATGATAATGTGATTGAATACGCCTCAAGAAATCTAATGATCCATGAGTAGAACTACCCAACACATGATCTAGAGTTGGCGGTTATGATTTTTACCTTGAAAATATGGAGGCACTACCTTTATGGTGAGAAGTGTGGCATATACACTTACCATAAGATCCTAAAGTATATATTCACACAAAAGAAGCTCAACATGCGTCAAAGGAGATGGATAGAGATCATAAAGGATCATGATTTCTCTATTCACTACGATCCTGGGAAGGAAAACAAGGTAGATGATGCTCTAAGAAGAAAAGAACATGCTACTCTATCCATGTTATGAAATGAGAAAGACCCTATATTCATGGATATTCCACAAATGGATTTAGAAATTTTAAGGGTAGGGGATAAATACTACCATTCCCAAATGATTACGCTACCATCCATCCAAGAGAAGAATAATGAATCATAAAGGGATGATGTGGGGATACAAAAGAGGGTGAATGCAGTAATGGAAGGGAAGCTTCAAGAGTTCCATATCGAATATGATGGTCTGATTTAGTTTAGAACATGGATTTTCATGCATTAATCACCTGAAATAAAGAAGTAGCTATTGGACAATGCACATAGTTCAACATTCTCTATCCATCCTGGTAGAAAAAAGATGTACCATGATCTCTAAGAACACTTCTTGTGGGATAACATGATAATGGAGATCGCGGAATATATCTCAAGTTGCTTGGTATGTCAGAAAGTAAAATCAGAGAGAAAAAAGACCAAAGGGAAGATGCAGCCATTGCATATACCCATGTGGAAATGAAAAAAATGTTACTATGGACATTGTCATGTTTCTACTGAATATGAACAAGGGAAATATTACGATATGAGTTTTGGTTGACAGACACACCATGATTTCCCATTTTATTGCTATTCGGGAAGATCTGTCTCTTGAACAACTTGAGGGGTTATTTGTGAGTGAATTGGTGAGACTAAATGGTGTTACACTCTCAATTTTCTCTGACACTGATCCAAGGTTCACATCTAAATCCTGGAGGAGCCAACAACTTGCTTTGAGCACTGAATTAATTTTCATCATGAAATGTCACCCCAAACCAATGGCCAATCTGAAAGGACTATTCAGATGCTTGAAGATATACTAAGATCCCCCTCTCTAGAATTCAATGGTGGATGGGATCAACATCTCCCATTGGTTGATTTCTTTTACTACAATAGCTTCCACTCGAGTATTCATATTTCTCCATAAGAATATCCATATGGAAAGCGATGTAGAACTCCAACCTATGGGGATGAATTTGGAGAAAGAAAGCCTCTTTGACCTGGTCTTGTGCAAGAGATGACAGAGAAGGTTCAAGTCATCCAGAAACACATCAATGCTGCTCAGATCCAGTAAAAGAGCTATGCTGACAACTATTGAAGGGACTTGGAGTTTGACATTGGAGATAATGTCTTCCTTCAAATATCACTGTGGAAGAGAGTCATGAAATTTGGGAAGAAAGGGAAGCTAAGCCCAAGGTACGTTGGCCCCATTAAAATACATGATTGTATAAGCGCAGTGGCCTATTGTCTTGCACTTACATTGAATATGGATCATGTTAATGATATGTTTCACATATCAATCCAGAAGAAGTCATACCTGATCCTTCAAATGTACTAAACTCAGAGGTGGTATAACTGAAAGATGATCTCTCTTATGAGAAGCAGCCAGTAAAGATTATGGATTGAAGAGATAAGGTTCTACGCAACATGACAACCCACCTTATCGATGTGTTGTGGAGGAACCACAAGTATGAAGAAGCTACATGGGAACTGGAAGAGGTGATGAAGGAAAAGTACCCTCACCTGTTTATGTAAAACAAAATTTCAAGGGAGAAATTTCATAAGGGGGGAAGAATCTAACGACCCAAAATTTTTCAATAAAAATTCCCTTCTTATAAATATGTCATAAAGTTACATGAAAATGCAACATAATGAACGATTATGTGCTAAGTGACCTGTAAAACATAAGTTTGTCACTTTTATGTTTGGAATTTCGAAAATCTAACAAACATGGTTGCAATAAGTTTGTTATTTTGGGTCCAATAAGAAAAACAAAATTTTTGGTGAATAGTAACCTACCCTTATGAATAGTAGTACAAACCTTATGAATTGTAAGTAGTCCAATATATGAGTAACCTTACCCATAAATAGATAAATAATATTTAGGAATCTTAGAATGTGACAATTTTAATATAGAAAACATTTTGTTATTTTTGTAAGTCATAAATAATTAATTATATTTAATTAATTAAATTAAAAGAAAATGTATTTTCTTAAAATGTGTTCATAAATTAACAAATTTATTTCTTCTAGATTTTAGATAATTTTATAAGACCCTACGTAATTTTTGAATGCATTATAAAATAAATTTCACTTTTAAAAATTTTATTTTTCAAGTAAATTATGATTTTTATTAAATATTAAAATAAATATATTTAGAAAAATATTATTGAAAAATTGATTTAATTTTTGGATTATACACATCAAAAAAAAATTGGTGTAAATTTTTTGGATTTTTCTAAAATTCTTAAATTTTTGGTGAGTAGTAAAATACATTAATGTACCATGTACATACATTTTTATTTAAACCATCTATTCCTGACGTCACAAGTGATGTAAGCACCCAAATATCAAAAATTAGTTCCCTATTTACTATTATTGTTCATTTAGGACTCATTATTCCTTGTATTATGGGATATTAATAAATTCAAGAATTTTATATTAAGGAAACCCCTCTCCCTTCCACTATAAATACTACCCTTCACACCCTCATTTTCTAACACATCTCAATATTTAATCCTTTCCTAAACTCTACCCAAACATATTCCCTAGCCCCTCCCCCATGTCCTAGAGCTTCTGTATTTATCCAAATACAAATCATAGGCCCCTTAATGAGGATTCAAGAGTTAATTTCTCTCCTTCTATTTTCCTTTAAATTTCTTTCAGATTCAAGTTATTGTCTTATCATGTCCCTACCTATCATCATCCAAATGGTATGGAAACTCTAGTATCATAAATATAATGTAATATTATGATAATAATTGGATATTATATCATACAACCCCCTTCTTCACTTATTTTATTTTATTAATGAGAACGTTGTTCGTGAGGGGTTAATTTATCACCTTCAAGAACGACATGTTTTCTTCTTCAATTTCAACCATAAAATCTGGTCATGAAACAATTTTTATGGTAGAACCAGAATAATTTATATGTATTATGTTATATTTAATGATATGGAATTAAATTATGTACATATTACTAAGTGATAAAATAGAATAAGTTCATTTTGATCAAAAAACCACCCAATTTAACTCAAACAATCGTCAATAATTATTTTCCACATGGTATATAATATATTAAATTATAAGATCATTTAAACTCCTGTAATATAATTAATAACATGTAATATCATTTCTGGATGTTTATCCATGTTCTAAACAAACTTTCATTTAAGAATACGAGTGAACCACTCAAGAAAACCATAAAAACAAACATTCTCCAATAATGTTTTTAAACCCTATAACTCATCAAAAGCCCTTTAAAATTACATAATGAAACCATAATTAAAACTATTCATGTATAAAAGGTTATGGAATTTATAATTAATGAATATAATTTCATTATACTAGACATTAAATAAAAGTAATCATTTGGATACAAGGTTAGGGAAGTTCTTGAACCCAAATTTCATTATTTGGGTTCTCCATGTTTTACACCATTTTTGATATGGTTACTCCTTAAAAATATTTTTTTCAAAATTTTCATTCCTTTTATAGGATATACATGTTTACCACTAGTGTTTATTTAAAACAAAATATTTTCCAAAATAACTATTCTTTTTAAGAAGACACCTTTTACTTGTCATTCATGGTTGACAGTTCCTGTAACATGTATGTTATTCCCCCTTTCTTTTGGGAACCCATTGTTTAGGAATGTGTTCTTATGAGTTGAAACCCATTCCTTTTCATGGTTAGATATGTTTATTTTTTATATATTTTCATTATAGAAATAATGAAAAATGATAATTCAATGATGTGATTGGTGCGCCCAAAATTATATAGCGCAATATGAATATTTCAATGTGATGGGTGCGCACAGAATTATAGAGTGCTCCAATGAATTAGGTAAAGTGATGAATCTCATGAGTTAATGTGAAATTATGTGTGAACAAGATGCTATATTTGTTCACAATTATGTGTGTCAGTTAACTACTAAGACATGATGTTACATTTTTATGAATTTCCACATTTAAAGTCTTATATTTATGCTTCCTCTTATGTTCGTGATATTTTTCCTATGTTATGATTTTTCTCTCCCATTGTTATATTGTTAATATCCTCTAACTGGGATTTTAGATCACCCATTTTGAGGTATATCCTTAGGTGACTACATGTAAATACCAAGAATTTCTGTTGATTTTTTTGTAAAATACAAGGGAATTTTACGGGTCTGCAATTTTTTACGGCACTTCATTCCGAGGCCCAATGTGCCCCAAACCAATTTCTGAATTTATTTTATTTTACATTCAGTAAATGTAAGTGTGAGATTTTATAACTTTTGAACCGGTGCTCGGAATTGAAATCTGAAGACATCGTTGAACTCACAACGTCGATATTTGATTAAGGAGACCTTTACCGTAGTTCCATTTTATCGAGATCAGAAGTTAATTTTGGAGGTTTAAAAAATAAATTAAATAAAAATATGACTAAATTTTTATTATGTAAGTGGTTGTTTAATCCACAAAGGGGAAGTAAGAGGTGGGTCCCACCCCCACATAGCCTCCCATGGTAGGATATTATGTGGTGGGTCCCACACGAGCTCAACGCCCTTAAATCACCTTAACTCTCTTTAACCCTTGGAATTCCCATAACTTGTGGAAACTATTCACTTTCCACCTTCCCTCTTAATGTGCCAACTCACTCTCTCAATTAATTAACTAAGCTTGCAATTAATTAATTGGATCTTTTAATTTAAATTCATTTGAATTCATTATGAGAGAATAATAATATGCGTTATATTATTAAGGTTGGGGTTGGCATATTTTTCCTTTGTTGGGAGAATTGGTGGAGCTTTGGGAGAACTCTTGGAGGCACGATATCCTCTCGACGAAGAACGCTCGTCTCCACTGAAGAACAACGACGCTGGCTCCTTCCTTTCCAACTGGGAAAATAAAGGGAAGACGCCGCCTGCGAGGAAAGTCTCCAACGACAACATCATCATCTCCCAAAGTCAACGGAACGACACCATGTTCCTGCGACACCGTCAAGCGATCGCCGATTATGAGGTAGGGGAAATTGGATTATTTTTGCATATGATTTATACCCTCGTACTATGAAGTTTTTCTGGATTGACGGTGGCCAAATTTTTATCACCTAACACAGAGGGTGCATGACAAAAAAACACGGCCCAACGTCCCTCTGTTGAATCTTGTGTGAGTTGACGATGGAGGCGGAGCCGGTAGGGCGGGGTTCCGTCGCACCGCGCTGGTGGGAGGAGGTCGCGGCGATGCAGGTTGTGGTAGACGGAAGAGGCTACGGAGGTGGCGACTCTAGGTGGAAATGGTAGTAGCGGCCACACGCCAACCACGTGGAGTGACTGGAGGCTGCTCGGGCCGCCCGGTCCGCAGGACGACCGGCCGGCCAATCCGGCCAGCCTGCTAGATAACCGTAGCACATGTAGGTGCCGTGTGGAGGAGGATGCGGCCCACATCCATGGGCTGATCGGCTGGGCGTACGGGCCGAATGTGTTCCGGTTGGGCTAGAGAACTGTGGTGCCTACAGGCACCCCGTGGGGAGAACAGTGACCCATAACACAGGTCATACCGACTGACTACGGTCGGCAGGGTAGAAGAGGAGAAGGTGACATGCGGTGCCGCTGGGGGAACCAGACCGATCTGTAGTGCGGGACTGGTGTGCGGGTGGGGTATTCCCCCTCGGTCCGGGACGACCTCCGACCGGGTCAGACCCGCCGAGCCGGGTCGGGCCGACCCTCTATCCCACTGGGCTTGAGAGGCTGGGCCTGTCTTCGTTTAAATTCGAATATCTCCTAGACCACACGTCTGCATGATTCACTGTCTATGGCACTAGGACCCTCGCAATGAGGCGGTCCTTTTCTGATACTCTAACTAAGTTCCTAGAATATGTGGAAATGGATGGGTTTGGATTGAGCATAAATCTAACCGGGCGCCTCGAACGGAAATGCCAATAACTCTAAGACCGGGCGTCCGATTGACTTGACGTCTATTGCGTTGAATTACTTATGATGAGATGGAACTATAAGATACATCAACTCAGGCCTTCGTGATAGATTATTTGTCAACAATGGAATCGAGGAGCGGACCCTCCCAGAATCGTGTGTGCTGTGTGTGGAAACCCTAGGGCTAGTTGCGGCGCTACTGTACGGGAATCCTCCGTGGGTTCGATAATGATGACTACTTTATCGGAATCTTCAGTGGGTTTGATAATGATGATTACTGTACTAGGATCCTATGTGGGTCTGACAGTTCAGACTTCTATTCCTGGATCCTGTGTGGGTCTGACTGAATAGCTGGTCTTATAACCTATGTGGGTCTGACATATTAGCTTGTCTTGTATCCTATGTGGGTCCGACAGCTCAGATGAATCATAGCTAGTCTTGTATCCTGTGTGGGTCCGACATCTTAGATGAGATAGCTAGTCCTGTATCTTATGTTGGTCTGACAACATAGATTAGATAGTTGGTCCTGTATCCATTGTGGGTCCGATAGCTTAGTTGGTCCTGTATCCTGTGTGGTTCCGATAGCTTAGATAAATCAGTGACTGCATTTGATCATCTCTATCTATCTACTTAAAATGCATACTTGTGTGTGCTAATTCACTTCTTTCAACCATTATCATCGTGGTGATTGATTTTACTTCCTTTCTAGAATGGTTTGTGCTTGGGCTCGATAGTTGGAGCCGGACTGTGATTGATAACTTAGTTATATGTATGGTCATATACCTAAGTAGGGTTGGTTGATACTTCATGATTGTATCTTTCTTTTTATTTTATCCAGGTTGGATAATGTGAGACCTTGAGGGTCTCGGGTCCCTACTGAGTATCGTTATACTCACCCCTGCACGGGCTATGCCCGCACATCATTGTGTTGGTTGCAGACAATGGACACTACTGATCGAGGTAGAGAGTTGTAGAGATGGATTGTACTTGGAGGTGGAAAACTTGGCGAGACGTACATGGAGCAGACGGATGGACTTGGGGTGATGAGGAGGCCATCTGTACCCACCCTTCAGGTGGGAATCCCGGAGGATGACTTAGTTGTTGTTGTTTTACTTTACTGTAGTTGTACTAGCTTTTAAATTGTGTTGTATTTTACTGTTGGGCTTGTATTTTTGGCCCCTTTACTTTCAGCACCCTCTTTTTAATACAGTTTCACCAAGTGTTTTACTTCTCATTATGTACTATGTTGTTTTTGTTTACTATTATAAAGGCAATGCCTTACCAGTTTAGGGATTTATGCCTTTGCTGATAGTCGCCAACCCCTGGCCTGTGAAAGGCAGGTTTGGGGTTGTCACGATACGGGCCCCAGGGGCGGGTCGTGAAAAATTGGTATTAGAGGAGTTGGTTATACCGTAAAATATAGTACTCTAATATGTCTTACTGTGAATCAATAGTTTTAAGGGTATCGAGTTTGGTTTTCAGTTCAGGGAGTCCAGTTTTGGTGTAGAGGCTAACGTGTCCATACAGCAGGACCTTGACTTCTAATTTCTGACTCAGTGCACAAATACACTGATTATATGTGTGTTTTCAAAAGTATTCTTTGAGTCAGCTCACCAGGTATAATTATTGACTGTGGAGGACCTGTCCCGAATCAGGATGCCACTGTGTAGACATCCATCTAGGGTTCCAAGAGAGTACACGATGATGGCCCACCGAGCGACAAGGCTTCGGTTTAGGGCCCTCTTACTATGATGGCACCTTCGAGTGGTGTACCAATAGAACCACAACCCGTTGGTCAGTATATTCCACCATACGCAATGGACAATGTTGCATGCCGACTGAGTGTGTTGCATGAGTTCTAGCAGTAGAGGCTTAGGAGGTTTCGAGGTGACATAGATTCCCAGGCAGTAGAGGACTGGATGGAGGCAATTACTGGAGTTTTTCGCCTTGTTGAGACACTAGTAGAGAAAATGTTGATCATAGCTACTAATCTTTTTCAGTGGGTGACCATGAGGATGGTCCGCATAGTGTTTAGGTTTTGGTACATGGACTATTTTCTGAGATGGTACCTTTTGGAAGTGGGCCGACTATATCATTGCCTCTTGGTCAGAAGACACTACCAGTGGTACCGGTAGAGGACACTTGTAGGCTTAGCGCCTTACATGTATTTCAGCACCAGATATCACTCATGTTCCGAGGTGAGACTGACCCAAAGGCGTCTGAGGAATGGCTTGAGGAGGTGGATGAGTGTTTTCAAGAGCTTATACAGCTTCGGCAGGATGACGTGTCAGTAGCTGAGTATTCATAGTGGCCTACTAATCTTTACTGGTACTCGATGAATATGATATAATCAGTGCCTTAGAATATGGTCCTCTGAAGGAGGTGTGTATAAGGGTATCAGAGCCAGCACTTTTTCCTCTATGCATTCCTACTAATTTTATGGTGCTATAGAGAACCATTATGGTTGAAAGTTCACTGGAAAAGCGGATACAACCAGTGAATGTTAGAAGTTGGAAAACATGAAACTGGCACCTATCTCAGATACTTGAGTGTGTAAAATGTTTCAGGAAGAGTAAGTGTTAATGACAGGTGAATATGGAGGGCAACAGATGTCGAAGAAGGGATATGAGAGCACCATGAAGTGGTGAATGTTTTTTTATCATGTTACAACCATTGTCACACCCATGACTTTTTTTTAATTCATTATTCATTTAATTTCCATTCCTGATTTGTTATGGGGGTTTACCACTCATTTTGTTGAAAATAGTGGGTTTTGAAAATTTGGGCCAAACCCTGAGCCCAAATCCAGATTTAAAAACAAATTTTGATTCTTCTATAACTCCTTCAATTTTTACTATTTTATACTCATTACACTTCCCAATTGTCATGCCCTAATATATTAAAATCACCGTATCCCTTTGAACCAAATAGAAATCCCAAATCATGATGGATTTGGGTTTTTAATTAAGGTAATGGGCCTGCCCGTAAGCCCATTTCCTGCTTTAAATTATTTTTTTAAAATTTCAATATCTCATTTGTTTTTAATTTTTTTCGGTGATTCCACCTCCCACTCGAAGCCAAAAACCTCAGCCTCACTCCCTGTATCTCGTTTCCCTCTTTGGAGCTCAAATACCCCGCGGAGTTGGACGATCTTTCTCAATATTTTTCAAATCGACCAGATTTGATGAGGTGAAATGAATCTTTCATAACTCCTTCAATTTTCATCCTTTTCACCCTATTTCAGTACCCACATGACCTAATATGACGCCTTCGGACCTCCATATCAGTTTTGGGTACTTGGAGATTCATATATTGGTGTATTGGAGATGATTTCTTCAAGAAATTTCAAGTAAGGGAATTCCTTCTTGGTTCCTTCCATCCTCTTTTAGTTTTATTTCCTATTTCATGAAGTTCCTCATGTCCATAAGTTAGGGTTAGATCCTAAGGTCTGATTTGGTATCTTTTGGGTCAATTTTTGGTGGTCTAGGTCTGGATTTATATTCCTTGTGGTGCGGCGGTGGTGCGCTTAAGGTTTCGCACCAAGTTTTGAGGGATTCGACTCAAAAGGTAGGTGATTCCATGTGTAACCATTTTATGATGAGTTAGCTTGCTTGTTTTATTAATTTAGTATTCTTATAATCTGTATTGTGTGGATTGAAAACTGTTTTTGATGAATTTGTTTAAACATTTAATTTTTAGTTGTATTTTAGCTTGAAATTGGGTACTTTTCATGTGTGACTCTTGGGGTAATGTTTGGATGTAGTTTATAACATATGAAAGTGATTTATTAGTCTTGTAAGGGGCTGACAATTCTGTTTTGTTAATTCCTTATTATCATGTGGGCCTTGAAAAGAGTTTTTTTTAATGAGTTTAAGTTGTAAAACCGTGTTGTACTTTTTGAAGGAGATTTATGAAAATTGTGTTTTTCATGTGTATCTTTGTGGTATTATTTGATGTATTTTTATAACATTTGGGGGTGATTTAATAATTGTTTTAGGGCTGAAAATTCTGTTTTGGATTGTTATTGTTATGATTTTGGTTTTGAATGAGGGGGTTGAAATGGGTTTAGAGTGCAAACAATGGTTATACCTCTTGGGTTTGTTTTATAAAAATTGCAAATGTTTTATTTTGTTAAAAAACTTGGGAAAGGGTGTGTATGTACTGTTTGGGTGAGTGTGTTCACCTAATGTGGGTTTTTGAATGGTAAAGTGGTGATTTGAGATGTCAAACATTTTTAGAATGTTTTATAAATTGCCGAAATGTTTTACTAAATTGTGTTTTGTGTGCGAAACATGGGTGTGGGATGTTTCGTGTGAGTTTATTGATAAAATGAATTGTGAAGGTGAGAAGGGTATTATGTGACATGTGTGTGGGATATTTTGTGAGTTTAATAACTTGTAATGGTTTTATAAGATCATTTAAAGGATTTGTGTAAGTGTTAAAGAAATGTGAAAAGTGTTGTAGGGAATTTTGGTGTGAGTTTTATTTCAAAATGCATTTGAATGAATAGTGGAATTTGTGACTTGTGTGATGTACATGGGGATGTTTGGTTAATGTGTGATGTGGAATTGATATTTTCATGTGAAAACTATACTTCTTGGATTGTTGAACTTTTTTGAGCACAAAGGGAAAACCCGGGTATCTAGGTGGGTGGACGTGTACTAGTATGCTAGTGAATCCGTGGGGTTTGGCCTCAGTTTCACTTAGCAAGATTGACGCTTACAACTCTAACTAAACAATGATGATGATGATTGCGGACCACTAGGTTATGGGTATGATCCCTACTAGTGGCTCGTGTACGAGAACATATATTTTTTTTGTGGTTACTCTCACCGAGATACGAGGTACCTGGGACCCACAGCTAGCTAGTGCCTAGGGGTTATTTCCTATTACTTGTGCTCATTAGATCCTTTGTACTTACCATCGGTATACGGTATTGTTGGCTGGAAAATTCAGTAGCTTTGTCATTTATTTTAAAATTGTTGTTCCTTTAAAATTATCTCACATGAAAACTGTTTTCATTTATTATTTCATCCTTTAGAAAATTGTAACTAGCATTTATTATTTACAAAACATGCAATGCTTTTTGTCATGAAATGTTTATCACATGGAATCTCATAGAGGTGGAATCCTACTGGGCTTTCTCTCACACCCTACTTACACCTTTGGGTGTAAGTAGACTTGCTTATTTTATGTCACAGGTTTGGGTATAGGTTTTATGCCTTTGGTTCGGGGTTTTAGCGGTCCATCGTGATGGAGTGTCGTGGAGATGGATTGAGGGTGGTGCCTCTTTCCATGTGGAGGTTCTTGGGATGTATTTTCTTGGGTTTTTACCTTTGTAATGGTCTTTAATTTTTTTTTAAATTGTGTAATTCAGTTCTGAATTTTTGAAAAAGATTATTTTGTTTAAAAAAAATCCAGATTCGTTTCATTGGATTCTTTTGTCGTTTTAAGTTTATAAACTCGGGTAATTCATTCCCAATTATCATTTTATGATACCCGGGCACTTGTGCCAGCCCATGGGGATCGGGAACGCCCTTCGGGACTTGTCACGGTCTGGGTTTGGTGCCAGTTTTGGCGGCGTCCAGATTCGGTTCGTGACAAAATGGTATCAAAGGAGGTTCGCTCCATTGGAGTCATGTTATTTGGGAAATAGTCGGGATAGTCTATAGTTAGGATTGTTGGGACATGTAATTCTGGTTATGGGTAGTGTGCTTCATCACCAAACCTCATTTCCAGATTCAAGTCACCAGGGGAAGTTGGGATTTGTCTAGGTCTTTTGGTTTTCTTGGTTTGATGATGATTAGGGGAAATGAAAAGAGAGTAGGGTTAATTGTCTCAATGAGCTCGCAGGGTCTGGCAAGCCATGTGGAGCCGGGGATATTCCCTAGAACACTCTCTGTGACAGTGAAGTGATTGGAATATGGCCGCCAACCATATGTCCAAGTCACCCACTGAAACTAGTTTCCTCTCGCATTGTCTGGTGTTCTTTAGTTTTGAAATCTTGGAACTTTGGTTTTAAAGTGACTTGGTTTTAGGAAGTGTAATGTTTTTGTGAAATGATTTTCAAATAAATATGGAATGGTTTGATTTATGAAATAGCAGAACTGAATATTCAGAATTATTTTGAAATGGAATATTGTGTTCTTACACCTCTTTTGAATGTAGAAACTATATTTAAGTTGGTTTTGAAAAAGTGTTCCCATTAGTGTTTTCTAAACTATTAAAAGTTTTTTTAATGGGATGAGATTTTTGAAATTGATGTAAATAAATTGAATGGGATTTTTCATTGGAGCGATTGTACCTTTCTGAAAAGTTTTTTTAATGCGGTAATTTGGGTTCGACCTCCTGGTTAGCGGTTTTGATAAGAATGATGTGTTGGTTGACCGTTTTGGTTTTGAAAAGTTGAAAGAAATCAGTGCATTGACCTTTGGTATTTCCATGAGTGACCACATGCATGGGGTTATATGGGATGATAGATGGTTGATGGCATGACTGGATGAGTGCCAGGACGGATATGAGGAGGGTTCCTGGTGTGGCACAAAAACATGCATGTGTGAGGCCCATGGGGTACCATTGGTGGATACGCTCACCGCTGAACCATTTTTTTCAGAAATGGTTTTAAAGAAAAACATTTTTTCCTGATGAATATTTTGGGATGGTTTTTATTATTGGTTTTTGAAAATGTTGATGTTGTGGGATGATTGAGTCCAAGAACCCTTCATGTTCGAACTGTTTTTTTGGGTTTGTGTTTGGTCGGAAAGCTGGGTAAAAGGTCCGGTTAGTAGTCTCCTATGATATATGTTTCGGGACACCATTAAGATGGTTCCATTACTGAGTTTGGATCTTTTTTGTTGCATGTTTTTACCAATGAACCAGCTTGGTTGGGTCCTTGGGTTCTCTCATTGGATAAGGTGCTCCCCCATTAAGATTTAGTGCACAACTGAAGGGCAACACAGATTGTTTTGCCATTGGAAAATCCTCTAGTTGATCAATGTAAGGAATCTTTTCTTGAGATTTGTAGAATGATTCTACACCATTTACTTTCTTGGTTTTTTTTCGGATCCTCTTGTTGCGTAAGAGTGCTTGTGGATGGTTGAAAGAGACATTAGTTTCTTAAGCTACCTAATTCGTCGAAGGTGATGTTGTACAATATTATGTGAGTCTATTTTTTTCAAAACTGTTTTTACTTTTGGGAGATCTCGACATCCTCTATTTTAGAGGAATGTGTTTATATGTGTCCTTTATTTCTGTTGTTTCTCACCCGAAGAAGCAGGGTGTGATGTGAGTGCATCAACTAAACCCTTATTTCAGTGAATTTAATAGTTAGGGTAAAGTGAGTTCTGGAGTGTGTTATGTCTGGGTGAACCCATCTAGGATTACATGTAGTTGTTTGTATAATCATAAGAAGAAATTCTATTTGGGGGTTTCCAAATCCTAACTATGAGGCCAAAGATGCTTCAATCATTCCAGCTCCAGCCATAGGTCCCGGAGAGAAGCTGGCACGTAGTCAGAGGAAATCCCAGGGCAGTTTTTAACCTTGAACAAATAAATTTTCTTAGTATGAGAGAAGAGAATAGTTTAAACTTTTGTTGTTGTCATCTTACTTAATTTGTTCACGTTCGGTGGAAAGAGGTGGCGGGCCTCATCCCCATGTTATCTCCCAATGTCTTTCTTTTCCACTTTGGTTCCCTTTGGGTTTGGGGGAAAGGTTTTAGATATTTCTAGACATGTTGAGTGAACACTTATTAGTAACCATTCCCTAGAAAACCATGTAGGTATAAGGATCCACATGGTTAGCACATAGTTTCCCAAACTGTGCGGGCTAACCGTGTTGTCGTCCCAACTCTTTATGTTTTGGGGTTTTTCTATGCCGGCCCATATTGGTCAGTTAAGATGGATGGTTCTTATGGTGGGGAGAACCACTATGAGTCTCATGTATATTATTTTGAAAATTCCTAATGGGATTCTACCCATTGTACTGGGGAGTTTGTTCGGGGCTCCCCTGTTAGTGTCTTGATTCATTCTCGGAAAAAAAAATTAAGTTTTCTCTTATGGTTGGGGAGCCCATTTGTGTATCCTTGTACCAGTAACTCACTTTTTTACTTGGTCTTGGATTGGATGTGGGTAGTCTCGTTCGGAGCTATATAACCACATACATATTCCTTGAGTAAACGTTGGGATTGGAGATTTCTCAATTGTTTAGTTATATCAAGGTAAGTGTAACCTTGTTCGATGTTCTTGTTTGTTTGGGTAAATTTCTTAAGCCTTATTCAGATAGTGTTTGAGGAGTTTTGTTTTAGGATAAATCATGAATGTGCTTGATAATTTCAGTAATGAGGTGTATGTTTTGGTTGTGAAGTATTTCTTCCTTAATTGATCACTGGAGGTGTTTTGACCTTTGGGGGCGAAGCTTAGCAAATGAGTCCATTTATGCCTTTCGGTTGGGTTTGGTTTTTGCTTTATCCGTGATGTGTCTTTCCGAGGGCGGAAAGTTTTATGGTGGTGAGAATTGTCACACCCATGACTTTTTTTTAATTCATTATTCATTTAATTTCCATTCCTGATTTGTTTTGGGGGTTTACCACTCATTTTGTTGAAAATAGTGGGTTTTGAAAATTTGGGCCAAACCCTGAGCCCAAATCCAGATTTAAAAACAAATTTTGATTCTTCTATAACTCCTTCAATTTTTACTATTTTATACTCATTCCACTTCCCAATTGTCATTCCCTAATATATTAAAATCACCATATTCCTTTGAACCACATAGAAATCCCAAATCATGATGGATTTGGGTTTTTAATTAAGGTAATGGGCCTGCCCGTAAGCCCATTTCCTGCTTTAAATTATTTTTTTAAAATTTCAATATCTCATTTGTTTTTTACTTTTTTCGGTGATTCCACCTCCCAATCGAAGCCAAAAACCTCAGCCTCACTCCCTGTATCTCGTTTTCCGCTTTGGAGCTCAAATACCCCGCGGAGTTGGACGATCTTTCTCAATATTTCTCAAATCGACCAGATTTGATGAGGTGAAATGAATCTTTCATAACTCCTTCAATTTTCATCCTTTTCACCCCATTTAGGTCCCCACATGACCTAATATGACTCCTTCGGACCTCCATATAAGTTTTGGGTACTTGGAGATTCATATATTGGTGTATTGGGGCTGATTTCTTCAAGATATTTCAAGTAAGGGAATTCCTTCTTGTTTCCTTCCATCCTCTTTTAGTTTTATTTCCTATTTCTTGAAGTTACTCATGTCCATAAGTTAGGGTTAGATCCTAAGATCTGATTTGGTATCTTTTGGGTCAATTTTTGGTGGTCTAGGTCTGGATTTATATTCCTTGTGGTGCGGCGGTGGTGCGCTTAAGGTTTCGCACCAAGTTTTGAGGGTTTCGACTCAAAAGGTAGGTGATTCCATGTGTAACCATTTTATGATGAGTTAGCTTTCTTGTTTTATTAATTTAGTATGCTTATAATCTGTCTAGTGTGGTTTGAAAACTGTTTTTGATGAATTTGGTTAAACATTTAATTTTTAGTTGCATTTTATCTTGAAATTGGGTACTTTTCATGTGTGACTCTTGGGGTAATGTTTGGATTTAGTTTATAACATATGAAAGTGATTTATTAGTCTTGGAAGGGGCTGCCAATTCTGTTTTGTTAATTCCTTATTATCATGTGGGCCTTGAAAAGAGTTTTTTTAATGAGTTTAAGTTGTAAAACCGTGTTGTACTTTTTGAAGGAGATTTATGAAAATTGTGTTTTTCATGTGTATCTTTGTGGTATTATTTGATGTATTTTTATAACATTTGGGGGTGATTTAATAATTATTTTAGGGCTGAAAATTCTGTTTTGGATTGTTATTGTTATGATTTTGGTTTTGAATGAGGGGTTTGAAATGGGTTTAGAGTGCAAACAATGGTTATACCTCTTGGGTTTGTTTTATAAAAATTGAAAATGTTTTATTTTCTTAAAAAAACTTGGGAAAGGGTGTATATGTACTGTTTGGGTGAGTGTGTTCACATAATGTGGGTTTTTGAATGTTAAAGTGGTGATTTGAGATGTCAAACATTTTTAGAATGTTTTATAAATTGCCGAAATGTTTTACTAAATTGTGTTTTGTGTGCGAAACACGGGTGTGGGATGTTTCGTGTGAGTTTATTGATAAAATGAAGTGTGAAGGTGAGAAGGTTATTATGTGACATGTGTGTGGGCTGTTTTGTGAGTTGAATAACTTGTAATGGTTTTATAAAATCGTTTAAAGGATTTGTGTAAGTGTTAAAGAAATTTGAAAAGTGTTGTAGGGAATTTTGGTGTGAGTTTGATTTCAAAATGCATTTGAATGCATAGTGTAATTTGTGACTTCTGTGATGTACATGGGGCTGTTTGGTTAATGTGTGATGTGGAATTGATATTTTCATGTGAAAACTATACTTCTTGGATTGTTGAACTTGTTTGAGCACAAAGGGAAAACCCGGGTATCTAGGTGGGTGGACGTGTACTAGTATGCTAGTGAATCCGTGGGGTTTGGCCTCAGTTTCACTTAGCAAGATTGACGCTTACAACTCTAACTAAACAATGATGATGATGATTGGGGACCACTAGGCTATGGGTATGATCCCTACTAGTGGCTCGTGCACGAGAACATATATTTTTTTTTGTGGTTACTCTCACCGAGATACGAGGTACTTGGGACCCACAGCTAGCTAGTGCCTAGGGGTTATTTCCTATTACTTGTGCTCATTAGATCTTTTGTACTTACCGTCAGTATACGGTATTGTTGGCTGGAAAATTCAGTAGCTTTGTCATTTATTTTAAAATTGTTGTTCCTTTAAAATTATCTCACATGAAAACTGTTTTCATTTATTATTTCATCCTTTAGAAAATTGTAACTAGCAGTTATTATTTACAAAACATGCAATGATTTTTGTCATGAAATGTTTATCACATGGAATCTCATAGAGGTGGTATCCTAATGGGATTTCTCTCACACCATACTTACACCTTTGGGTGTAAGTATACTTGCTTATTTTATGTCACAGGTTTGGGTACAGGTTTTATGCCTTTGGTTCGGGTTTTTAGCGGTCCATCGTGATGGAGTGTCGTGGAGATGGCTTGAGGGCGGTGCCTCTTTCCATGTGGAGGTTCTTGGGCTGTATTTTCTTGGGTTTTTACCTTTGTAATGGTCTTTAATTTTTTTTTAAAATTGTGTAATTCAGTTCTGAATTTTTGAAAAAGATTATTTTGTTTAAAAAAAATCCAGATTCGTTTCATTGGATTCTTTTGTCGTTTTAAGTTTATAAACTCGGGTAATTCATTCCCAATTTTCATATTATGATACCCGGGCACTTGTGCCAGCCCGTGGGGATCGGGAACGCCCTTCGGGACTTGTCACGGTCTGGGTTTGGTGCCGGTTTTGGCGGCGTCCAGATTCGGTTCGTGACAACCATCCACCTATGTAGTCTCTGGTAGGCTTAGGGAGCTGGATGGAAGGGGAAGAGAGTAGCTACTGTAACACCCGAGACTTTTATGTTATATAAATCATCAAAGGAATCTTTTTCTACACAAAACTTGCTTGGCTTGCTTTACACGCAATCGCGACCTTCCTCGATAGCTTGCGTCGTACGCAATACCAAGTTTCACAAAACAACAATATGCTATTAAAACTAGCCGTTATGAATTGTAATAACCACTTTTTGAAATTTTATAAATTTTATTTTTCAAAATGGACTTCATTTTTGGACTTAGAATATCGAAATTAGCCTAGGGTGAAATTTTGGTATTTTTCTAAAAACTTTCAATTTTTGATGAATAGTGAAACCACAAAGTGGTTGGTTAAAAACTGAATTTTGCATAAAACTTATTTTTACCGCTTCTGTGAATGGAATTTCAAAAATCCGACAGACACGGTTGATATCAGTAAGTAAAATGTGGTTCAATGAGATAAAAATAATTTTTTGGTGAATAGTAACTTATTACTATTTTTACCGCGGTTAATAGTAAATAGGGTAACTAAGGGTAAATATGATATCAATATTACCCTAACACATGTCCTAATTCTATTGGACAAGTTTAATTCGACCAAAAACAAACTTAGGAATAAAATATGACCATTTAGGCCCACTTGGATTAGATTAGGACATTTATTATTAATTTATTTAAAGAAGGGTTAAAATAGTTAAAATCAATGTTTAATAAGTAAATAATTTTTAATATTGGGATATACATAAGATAAATTCGACTATAAATATTCATTAGAAAGCTAAAAAGATTTCCTACATAATGGTATTTTATTTGTAATTTTTAGACATTATATAATTTAATTTATTTATGACACAATGATGATGCAGTAATTATCTTATTAATGAAATATTGACATAATTGATGTTATAAACACCAAAATAAATGTAATTTGAGACTTTTTATGAATTCCACTAATTTTATAGGTTACTATGATATATTAATGTTGATTTAATCAACTTGGTTCGAAAATATAATTCTGTTATGACTTTCACAAAAATCATATATCAAATAGTGTCAAAATTGACACAAAATAAATTTTAAATCAAATATTATATTATTAATTGTTATTTTATTCCTAAAAATCTAAGGCTCGGCCAAATGACTTAGATAAGGATATATATATTAATAATAAACAATTTGGGGTTCGTTTGGCATGTTATAGTTAGTGTATTAACCATATAGGGAAAGAAAACAAAAAGACATGGTAAAAGTTAAATTATTTAACTTAGAGTTAAATCTAATTGATAAGGTTAAAATAATACCCTAAAATTTTCTATATCTTATTGGTTGATAGGATTTCGACCCATCCCCACTTTAGCTTCGAAATAAGACCCTTTGGAACCATTATAAACCGATTTTGACTTTAATATAAAATACTATTTTGAGATATTCCTAAGGTGCCCCTCTCCTCCCTTATAAAAGGGCACCTCCTCCCCCTCCTCCTCACACCAATTTGAGCACTCAAGCTCGGCCAAACCCTGCCATTTTATCCTCTCCACTTCCCTAGAATAATCCTAGAGGTTCTGGTCTTCCTCAAAGACCAATTTTAGTGCCCTAAGAGGAGGTCTCAAAGAGGCGCTTCAAAGAAGAGGTAATTACCGTTACCAATTCTTTCATCTTTATTTCTTCTTCCACTTCTTCTTCTTAGGTTGTTTCATTATGAAGTAATAACATAAGTATCACTCATATACTGATATGTTATTATAAGTATGAAACAAACCTATTTCACCATCTATCCATCCTACGGAAAAAGAAATCACCGCGCGTGCGTACGTACGGAATACCGTCTCCACGATGTGATGCGACTCGTTCTACATGATCATCATTACATAGTAATTATATAAATGAATTGAATTAATAAATATGATATATGTTACACTAATACCATTCTGGATATAAGGTATCTATAACCTTAAAAGAAGAATAAGAATGTATTCGGCAAAACACGCATAAGAACAAAAGGCAATAAAGACCCGAGTAACAAGTAACCATGAAATATTACTATCAAGAAGCTAAGAATATGACCATATATGATATCATATCAATATGTATGATTCTGGAATAAGTCAATAACATTATTTAAACCATTATACAGGAGCTTCGGACACGTACAAAGCAAATTGGACCTAAGGTAAGGGAAAATATCACAATCTCATTTTTATCTGAGATTGTTTATTCGTAAGTATTTACTGGGGTGTATTTTATCATCCACATCCATGTTTCATCAATATGTAATATTATTTACATCCACCTACAATTGTTTAAATCCATTTTTACCCTTCTGTGAGTTTTTAGTAAAGAATAAGAAAGGAATCTTTGGACGTTTTTCGTACGAGGTACTTTTTGACTTTTCCGACAAAAATACGAAGAATGTTTTTTTTAACTTATACGGCATGAATGGATTTTTAAAACATTATTCCCAAGAAGCTTCCTTTACATGTTTTCAAGTTTATTTTTAATCAACTTCTTTTAGTTTATAATTGTATGACATGTTAAGAAAAGAAAAGTGTTTTTGAAGTAGAAAGGATATTTTCCTCAAGAATGAAGTTCAAGTATTTTATCAAAATTATTTTCCATCTAAGATAATAAAAGGGTTCTGTTTTTATCCCTATTATTACATTGATTTGATCATGTTGTGATGGAATTATTTTTTATGAATTCCTTTATCTTATATGAATTTATTTATGATGTCATGATGTTTCAAGAATCCCATTTTTGTTACATGTGTTATGCGATGATGTATGTTTTATGATTATGTGGCACACATAAGAAAGGATTCATTATAAGATGGGTGGGACCAATATCTCCCTCCAATTCATTGGGTAACGATTTTATATCTCATGAGATAGATATGGCTGGAACGGAAGGTTATTTCGGTTCAGTGATACAGGACTGAAACGAGGAGTGAACTCGGTTCAGAAAGGGACTTTGTCCACTAAGATAGTCTTGGCGATGAGTCATGACTATCAAGAAATGATTTTCCATGATTATGTGTGCATGCCACAAAGTTTCAAGTTTTATGTTATGATTATGGGGATCTCATTTTCACTTCTATGATTTATTCCATGTTAAGATATTATGATCTCTTTTGCAGGTTTTGATTTTCAAAAAGATATGATATGATTTTTATTTCCTTTATTTGCCCTTGCTGAGCATTTGAGCTCACACTTTTATGTTTTCTTTTCCCCAGGCCAGTAAGATGGATATTAAGTAGAATATGCTAAAAGGGACCCTAGATATGATGAAATAAATGGGAGACATTGTAGAAGATTTATGAACCAGTTGTTTATGTTTACCAGTTTCTAAAGACACTATACCTATACGGTCCTTTGTGGTTTTGTCATATGTTGTAATAAGTGTGCCTCAATTTTGAAGTATTAACAATGTATGTAAAGTATGGGTCATTATAGTTGGTATCAGATGAAAGGTATAGTCAACCTTTGGAAACTAGGATGTGAAAGCCTTAGTAAGAACCCTAAGGATAAGTCTAAGCATAAAACACAGTCTTAGTGTTTTAGAAATGTCCTTGAATAACCTAGGATAAGACCTTAAGCATGAAAATTTTATTCTTGAATTATGTGGTTTTCCTATTATAATTAGTGTTGCTCACACTATTCTTCTTGGTTTTAGTGAATGGCTGGAACCCGAAGGAACCGTGTTAATGCGGAATGCGATGGGAAATGCAATGATTGCCCCCCTGAGCAACCAAACGATATGGGAGCTGGAATGCAAAATCTTGTAGCCATGCTCACACAACTTTCTCAAGCTATGAATCATGCAGGACTTCTAAATGAGCAAAGTAAGGAGCAACATTCTGTTGAATTCTTCATGAGGCAGCGTCCACCTTCTTTCAGTGGGTCTACTGATCCATTAGTTGCTGAACAATGGATTAGTACTACTGAAAAGATATTTTTAGTTCTTCAATGTTCTGAACATGATAAAGTCATCCAAGCAGTGTATCGTTTGGAAGGAGATGCTGATCAATGGTGGAATTTTATTAAGAATACGAGGCAAAGGGATGAAATTGAGTCTATGGAATGGGACGAGTTCAAGAACTTATTTTTCAATAAGTACTTCCCTTGTATTCTACGAACAAAGATGGAGAAAGAGTTCCTTGAACTGAAGCAAAGAGTTGATGAATCTGTTAGTACCTATGAAGAAAATTTTACAAGACTTGTAAGGTACGCTTCTGTTATTATTATCCAACCTGAGAGTAAGATCGATCGATTCTCTAGTGGCTTAAGACCAAGTCTTCGAAGGGCGTTAGCCATAAGAGACTTCAATAGCTACGATGAAATCGTTCGATGTGCTCTCAAAGTCGAGATGGAGATTGGAGTAACCCATCAGTCACTTGGGTTTGATAAGAAGAGGAAGATGGAATTCAAAGAAAAATATAAAGAGCACACTGAAAAGAAGATGAACTTTCCCTTATGCTCAAAGTGTGGAAAGAAACATGGAGGGAGTTGTCTTAAAGGGACAAGTAAATGTTTTAAATGTGGAAAGGAAGGTCATCGGGCATTTGAATGCCGAAATAATGGGAAGAAGATGTCTAATGATGCAAACAAAGGAAGGGATACACAGAATGAACCTACTACACTTCAATGATTCAAGTGCAAGGAGATGGGGAATTATGCCAATCAATGCCCAAATCCAAGGGTTGATGATGATGGTCGACGTCAACAAAATATTAAGGCTAAAGACAAAGGAAAGTCGCATGCAATTTCTATCAGCGATGTGGAGTACGATAACGAAGTGGTGAAAGGTACACTTACCATCCACTCTAAAGTAGCAAATGTTTTATTTGATTCTGGATCCACCCACTCTTTTATTTCTAAAGAATTTTCTAAGGGAATCACCGTATTACCTCAACAATTAGATGTTGAGTTAGCTGTGACAACACCTAATGGCACAACAGTCGCATCAAAAGTTTATAATTCTTCTCCGATCGAAGTTTGTAGGAAAGTGCTTCCTGCAAATCTTGTGATCCTTCCTTCAGTGGAATTTGATGTGATTCTTGGCATGGATTGGCTTTCTCTACATGAAGCTCATATCAATTGCCAAAGAAGGGAAGTCACATTTCATACTCCAGATCAATCTACGATCGTATACCAATGCAAGGATGAACATAACCTTCCAGTGGAAATTTCTTCCATCTTATGGGTATTGATTCCACTAAATGAAGGTTATTTATCTCAAATGGTTGGTGAGAAACTCACGATTAAGAATATTCCCATTGTACGTGAGTTTTATGATGTCTTTCCGGAGGAATTACCGGGTCTTCCACCAAATCGTGAGGTTGAGTTTTCAATAGAACTCGTACCGGGTGCTTTGCCTATTTCAAAGACACCTTATAAAATGGCCCCAATTGAGTTGCAGGAATTGAAGAAGCAACTCCAAGAGAATCTTGATAAGGGATTCATACGCCCTAGTGCGTCACCTTGGGGAGCACCTGTTCTATTTGTTAAGAATAAAGATGGATCAATGAGACTCTGCATTGATTATCGAGAACTTAACAAGATCACTATCAAGAACAAATATCCTCTCCCACGCATTGATGACTTATTTGACCAACTACGCGGAGCTCAATACTTTTCCAAGATTGATCTTCGTTCAGGGTATCATCAATTAAGAGTCAAAAGGGAGGATATACCAAAGACGGCTTTCCGTACAAGGTATGGACACTATGAATTTATAGTGATGCCATTTGGTCTTACTAATGCCCCTGCTATCTTCATGGATCTAATGAATAGAGTCTTTAGAGACTATCTTGATCAATTTGTGGTAGTATTTATAGACGATATTCTTGTCTATTCAAAGAGCAAGGAAGAGCATGAAGATCACTTGAGAATTATATTGAAGACCCTGAGAAAGGAGAAGCATTATGCCAAATTTACCAAGTGTGAATTTTGGCTTCAAAAAGTTGCATTTTTGGGTCACATAATCTCAAAAGAGGGGATATCTGTGGATCCAGTAAAAACAGAGGTTATCGAAAGATGGTCGAGACCAACAACAGTAACTGAGATTCGAAGTTTTCCTATTTTGGCTGGATATTATCGACGTTTTGTAAAATATTTTTCACGATTATCTAATCCACTCACCAAGTTGACTCGGAAAGGAGTTAAGTTTGTCTGGACAGAGGAATGTGAAGAGAATTTCAAGGAGTTGAAAAGAAGGTTATCCAGTGCACCTGTGCTCACACTGCCTTGTAGTGGAGAAAGGTTTGTGATCTACAGTGATGCATCCATGAAGGGATTGGGGTGTGTTCTTATGCAAAATGATATGGTGATAGCTTATGCCTCACGACAGTTGAAAATCCATGAGCAAAATTACCCAACACATGATTTGGAGTTGGCTGCGGTAATCTTTGCATTAAAAATTTGGAGGCATTACCTTTATGGTGAAAGGTGTGATATTTATACTGATCATAAAAGTTTATAGTATATTTTCACACAAAAGGAGTTGAATATGCGTCAAAGAAGATGGTTGGAGCTGATTAAGGATTATGACTGCTCAATCCATTACCACCCTGGGAAAGCAAACAAGGTGGCAGATGCATTAAGTCGACAAGACCATGCTAGTTTATCCATGATGAGGATCACAAAAGATCCAATATTTATGGATTTACAAAGGATGGATCTTGGAATTATAATGGAAGGGGAAAAATAATATCTTTCTCAAATGAATGTTCAACCATCTATACATGTGAAGATTAAAGAGGCACAGAAAGAAGATGTAGAGTTACAAAAGAAGGTGAGAAATGTTCCTGAATTCAACCTTGATTGTGATGGGATAATAAAGTTCAGGAATCGGGTTTGTGTTCCTCCCATCCCCGAATTAAAGAAGGAGCTGCTGGATGAGGCTCATAGTTCTTCATTGTCTATTCATCCTGGAAGCACGAAGATGTATAAGGACCTGAAAGAGTACTTCTGGTGGGATGGCATGAAAAGAGATGTTGCTGAATATGTCTCTCGATGCTTGGTTTGTCAACAAGTTAAAGCTGAGAGACAAAAGTCTAAGGGGATGTTACAACCATTACCCATACCCGAATGGAAATGGGAAAACATCACTATGGACTTTGTCACAGGACTTCCTAAAACATCCAAAGGCAATAATGCTATCTGGGTCATAGTTGATCGTCTTACAAAGTCTGCACACTTCATTCCTATTAGAGAGGATTTCTCTCTAGATCAGCTTGCCAGGATATATGTAAAGGAAGTGGTAAGATTGCATGGAGTACCACTTTCTATTATATCTGATCGGGGTCCGAGATTTACCTCGAAGTTCTGGCGAAGTCTTCAGTATACTCTGGATACAGAGTTGAGTTTCAGCACTGCTTATCATCCCCAGACAGACGGTCAATCTGAGAGAACAATTCAAACCCTAGAAGAGATGTTGAGAGCTTGCTCTATGGATTTAAAAGGAGGTTGGGATCAACACCTACCTTTGGTGAAATTTTCTTATAATAATAGCTTTCACTCCAGTATTCAGATGGCTCCTTATGAAGCTCTCTATGGAAAGAAATGCAGGACTCCAACTTGCTGGGATGAAGTTGGGGAACGAAAGCTATTAGGACCTGATCTCGTTGATGAAATGGCAGAAAAGGTCTGATCTATTCAACAACACATAAGAGCAGCTCAGAGTCGACAGAGAAGTTATGCCGACAACCGAAGAAAAGACCTAGAGTTTGAAGTGGGTGATAAAGTGTTCTTATGAATATCTCCCTGGAAGAGGGTTATGAGATTTGGAAAGAAGGGGAAGTTGAGCCCTAGATATATCGGTTCTTTCGAAATACTGGATCGTGTTGGGAAGGTAGCTTACCGATTGGCGCTTCCACCGAATCTCTCTCAAGTTCACGATGTGTTCCATGTATCTCTCCTGAGAAAGTACATACCAGATCCTTCACATGTACTCAGCTCAGAAGTTGTACCACTAGAGCAAGATCTTTCTTATGAAGAACAGCCGATTGAGATTCTGGATCGTAGCGAAAAAGTCCTACGAAACAAGACCACTCGATTGGTGAAAGTTTTATGGAGGAACCACCAACTTGAAGAAGCTACATGGGAGCTTGAGGATGTGATGAGGGAGAAGTATCCTCATCTGTTTGTTACAAAGTGACGAATTTCGAGGGCGAAATTCTTTTTAAGGGGGGTAGAATGTAACACCCGAGACATTTATGTTATATAAATCATCAAAGGAATCTTTTTCTACACAACACTTGCTTGTCTTGCTTTACACGCAATCGCGACCTTCCTCGATAGCTTGCGTCGTACGCAATACCAAGTTTCACTAAACAACAATATGCTATTAAAACTAGCCGTTATGAATAGTAATAACCACTTTTTGAAATTTTATAAATTTTATTTTTCAAAATGGACTTCATTTTTGGACTCAGAATATCGAAATTAGCCTAGGGTGAAATTTTGGTATTTTTCTGAAAACTTTCAATTTTTGATGAATAGTGAAACCACTAAGTGGTAGGTTAAAAACTGAATTTTGCATAAAACATAATTTTACCGCTTCTGTGAATGGAATTTCAAAAATCCGACAGACACGGTTGATATCAGTAAGTAAAATGTGGTTCAATGAGATAAAAATAATTTTTGGTGAATAGTAACTTTTTACTATTTTTACCGCGGTTAATAGTAAATAGGGTAACTAAGGGTAAATATGATATCAATATTACCCTAACACATGTCATAATTCTATTGGACAAGTTTAATTCTACCAAAAACAAACTTAGGAATAAAATATGACCATTTAGGCCCACTTGGATTAGATTAGAACATTTATTATTAATTTATTTAAAGAAGGGTTAAAATAGTTAAAATCAAAGTTTAATAAGTAAATCATTTTTAATATGGGGTGATACATAAGATAAATTCGACTATAAATATTCATTAGAAAGATAAAACGATTTCCTACATAATGGTATTTTATTTGTAATTTTTAGAGATTAAATAATTTAATTTATTTATGACACAATGATGATGCAGTAATTATCTTAATAATAAAATATTGACATAATTGATGTTATAAACACCAAAATAAATGTAATTTGAGACTTTTTATGAATTCCACTAATTTTATAGGTTACTATGATATATTAATGTTGATTTAATCAACTTGGTTCGAACATATAATTCTGTTATGACTTTCACAAAAATCATCTATCAAATAGTGTCAAAATTGACACAAAATAGTTTTTAAATCAAATATTATATTATTAATTGTTATTTTATTCCTAAAAATATAAGGTTCGGCCAAATGACTTAGATAAGGATATATATATTAATAATAAACAATTTGGGGTTAGTTTGGCATGTTATAGTAAGTGTATTAACCATATAGTGAAAGAAAACAAAAAGACATGGTAAAAGTTAAATTATTTAACTTAGAGTTAAATCAAATTGATAAGGTTAAAATAATACCCTAAACTTGTCTAAATCTTATTGGTTGATAGTATTTCGACCCATACCCACTTTATCTTCGAAATAAGACCCTTTGGAACCATTATAAACCGATTTTGACTTTAATATAAAATAATATTTTGAGATATTCCTAAGGTGCCCCTCTCCTCCCTTATAAAAGGGCACCTCCTCCCCCTCCTCCTCACACCAATTTGAGCACTCAAGCTCGGCCAAACCCTGCCCTTTTCTCCTCTCCACTTCCCTAGAATAATACTAGAGGTTCTGGTCTTCCTCAAAGACCAATTTTAGTGCCCTAAGAGGAGGTCTCAAAGAGGCGCTTCAAAGAAGAGGTAATTACCGTTACCAATTCTTTCATCTTTATTTCTTCTTCCACTTCTTCTTCTTAGGTTGTTTCATTATGAAGTAATAACATCAGTATCACTCATATACTTATATGTTATTATAAGTATGAAACAAACCTATTTCACCATCTATCCATCCTACGGAAAAAGAAATCACCGCGCGTGCGTACGTACGGAATACCGTCTCCACGATGTGATGCGACTCGTTCTACATGATCATCATTACATAGTAATTATATAAATGAATTGAGTGAAAAAATATGATATATGTTACACTAATACCATTCTGTATATAAGGTATCTATAACCTTAAAAGAAGAATAATAATGTATTCGGCAAAACACGCATAAGAACAAAAGGCAATAAAGACCCGAGTAACAAGTAACCATGAAATATTACTATCAAGAAGCTATGAATATGACCATATATGATATCATATCAATATGTATGATTCTGGAATAAGTCAATAACATTATTTAAACCATTATACAGGAGCTTCGGACACGTACAAAGCAAATTGGACCTAAGGTAAGGGAAAATATCACAATCTCATTTTTATCCGAGATTGTTTATTCGTAAGTATTTACTGGGGTGTATTTTATCATCCACATCATTGTTTCATCAATATGTAATATTATTTCCATCCACCTACAATTGTTTAAATCCATTTTTACCCTTCGGTGAGTTTTTAGTAAAGAATAAGAAAGGAATCTTTTGTCGTTTTTCGTACGAGGTACTTTTTGACTTTTCCGACACAAATACGAAGAATGTTTTTTTTAACATATACGGCATGAATGGATTTTTAAAACATTATTACCAAGAAGCTTCCATTACATGTTTTCAAGTTTATTTTTAATCAACTTCTTTTAGTTTATAATTCTATGACATTTTAAGAAAAGAAAAGTGTTTTTGAAGTAGAAAGGATATTTTCCTCAAGAATAAAGTTCAAGTATTTTATCAAAATTATTTTCCATCTAAGATAATAAAAGGGTTCTGTTTTTATCCCTATTATTACATTGATTTGATCATGTTGTGATGGAATTATTTTTTATGAATTCATTTATCTTATATGAATTTATTTATGATGTCATGATGTTTCAAGAATCCCATTTTTGTTACATGTGTTATGCGATGATGTATGTTTTATGATTATGTGGCACACATAAGAAAGGATTCATTATAAGATGGGTGGGACCAATATCTCCCTCCAATGCATTGGGTAACGATTTTATATCTCATGAGATAGATATGGCTGGAACGGAAGGTTATTTCGGTTCAGTGATACAGGACTGAAACGAGGAGTGAACTCGGTTCAGAAAGGGACTTTGTCCACTAAGATAGTCTTGGAGATGAGTCATGACTAACAAGAAATGATTTTCCATGATTATGTGTGCATGCCACAAAGTTTCAAGTTTTATGTTATGATTATGGGGATCTCATTTTCACTTCTATGATTTATTCCATGTTAAGATATTATGATCTCTTTTGCAGGTTTTGATTTTCAAAAAGATATGATATGATTTTTATTTCCTTTATTTGCCCTTGCTGAGCATTTGAGCTCACCCTTTTATGTTTTTTCTTTTCCCCAGGTCAGGAAGATGAATATTAAGTAGAATATTCTAAAAGGGACCCTAGATATGATGAAATAAATGGGAGACACTGTAGAAGATTTATGAACCGGTTGTTTATTTTTCCCAGTTTCTAAAGACACTATACCTATACGGTCCTTTGTGGTTTTGTCATATGTTGTAATAAGTGTGCTTCAATTTTGAAGTATTAACAATGTATGTAAAGTATGGGTCGTTATAGATACATAGGGTCAAGGAGTCTGACCTAAGTGCTCTAGGAATGATTTTAGGTACGGTCTATGTCTACTACTAGCTACTGTATCAATAGAAAATGGTACCAATCATTCCTTCCATCCACGAATCTTGTCCATGACCTAGAGTTTCCAGTTAAACCATTGACTTGAACCTCATGTATGGAGATACCTTTGGGAGGAGACTCAATAATCACACTTACGTAGATGGTGTGATCTTACTGTTGAAGTGAGAGTTTTGGTTGGAACCTCTTGGTGGCAGCGTCGAGGCCTTTCGACATTAGTTTTTTCATGTACTAGGAAACCACAATTCATACACAGATTGACTGTATTAGGAAAAAAGTTTGTAGTTTATCTACAACACTGGGATGGTGTTTTTTCTTGGACAGTGAAAAGGAAAAACAAGGCAGCAGAAGATGGAATCATGCATAAGACGGTGCAGTCGATAACTCATGAGTCAACCAGACTTACCTTTGTGCCAGACTTCTCCATATTTACATCACCACTATCAGTTTTGGAAAATAAGGGGCAACCATTCATGTGGTTAGAGAGATTCCAGTATAGCTTTTAGGAGCTGAGGCAGAGGTTGACTAGTGCGCCCATATTTAGGCTACATGAGGAGGGTGTCAGGTACATAGTTTACTATAACACATCAGGGACCGGACTCAGGTGTGTCCCGATGTAGGAGCGAGCAGTGATCGCGTATAGTTCTCGACAGTAGAGACAGAATGCCCAAAACTACGCTACCCATGACTTGGAGTTAGCAGTAGTGGTCTTCACCTTGATGATGTGGAGGCACTATCTAATGGGTGAGCATTTTACAGTCAACTCTGACCACCAGAGTCTCAGGTACATCTTTTCGCAGAAGGACCTAAACCTAAGATAGAAACGATGGATAGAGTATGTACAGGACTATGACTTTGAGTTAGTTTATACTCCTAGGAAGGGGAACGTTGTTGCAGATTCTTTAAGCAGGAGATGAGGATTCAAATGCTTGGTGAGGTAATAGAGATGTTGGCTGCATTGTAGATATCCTGTGTGGATCGGGATGGTGTAGCCTTTCTTCAGTCTCTCATAGTCACTCCTCCACTTCTTCAGCGAGTTAGGGAGCCACAGGATGGGGACGTTGACTGTGAGATGCGACGTGCACTGATATCCTTTGGGCAGACACCTAATGGACTTTCTGAAGGTGGGGAGCACATTTTTTTCTTCAGAGGAAGGGCCATGGTACCAGTTTCACTTTAGGAGGAAGTTTTGAGGGGGTTCCACACATCTCCTCTAGCGGTACATCCAGGAGTAGTGAAGATGTATTAGGACCTCCGATGTCAGCACTGGTGCCCGGGTATGTAGAAGGCAGTAGCAGAGTTTGTCTCACGATGCATCACTTGTCAGCAAGTGAAGGCATAGAACTAGGTTCTAGCAGAATTCGTTCATCCCATAGAGGTTCCAGAGTGGATGTGGGATGATACATCCATGGATTTTGTGATGGGAATTCCACGTACATCCTGTGGACATGACTCAATACGGGTGTTCGTTGACCGACTCACCAAATCGGCCCATATACTACCGATTAGAGAGCATGGCTCAGTAGAGAGAATGGGACGCCTCTATATACAGGAGATCGTATGAATTCCTGGAGTTCCATCGACGATCATCTCCGATCGAGATGCTCGTTTTACTTCCTGCCTGTGGAAGGGGTTCTAGGAGGCTTTCGGGACGCAGCTTTGCTTGAGCACCACCTTCCATCCCCAGATGGATGGTCAGACTGAGAGGACCATTCATACACTCAAGGACATACTCCATGCATATGTCCTAAACTTCATTCATAGATGGGAGGACCACTTACCGTTGTTAGAGTTTTCGTATAACAACAGCTACCACTCCACTATCAGGATGGCAACTTTTGAGGCACTATACGACCAACCGTGAAGATAGACTCTATACTGGACTGACCCAGGGGAGTCAGCACTTGTAGGGCCAGAGACGGTGTAGGCTATGATGGAGAAGGTGCAGATCATCCAGGAGGGGATGAAGACTACATAGAGTAGGCAGAAGTCCTATGATGATAGGAGATGGATACCACTGAAGTTCGAGGATGGCGACCACGTCTTCCTACGGGTCTCACCTCGAAGAGGTCTATAAAGATTTGGATGAGGTGGAATGTTATCTCCATGATTCATCAGACCTTTTCATGTCCTCAGTAGGGTAGGCGAGGTGGCTTACCACTTGGATATTCCACCTCAGTTGCACCGGGTGCACGACGTCTTCCACGTATCTCAATTGAGGAGATACGTGCATGACCCGTCCCACATCATCGACCTTGAGGAGATGGAAATCGGTGACAGGGCGTCATTCACGGAGGTTCCAATGGAGATTGAGGATCGATAATAGTGGGTCCTTCATGGACGTTCGATTCCTTTTGTGAGTGTTCACTGGCAGTACGGGAACCTCCATTAGAGCACATGGGAGTGGGAGGCACAAATGCATGCTCAGTACCCCAATTTGTTTCTTTAGTATGTGTTATAGCTTACGAGGACATAATTCCTAGAGGTGGGGAGAATTTAAAGGCCCAAAATATCTGTGAAAATATTTTTGAAAAAAATACATGGGAATTTTATGAGTCATCAATTTCTGACGACACTTGATTCCGAGGCCCGGTGTGCCCGAAATCAATTTCTGATGTTTTGTATGGCTACGTTCAAAAAACTTAAATGCATGATTTAATTACTTTTGAACCAGTGCTCGGAATTGAAATACGAGGATATCGTTGAACTCTCAGCACTGGTATTCACATAGGTAGACTTTTACCACAGTTGATTTTATCGAGAGCGGAAGTTAATCTTGGGGTGTTAGTAAATAAATTAAATAAAAACATGACTAAAATATTTTTATGTATGTGGTGGTTTAATCTTCCAAGGTAAATTTGGAGGTGGGGCCAACCCCCACATAACCTCCCATTTGAGGATATTATGTGGTGGGGCCCACACAATCTCAACCCCCTTAAATACCCTTTACTCTCTTTAACCTTTAGAATTCCCATAACTTGTGAAAACTCTTCACTTTACACCATCCCTCTTAATGTGCCAACCCACTCTCTCAATAAATTAACTAAGAATGAAATTAAATAATTGGATCTTTTAATTTGAATTATTTTAAATTCATTATGTGAGAATAATAATATTATTTATATTATTATGGTTGGGGTTGGCATATTTTTCCATTGTTGGGAGAATTGGTGGAGCTTTGGGAGAACTCTTGGAGGAACGATATCCTCTCGACGAAAAATGCTCGTCTCCACCAAAGAACGACGACGTTGCCTCCTTCCTTTATAGCCAGGGCAAGAAAGGGAAGACGCCTCCTATGAAGAACGTCACCAACGACAACATAATCCTCTCCTGAAGTCAACGTAACAACGCCATCTTCCCATGATAATGTCAAGCGATCAACGATTACGAGGTAGGGGGGAAATGGATTATTTTTGCGTAATATTTATACCCTCGTACTTAGACGTTTTTTCAGGATTAATGGTGCCAAATTTTTATCACCTAATGCAAAGGGTGCAAGACGAAAAAACACGAACCGACGTCCCTCCGTTGAATCTTGTTTGAGTTGACAACGGAGGCAGTGCCTCTAGGGAGTGGTGTCGTCGCACCGTGCCGGAGGAAGGAGACTGCGACCATGCGGTCCTCGGAAGAAGAAAGAGGTGGAGGTGATGGAGATTGGAGGTGGAAAAAGTATCACTGGCTATGCGCCATCCTCGTGGAGGTACCGGTGGCCGCTTGGGCTGCCCGGTCCGTGGGACGACTAGTCGGCCAATTACATCGGCCCGTAGGAGAACCATGGCACTCGCAGGTGCCACTTGGAGGAGGACGTGTCCTGGGTCTTCGGGCCGCTCGGCTGGATGAACTGGTCAGCCACATGCCAGTGGAGCTGGAGAACCGTGGTGCCTGCAGGCGCTGCGTGGGGAGAAATGTGGCCCGCAGTGCGGGGCGAACTGGCCGGCTACGACCGGCCGAGAAGAAGAGGAGGCGACGCCGTGTGGCACCGCCGATCGAATTGGACCAATCCGCATTGCGGCCCAGGTCCTCGGGTGGGTTTTTCCCCACCGGGCCAGGCCGAACCCCAGCTGGGTCAGACCCGTCGAGCCGGGTCGGGCAGACCCGCTAGCCCACTGGGCATGACGAGCTGGGCTTATCTTCGATTAAATGTGAATATCTCCTAGACTGCACGTCTGATTGACGCGCCGTCTGTTGGACTGGGACCCTCGTGAAGAGGAGGTAATTTTTGTATACTCTATGTGAGGTTAAAACAAATTTGGAAAGTGTTAGAGTTTGGATCGAGCGTAAATCCAACTGGGCCCCTGGAACGGAAATGCCAATAACTCTCAGACCAGGCGTCCGATTGACGCGCCGTCTGTCGCGTTGAGTTCCTTATGATGAGGTGGAAATATGAGATACATCATCTCAGGGCTTCGTAATATTTGATGTATCAACACTTGGCTCGAGGAGTGGACCCTCCCAGAATCCAGCGTGATGTGTGTGGAAACCCTAGGGCTTCCTACGACGCTACTATACCAGAATCCTTCGTGGGTTCGATAATGATGACTACTGTACCAAACTCCTCTATGGGTTTGATAATGATGAATAATATACCGGGATCCTCTGTGGGTCCGACAGTTCTGACTTTTGTTCCTGGATCCTGTGTGGGTCCGACATAATAGCTTGTCCTGTGTCTTGTGTCGGTTCGATAGCTTAGCTCGTCCTGTATCCTATGTGGGTCTGAGAGATCAGATGAATCATAGATGGTCCTATATCTTGTGTGGGTCTGACAACTTAGCTGTTCTTGTATCCGGTGTGGGTCTGACAACTTAGATGAATCAGTGACTATATCTGTTCATCTCTATCTCTCTTCTAACAATGTATACCTGTGTAAGCTGAGTCATGTATTTCCAGCATTATCATCATGGTGATCGAATTTACTTCCTTTGTGGAATGTTTTATGCTTGGGCTCGAGAGTTGGATCTAGACTGTGATTGATAACTTAGGTATATGTATGGGCATTTACCTAAGTAGGGGTGGTTGATACTTCGTGATTGTAACATTCTTTCGGATTTATCATAGTTGGATATTGTGAGACCATGAGGGTCTCGGGGTCCCTACTGAGTGTCGTTATACTCACCCAACACGGGATATATCCGCACCTCATTGTGTTGGTTGCACTCGACAGACAGTGCTGATCGAGGTAAAGAGTTGTAGAGCTGGGCGATAACCAGAGGTAGACAACTTGGTGGGACATACATGAAGTGGACAGACGGACATGGGGTGATGAGAGGGCCATATGCACCAACCCTTCATGTGGGAATTACGGAGTACGACTCAGTAGTTGTTGATTTAATTTACTGCAGTTGTACTAGCTTTTCCGTTTTATTGTACTTTACTGTTGGGCTTGTATTTCTGGCCCCTTTACTTTCAGCTCCCTCTTTTTTATACAGTTTCACCTATTGTTTTACCTCTCGTTGCATACTATGTAGTTTTTGTTTATTGTTATAGAGGAAATGCCTTCCCAGTTTAGGGATTTACACCTTTGGTTCTAGTCTCCAGCCCCTGGCCTATGGATGGCAGGCTTGGGGTAGTCACGATACGGGCCCCGGGGGACGGGTCGTGACACTACATGTACTAAGGAGGGGTCAACTGCCAATAAGAATCTAGAGAAGAATAAAAAAATGTTTACGATCAATGTTGCATTTTTTATATATGGTCCTAGTTTTCCCAAGGCACTAAACCTTTTGATCCTCTATGTGTAATACTAATATGTTGTTAATCATTAAAATAATGTTATAGTAATGTAAAGGCTCGGTGATTCATTAGTTTATTAATTTCCCCAAAGACAAGGAATAATGAGTTTTCAATGACCAAGAATAGTAAAGAGGGAAAGTGAGTTCAATATTTGGGTTCTTACATCACTTGTGATGTCAAGAATAGTGGATTTAAATTATAATGTATTTATATAGTAAAATAATGTATTTTACTGTTCACCAAAAATTCGAGTATTTCAGAAAAATACAAAAAATTTACAACAACCATTTTTCTATGTGTACAATCTAAATATTAAATCCAATTTTCCAAAATAATTTTCTAAATATTATTAATTTAGTATTTAATTAAAATCATAATTTACATGAAAAATACAGTTTGTAAAATTAAAACTGATTTTATAATTCATTCAAAAATTACGTAGTGTCTTATAAAATTATCTAAAAACTAGAAGACATGGATTTGTTAATTTAAGATCTCATTTTATGAAAATAAATTTTCTTTTAAATTAATTATTTAATTATAAATAATCATTTATGACTTACAGAAATACCAACACGTTTTCTATAGTCAAATTTTCACTTTCTAAAATGCCTAAATATTATTTAATTATTCATACGTAAGGTGACTCTTATTTTGGATGATCTACTATTCATAAGGGTCTTACTACTATTCATAAGGGTAGGTAACTATTCATAAGGGTTGGTTACTATTCACCAAAAATTTCACGGTTGCAATCAGTATGTTATTTGGGGTCCAATAAGAAATAATTAATTTTTGGTGAATAGTAACCTACCTTTATGAATAGTTACCTACACTTATGAATTTTAGTATGACCCTTATGAATAGTAAAATCGTCCAAAAAAAGAGCAACCTAACCCACGAATAAATAAATAAAATTTAGGCATCTTAGAATGTGAAAATTTGACTATGGGAAACGTTTTTGTATTTTTGTATGTCATAAATAAATAATTATAATTAATTAATTAATTTCAAAGAAAATTCATTTTCATAAAGAGCCTTAATAAATTAAAAAATCTAATTATTCTAGTTTTTATATAATTTTATAAGACCCCATGTAATTTTTGAAAGCATTATAAAATGCATTTTTATTTTAAAAACTGTATTTTTTAAGTAAATTATGATTTTGAAAAATTGTTAAAATAATCATATTTAAAAAATTATTTTTAAAGAATGGATTTATTTTTTATATTCTACACGTTGAAAAACTTTTGGGTGAAAATTTTGGGATTTTTCCGAAATACTTGAATTTTTTTTGAATAGTAAAATACATTAATTTACCGTATAATTACATTATGATTTAAACCCATTATTCCAAACATCGCAAGTGATGTAAGCAACAAAATATCGAACTCACACGCCCTCTTTAATATTATTTATCATTGAAGACTCACTATTCCTAGTCTATGGGGAAATTAATAAACTAATGAATTTTATATTAAGGAAACCCCTCTCCCATCCAATATAAATACCACCCTTCACACCCTCATTTCCTCACACCTCTCAAGCTTGAAACCTTGTCTAAACTCGAACCAAACATCATCCCTAGACCATCCCCCACGTCCATGAACTTCTGGTCTCATCAAAGGACCATTCATAGGCTCCATAAGGAGGATCTCAAGAGGAGGATTCAAGAGGTAATTTCTCTCCTTCTTTTTCTTTATATTCCTTTCAATTTCAAGTTCTTCTCCTATTCTCTCGCGACCTATCATCATCCAAATGCTATGGTAACTCCATTATCATACATATACATGATTGTTAGGATAATAATGGGATATTATATCATCCAACCCCCTTCTCTTATTCTTTTATTTTTTTATAGAGAACGTTGTTTGTGAGGTGTTAATTTATCACCTTCAAGAACAAAATGTATTCTTCTTCCCTTTCAATCTTCAAATCTGGTCATGAAACCATTTTATGGTTGAAACAGAATATGTTATATGTATTATGTTCTATTTAAGATAAAAAAATTTATTATTACACATAGAGGATCCAATGGTTTAGTGTCTCAGGAAAACTAGGACCATACATAAAAAATACAACATCGAGCATAAACATTTTTTTATTTCTTCTTCTCACGATTCTTATTGACACATGAACCATCTTCAGTACATATAGTCACCTGAGGATATACATCAAATGGGGTGAGCTAAAATCCTACTTAGAAGATAATAACAATATAACAATCGGTGAGCATAATCATAAAATAGGCAGAAGATCATGAACATAAGAGGAAGCATAAATATAAGACTTAAAATGTGGCAATACATAAAAATGTAACAACATATATTAGTGGTTAAATACCAATCATAATTTTGATCAAATATAGCATATCTTTTCACACATAATTTTATATTAACTCATTAGATTTATTACTTTACCCAATGCATTGGATCACTATATAATTCTTGGTGAACCCATTACATTGAAACATTCATATTACGCTATATAATTCTGAATGTACCCGTCACATCATAACATTATCATTTACCATGAATGAAGCAATGAAAATATATAAAAAAATGATCATAGATAACCTATGAGAATAAATAGATTTCATCTCATAAGAACACATTAATAAACATTGGGCTCCCAAAAGAAATTGGGAATAACATACATGATTCAAGAACCATCAACATTGAATGAGAAGTAAAAGGTGCGTTCTTAAATTAAGAGATCTTTTGGAAAAAAATATGTTCGACATAAACACCAATTAAAAACATGTATATCTCAGAAAAGGATTGATAATTATGAACAAATTATTTTTAAGGAGTAATCATATCAAAAATGGAGTGAAAGAGGGAGAACCCAATGGATGAAAATTGGGTTCAAGATTTTCACCTAACCTCGTGTCCGAATGCTTCCTCATCTTTAATGTCCTGTATAATGAAATTATATTAATTAATTAAAAATTAAAGAAACTTTTATACATGAATTGGGTTCATTATGGTTTCACTGTGTCATTTTATGGGCCTTTTGATGAGTTATAGGGTTTAAAAACATTGTTCGGGAATGTTTGTTTTTATGGTTTTCTTGAGTGGTTCACTCATATTATTAAATAAATTTTGTGTAGAACAGGGATAAACAACAAGAAATTATATTACATGTTATTAATTATATTAAATGATTTTAAATGATCTTATAATTTATTATATTATATACCATTTGTAGGAATCATTAGAAAAGAATTAAATGATGATTGTTTGAGTTAAATTGGACAGTTTTTTGATCACAATGAACATGTTTTATCATGTAGTAACATGTACATAATTTAGTTCCTGAACATTAAATAGAACATAATATATATAAAATATTCTGATTCAACCATTAAAATTGTTTCATGACCAGATATGAAGGTTGAAATGGAAGAATAAAACATGTCCTTTTTTCAAGGTGATAAATTAACACCTCACGAACAATGTTCTCTTTAATCAAATAAAAGAAGAGGAGAAGGGGGTTGGATGATATAATATACTATTAGTATTATACCATTAAATTATATTAATGATAATTGAGTTACCATACCATTTGGAAGAAGATATTTTTGGAGAGAATAAGTGAAAAACTAGAAATTGAAAGGAATTTGAAGGAAAAGAATGAGAGAAATTACCTATTGAATCATCCTCTTGAGATCCTCCTTAAGGGAACTAAGCTTGGTCTATTGATGAGACCAGAAGCTCTTGGACGTGGGGAAGGAGATAGGTAAGATTTTTGGGTAGAGATTAGGTAAGGCTTCAAGCTTGAGAAGTGTGAGGAAATGATGGTGTGAAGGGTGGTATTTATAGTGGATGGGAGAGGGGTTTCCTTAATATAAAATCCATTAGTTTATTTATTTCCCTATAGACAAGGAGTAGTGAGTATTAAATGAACAGGAATAGTAAATATTGAATTTGAGTTCTACATTTGGGTCCTTATATCAGTTGTGATGTCAGAAATAGTGGGTTTAAATTATAATGTATTTATACAGGAAATTAATGTATTTTACTATTCACCAAAAATTCAAGTATTTTAGAAAAATCAAAAAAAAAATTTCCCCAATAAATTTTCAATGTGTAGAATCCAAAAATTAAATCCATTTACAAGAAATGATTTTCTAAATATGATTAATTTATTATTTAATTAATATCATAATTTATTGAAAAATACTGTTTTTAAAATTAAAACTGGTTTTATAATGATTTCAAAAAGTACGTAGGGGCATATAAAATTATCTAAAAACTAGAAGGCATATATTTTTTAATTTATGAAAATATTTTAAGAAAATATATTTTCTTTTAAAATAATAAAATAATTATAATTAATTATTTATGACTTACAAAATTACCAAAACATTTTCTATAGTCAAATTGTCACTTTCAAAGATGCCTAAATTTTATATAATTATTCATGGGTAAGGTTAATCATATTTTGGATGATTTACTATTCATAAGGGTCGTACTACTATTCATAAGGGTTGGTTAATATTCATAAGGGTAGGATACTATTCACCAATAATATAGTTTTTTTATTAAACCTCTAATAACATTCTAATTGCAACCGTGAATGTCAGATTTTCGAAATTCCCAACACAAAAGTGACCAACATAATTTTTAGGTCACTTAGAACATAGTAGTTCATTATGTTGTGTTTTCATGATATCTTATGACATATTTATAAGAAGGTAATTTCCATTGAAAAACTTTGGGTCGTTACATTCTTCCCCCTTTATGAAATTTCGCCCTCGAAATTTTGTTTTACATAAACAGGTGAGGGTACTTATCCTTCATCGCCTCCTATAGTTTACATGTAGCTTCTTAATAATTATGGTTCCTCCACAACACTTTGATAAGGTGGGTTTTATTGTTTCATAGAACCTTATACTTCCAATCCAAAGTCTTTACTGGATGCTCCTCATAAGAGAGATCATATTCCAGGTGTACCACCTATGAGTTTAGTACATGTGATGGATCAGGTATGTACTTCCTCAGGAGTGATACGTGAAACACATCATGAACATGGGCCATATTTAGTGGAAGTTCTAGCTGATAGTCCACAACTTCTATACGGTTAAGGATTTCAAAGGGGCCAATGTACATTGGTCTTAGCTTCCCTTTTTAACAAATCACATTAGTCTCTTCCATTGTGATGTTTGAAGGATGTCTTTTTCTCCAATGTTAAAATCCAAGTCCCTTTGATGGTTGTCAGCATAACACTTTTTCCAAATCTGAGTAGCTTTGATGTGTTTCTAGATGTCTTGAACATTTTCTGTCATCTCTTACACAAGATCAGGTCCACGTAGCTTTCATTCTCCATCTTCATCCCAACATATTGGAGTTATACATCACTTTCCATAGAGAGCTTCATATGGAGCCATCTGAATATTAGAGTGGAAGATACTGTTGTATGAGAACTCAAACAATGGGAGATGTTCATCCCACCCACCATTTAATTCTAGAGAGAGGGATCTTAGCATATCTTCATGAATCTGAATAGTCCTTTCAGATTGGCCATTGGTTTGGAGGAGATTGGCCATGCAGAAATTTAATTCAGTACTCAAAGCATGTTGTAGGATCCCCCAGAATTTTATGTGAACCTTGGATCACGGTCAGAGACAATTGAGAGTGGAACACCATGTAGTCTCACCACATCCTTCAAATATAACATTGCAAGTTGTTCAAGTGAGATATCTTCCCGAATAAGGATAAAATGTGAAGTATTAGTGAGTCGATAAACCACAACCCATATCACATTATTTTCCTTCGACATCTTTGGGAGACTCATGAAAAAGTCCATTATAACATTTTCCCATTTCCACATGGGTATTGGCATTGGCTGCATCATCCCATTGGACTTTGGTTACTCTGCTTTAACATGTTGGAATACCAAGCACCTTGATATATATTCTGCAATCATCTTCTTCATGTAATCCCACCAGAAGTGCTCTTAGAGATCACAGTACATATTGGAGCTGCCAGGATTGATAGAGAATGTTTAGCTATGTTCATTTTCCAATAGCTCTATCATTATCCTGGGTGATGAAGGAAGAAAAGCCACATTGAAAACCTAATCACAACATCATCATCAATATTTAACTCATAAATATTCCCTTCCTTTACTATATTCACCCTCTTTTTTATCTTCATGTCATCCCTTTGTGCTTCCATTATCTTCTTTTGGGTAGATGGTTGCGCAATCATTTGGCCAAGGTAGGATGTATCCCCTGCCCTTATGATTTCTAAATCTATTCATTGCATATCCAAGAAGATAGGGTCTTTATCAATCCATAACCTGGATAAAGTAGCAGGATCTTTTCATCTTATAGAATCAGCTACCTTGTTCGCCTTTCCAGGATGGTAGTAAATAGAGCAATCATAATCCTTGATTATCTCTAACCATCTCCTTTGACTTATGTTGAGTTCCTCTTGTGATAATATGTAATTTAGGATCTTTTGGTCGGTGTATATGTCACACTTCTCACCATAAAGGTAGTTCTGTTAGATTTTGAAGGAAAAAATCACGGCCGCCATCTCTAGATCATGCGTCGGGTAGTTCTTCTCTTGGATCTTCAACTGTCATGAGGCATAGGCTATCAAATTATCATTTTTCATGATTACAAAACCCAAGCCTTTCTTAGAAGCATCACTCTATAACACAAAATGTTCTCCACTTTTTGGTAGTGTGAGTACAGGTGCGGTGATCATAATTCTCTTTAGCTCCTTTAAGTCTCCCTCAAATTCTTCCATCCAGACATACTTTACCCCTTTCCTTGTTATCTTAGTTAGTGAGATTTACAATCATGAGAAGTTTATCACAAAATGTCGGCAGTACCCATCTAATACAAGAAAACTACGAATTTCTATGACACTAGAGGACATGAGCCATTTCTCATTCACCTTTTTTGAAGGATCCACAAAAATTACCTCACTTGTGATCACATGTACCAAGAACATGACTTGATTTATCCAAAAGTCACACATGCTGAAATTGGAATACAACTTCTCTTTTCTCAATGTTTCCAACACTAGTCTGAGATATTATTCATGTTCCACCTTACTCTTGAATTAGATGAGAATATCATCAATAAACACTACCACAATTTTTTGGAGGTAATTTATAAATACACTATACATCAAATCCATAAATATTTTAGGGGAGTTTGTAAGTCTGAAGGGCATCACCAGAAACTCATAGTGGCCATACATTGTACGTATTCCAGTCTTCGGAATATCTTCCTTCTTCACCTTTAGCTGATGATATCCAAAATGAAGATCCAACACTGAGAAGTATTGAGCTCCTCTTAACTGATTGAACAAGTTGTCAATCCTTGAAAGAGGAAAATTATTCTTTATGGTGATCTTGTTGAGTTCCCGATAATCGATACACACCGCATTGTTCCATGTGTCTTCTTCAAAAACAGCACTGGTGAACCCCATAGTGATTCACTAGGGCGTATGAACCCTTTGTCCAAATGCTCTTACAGCTTCTCATTTCACTCATCCAGTTTGATAGGATCCATCCTATAGGGACACATTGAGATAGATGTTTCTCCAGGTATGAGTTCTATTGAGATCTCCACCTCACGATCTGGGGGAATTCTGGGTAACTATTCAGGAAATACATCACTATATTCCCTCACGATGGAAATTTTCATGAGGTTGGAACTTTCCTTCGACTCAACCATTTGGGAGAGGTATTCTTCTTCATAGTGAATCCACACCCAAACTATTGAAGGAGTTTTCAAAGGATATTCATGATCTTACTTGCATTGGTAGAGGATCATGGGATGGTTTGGAATATGAAAAGATATTTCCTTTTCGTGACGGTTGATATGTGTTCTATATAACGAGAGACAATCCAATCCCATTATAGTGTCAAATTCAACCAAGGGAAAAATTAGGAGATTCTATGAATTTTTTTCCCACATACACAAATAGGAGAAGAGTAAGACACTTGGGTTGCATTTATTGCACCACTTGCTATTTTTATTGAATTCTCTACTTCAAGGTTCGGGGATTTGATTCTATAGTTTTATAAATCTTGCAAGATATAATGGAATTCATAGAACCAGATTCAAATAATAATTTTTCCATTATTGAGTGAATATGAAGTTTACCTAGTAAAAATTAATTATCTTGATCTACTTATTTAGTAGTGAAGGCATAATCCTTCCTCTGTTCCTTTGGATTCGGTGGCTGCTAACACTCATTACCCTCAAGAACTTGAGGATTAGTGCACTAGCTTTTATAGTGCCCTTGCTCCCTAAATTTGTATCATTGAACCATGAGAAGTTCTCTTCTTTATTCGACCACATTATCCTTCCTTTTTTTGTCCTTTTGACACTCTTGAGCTTGGTGTCCTTCTTTCGCACACTTGATGCATTTCCCCATCCCTTTGAGATAGTTCCCCAACTTTTCATTAGATCCACAAGATTTAAACTAAATATGCAGTTTATTATCACGATAGCCATGGGACCATTCCAAAACTCCATGTCCACATTGAGAGAACATCGAACAACTTCTTCATAACTCCCAAAGTCTTGAATTGCAAGAGCCTTTATAAGCTATGGTTTTAATCCACTACAGAATCTATCAAATTTTCTATCATTGTTGATAACCAAAACTCGAAGCGTACCTTTTAGGCCTTGTGAGATTTGCTTCATAGGCTGTGATAGATTCTCCTTCTTTTTTCATGAGATCAATGACTACTCTCTCTATCTTAGTATGATGAGTTCGTTGGAAATACTTATTGAGAAACATTATCCTAAAGCCTTCCCATTCCATCTCTCCAATTTCCTCCCTTGGCATGGTGTTTTTAATCAATGCCAACCATTTATCAGCCTCTCCATCTAGATGATAAAATAATATATTTAACTTCTCCATCTCCGAACAATGAAGCACATAAATGATATTCTCTATGGAGTTGAACCACTGTTCCACACCAAGTGAATCAGAAGATCCACTAAATATCGGTGGTCATTGCAGCATAAAACATTTGATGGCCAGTTGCACCCTCTTTGGTGAAGGAGGGAATTACCCATTATTATTGTTATTGTTCATAACCTGAGATAGTTCGGTAAGCATCTCCACAATGTTTCTAAACTCCACATCCCAAATCATTTGGGATGTCGTTCGGGCAATCACTGCATTGGCCCTCACACATGTTGTTGGCCCGGTTTCTCCTGGTTCCCACCATTTTCTATAATAAAAAATTATACAACCAAACATAAGTCAAAAAGTTATGAAAAACATATTCATTTAAACCATTTATATAAAAATCATAATGTAGGGGATCCCTATGTAAATATTCTCATGTTCTTATTTTCACTTTGTCTCATACTAGATTTTTCCCATAGGGTTCACTATTCCGAAATCCCAAATTAACTAAACGTTGCCTCTGATACCAACTATAACAACACATCTTTTTCTTATATTAATTTTGCATAATTTTAAAGATAAAAATATTAATAGTATTACACATAAATGACCAAATGGTTTAGTGTCTTGGGAAATCTAAGACCATACATAACAAATACAACATCGAGCATAAACTTTTTTTTATTTCTTCTTCTCTAGATTCTTATTGGCACTTAACCCCACCTCAGTACATGTAGTCACATGAGGATATACATCAAAAGGGGTGAGATAAAATCCCATTAAGAGTATAAGAAAAATATAACAATGGGTGAGCCTAATCACAAAATAGTCAAAATATCATGAACATAAGGGGAATTATAAATATAAAACTTGAAATGTGGAAATAAAAAAATGTAACATCATGTCGTAGTGGTTAACAACAACATATAATTGTGAACAAAGATAGCATCTTTTTCACACATAATTTCACATTTACTCATGAGATTCATCACTTTACCTAGTTCATTGGATCTTTGTATAATTCAGGGCACACCCATCACATTGAAACATTCATATTTCACTACATAATTCTGGGTGCACCCGTCACATCATAAAATTATCATTTATCATGCATTCCACAACAAATATATATAAAAAATGAACCAAAATAACCCATGAAAAGTAATGGGTTTCATCAAAAAAGAAAACATTCATAAACATTGGGTTTCAAAAAGAAATATGGAATAACATACATGTTATAGGAACCGCCAACCTTAAATGAGAAGTAAAATGTGTGTTCTTAAAAGAAGAGTTCTTTTGGAAAACGTTTAGTTTGAAATAAACAATGGTGAAAAACATTTATATACCTGAAAATGAAATAAAATTATGAACACATAATTTTTAAGGAGTAATCATATAATAATGGTTTGAAAGAGGGAGAACCCGAAGGATGAGAATTGGGTTTGAGATTTTCCTTTACCTTGTATCAGAATGGTTCCTTCTCTTTAATTTCCTGTATAGTGACATTATATTAATTAATTAGAAATAAAATAACCATTTATAGATTAATAGGGTCATTATTTTTTCATTATGTCATTTATGGCCATTTTTATGAGTTATATGGTTTAAAAAAAATTGTTCGGGAATGTTCATTTTTATGGTTTTCTTGAGTGGTTCACTCGTATTCTTAAATGAATGTTTTTGTAGAAAATTGATACACATCCCAAAATTATATTAAATTCTATTAATTATATTCCAAGATTTTTAATGATCTTATAATTTATTATATTATATATGATTTGGAGGAATCATTATAAAATAATTAAATGATGATTGTTTGAGTTAAATTGGGCGGTTTTTCGATCATAATGAACATATTTTATCACTTAGTAATATGTACATAAGTTAGTTATAGAACTTCCAATAGAACATAATTCATATAAAATATTATGTTTCAACCATAAAAATGGTTTCATGACCAGATTCTAATGTTGAAATGGAAGAATAAAACATGTTGTTCTTGAAGGTGATAAATTAACACCTCACGAACAACATTGATTTTTAATAAAAGAAAAGAATAGGAGAATGGAGTTGGATGATATAATATCCCATTAGTATCATAAAATCATATTCTATGTATGATACTAGAGTTCTTATACCATTTATATAAAGATACGTAGGGATAGAATAAGAGAAGAACATGAAATTGAAAGGAATTTAAAGGAAAAGAAGGAGAGAAATTACCTCTTGAATCCTCCTATTGAGATCCTCCTTAAGGGGCCTATGAATCGTCTTTTGATGAGACGAGAAGCTCTTGGACTAGTGGAAGGGGATAGTGAAGATGTTTTTGTAGAGTTTATACAAGGCTTCAAGCATGAGAGGTGTGTGGAAATGAGGGTGTGAAGGGAGGTATGTATAGTGGTGGGGAGAGGGGTTTCATTAATATAAAATTCATTAGTTTATTAATTTCCCCTAACCCACAGAATAGTGAGTCTTAACTGACCAATAATAGTAAATAGGTCATGTGAGTTTGATATTTGGGTGCTTAAATCACTTGTGATGTCAGGAATAGTTTGTTTAAATTATAATGTATTTATACGGTAAATTAAGGTATTTTACAGTTCACCAAAAATTAAAGTACTTCAGAAAAATCCTAAAAATTTACCCCAACAATTTTCAACATGTAGAATCCAAAAATGAAATCCATTTTTCAAAAATAAATTTCTGTATATGATTTATTCAATATTTAAAATAAAAATTTACTTGAAAAATAATGTTTTTAAAATTAAAACTAATTTTATAATGCTTTCAAAAATTACGTAGGGTCATATAAAATTATCAAAAAACAATAACACATAGATTTTTTAATTTATGAAAACATTTTATGAAAGTTCATTTTCTTTAAAATTAATTAATTAAATATAATTAATTATTTATGACATACAAAAATACCAAAACGTTTTCTATAGTCAAATTGTCACTTTCTAAGATTACTAAATTTTATTTTATTATTGAAGGGTAAGGTTACTCTAATTTTGAAAGATTTAATATTCATAAGGGTCATACTACTATTCATAAGGGTAGGTAACTATTCATAAGGGTAGGTTACTATTCACTAAAAATTATGTTTCTCTTATTGGACCCCAAATAACATACTGATTGAAACCATGTATGTTAGATTTTCAAAATTCCTATCACAGAAGTGACAAACTTATGTTTAATGGTCACTTAACACTTAGTAGTTCAAAACCTAATTTTTGGTGAATAATATCCTACCCTTATGAATAGTAACCTACCCTTAAGAATAGTAGTATGACCCTTATGAATTGTAAATCGTCCAAAATAACAGTAACCATACCCATCAATAATTAAATAAAATTTAGGCATCATAGAAAGTGACAATTTGACTATAGAAAACGCTTTGGTATTTTTGTAAGTCATAAATAATTAATTAATTTCAGAGAAAATTTAATTTTTTAAAATGTGTTCATAAATTAACAAATCTATGTCTTCTAGTTTTTAGATAATTTTATAAGACCCTGTGTAATTTTTAAAGCATTATAAAATTAGTTTTAATTTTAAAAACTTTATTTTTCCAGTAAATTATGATTTTAATTAAATATTAAAGGAATACAATTTAGAAAATTATTTTTTATAATGTATTTCATTTTTGGATTTTAGACATCAAAAAATGGTCTAGGAACATTTTTTGGATTTTTCTGAAATAGTTGAATTTTTTGTGAATAGAAAAATACATTAATTGCACTCTTGAGCATGGTGTCCTTATTTACCACACTTAATGAATTTCTCCATCCCTTTGAGGCAGTTTCCAGGGTGAAACTTCCCACATTTTTGGCATGTGGGTCGTTGAGTTTTCTTCCCACCTTTTTCATTAGATCCACTAGCTTGAAACTCCATATTTCATTTCCTATCACCATAGCCAGGGGGCCATTCTCCAAACTTCATCTCCACTTAGAGAGCACACTCAACAACTTCTTCATAACTCCAAAAGTCCCAAATTTCAAGATCCTTTTGAAGGTGTGTTTTTAATCCACTAACGAATCTATCAATAATTCTATCATTGTTGATAAAAAAACCCGAAGTGAACCATTAAAGCCTTGTCGAATTCACTTCATTGGTTGGGATAAATTCTATCTCTTTTTGAATGAGCTCTATAAATTATCTCTCTATCTTCATACGAAGACTTCATGGGAAATACTTATTAAAAAAGAATTTCTTAAAGTCTTTCCATTTCATCTCTTCAATTTCTTCCCTTGTCTTGGTGTTTTTATCAAAGCCCACCATTGATCATCCTCTCCATCTAGATGATAAACGATTAGAGTCAACTTCTCCATCTCATAACAGTGAAGCACAAAAAAATCTTCTCCATGGAGTTTACCCACTGTTCTTTAACTAGTGGATCAAAAGATCCACTAAACATTGGTGGTCATTGCTACATAAAACAATCGATATCCAGTTTCTCCCTCATTGGTGAAGGGGGTCGTTCGACATTATCATGGTTATTTTTTATAACCTGAGATAGTTGGGTAAGCCACGCCATGATGTTCTTAACTCCAGCTCCCAAATCATTGGGGATGTTATTCAGGCAATCATTGCATTGACCCTCACGCGATGTTTTGGCCTTTTTTCTCTTGGATCCCACGATTTTATAAAATTGAAATGTTTAGAACAAAACATAAGTCAAAAATTCACAAATAACTTATTCATTTATACAATTTATAGTAAAATCATAACACAGGGGATCCCTATGTAATGATTCTTGTGTGCATATTTGTACTTAGTCTCATGCTACAGGTTTTCTCTAGGGTTCACTAATCCTAATTCCCAAATTAACTAAACCCTGCCTCTGATACCAACTATAACGTCCCAACCATTTCATACATTACTATTACATAATTTTAAAGATAAACAACATAATATTATTACACATAGTGTATCCAAAGGTTTTTTGTCTTGGGAAAACTAGGACCATACATAACTAATCAAACTTCGAGCATAAACTTTTTTTATTTCTTCTTCTCTAGCTTCTTATTGGCACAAGACCCATCCTTAGTACATGTATTCACTTGGAGATATACATCAAAATGGGTGAGCTAAAATCACAATAAGAGGATAAGAACAGTATAAAAATGGGTGAACAGAATCATAACATAGGAAAAAGATCATGAACATAATAGGAAGCATAAATATACAACTTGAAATGTGGAAATGCATAAAAATGTAACATCATGCCTTAGTGGTTAACTACCACACATAATTGTGAAAAAAGAGAGAATCTTGGTCACATAGAATTTCAAATTAACTCTTGAGATTCATCACAATACCCAATGCATAGGAGCACTGCATAATTCCTGGTGCACCTGTCACATTGAAACATTCATATTGCACTATATAATTCTAGGCGCACCCATCACATCATAACATTATCATTTATCATGCATGTCACAATGAACATTTATCAATAATGATCATAACTAAACCATGCAAAGGAATGGGTTTCATCTCATATGAAGACATTCATAAACATTAGGTTCCCAAAAGAAATAGGGAATAACATACATTATTCAAGAACCATCAACATTGAATGAAAAGTAAAAGGTGTGTTCATAAAATAAGTGTTATTTTGAAAGAAAATTTGTTTGACATAAAAAGTAGTGAAAAACATTTATATCCCAGAAAAGGAATGAAAATTATGAACAAATGATTTTTAAGGATTAATCATATCAAAAAAAGGATTGAAAGAGGGAGAACCCGAAGAATGAAAATTCTGTTTGAGATTTTCCACTAACCATGTATTCGAACGCTATTACATAATTTTAAAGATGAAAATCATTATTTTATTACACATATAGGATACAAAGGTTTAGTGTCTTGGGAAAACTAGGACCATACATATCAAATACAACGTCGAGCATAATTTATTTATTTGTTCTTCTCTAGATTCTTATTGGCACTTGACCACTCCTTAGTACATGTAGTCACTTGATGATATACATCAAAATTTGTGAGCTAAAATCCCAGTAAGAGGATAATTACAATTAAAAAAGGGGTGAGCATAATCATAACATAGGAAAAAGATTATGAACATAAGAGGAAGCCAAAATATAAGACTTGAAATGTGGCAATGCATAAAAATGTAACATCATGTCTTAGTGGTTAACTACCACACATAATTATGAAAAAATATAGAATCTTGTTCACACATAATTTCACATTAACTCATGATATTCATCAGTTTACTAACTGAATTAGATCACTGTATAATTCTAGGTGCACCCATCACATTGAAACATTCATATTGCGCTCTATAATTCCAGGAGCGCCCGTCACATCATAAGAATATCATTTATCATACATGCCACAATGAACATATATAAAAAATGATCATAGATAACCCATGAAAATGGATGGGTTTCATCTCATAATAACACATTCATAAACATTGGGTTCTCAAAAGAAATAAGGACTAACTTACATAATTCAAGAACCGTCAACAATAAATGAGAAGTAAAAGGTGTGTTCTTAAAAGAAGAGTTCTTTTGGAAATTTTTTTTTAACATAATAAATAGTGAAAAACACGTATATCCCAAAAACATAAATACAGTTATTACCAAATTATTTTAATGGTGTAATCATATCTATAAATGGAGTAAAAGAGGGAGAACCTGAAGGATCAAAATTGGGTTTGAGATTTTCTCCTTACCCTGTATCTGAACGCTTTATTCACTTTAATGTCCAATATAATGACATTATATTCATTAAATAGAAATTCCAGAACCTTTTATACATGAATAGGGTTCATTATGGTTTCATTATTTAATTTTATGTTCCTTTTGATGAGTTATAGGATCTAAAAACATTTTTCGGGAATGTTCATTTTTATGGTTCTCTTGAGTGGTTCACTCGTATTCTTAATATAAAGTTTTTTTAGAAAATTGTTAAAAATAAAAAAATGATATTACATGTTATTAATTATAATCCATGTATTTAAATGATATTATAATTTATTATATTATATAACGTGTGGTGGAATCATTAGAAAAGATTTAAATTATGATTGTTTGAGTTAAATTGGGAGGTTTTTCGACCACAATGAACTTATTTTATCACATAGTAATTTGTACATAATTAGTTCCAAATCATTAAATAGAACATAATACATAATACATATTCTGTTTCAGCTATATAAAATGTTTCATGACTATATTTGAAGGTTGAAATAGAAGAAGGAAACTTGTCGTTCTTGAAGGTGATAAATTAACACCTCACGAACAACGTTCTATTTAATAAATTAAAAGAATAGGAGAAGGGGGTTGGATGATATAATATACAATTAGTATCATAAAATTATAGTATATGTTTGATACTGGAGTTACCATAACATTTGGATGACCATAAGTAGGGAGTGAATAAGAGAAGAACTTGAAATTGAAATGAATTTAAATTAAAAGAAGGAGAGACATTACCTCTTGAATCCTCCTCCTGAGATCCTCCTTAAGGGGCCTATTATTGGACTTTTTATGAGACCCGAAGCATTTGGACATGGGGTAGGGGCTAGGTCAGATTTTTGGGAAGAGTTTAAACAAGGCTTCAATCTTTAGAGGAGTGAGGAAATGAGGGTTAGAAGGGTGGTATTTATAGTGGAGGGGAGAGGGGTTTCCTTGATATAAAATTCATTGGTTTATTAATTTCCCCTAAGACAAGGAATAGTGAGTCTTAAATGACCAAGAATAGTAAATAGGGAATGTGAGTTCGTGATTTTGGTGCTTACATCACTTGTGATATCCAGAATAGTGCGTTTATATTATAATGTATTTATACGAAAAATTAATGGATTTTACTATTCACTAAAAATTCAATTATTTTAGCAAAATCACTCAAATTTACCCCAAACATTTTTTGACGTGTAGAATAAAAAAATTGAATCCATTTTTCAATAATTATTTTCTAAATATTATTAATTTAATATTTAATTAAAATCATAATTTACTTGAAAAATATTGTTTTTAAAATTAATACTGATTTTATAATGCTTTCAAGAATTACGTAGGGTCTTATAAAACTATCGAAAAACTAGAAGCCATTTAATTCTTAATTTATGAACACATTTTAAGAAAATAGTTTTTCTTTTAAATTAATTAATTAATTGTAATTAATTATGTATGACTTAGAAAAATACCCAAACGTTTTTATAGTGAAATTGTCACTTTCTAAGATGCCTAAATTTTATTTAATTATTCAGGGGTAAGGTAACTCTTATTTTGGACGATTTACTATTCATAAGGATCTTACTACTATTCATAAGGGTAGGTTACTATTCATAAGGGTAGGTTGCTATTCACAAAAATTATGTTTTTCTTATTGGACCCCAAATAAAATATTGATTGCAACTATGTATGTAAGATTTTCGAAATTCCCAACACAGAAGTGAAAAAATTATTTTTCAATGTCACTAAGCACTTAGTATTTCGTTATGTTGTGTTTTCATGTGATTTAATGAAATATTTATATGAAGGGAATTTCCATTGAAAGAAGGGTTTTAAAATAAACTACTCAACCCATGATATATATATATATATGGATGAAGTTGTTATTATCATGTTTATAATTTTATCATTGAATTATTGTCATATTTCTAAAAATGTGAATGACATGTTGACGAGTTATTTTAAATTTTGCACCTCTATATAGTCATGACCATGTGATTGTGCACATCATCGACAATCATTGTATTATAAAAACCTTATGGTTTCAATTTTAAGCTATAATTCTAAAAAACAAGTACATGGATATCGTTGAACATATTTTATTTTCAATGCTTCCTTTATAATTTTTCTAATCAATTATTACGATCAATTGTGGAGAATGTATTTCACGGAAAAAGGATTAAACATTTGGATGGACCATGCAAAGCCTATGTGGTGGATGCTTTGGTTGTAACCAAACTTGAAAGTGATGCAACGGAAGATCATGTATGGAGATAAATGTAATTAAATAAATAAATATATATATATATATAATTATGAATGTGAATTTTTAAGCTCTGACATCTTTTCAAAATAGAAATATCCTGTGAAAATATATACATAACTAATGCAAGATTGAGATGTTTTTAGAAAATCTGGACTTGATCGTTGTAAATATGGAAGGTCATTGGGGGGTGAACCCATCCATTGCTAATTGGTTAGGCCCAAACAGCCTTCAACGATTCATGTGACCCCAGAAATAGCGTTCCGATTTCAGAAGCTTGCGTACTGTATTTCATAAAACACTTGATTATGTTTAAATAAAATTTGAACGTAAGAATTTTCTAAAATGGCCTAGTATTTTAATCCATATGTAATTTCAAATAGTATTTTAAAAATTTTATTTTTTTATGTATTTCGTAAATTATTTTCAATGAATTTTTAAAAACGGATTAATTTATGTTTTTTAAACTCTTTACTGAGCATTGTTTTGTGATCACCCCTTTGTTTTAAATGATTTTTCACATGAATAGTAGAATTTCCAAAGTTGTTCGCTTCACTTACAAAGTCCATGCACACCGTGTTTTTGTTCATTTTATTTTATTTTGTTGCAACTCTGATAATTTTTATTATTGTCTCTACTTTACAGAACCTAGACTGGTAAAAGGTGCTATGTTATCTATTGTTTAAGGATGATACCTTATAATTAGAGCCAAACTTTTCTTACATTAATATTACATAATTTTAAAGATAAAAAACTTAATAGTATTACACATAGAGGATCCAAGGGTTTAGTGTCTTGGGAAAACTAGGACCATTCATAACAAATACAACATCGAGCATAATTTTTTTATTTCTTCTTCAATAGATTCTTATTGTCACTTGACCGATCCTCAGTACATGTAGTCACCTGAGGATATACATCAAAATGGGTGAGCTAAAATACCAATAATATGATAATAATAGTATAAAAATGGGTGAGAATAATCATAACATAGGCAAAAGATCATGAACATAAGAGGAAGCATAAATATAAGACATGAAATGCGGAAAAGCATAAAAATGAAACATCATGTATTAGTGTTTACCTACCAGTCATAATTATAAACAAATCTAGAATATTTTTAACACATAATTTTACATTAACTCATGAGATTAATCACTTTAACCAATGCATTGGAGTGTTGTATAATTCTTGTCGCACTCGTCACATTGAAACACTCATATTGCGCTATATAATTCTGGGCGCACTCGTCACATCAAAACATTATCATTTATCATGCATGGCATAATGAACATATATAAAAAGTGATCATAACTAACCCATGAAAAGTGTTGGGTTTCCCCTCATAAGAAAACATTCATAAACAATTGGTTCCCAAAAGAAATAGGGAATAACATACAACATTCAAGAACCGTCAACATTGAATGAGAAGTAAAAGGTTTGTTCTTAAAAGAAGAGTTATTTTGGAAAACATTTTGTTTGACATAAACACCAGTGAAAAACATGTATATTCATGAAAAGGAAAGTAAATTATGATAAAATGATTTTTATGTAGTAATCATATCAAAACAAGGTGTGAATGGGGGAGAACCCGAAGGATGAAATTTGGGTTCAAGATTTTCCCCTTACCTTGTATCCAAACGCTTCCTTCTCTCTAATATACCATATAATGACATTATTTTCATTAATTAGAAATTCCAGAACCTTTTATACATGAATAAGGTTCATTCTGGTCTCATTGTGTCATTTTATGGGCCTTTTTAGTAGTTATAGGGTTTAAAACATTGTTCGAGACTATTCATTTTTATGGTTTTCTTGAGTGGTTCACTTGTATTCTTAAATGAATGTTTGTGTAGAACATGGATAAACATCCAGAAATGATATTAAATGTTTTTAATTATATTTAAGGAGTTTAAATGATCTTATTATTGTTTATATTATATACCATGTGGTTGAATCATTAGAAAAGAATAAAATGATGATTGTTTGAGTTAAATTGGCCGGTTCTTCGATTATAATGAACTTATTTTATCACATAGTAATATGTACATGAGTTAGTTACAGAACATTAAATAGAACATAATACATATAACATATTATGTTGCAACCATAAAAATGGTTTCATTACCAGATTTGAAGGATGAAATTGAAGAATAAAACATGTCATTCTTGAAGGTGATAAATTAATACCTCACGAACAACGTTCTATTTGATTAAATAACAGAAGATGAGAAGGGTGTTGGATGATATAATATCCCATTATTATCAAAACATTCTATTATATTTATTATAATTTATTTACCATTCCATTTTGATAAAGATAGGTATGAAGATTATAAGAGAAGAACATGGAATTGAATGGAATTTAAAAGAAAAGAAGGAGATAAATTACCTCTTGAATCATCCTCTTGAGATCCTCCTTAAGAAGCCTAAGCATTGTCTTTTCATGGAACAAGAATTTCATGGATGTGGGGGGAAGGGCTAGAAAAGATGTTTGGGTATAGATTTTACAAGGCTTCAAGCTTTATAGGTGTGTGGAAATAAGGGTGTGAAGGGTGGTATTTATAGTGTAGGGGAGAGGGGTTTCCTTAATATAAAATTAATTAGTTTATTAATTTCCCCTAAGACAAGAAATACTGAGTCTTCAATGACCAAAAATATTAAAAAGAGAGTGTGAGTTCGAGATATGGGTTCTTATATCAATTTTTATGTCAAAAATAGTGGTTTTAAACTATAATGTATTTATAAGGTAAATTAATTTATTTTACTATTCAAAAAAAAATTCATGGATTTCAAAAAAATCCTAAAAATTTACCCCAACCAGTTTTTGACGTGTATAATCCAAAAATTAAATCCTTTTTTCTGAAAAAATGATTATGAATGTGTTCTTATGAGTTGAAACCGATTCCTTTTCATGGGATAGTTATGATCATTTTTTATATATGATCATTTTGGAAGGCATGCTAAATGATAATGTTATCCGGTGACGGGTGCGGCAGGAATTATAAAGCGCAATATGATTGTTTCAATGTGATGGGTGCAACAGGTATTATAAAGTGCTCCAATGAATTGGGTAAAGTGAGGAATCTCAGGAGTTAATATGAGATTATGTGTGAACAATATTCTAGCATTGTTCACAATATTGTGTGGTAGTTAACCACTAAGACGTTATGTTACATTTTTAGGCATTGCAACATTTCAAGTATTATATTTATGATACCCCTTATGTTCATGATCTTTTTCCTATGTTATGATTATTCTCACCCATTTTTAAATTTCTACTTTCCTCTTACCGGGATTTCATATCACCCCTTTTTATGTATATCCTTAGGGGACTACATGTACTGAGGAGGGGTCAAGTTCCAATAATAAGCTAAATGAGAATAAATAAAAAATGATTATGTTCGATGTTGTATTTGTTATGTATGGTACGAGTGTTCCCAGGACACTGAACCTTTCTATCTTTTCTGTATAATACTATTATGTTTTTTATCTTTTAAATTATTTAATAGTAATGTATGAAAAGGCTGGGTCATTATAGTTTGGGATTTTTCTGAAATAGTTGAATTTTTGTTGAATAGTAAAATACATTAATTTACCATATAAATACATTGTAATTTCAGAAAACTATTCCTGACATCACAAGTGATGTAAGCACTCAAATATCTAACTCACATTCCTTATTTACTATTCTTGGTCGTTGAAGACTCACTATTCCTAGTCTTAGTGGAAATTAATAAACTAATGAATTTTATATTAAGGAAACCCCTCTCCCATCCAATATAAAGACAACCTTTTACACCCTCAATTCCCCACACCTATCATGCTTGAAGCCTTAACTAAACTCTACCCAAAAACCTTCCCTATCCCCTCCCCCATGTCCATGATCATCTGGTCTCATCAAAAGTGCAATCTTAGGCCCCTTATGGTGGATCTCAAAAGGAGGATTCAAGAGGTAATTTCTCTCCTTATTTTCCTTTAAATTCCATTCAATTTAAAGTACTTATATTATTCTCTCCCTACCTATCATCATCAAAATTATATGGTAACTCCAGAATCATACATATAATGTAATTATATAATACTAATGGTATATTATATCATCCCACCCCCTTCTCATATTCTTTTATTTTAGTAAAGAGAATGTTGTTCGTGAGGTGTTAATTTATCAACTTCAAGAACGACATGTTTTCTTCTTAAATTTAAAAAATCAAATATTGTCATGAAACCAATTTTATTGTTGAAATAGAATATTTTATATGTATTATGTTGTATTTAATGTTCTTGAACTAACTTATGTACATATTACTATGTGATAAAATAATATCATTGTGATAAAAAAACCGCCCAATTTAACTCAAACACTCATCATTTAATTCTTTTCCAATGATTCCTCCACATGGTATATAATATAATCAATTATATGATAATTTAGACTAATGGAATATAATAAATAAAATTTAATATAATTTATGGATGTTTATCCATGTTCTAAAAAATCTTTCATTTAATTATACGAGTGAACCACTCAAGAAAACCAAAAAAACAAACATTCCTGAACAATGTTTTTAAACCCTATAACTCATCAAAAGGCCCATAAAATGACATAATGAAACCATAATGAAACAAAATCACCTATAAAAGTTTATGTAATTTCTAATTAATTAATATAATGTCATTATACATGACATTAAAGAGAATTAAGTGTTTGGAAACAAGGTCAGGGGAAAATCTCGAACACAATTTTCATCCTTTGGGTTATCCCTCTTTCACACCTTTTTTATTTGATTACTCTTTAAAAATCATTTGTTCATAATAGTTTTTCCTTTTCTAGGATATACATGTTTGTCACTATAGTTTATGTCAAACAAAATATTTTCAAAAATAACACTTTTTTTAAAAACACACCTTTTTCTTCTCATTCAATGTTGACTATTCTTGAATCTTGTATGTTATTCCCTATTTAATTTGGGAACCCAATGTTTATAATTGTGCTCTTATGAGATGAAAACCATTCCTTTTCCTGGGTTAGTGATGATCCTTTTTTATATATGTTCATTTTTTCATGCATGATAAATGATAATGTTATGATGTGATGGGTGCGCCTGGAATTATATAGCGCAAAATCAATTTTTCAATGTGACTGGTGCACCCAAAATTATACAGCACTCCATTTCATTGGGTAAAGTGATGAATATCATGAGTTAATATGAAATTACGTGTGAAAATGATGATGTATTTGATCACAATTATGATGCTTACCCAAATATCTTGGGTTATGAACAATGAAAATAATAATGATGAATGTCCTCCTTCACCAAAGTGGGAGATACTGGCTACCGAATGATTTATGCGATAACACCCATTGATGATTAGTGGATCTTCTGATCCACTAGTTTTGGAACTGTGGGTCAAATCCATGCTGATTATCTTTTCTGTTCTTCACCGTTTGGAGATGGATAAGGTGAGTATATCCGTTTATCATCTAGATGGAGAGGCAGATCAATTGTGGGATTTGATTAAGAACACCATGACAAGGGAGGAAATTCAAGAGATGGAATGGGAAGACTTTAAGATAATGTTTCTTAATAATTATTTCACACGAACTCTTCATATGAAGATGGAGAAAGAATTCATAGACCTCAAGAAAAAATAAGGAGAATCTGCCACAACCTATGAAGCGAATTTGACAAGGATTTCAAGGTAAACTTCAGGTTTTGGTATCAATAATGATAGAAAAATTGATAGATTTTTTATTGGATCAAAACCACACTTTCAAAAGGCTATTTCAATTAGAGACATTGGGAGTTACGAAGAAGTTTTTTGGTGTGCTCTCAACGTGGAGATGGAGATTGGAGAATGGTCCCATGGATATAGTGGTAAGAAACGAAAGATGAAGTTTCAAGATGGTGGATCTAATGAGAAAGGTGGGAGGAAAAATCAATGACCCACATGACAAAAATGTGGAAAGTTGCACCATGGGAACTGCCTCAAAGGGATGGGGAAATGATTCAATTTTGGGAAAGGACACCATGCTCAATAATGTCGAAACGAAATAAAATAGAAGGAGAATGTGGTGGAATAAAGGAGAGAAACGCTCATGGTTCAATGCTACAGCTGCAGGGAGCTAGCATACTATGCAAGCCAGGGCACCAGACCTCATGTTCTCGAGGGTAATCAGCGTCAGCAGCCACCAATGACAAAGGAACAAGGGAAGGCTAATTCCATAACTACTACAAAAGTGGAGAAAGATAATGAATTAGTACAAGGCGCACTTAAAATTCACCCAAGAATTGAAAAAGTCTTATTTGTTTCTAGTTCTACGATTTCCTTTATATCTTGCATGTTTTCTATAATTAATGAATAGAATCCCTAAAACCTTGAATTAGAGATATCTATAAAAACACCAAGTGGAGAAATCATTGCAACCTATGTGTTTTACTCTTCACCTATTGGCATATGTGGAAAGAGTCTTCCAACAAATCTCATAATTCTTCCCTTGGTGGAATTAAATGCTATAATGGGAATGGATTGGCTCTTTTTATATATAGCACTTATCAACTGGCGAGAAAAGGAAATATCTTTTCATATTCCAAACCATCCCATGGTCCTCTAGAAATGCAAGGAAGATCATGTATCTCCTTTTAAAAATCCATCAATGGTGTTGATGTTGATTATCTATGAAGAGACATACCATTCCCGAATGGTTGAGTCAACGGAAAGTGCCAACCTTTCAGAAATTCCCATTGTGAGGGAGTAAGGTGATGTATTTTCTGAAGAGTTACCCGGAATTCCCCCAGATCATGAGATAATGTTCTCAATAGAACTCATACCCAGAGCTATTGCTATCTCAAAGTGTCTTTATGGGATGGCTCCTATCGAACTAAAGGAGTTAAAGAAGTTGCATGAAGATCATTTTGACAAAGGGTGCATATGCCCTAGTGCATCACCTTGGGGTGCACCAATGCTCTTTGTAAAGATAACAGATGGAACAATGCGGCTGTGTATTATTTGGTGTCCAGTAAGAAAAACATATTTTTTGGTGAATAGTAGGATACCCTTATGAACAGAAACCTACCCATATGAATAGTAGCATGAACCTTATGAATAGTAAATATTCCAACAAAAGAGTAACCTTACCCATTTATTATTAAATAAAATTTAGGAATCTTAGGAAGTGACAATTTGACTATAGAAAACATTTTGGTATTTTTTAATGTCATAAATATTTAATTATAATTAATTAATTAATTTAATAGAAAATGTATGTTATTAAAATGTGTTCATAAATTAACAAATCTATTTCTCCTAGTTTTTAGATAATTTTATAAGACACTATGTAATTTTTGAAATCATTATAAAATCAATTTTCATTTTAAAAACTGTATTTTTCAAGTAAATCAGAATTTTAATTAAATATTAAATTTATCATATTTAGAAAACTATTTTTGAAATATTTAATTAATTTTTAGATACTACATGTTGAAAAATGGGTTGAGTAAGGTTTTGGGATTTTTCTGAAATGCATGACTTTGGGGAATAGTAAATTACATTAATTTCCCATATAAATACATTATAATTTAAACCCATCATTCCAGAAATCAGAAGTGATGTAAGCACCCAAATCTCGAACACAAATTCCCTGTTTACTATTCTCGTTCATTGAAGACTCACTATTCCTTGTCATATGGTAAATTAATAAACTAATGAATTTTATATTTAGAAAACCCCTCTCCCCTCCACAATAAATACCACCCTTCACACCCTCATTTCCTCACACCTCTTAAGTATGAAGACTTGTCTAAACTCTACCAAAAAATATTTCCAAGACGCTTCCCCACATCCAAGAGATTCTGGACTCATCAAAAGACCAATATTACGCCCCTTAAGTAGGATCTCAAGAGGAGGATTCAATAGGTAATTTCTCTCCGTCTTTTACTTTAATTTCCCTTCAATTCCAAGTTCTTCTCATATTATCTCCCTAACTATCTTCATCCAAATGGTATGGTAACTCTAGTTTCATACATATACTATATGTTTTTGATACTAATTGGATATTACATCATCCAACCCCTTCTCATCTTCTTTTTTTATTTAAGTGAATGTTGTTCGTGAGGTGTTAATTTTTCACCTTCAAGAACGGCATGTTTACTTCTTCCATTTCAACCTTCAAATCATTTCATTAAATCATTTGTATGGTTGAAACAGAATATGTTATATGTATTATGTTCTATTTAATGTTCTGGAACTAACTTATGGACATATTACAAAGTGATAAAATAAGTCCATTGTGATCGAAAAACCACCCATTTTAACTCTAAAAATCATCATTTAATTCTTTTCTAATGATTCCTCAACATGGAATGTAATATAATCAATTATAAGATCATTTATACTACTGGAATATAATTAATAACATGGAATATGATTTCTGGATGTTTATCCATGTTCTACTCAAATGGGGTGAGCTAAAATCCCAGTAATATTATAAGAACAATATATCAATGGGTGAGCATAATCATAACTTAAGCAAAAGTCATGAACATAAGAGGAAACATAAATATAAGACTTGAAATCTCACAATGCATAAAAATGTAACATCATGTATTAGTGGTTAAGAACCACACATAATTGTGAACAAATCTTGAATCTTGTTTATACGTAATTTCATATTAACTTATGAGATTTATCACTTTATCCAATACATTGGAGTGCTCTATAATTCTGGGCGCACCCGTCACATTGAAGCATTCATATTGCGCTGTATATATTTGGTCACACCCGTCACATCATAACATTATCATTTATCATACATTCCACATTGAATATATATAATAAATAATCATAACTAACCCATGAAAACGAATGGGTTTCATCGGATAAGAACATATTCATAAACATTCGGTTCCCAAAAAATAGGGAACAACATACATGATTCATGAACCGTCAACACTGAATGAGAATTAAAAGGTGTGTTCTTAAAAGAAGAGTTCTTTTGGAAATCATTTTTTGACATAAAAACCGGTAAAAAAACATGTATATCCCATAAAGGGGATGATAATTACAAGGAAAATTATTTTTGAGGAGAAATCATATAAAAAAAAGAGTTAAAGAGGGACAACTTGGAGGATGAATTTTGGGTTCGAGAACTTTCCCTTACCTTGTATCCGAACACTTCCTTCTATTTAATGTCTGGTATAATGACAATATATACATTAATTAGAAATTTTAGAACCTTTTATACATATATAGTGTTCATTCTAGTTTCATTATGTCATTTTATGGGAATTTTGATGAGTTATAGGGTTTAGAAACACTGTTCGGTAATGTCTGTATTTAGGGTTTTCTTGAGTGGTTCACTCATATTCATAAATGAAAGTTTGTGTAGAACATGGTTAAACATCCAGAAATGATATTACATTTTATTAATTATATTGAAAGAGTTTAAATGATCTTATAATTTATTATATTATATACCTTGTGGAGGAATCATTAAAAAATAATTAAATGATGATTGTTTTAGTTAAATTGGGAAGTTTTTCGATCACCATGAACTTATTTTATTTTATCACTTAATAATATGTACATATGTTAGTTCCAAAACACTAAATAGAATATGATACACATAACATATTATGTTTCAACCATAAAAATGGTTTCATGACTAGATTTTAAGGATGAAATGGAAGAAGAAAACATTTCATTGTTGAAGGTGATAATTTAACACCTCACGAACAATGTTTACATTGATAAAATAAAAGAAGAGGAGAAGGGGTGGGATGATATAATATCCCATTAGTATCATAAAATTCTAGAATATGTATTATACTGGAGATACCATACCATTTGGATGAAGATAGGTATGGAGAGAATAAGAGAAGAACATAAAATTGAACGGAATTTCAAGGAAAAGAAGGAGAGATATTCCCTATTGAATCCTCCTCCTGAGATCCTCCTTATTGGGCCTAATCATGGTCTTTTGATGAGACCAATTGATCTTAGACGTGGGGGAGGGGCTAGGGATGATGTTTGGGCAGATTTTAGACAAGGATTAAAGCTTGAGAGGTGTAAGGAAATGAGGGTGTGAAGGGTGGAATTTATAGTGTAGGGGAGAGGGTTTTCCTTAATTTAAAATTCATTAGATTATTAATATCTCCTAAGATAAGGAATAGTGAGTCTCCAATGACCAAGAATATTAGATAGGGCATATGAGTTTGTGATTTGGGTGCTTAAATAACTTGTGATGTCAGGAATAGTGGGTATAAATTATAATGTATTTATATAGTAAATTAATGTATTTTACTATTCATCAATAAATTCAAGTATTTCAGAAAAATCCCAAAAATTTACCCGAAACATTTTTTGACGTAAAAGGTGTGTTAGAGATTTTTCCCTTTACCTTGTATAAGAATGCTTAATTATCTTTAATGTCCAATATAATGAAATTATATTCATTGATTAGAAATTACGGAACATTTTATACAATAATAGATTTTATTCTGGTTTCATTATGTCATTTGATGGACCGTTTTTGGGTAATAGGGTATAAAATCATTGTTTGGGAATGTTCATTTTATGGTTTTCTTGAGTGGTTCACTCGTATTATTAAATGAAAGTTTGTGTAGAACCTGTATAAACATCCAAAAATTATTTTAAATGTTATTAATTATATTCCTGGAGTTTAAATGATCTTATAATTGATTATATTATATACCATGTGGAGGAATCAATAGAAAATAATTAAATGATGATTGTTTGAGTTGGATTGGGTGGTTTTTCGATCACAATGAACTTATTTTATTTTATAACATAGTAATATGTACATATGATACTTACAGAACATTAAATTGAACATAATAAATAAAAAATATTCTGGTTCAACCATAAAAATGGTTTCATGACCATATTTGATGTTTGAAATGGAAGAATAAAACATGTCGTTCTTGAAGGTGATAAATTAACACTTCACGAACAACGTTCTCTTTAATAAAATAAAAGAAGAGGATAATGGTGTTGGATGATATAATATCCCATGGGTATCATAACATTCTAGTTTATGTATTATATGGGAGTTACCATACCATTTTGACGATGATTGGTAGTGATATAATAAGAGAAGAACTTGAAATTTAAAGGAATTTAAAGGAAAAGAAGGAGAGAAATTACCTCTTGAATCCTCCTCTTGAGATCCTACTTAAAGAGATTAATCTTGGTATTTTGATGAGACTAGAAGCTCATGGACTTGGGGGAGGGGATAGAGAAGATTTAAAGGATTCAATCTTCAGAGGTGTGAGGAAATGAGGGTGTGAAGTTTGGTATTTATAGTGGAGAGAAGAAGGGTTTCCTTAATATAAAATTAATTAGTTTATTAATTTCCCCTAAGACAAAGAATAGTGAGTCTTCAAAGACTATGAATAATAAAGAGGGAATGAAATTTCTAGATTTGGGTGCTTATATCACTTGTAATGTCAGGAATAGTGGGTTTAAATTATTATGTATTTATACTGTAAATTAATGTATTTTACTATTCATAAAAAATTCTAGTATTCCAGAAAAATCCAAAAAATTTACCCCAACTATTTATTTATGTGTAGAATCCAAAAATGAAATCAATGTTTAAAAAAAAATTCTAAATATGATTAATTTAATATTTAATTAAAATATTAATTTACTTGAATAATAAAATTTTTAAAATTTAAAAATGAGTTTATAAATATTTCAAAAATTTTGAAGGGTATTAAAAAATATCTATAAACTAGAAGACTTAGATTTGTTAATTTATGACAACATTTTAATAAAATACATTTTCTTTTGAATTAATTAATTACGTATAATTAATTTTTATGACTGACAAAAAATGCCAAAAGGTTTACTGTGGTCAAATTGTCACTTTCTAAGATGCCTAAATTTTATTTAATTATTTAGGGGCAAGGTTAATCTTATTTTGGAAGATTTAATTTTCATAAGGGTCATACTAATACTCATAAGGGCAGGATACTATTCACCAAAAATTATATATGTTCAATTAGATTATAAAAACCATCCTGAACACAACTGTGTATGTCGGATTTTCAAATTTCCAAACACAGAAGTGAAAAACATATGTTTAAAGGTCACTCAGAAATTAGTAGTTCATTATGTTTTGGTTTCATGTGACATATTTATATGAAGGTAATCTCAATTGAAAAAATTTGGGTCATTACATTCTTCCCCCCTTATGAAATTTCTCCGTTGAAATTTTGGTTTACATAAATAGGTGAGGGTAGTTCTCCATCATCGCCTCTTCTGGTTCCCAAGTAACTCTTTCATATTTATGGTTCCTCCACCACACTTTGACATGGTGGGTTTTCTTGTTGCGTTGAACCTTATCTCTCCGATCCAGAATCTTTACTGGCTGATCCTCATAAGATATGTCATCTTCTAGCTATAACACCAATATGTTTAGTACATGTGATGGATCAGTTATGTACTTCCTCAAGAGTGATAACTGAAACAAATCATGATATTGATCCATATTCAGTGTATGTTCCAGCTGATAGGCCATAACTCCTCTATAGTCAAGGATTTCAAAGCATCCAACATATCGTGGGCTTAACGTCCCTTTCTTCCCAAATCGCATGTCTCACCTCCTTGGTGATATTTGAAGGAAGACATTATCTCCAACATTGTACTCCAAGTCTCTTCAACGGTTGTCAGTATAGCTCTTTTTCTGACTCTAAGCTTCATTGATGTGTTTCTGGATGACTTGAACCTTCTCTATCATCTCTTTCACAAGATCAGGTCCAAGTAGCTTTTTTTCTCCAACTTCATCCCAACTGGTCAGAGTTCTACATCGCTTTCCATACAGAGCTTCATATGGAGTCATCTGAATACTCGAGTGGAAGCTGTTGTTGTATGAGAACTCAACCAATGAGAGATGTTGATCCCATCCACCTTTAAATTCAGGAGAGCAGGCTTTTGGAACATCTTTAAGCATCTGAATAGTCCTTTCATATTGAACATCGATTTGGGGGTGATCGGTCATGATAAAATTAAATTCAGTACTCAAAGCATGTTGTAGTCTCCTCCAGAATTTATATGCGAACCTTGGATCATAGTCAGAGACAATTGAGTGTGGAACGCCATGTAGTTTCACCACTTCCTTCACATATATGTTTTCATGTTGATCAAGCAAGAGATCTTCTAGAAAAGTGAGAAAATGGGAAGTCTTGGTGAGTCAATCAACCACAACCAACATCAGATTATTTACCTTCAAATTCTTCCGGTGACCTTTGACAAAGTCTATAGTTACATTTTCCCATTTCCACATGGGTATAGGAAATGACTGCATCATCCGTTTTGACTTTTTTACTCTACTTTATCTTGCTGACACACCATGCACCTTGATATATATTCTGCAATCTCTTTCTTCATGTTATCCCACCAGAAGCGTTCTTGAAGATCATGGTATATCATGGTGCTACCAATATGGATAGAGACTACTGAGCTATGTTCATTTTCAAATATGTCCTTTATCCCGGGTGATGAAGAAACACAAATCCGCATTCCAAACTGAATCACACTATCATCATCGATATGGAACTCTTGAATCTTCACGTCCATTACTGAATGCACCCTCTTTTGTATCTCCATATCATCCCTTTGTGATTCCATAATCTTTTCTTAGATGGATGGTTTCACAATCAATTGGTCAATGTAGGATTTATCCCCTTCACTTGGGATTTCTAAATACATCCTTCGCATATCCAAGAAGATATGGTCTTTCTCAATACGTACCATGTATAGAGTAATAGGTTTTTTTCTACTTATAAAATCAGCTACCTTGTTCACCTTTCTAGGATGGTAGTGAGAAATCATAATCCATGATTATCTCTAACCATATCATCTGATGCATGTTTATCTCTATTTTTGTGAATATAATCTTTAGGCTCTTGTGTCGGTGTATATGTCACAATTCTCACTATAATGGTAGTGGAGCCATATTTTTAAGGAAAAAACCATGGCCTCCAGCTCCAGATCATGATTAGTATAGTTCTTCTCATGGATCTTTAGCTTTCATGAGGCGCATGCTATCATATTATTATTTTTCATGAGTAAACAACCCAATCCTTTCATTGAAGCATCACTCTATTTCACAAAACATTCTGCACTTTTGGGTAGTGTGAGTATAGGTCCAGTGATCAGCCTTCTCTTTAACTCCTTGATTCTTCCCTCACATTCTTCCATCCAGACATACATTACCCATTTCGTTGTTAACTTAGTTAGCTAGCTATACAATAATGATAATATTCTCACAAAACATTGGTAGTACCAAGATAATCCAAGAAAACTATGCATTTCTATGACACAAGAGGGCCAGGTCCATTCCTCAATCGCCTTTATTATTTTAAGATCCAAGAAAATTCTATCACTTGTGATCACATGTCCCAAGAAGGTGACTTGCTTCATCAAAAAGTCACACTTGATAAACATGGAATACAAATTCTCCTTTCTCAATGTTTCCAACACAAGTCTTATATGTTCTTCCTATTCCTCCTTGATCTTGTAGTAGATGAGAATACCATCAAAAAACACTACCACAAATTTGTCTAGTTAATTTCTAAAGACTATATTCATCAAATCCATAAAGATTTCTGGGGCATTAGTAAGTCCTAAAGACATATCCAGAAACTCGTAGTGCCCATACCATGTTAGGAAGGAAGTCTTCAGAATATTTTCCTTCTTCACCATTGAATAATGATATCTAGAATGAAGATCCACCTTTGAGAAGTATTGGTATCCTCTTAACTAATCGGACAAGTCATCAATCATTGGAAGAGGATACTTGTTCTTTATAGTGGTCTTGTTGAGTTCCCGATAATCAATACACATCCACATTGTTCTATCCATCTTCTTCACTAGGAGAATTGGGGTACCCAAGGTGATGCAATAGGGCGTATGAACCCATTTTCCAAATTCTCTTGCAGCTGCTTCTTTAACTCCTCCAGTTCGATAGGATCCATCATATAGGGTCACATTGAGATAGCAGTAGCTCCGGGTATGGGTTCAATTGAGAACTCCACCTCACAATCCAGGGGAATTCTGGGATACCCTTTAAGAAATACATCATCGTATTCCCTCACGATGGGCATTTCCGCAAGGTTGGCACTTTACTTCAACAAAACCATTTGGGAGAAGTATTCTTCTTCAAAGGGAATCAACACCCACACCATTCAAGGATTTTTAAAAGGAGATTTATGATCTTCCTTACATTTGTATAGGATCATGGGATGGTTTGAAATATGATAAAATATTTCCTTTTCGCGATATTTGATATGTGATCTATATAACGGGAGCCAACCCATTCCTCTTATAACGTCGAATTCCACCAAGGGAAGAATTAAGAGATTCACTAGTAGAATTTTCCCACATATTCCAACAGGATAAGTGTCAAACACTTGGGTTTCAATTATTACACCACTTGGTGTTTTTATAATTATCTCTATCTCAAGGTTTCAGGGCTTCGATTCTATAGTTCTAGAAAACTTTCAAGATATAATGGAATATGTAGTACATGAATCAAATAAGACTTTTTCCATTCTTTTTTGAATAAAAATTGTACCTTGTACGAATTCATTATCATGCTCCACTTCTGCAGTAATGATGTCATAAGCCTTACCTTGTTCCTTTGGCTATGTTGGCTACTGATGCTAATTATCCTTGAAAACTCAAGTCTTAGTGAAGTGGCTTGCATAGATCCCTAGCTCCCTACAGTTGTAGCATTGAACCATGAGCGGTTCTCTCCTTTATTCTTCCACATTATCCTTCCTTTTTATGTCTTTTAAAAAATCTTGATCATAATGTCTTTCTTTCCCACACTTGAATCATTTCCCCATCCCTTTGAGGCAGTTTCCATTGTGCAACTTCCCACATTTTTGGCATTTTGTTCATTGGGATTTCTTCCCACCTTTGTCATTAGATCCACCGGCATGAAATTACATCTTTCTTTTCTTATCACCATAGTCATGAGACCAATCTCTAAACTCCATCTCAACTTTGAAGCACACCGAACAACTTCTTCATAACTCCCAATGTTTGGAATTGTTGGAGCGTTTCGAAGGTGTGGTTATAATCCACCAAAGAATATATTAATTTTTCTATCATTGTTGATAACAAAACCTGAGGCGTACCTTGCATGACCTGTGAAATTTACTTCATAGGTTGTGATAGATTCTCCTTCTTTTTTCTTGAGCTCAATGAATTCCCTCTCCATCTTTGTACGAAGAGTTTTTAGGAAATACTAAGAAAAATTATCTCAATGTCTCCCCATTCCATCTCTTCAATTTCCTCCCTTGGCTTAGTGTTCTTAATCAAATCCCACCATTGATCAACCTCTCCATAAAAATGATAAATGTTTAGAGTCACATTCTCTTTCTCAGAACAGTAAATCACAAAAAATACCTTTTCCACGGAGTTGACCCACTGTTCCACAACTACTAGATCGGATGATCCACAAAATGTCGATGGTCATTTCCACATAAAACATTCGATAACCAGTTTCTCCCTCTTTGGAGAAAGAAGACATTCCCCATTATTATGGTTATTGTTCATAACCTGGGATAGTTGGATAATAATCTCTATGAAGTTCTGAACTGCACCTCTCAAATCATTGGGGATGTCATTCGGGAAATCATTGCATTGGCCCTCACACGAGTTGTTGAACTAGTTTCTTCTGGTTCCCACCATTTTCTAAAATAGAAAAGGTTAGATTAAAACATAAGTCATCAATTCATGAATAACTTATTCATTTAAACTGTAACATCCCAAGTAAGTAATGAATAATAGATATTTTTATCTATTTCAATTAATGAATTAGATAGTGTTTTAGAGGCTTAAAATGAAAATAAATCCAATCTTAAGCATTGAATACACTAATATTTTTAAAAGATTGTTTTACTACCTTTTAATGGAAAACCATTATTAAATATATCTTTTGACAATTTTGTAAGCTATGTCTGTCAATATAAACTAATTATTTATGATTGGGACATCAAAATTTACTTTTTTTGAATTTTTGGTATTTTTCTGATAAAGTTCATTTTCAACGAATAGTGAAAAATGTTGTATTTTAATTCCAAACCACTTTTTAATCTAATTTATTTATATGAATAGATTATCTTTTGAATTATTTTTAAAGTTAAATTAGAATATATTTTTACCATTTAATCCAATGTTGGTCATTGGAATCAATTTCACTTTGAAATTGGACTTAAACTAGTGTCAATATTTTGATACTTATTGTTTCATAAAAACATGCTATTTGTCATGACAACGGGAATTAATTATTAAATTAATTATTGTATCTTATATTATTTGAATTTTTTAAAATGGAATTCATTTTTGAATTCAGAATATCAAATATATCTTAGGGTGAAGTTTTGGTATTTTCCTGAAAAACTTCACTTTTTGATGAATAGTGAAACCACTAAGTGGTAGTTAAAGAAATTGATTTTTCGTTTAAATGAAACTTTTCCACTTCTGTGATTTGATTTTCAAAAATCCGACATACATTGTTTTAATTAAGAAGTAAAATGTGGTTCAATGAGATTAAAATAATTTTTTGGTGAATAGTAAATTTTAAGTTATTAATCGCGATTAGAGGTAATTAGTGTAGTTTAAGGTAAAAATAATGATTTAATAATATGAGATGAGCTTGAAACATGTCCTGCCCTTATTTTATGTGTCATGTCCGACCATGACAATCCATGGGTCAACTTGGGGACCCCATGGAGCCACTTTGGAAGGAAAATGACATTAATATCTTTTATTTAATGTTAAAGTAAAAAATGTCACAAACATGAGTTGTTTTACTAAAACAATTTTTATATGGGGTTATACAAGTCATATTTTTGACTATAAATAGTAATTGGAAAGATAAAAATACTTCCTACATCATAGTATTTTTTTTATAATTTTTAGACATTAAATAAATGAAATTATTCATGACATCATGATGATGCATCGATTACCTCATTATTTAACGATTTAAATAAAATGAAAAGATGATGTACAATCTAAGACCTCAACTTGTAAAAAACCTAATGGTTGTGTATGTTTCGAACCCTTATCACCTTATCCTCGAATAATATCAATTTGGGACCTTTTAAATCTGAAACTCATTTTAAAATAAGGTAACATTTTCTTTACTTTCCAAGAGTGCCCCTCCTCTCCTCTTATAAAAGGCCCCCACCTCTACCTCCTTACCCACACATCCAAATACTTTGGCTCAGCCAAATTCTGCCCATTTTGTCTCTTCACATCCCTCTATAACTCTTAGAAGCCTCACTTTGGGTAGAAGTCTTCCCATGGAAGCCTTTGATCTCAAACCAAAGGGAGTTACCCGATTTTAAGGTAATGTCTTCACTTGAGTCCTTTTGTTTTATTTTGCATCTCCAACCCCCTAAACTATTTTTATTCATTTCATTTGTAAAAAATCCAGTATCATCAATATACTAGGACGTTTTTATAAGAAATATTCGAGCTACACTTACACAGACCTACATCTAATTGCTAAAGAACATACTGTTTCCGTGGATGTCGAATTTCTGCCTCACAAAACGATGATTGTTCAACACTCATATAACACCTTCAAAGGTGGCCATTAAGATGTCACTATATTTATATATGATATATAATATGTTTATATTTTACTTAAGCTTCTGTATTTTTCATTTATGGTATACCTTTATGGTTTCCATTATGGGTAAACACGATATCTTGATTTTAGGAAGTGCGGACTACCGCCCCCTCAAAGTGATTTGATTCATTAATGCCATATGTGGGATTTATAAAGGATGTAATTAATGATTTTATATATGATATTATACTTTAATTATAATATACCATTATATCATTATGAGTACCTTTCTCAAAATACAAAATAGAAATGAAAGTAGTGTTCATGCGTACGTACGACTTACTGTCTCCATGAACGGTGCATTTCATTTCTTACCTCTAAACGTTATGTAATATTATAAATGCATGTATATACTGGATATATATGATATATATGATATCTAAATCATGAATATAACTCTGGATATAATGGATACATGAACAACTTGTAAATATAAAGAGTTTATTTTTTACTCAAGTACCAATGATCGTTAAAATGAGCGCTAATAACTTAAATAATTACATAGTGTTCATGACATGGTAATAAGTTATATAAAAGGAATAATGAACTTGAAAAAGGTTCTTAATCAAGTATAAATTAAATCATGTTTATTATTCAGGAGGTTAAAGAATGATCGAGTCAAGTCGGACCCGAGGTAAGGGAACTTCTTAACCCAATTTTCGTTCTTTGGGTTAATCTCCTACTTTCAAATTATTTCATGAAATTATTATGTCCTATCTTCTATTTGAACTTTATTTATGTGTACATATAGTCAATAATCATAATAGATCTATTTTATTTAAAAATGATCTTTGTAAGGGAACTTCTTAACCCAATTTCCATTCTTTGGGTTAATCTCCTAATTTCAAATTATGTCATGATATTATTATTTCCTATCTTGTATTTGTACATTATTTATGCGTAATTATAGTGAATACACATAATAGATCTATTTTATTTTAAAAAAAATTATATTTTTATGGGACTTCGTCTCAATCTCCTTTCATTGAGGAATATTTTGTTTTATACACAACCTTCTATTATACGGTGTATAAACCCCTTTGACTTTTACATTTATTCAAAAGGAATATTTTTTATACGAATCATTTACTAAATGACAAAAGGGAATGTTTTTGTCATACATATGCGGCAACAACAACTTCTCTGCCTCCGTGACCATTATTTGAGTTTCAGCTTCCTCTACAAGCCATACCATTTGTTTTATATGAAAAATAATTACCCTGTTTTACTTTTATTTTATTTTGGTATTGAAAATTGTTTTCATAATTTTTTTATTATATCAATGTGTTTTATTGATATCTTGTGATTGAAATGTGGAAATGTTATGTTTCCTTTATGTATGTTTTATGTGATACGATTATGTTATGGTTTTGGGAATTATTATGAAGACGGGTGGTTCCGTGATAAACTAAGGGTGGGTGAGCCCGATATAGCTCTCCAATGCATTGGGTAATGTGAAGGAGTGAAACGTTAAGGTTTCTACGAAGATATTTATGGAATATACTGTGATGGGTATTCCAAACGTAACCAAGAGGGTTACTCCCTGCGTAAGAATGTTTTGAAAGCCTCAAGTTACCTTTATGTCATATGATTTCTATGATTTATTCATGATTTGATGAGGTATGTTAAAGTGCTTATGTTTTATGGGTAAAGTATGATTTAATTCTTATGTATATATGTACTCATGTTTCCTTTCCATATTTTTATATACCTTACTGAGATTTTTATGATCATCCCATGTTTTTGAAATGTTTTCCACAGGTCAAGGGAAAGGTACATGATATGATGATAGTGTCAAGGAAGTGTCAAGAATGAATCCATGTTTTATTTTAAATATGTTTCCGTTGATGGGAAATATGAATACTATCTTTTATGTCACCACTTTTTTAAAATATGGAATGTAATGCATGTTTTATGATCTAATTCTCTAAAACTCAAAACCTGAAAAGTTTCTCAAGGTGTAATCTTGTAATAACTGAAGATTAAGTAATGTTTAAGGCTGGGGCCTTATAGTTGGTATCATAGGTCGGTTTAGACAACTCAAAGAGTTAGAAAATTGTTAAATTATAAGTTAATTTATGGTATGATTGAAATGATATAGAATTTATGAATTACCATGTTTCTTCAACAAAGATATGTCTATGTTAAGAATTATTTTTTCATAAAGGAAATAGAGAAACTTTTCTGGGAAGGCCTACAGAGTTGAATGACATTCCGAATCAGAAAACAGAGATGGTCAGAATCAGAATTGATCAGTTTACTGCACTGATGACTCAGTTGAATCAGGTGATAAATGGTGGTTGTGTTTATTGATAATATTTTGGTGTTTTCTAAAAGTAAATAAGAGCATGATAGAAATTTAAGTGTTATTTTAGAAACCTTAAAAGAAAATAAATTTTATGGTAAATTCAGAAAGTGTGTGTTTTGGTTGCAACAAATTTATTTCCTTGGTCACATTGTTTCTAAAGATGGGATAACTGTTGATCCTGCAAAAACAAACATTGTTGAAGAATGGCCAAGACCCACAAATGTAATAGAGATTTGTAGTTTCTTTGGTTTGGCCGGCTATTACTGAAGGTTTGTTAGAAATTTTTCACGGTTATCTAGTCCAATGACTAAGCTAACTTGGAAGGGTGTTAAGTTTATTTGGACAAAAGAATGTGATGATTGTTTTTAGGAACTGAAAAGAAGATAGGTGAATGCTCCTGTTTTGGCACTTCCTTCCAGGAATGGTGAGTATGTTATCTACAGTGATGCTTCATTGAAAGGACATGGTTGTGTCCTAATGCAGAATGATCAGGTAATTGCTTATGCTTCACGACAGTTGAAAACTCATGAGGTAAATTACCCTCCACATGATTTGGAATTAGCTACTGTTGTTTTCGCTCTAAAAATTTCAAGGCATCATTTTTATGGAGTTAAGTGTGAAATATATACTGATCACAAAAGTTTAAAGTATATATTCACTCAGAAAGAATTGAACATGAGACAGAGGAGATGGATAGAATTAATCTGGGATTATGATTGTACAATTCATTACCATATGGGAAAAGAAAATAAAGTGGATGATGCTTTGAGTCGAAAAATTAATGCTTCATTAACAATGTTGAGTTTGGAACGTGATCCTTTGGTTAAGGATTTGATGAACTTTTGAATAGAAGTTTTTGGTATAGGATGTTCTTCTGTTTTTTTCAGGTATCAGTGAAATCTTCTCTATCAGACAGAATCAAGCAAGAACAGAAGCAAGATAGTGAGTTGTAGAAAAAGGTAGAGATGGTTTCGAAAGGTATGTTTCCTGAATTCAAAATTGATAATGATTGTGTTTTGAGATTTAGGAAGAGATTTTGTGTGTTGTGTGATTCACAATTGAAGAGAGATTAGTTATGTGAAGCTTATAGTTCTCCGTTTTCAGTTCATCCTGGCATTACTATGATGTACAGAGATTTGTGGGAGTATTACTGGTGGGAAGGGATGAAAGGAGATATTGCTGATTTTACTGTGAAGTGTTTGACTTGTCAACAGGTTAAAGCAGAACAACAGTTACCGAAAGTGATGCTTCAGCCTTTACCAGTGCTAGAGTGGAAATGGGAAAATATATCCATGGACTTCATTGTGGGATTTCCGAAGACACCTCGAGGTAATAATGCAATCTGAGTATTGTTGATCGCTTGACTAAATCTGCTCATTTCCTTGCGATACAAGATATTTTTCCCTAGATCAAGTTTCCCGTTTGTACCTTAATGAGATAGTCAGGTTGAATGGATTTCATCTCTCCATTGTATCTGATTGTGATCCTAGGTCTACTTCTAACTTTTGGAAAGGCCTTCAGAAGTCGTTGGGTACTGAATTAAATTTAAGTACAACTTTTCATCCTCAATCAGATGGGTAGTCAAAACGAACAATTCAGACATTGGAAGATATGCTACGTGCTTGTTCGATTGATTATCAGGGAAGTTTGGACCAACATCTTTCTTTGGTTGAGTTGTTTAATAAAAACGATTTTCATTCCAGTATACATATGGCACTATTTGAGGCGTTATATGGGAAGCGGTGTCGAACTCCGGCTTTTTGGGATGAAGTGGGTGAAAGGAAGCTGATGGGACCAGAATTGGTAGAAGAGATGGCATAAAATGTTCAGCTGATACAGAAACACATGAGAATAGCTCAGAGCGGGCATAAGAGTTATGCGGACAATATGAGGAGGGTCTATCTTTTGAGGTAGGTAGTCATGTTTTTCTCAAAGTATCACCATGGAAAAGTGTGATGAGATTTGGTAAGAAAGGAATGTTGAGTCCAAGGTTCATTGGACCATATAAAATTCTAGAGAGAGTTGGATGAGTTTCATAACGAGTGGCTTTACCTCCGAGTTTATCTCAGGTACACAGTGTTTTTCATGTTTCGATGCTGAGAAAGTATATGTCAGATCCATCTCATGTTTTGAGTCCAGAGGTAGTTTAGCTGGAAGAGAACCTAGCATATGAGGAACAACTAGTCCAGATTCTGGACCACAGGGAGCAAGTGTTACGGAATAAGGTGACTCATCAAGTAAAGGTTTTGTGAAAAAACCACATGATTGAAGAGGCAACATGGGAATCTGAAAATGCAATGAGGGATAAATACCCCACTTATTCGATAAGTAAATAAATTGAGGGGAAGAAATTTTCAAAAGGGGGGAAGGATGTAACATCCCAAGTAAGTAATGAATAATTCATATTTTTATCTATGTCTATTAATGAATTAGATAGTGTTTTAGAGGCTTAAAATGAAAATAAATCCAATCTTAAGCATGGAATACACTAATATTTTTAAAAGATTTTTTTTACTGCCTTTTAATGGAAAACTATTTTTAAATCTATCTTTTAACAATTTTATAAGTTATGTTTGTCAAAATAAACTTATTCTTTATTATTGGGACATTAAAATTTACTTTGTGTGAATTTTTGGTATTTTTCCGATAAAGTTCATTTTTTAATGAATAGTCAAAAATGTTGTATTTTAATTCAAAACCACTTTTTAATATAATTTATATATATGATTAGATTATCTTTTTAATTGGTTTTAAAGTGAAATTAGAATATATTTTTACCATTTAATACAATGGTGGTCATTGGAATCAATTTCACTTTGAAATTGGACTTAAACTAGTGTCAATCATTTGATACTTATTGTTCCATAAAAACACGCTATTTGTCATGATAGCGGGAATTAATTATTAAGTTAGTTACTGTAACTTATATGATTTGAATTTTTAAAATATACAACAATTTTGAATTTCAGAATATCAAATATATCTTACGGTGAAGTTTTGGTATTTTTCTGAAAAACATCAATTTTTTATGATTAGTGAAACCACTAAGTGGTGGTTAAAGAAACTAATTTTTCGTTTAAATGAAACATTGCCACTTATGTGATTTGATTTTCAAAAATCCGACATACATGGTTGTAATTAAGAAGTAAAATTTTGTTCAATGAGATTAAAATATTTTTTTGTGAATAGTAACTTTTAAGTTCTTAATCGCGATTAGAGGTAATTAGTGTAGTTTAAGGTAAAAATAATGTTTTAATAATATGAGATGATCTTGACACATGTCCTACCCTTATTGGATGTGTCATTTCTGACCAATACAATCCATGGGTCAACTTGGGGACCCCATGGAGCCACTTTGGAAGGAAAATGACATTAATATCTTTTATTTATTGTTAAAGTAAAAATGTCACAAACATGAGTTGTTTTACTAAAACAATTTTTACATGGGTTTATACAAGTCAGATTTTTTATTATAAATAGTAATTGAAAGATAAAAATATTTCCTACATCATAGTATTTTTTTTATAATTTTTAGACATTAAATAAATTAAATTATATATGACATCATGATGATGGATCAATTACCTTATTATTTAACGGTTTAAATAAAATGAAAAGATAATGTAAATTCTAAGACCTACACTTGGAAAACACCTATTGGTTGGGTATATTGAGAACCCTTATCACCTTATACTCAAATTATATCAATGTAGGACCTTTTAAATCTGAATCTCATTTTAAAATAAAGTAACATTTCTTTACTTTCTAAGAGTTCTCCTCCTCTCCTCTTATAAAAGGCCCCCACCTCTACATCCATTACCACACTTCCAAAGCCTTTGGCTCGGCCAAACGCTGCCCATTTTGTCTCTTCACATCCCTCTATAACTCTTAGAAGCCTCACATTGGGTAGAAGTCTTCCCATGGAAGCCTTTGATCTCAAACAAAGGGAGTTACCCGATTTTAAGGTAATGTCTTCACTTGAGTCCTTTTGTTTTATTTTGCATCTCCAACCCCCTAAACAATTTTTATTCATTTCATTTGTAACAAATCCAGTATCATCAATATACTAGGACGTTTTTATAAGAATTATTCGAGCTACACTTACACACACCTACATCTAATTGCTAAAGAACATACTGTTTCCGTGGATGTCGAATTTCTGCCGCACAAAACGATGATTATTCAACACTTATATAACACCTTAAAAGGTGTCCATTAAGATGTCACTATATTTATATATGATATATAATATGTTTATATTTTACTTAAGCTTCTGTATTTTTCATTTATGTCATACCTTTATGGTTTCCATTATGGGTAAACGCGATATCATCATTTTAGGAAGTGTGGACTACCGCCCCCTCAAAGTGATTTGATTCGTTAATGCCATATGTGGGATGTATAAAGGATGTAATTAATGATTTTATATATTATATTATAATGGAAATATAATATACAATTATATAATTATGATTCCATTTCATAAAATATGAAATAGAAATGAAAGTAGCATTCATGCGTACGTACGACTTACCGTCTCCATGAACGGTGCATTTCATTTCTTAACTCTAAACATTATGTAATATTATAAATGCATGTATACACTGGATTTATATGATATATATGATATATAAATCATGAGTATAAATCTCGATATAATGGATACATGAACAACATCTAATTATAAAGAGTATATTTTTGACTCAAGTACCAATGATCGTTAAAACGACCGTTAATAACTTAAATAATTACATAGTGTTCATGAAATGGTAATAAGTGATATAAAAGGAACAATGAACTTGAAAAAAGTTCTTAAGCAAGTAGAAATTAACTCAAGTTTATTATTCAGGAGGTTAAATAATGATCGAGTCAAGTCGGACCCGAGGTAAGGGAACTTCTTAACCAAATTTTCGTTCTTTGGGTTAATCTCCTACATTCAAATTATGTGATGATATTATTATGTAATATCTTGTATTTTTAATTTATTTATGTGTAATTATAGTTTATACACATAATAGATCAATTTTATTTAAAAATGATCTTTGTAAGGGAACTTCTTTACCCAATTTCTATTCTTTGGGTTAATCTCCTGCTTTCAAATTATGTCATGATTTTATTATGTCCTATCTTGTATTTGAACTTTCTTTATATGTAATTATAGTGAATACATATAATAGATCTATTTTATTTATAAATAATGATATTTTTATTGGGCTTCATCTCAATCTCCTTTCATTGAGGCATATTTTTTTATATACACAACCTTCTTTTATACAGTGTATAAACCCCTTTGAATTTTTCGTTTATTCAAAAGGAATATTTTTTATACAAAGCATTTACTAAATGACAAAAGGTAATGTTTTTGTCGTACGTATGCGGCGACAATGACTTCTCCTCCACTGTGACCATTATTTGAGTTTCGGCTTCCACTAAAATCCATCCCGTTTTTTTAAAAGAAAAATAATTGTCCTATTTTACTTTTCTTTTATTTTGGTATTGAAAATGGTTTTCATAATATTTTTATTATATCAATGTGTTTTATTGATATATTGTGATTGAAATGTGAAAATGTTATGTTTCCTTTATGTATGTTTTATGTGATACGATTATGTTATGGTTCTTGGGAATTATTATGAAGATGGGTGGTTTCATCATAAACTAAGGGCGGGTGAGCCCGATATAGCTCTCCAATGCACTGGATAACGCGAAGGAGTGAAATGTTAAGGTTTCTCCGAAGTTATTTAGGGAATATACTATGATGGGTATTCCAAACGTAACCAATAAGGTTACTCCCTATGTAAGAATGCTATGAATGCCTCAAGTTACCTTTATGTCTTATGATTTCTAAGATTTATTCATGATTTGATGAGGTATGTTAAAGTGCTTATGTTTTATGGGTAAAGTATTATTTCATTCTTATGTATATATGTACTCATGTTTCCTTTCCTTATTTTTATATCACTTACTGAGCTTTTTATGATCATCCCAAGTTTTTGAAATGTTTTCCACAGGTCAAGGGAAAGGTACATGATATTATGATAGTGTCAAGGAAGTGTCAAGAAAGAATCCATGTTTTATTTTAAATATGTCTCCATTGATGGGAAAAAATGAATACTATCTTTTATGTAACCACTTTGTTTAAATATGGAATGTAATGCATGTTTTATTATCTAATTCTCTAAAACTCTAAACCTGAAAAGATTCTCAAGGTGTAATCTGGTAATAACTCAAGATTAAGTAATTTTTATGGCTGGGTCCTTAGATAAACAGTTTATATTAAAATCATAACATAGGGTATCCCTATGTAAAGATTCTTTTGTGCATATTTGTACTTAGTCTCATGCTAGAGGTTTTCTCAAGGGTTCACTAATCCAAATTCCCAAATTAAAAAAATCCTTTCCACTAATACCAACTATAAACAACCATCCTTTTCATACATTACATTTAAATAAGTTTAATGATAAAGAACCTAACATTATTACACATAGAGGATCTGATGTTTTAGTGTCCTGGGAAAACTAGGACCATACATAACAAATACAACATCAAGCATATTTTGTTTATTTCTTCTTCTCTAGATTCTTATTGGGACATGACCCCTCATCATTACATGTAGTCTAAAGAGGATATACATAAAAAGGGGTGAGAAAAAATCCCAATAATAGGATAAGAAAAATATAACAATGGGTGAGAATAATCATAACATAGGCAAAAGATCATGAACATAAGAGGAGGTATAAATATAAGACTTGAAATTTGGAAATGCATAAAAATGTGACATCATGTCTTAGTGGATAACTAAAACACATAATTGTGAAAAAATAGAATATTTTTCCTACATAATTTCAAATTAACTCAAGAGATTCAACACTTTAACCAATGACTTTGATTTCTGTATAATTTCGGGCACACCTTCATATTGAAACATTCATATTGCGCAATATAATTCTGGGCGCCCCTATCACATCATAAAATTATTATTTATCATGCATTCCAAAATGAAAATATGTATAATGTGATCATAAGTAAACCATTAAAAGGAATGGGTATCATCTCATAATATCACATTCCTAAATATTGGGTTCCCAAAAGAAATAGGGAATAACATACATGATTCAAGAACCGTCAACAATGAATGTGAAGTAAAAGGTGTGTTCTTAAAAGAAGAGTTATTTTGGAAAAACAAAATCATAACATAAACATTATTGAAAAACATTTATATCCAAGAAAAGAAAATACAATTATGAACAAATTATTTTTAATGATTAATTATATAAAAAAAAGGAGTGAAAGAGGGAGAACCCGAAGGATGAAAATTAGATTCGAGATTTTACCATTACCCTGTATCCAAATGCTTACTTCTCTTTAATGTACTGTATAATGAAATTATATTCATTAATTAGAAATTATAGAACCTTTTATACATGAGTAGGGTTTATTCTGGTTTCATGATGTCATTTTATGGGCCTTTTGATGAGTTACAGGGTTTAAAAGCATTGTTCTGGAATGTTCGTTTTTATGGTTTTCTTGAGTGGTTCACTCGTATTCTTAAATGAAAGTTTGTGTAGATCATGGATGAACATAAAGAAATGATATTACATGTTATTAATTATATACCAGGAGTTTAAATGATCCTATAATTGATTATATTATATACCATCTGTAGGAATCATTAAAAATAATTAAATGATGATTGTTTAAGTTAAATTGGGCGGTTTTTCGATCCCAATGAACTTATTTTATTTTATCACTTAGTAATATGTACATAAGCTAGTTCCAGAACATTAAATAGATTATAATACATATAATATATTCTTTTTCAACCATAAAATGGTATAATTAACTGATTTTATGGTTGAAATGGAAGAAGAAAACATGCCATTCTTGACGGTGATAAATTAACACATCACAAACAATGTTCTTTTTAATAAAATAAAAGAATAGGAGAATGGGGTTGGATGATATAATATCCCATTAGTATCATAACATTACATTATATGGATTATACTAATTTTAACATACCATTTGGACTAATATAGGTTGGGATGGAATAAGAGAAGAACTTGAAATTGAGAGGAATTTAATAGAAAAGAACGAGAGAAATTACCTCTTGAATCCTCTTCTTGAGATACTCCTTAAGGGGATTAAGCTTGGTCTTTTTATGATAATAGATGCACTTGGACGTGATCAGGGTCTCATAAAGATGTTTGGGTAGAGTTTATACATGTCATGAATCTTTAGAGGTGTGAGGAAATCAAGGTGTGAAGGGTGGTATTTATAGTTTTGGGGATATTGGTTTCTTTAATATAAAATTCATTAGTTTATTAATTTTCCCTAAGACAAGGAATAGTGAGACTTCAATGACCAAGAATAGTAAAGAGGGCATGTGAGTTCTATATTTGGGTTCTTACATCACATTTGATGTCAGGAATAGTGGGTTTAAATTATAATGTATTTATACGGTAAATTAATGTATTTTAATACTCAAGAAAATTTCTAGTGTTTCAGATATATCCCAAACATTTACCCCAATCATTTTTTGACATGTAGAATCCAAAAAATGAAATAAATTTTGTAAAAATAATTTTCTAAATATGATTAATTTAATATTTAATTAAAATCACAATTTTCTTGAAAAATATAGTTTTTAAAATAAAAACTGATTTTATAATGCTTTAAAACAATACGTAGGGTCTTATAAAATTATCTAAAAACTAGAAAATATAGATTTTTTCAATTTCAGATCACATTTTATGAAAATAAAATTTCTTTTTAATTAATTAATTAATTATAATTAATTATTTATGACTTACAAAAACACCAAAATGGTTACTATTGTCAAATTTTCACTTTCTAATATGCCTAAATTTTATTTAATTATTCATGGGTAAGGTTACTATTATTTTGGAAGATTTATTTTTCATAAGGGTCGTACTAATATTCATAAGGGTAGGTTACTATTCATAAGGTTAGGTTAGTGTTCACCAAAAATTATCTTTGTTTTATTAGACTCCAAAAATCATCTTGAACACAACCATATATGTCAGATTTTTGAAATTCCAAACATGAAAGTGAAAAACATATGTTTAAAGGTCACTTAGCATAGAGTAGTTCATTATGTTGTGTTGATATGTGTCATATTTTTTAGAAGGTAATTTCCATTGAAAATGCTTTGGTTGTTATGGGAATTTTCAAAAATACATGAGTTTTTAGTGAATAGTAAAATACATTAATTTACCGTATAAATACATAATAATTTAAACCCACTATTACTAAAATAAAAAGTGATATAAGCACCAAAATATCAAACCCACTTTCCCTGTTTACTATTCTTGGTCATTAAAGACTCACTATTACTTGTCTTAGGGGAAATTAATAAACTAATGAATTTAATATTATGGAAATCCCTATCCCCTACACTATAAACACCACCCTTCACACCCTCATTTACTCACAACTCTCAAGCTTGAATCCTTGTCTAACTCTGACCAAAAATCTTCCCTAGCCCCTCCCCTACGTCCAATAGATTCTAGTCTCCTAAAATGTCCGAGATTAATCCCTTTAAAGAGGATCTCAAGAAAAGGATTCAAGAGGTAATTTCTCGCATTCTTTTCCTTTAAATTCCATTCAATTTAACAATTTTCTATTATTCTCTCCCAACCTATCTTCGTAAAAATGGTATGGTGACTCCAGTATCATAAATATACTAGAACGTTTTGATACTAATGGGATATTATATAATCCAACCCACTTCTCATCTTATTTTATTTTATTAAAGTGAACGTTATTTGTGAGATGTTAATTTATTACCTTCAAGAACAACATGTTTTCTTATTCCATTTGAACCATAAAATATGGTCATGAAACCATTTTTATGGTTGAACTAGAATATGTTGTATGTATTTTGTTCTATTAAAATTTTTGGAACTAACTTATGTACTTATTACTATGTGATAAAATAAGTTCATTGTGATTGAAAAACCACCCAATTTAACTCAAATAATCATCATTTAATTATTTTCTAATGATTCCTCCGCATGGTATATAATATAATAAATTATAAGATCATTTAAACTCTTATAATATAATTAATAACATGTAATATCACTTCTGGGTGTTTATCATTGTTCTACGCAAACTTTCATTTAGGAATACGAGTGAACCCCTCAAGAAAACCATAAAAATGAACATTCCCAAACTATGTTTTTAAACCCTATAACTCGTCAAAAGGCCCATAAAATGACATAATGAAACCATAATTAACCCTATTCATGTATTACAGGTTTTGGAATTTCTAATTATTTATTATAATGTCATTATATAGGATAATAAAGAGAAGGATGTGTTCAGATAGATGGTAAGTGGAAAATCTCGAACCCAATTTTAATCCTTCGGGTTCTCCATCTTTCACCCCTTTTTTTGATATGATTACTCCTTATAAATAATTTGTTCATAGTTTCCATTCCTTTAATATGATATACCATTGAAATTTTTTTGGGTCATTACATTCTTCCACCCTGATGAAATTTCACCAACGAAATTTTGTTTTACATAAACAATTGAGGGTCATTCTCCTTCATCGCCTCTTCTAGTCCCCAAGTAGCTTCTTCATTTTTATGGTTACTCCCCAACACATTAATAAGGTGGCATGTATTATTGCATAGAACCTTATCACTCTGATCAAGAATCTTTACTGGCTACTTCTCATAAGAGAGATCATCTTCCGGCTGTACCACCTTGGAGTTTAGTACATGTAAGGGATCAAGTCTGTACTTCCTCAGGAGTGATACACAAAACACATCATGAACTTGATCCACATTCCACAAAAGTGCAAGCCGATAGGCCACGACACCTATAAAGACAAGGATTTCAATGGGGCCAATGTACCATGGGATTAGCTTCCATGTCTTCCCAAATCGCATGACTCTCTTCAATGGTGATATTTGAAGGAAGACTATATCTCCAATGTCAAACTCCAAGTCCCTTCGATGGTTGTTATTATAGCTCTTTTTTCGACTCTTCATATCTTTTATGTGCTTCTGGATTACCTGAACCTTCTCTGTCATCTCTTGCACAAGATCAAGTCCAAGTAGCTTTAATTGTCTAAATTCATCCCAACAGGATGGAGTTCTACAACACTATCCATACAGATTTTCATATGGAGCCATCTAAATACTCGAGTGGAAGCTATTGTAGTATGAGAACTCAACCAAGGGGATATGTTGATCCCATCCACCTTTTAATTCTAGAGAGCAAGCTCTTATCATATCTTCAAGAATATGAATAGTCCTTTCAGATTGGCCATTTGTTTGAGGGTGATAGGACCTAATGAAATTTAATTCATTACTCAAATCATGTTGTAGGCTCCTCCAGAATATAGATGTGAACCATGGATCATGGTCAGAGACAATTGACAGTGGAACACCATGCAGTATCACCACGTACTTATCATATAACTTTGCATGTTGTTCAAGCGAGATATCTTCCTGAATAGTGACAAAATTGGAAGTTTTGGTGAGTCGATCAACCACAACCCATATCACATTATTTCCCATCGACTTTTTCAGGATACCTATGACAAATTATATAGTAACATTTTCCCATTTCCACATGGGTATAGGCAATGGTTGCATCATCCCATTATACTTTTGTCATTCTGCTTTAACTTTTTTACATACCAACCACCATGATATATATTCTACAATATCCTTTTTATGTTATCCCTCCAAAAGTGTTATCAGATATCAAGGTACATCTTGGTGATATCAGGATGGACAGAGAATGTTAATCTATGTTCATTTTCCAATAGCTCATTCTTTATCTCAGGTGATGAAGGTAGACAAAGCCGCATTCCAAAATGAATCAAACCATCATCGTCGCAATGGAACTCCTAAAGCTTCCCTTAGATTACTTCATTCACCCTCTTTTGTACATCCACATCATCCCATTGTGCTTCCTTAATATTATTTTGGATGGATGGTTTCACAATCATTTGGGAAAGGTAGGATGTATCCCATGCCCTTATGATTTCCAAATCCATCCTTTACATATTCAAGAAGATAGGGTCTTTCTCAATCCATATCATGGATAGAGTAGCAGGTTCTTTTCTACTTAGAGCATCAGCTACCTTGTTCTCCATTCCAGGATAGTAGCGATTAGGGGAATCAAAATCCTTTATTAGCTATAACCACCTCCTTTGACTCATGTTGAGCTCCTTTTGTGTGAATCTATACTATAGGCTGTTGTGGTCGGTGTATATGTCACAATTCTCACCATAAATGTAGTGCCACCCGATTTTCCTGGAAAACATCACGGCTGCAATCTCTAGATCATGTGTCGGGTAGTTCTGCTCATGGATCTTCAGCTATCATGAGGCAAAGGCTATCACCTTGTCATTTTTAATGAGTACACAACTGAAGCCATTCATTGAAGAGTCACTGCATATCAGAAAACATTCTCCAATTTTTTGTAGTGTGAGTACAGGTGTATTGTTCATCCTTATCTTTATCTCCTTGATGATTCCCTCACATTCTTCCGTCCAGACATACTTTAACCATTTCCTTGTTAACTTTGTTGGCGGGATTGACAATCGTGATAAGTTTCTCACAAATCGTCGATATTACCCAGCGAATCCAAGAACACTACGGATTTCTGTGATACTAGAGGGCCTGGTCGATTCGTCGATCAACTTTGTTTTTGAAGGATCCCTAAAACTCCCACACTTGTCATCACATGTCCCAAGAATGTGACTTGATTGATCCAAAAGTCACACTTTCTGAACTCTTCGTACAACTTCTCCTTTCTTAACTTCTCCAACACAAGTCTTAGATATTCTTCTTGTTCATCCATTCTCTTGGAGTATATGATAATATCATCAATAAAAACTACCACAAATTTTCCGAGGTAATGTCTAAAGACTCTGTTTATCAAATCCATAATTATTGTAGGGGCATTATTAAGTCCAAAGGGAATCAGTAGAAACTCATAGTGCCCATACCTTGTAAGGAAGGCAGTATTGTAAATATCTTCCTTCTTCACCTTTAGTTGATTATATCCAGAAGAAATATCGATATTTGACAAGTATTTAGCTCCTCTTAACTGATCGAACAAGTCTTCAATCCATGGAATATGATACTTTTTCTTTATGGTGATCTTGTTGAGTTCCCGATAATCGATACAAAACCACATTGTTTCATTCTTATTCTTTAGAAATAGCATTGGTTCACCACAATGTGATGCACTAGGGCCTATAAACCCTTTTTCCAAATGCTCTTACAACTTCTTCTTTAAATACTCCAGTTTGATAGGATCCATCCTATATAGACACTTTGAGAAAGAAGTAGCTCTAGGTATGAGTCCTATTGAGAACTCCACCTCACAATCCAGGGGAATTCCAGGTAACTCTTCTGGAAATACATCACTATATTCCCTCATGATGGTCATTTCTGCAAGGTTGGCACTTTCCTTCAACTCAACCATTTGGGTGACGTATGCTTCTTTATAGGGAATCAACACCCACACCATTCAATGATTTTTAAAAGGTGATTCATGATATTCCTTTCATTTGTAGAGAATCATGGGATGGTTTGGAATATGAAAAGATATTTCCTTTTCTAGACAGTTGATATGTTCTCTATATAATGAGAGCCAATACATTCCCATTATAGCGTCGAATTCCACCAATGGAAGTATTACGAGATTCACTGGAAGAGTCTTCCCATATACACCAACAGGAGAATATTAAAACACATGGGTTGTAATTATTGAACCACTTTGTATTTCTACCGATATTTCTATGTCAAGGTTTTGGGGATTTGATTCTATAGTTCTAGAAAACTTTCAAGATATAAATGAATTCCTAGAACCAGAATCAAATAAGACGTTTCCCATTCTTATGTAAATAGGAAGTGTACATTATTCAAATTTGTTATCTTTCTCCACATCTATAGTATCAATGGTAGAATCCATCCATTGTTCCTTTGGATTTGGTTGATGTTGAGGCTGATTACACTTGAGAACTCGAGGTATAGTGAACTCACTTGCATAGTGACCTAGCTCCATAAAATTGTAGCATTGAACCATGAGCGGTTCACCTCTTTCTTCTGCCACATTCTCCTTCCTTTTTATGTCTTTTAGACGGTCTTGAGCATGGTGTCCTTCTTTCCCACACTTGAACCATTTCCCCGCCCCATTGAGGCAGTTCCTATTGTCCAACTTCCCATATTTTTTCCATCTGGGTCGTTGAGTTTTATTTACACCATTGTCATTAGATCCACTACATTGAAACTCCATCTTCTGTTTCTTATCAACATAGACATGGGACCATTCTCCAAACTCCATCTGCACTTTGAGATCACACTGAACAACTTCTTCATAACTCCCAAAGTCTCAGATTGCAAGAGCATTTCGATGGTTTGGTTTTAATCCACTAAAGAATCGACCAATTTTTCTATCATTGTTGATAACAAATCTCAATGTGTACCTTGCAATGCCTTGGGAAATTCTCTTCATAGGTTGTGATAGATTATCCTTCTTTTTTCTTGAGCACTGTGGATTATCTCTCAATATTTGTATGAAGAGTTTGTGGGAAATAATTATTACGAAACATTATCATTGAGTGTTCCTATTCCATCTCTTCAATTTCCTCCCTTGAATTAGTGTTCTTAATCAAAGCGCACCATTGATCAGCCTCTCCATATAGATGATAAATGGATAGATTCACCTTATCTATCTCAGAACAGTGAATCATAGAAAATATCTTCTCTATGGAGTTCACCAATTGTTCTGCAACTAGTGGATCAGAATATCCACTAAACATTGGTGGTTGTTTCCACATAAAACATTCGATAGCCAATTGCTCCCTCTTCGGTGAATTAGGACATTTACTATTATTACGTTTATTTTTCATAGCCTAAGATATATGGGTAATAATTTCCATGACATTCGGAACTCCACCCCCCAAATCATTTGGGATTTCGTTCGGGAAATCGTTGCATTGGCCCTCGCACGAGTTGTTGGCCTGGTTTCTCCTAGTTCCCACCATTTTATAAAATTGAAAAGGATAGAACAAAACATAAGTCAAATATTAATGAAAAACTTTTTTATTTGAATAATTTACAGTAAAATAATAACACATGGGATCCCTATGTAATGATTCTTGTGTGCATATTTGTTCTTAGTCTCATGCGACATGTTTTCATTAGGGTTTACTAATCCTAATTCCAAAATCAACTAAACCTTTCCTCTGATAAAAACTATAACAACCAAAACATTTTAGACATTACTATTACATAATTTTAAATATAAGAAACATAATAGTATTATACATAGAGGATCCAATGGTTTATTGTATTGGGAAAGCTAGGACCATACATAAAAATACAACATCGAGCACAAACTTTTTTATTTTTCTTATCTAGGTTTTTATTGGAAATTGACCCCTCCATAGTACATGTAGTCACCTGAGGATATACATCAAAATGGGTGACCTAAAATCTCCATAAGAGGATAAGAAAAATATAAAAATGGGTGAGCATAATCATAACAAAAGAAAAATATCATGAACATAAAAGGAAGAATAAATATGAGACCCGAAATGTGGTCATGCATAAAAATGAAACATCATGTCTTAGTGGTTAACTACCACTCAAAATTGTGAACAAATATAACATATATTTTACATATAATTTCACATTAACTCATGAGATTCATCACTATACCCAATTCATTGGTGCGATGTATAATTATGGGGTGCCCGTTACATTGAAACATCATATTATTCTATATAATTTTAGGTGCACCTGTCTCATCATAACAGTATCATTTATCAAGCATGCCTAGATGAAAATATATCAAAAATGATCATAAATAACCCAGTTAAAATAATGGGTTTCAACTCAGATTAAGACATTAATAAACATTGGGTTCCTAAAAGAAAGGTGTAATAACAAACATGTTACAAGAACCGTCAACCTTGAATGAGAAGTAAAAGGTGTGTTCTTAAAAGAAGAGTTATTTTGGAAAACATTTTGTTTTACATAGACACTAGTGGTAAACATTTATATCCCAAAAATGGAATGAAAATGAGGAAAAAAGTATTTTTATGGAGTAACCATATCAAAAATGGAGTGATATAGGGGGAACCCGAAGGATGGAATTTTGGTTCGAGAACATCCTCTTAACTTGTATCCGAACTCTTACTTATCGTTAATGTCCTATATAATGACATTATATTCATTAATTATAAATTCCAAAACCCTTTATACATTAATAGGGTTTATTCTAGTTTCATTATGTCATTTTACGGTCCTTTTTATGAGTTATATGGTTTAAAAACATTGTTCGAAAATGATCATTTTTATTGTTTTCTTGAGTGGTTAACTCGTATTACCAAATGAAAGTTTGTGTAGAACATTTATAAATATAAAAAAATAATATTAGATATTATTAATTATATTATAGGATTTTAAATGATCTTATAATTGATTATATTATATATCATTTAGAGGAATCATTATAAAAAAATTAAATGATGATTGTATGAGTTAAATAGGGTGGTTTCTCGGTCACAATGAACTTATTTTATCACTTAGTAATATGTACACAAATTAGTTACACAACATTAAATATAACATAATACATATAACATATTCTATTTTAACCATAATAATGGTTTCATGACCAGATTTGATGGTTGAAATGGAAGAATGAAACATGTCGTTCTTGAAGTTGATAAATTAACACCTCATGAAAAATTTTCTATTTAATAAAATAAAATAAGTGGAGAATGGGGTTGGATGATATAATATCCCATTAGTATAATAACATTCCAGTATATGTATGATTCTATATTTACCATACCATTTGGACGAATATATGTAGGGATAGAATAATAGAAGATCTTGAAATTGAAAGGAATTTATAGTAAAAGAAAGAGAGAGATTACCTCTTGAATCCGCCTCTTGAGATCCACTTTATGGGGATTAATCTTGGTATTTTGATGAGAACAGTAGATACTGGATGTGGGGGAGTGGATAATGGAGATGTTGGGTCAGATTTTAGTTAAGGCTTCAAGCTTGAGAGGTGTGAGGAAATGAGGGCATGAAGGGTGGTATTTATAGTTTGGGAGAGAGGGGTTTCTTTAATATAAATTTAATTAGTTTATTAATTTCTCCTAATACAAGGAATAGTAAGTCTTAAATGAAGATGAATAGTAAATAGGGCACGTGATTTCGATATTTGGGTGCTTACATCACTTGTGATGTTAGGAATAGTTGGTTTTAATTATAACGTGTTTATACGGTAAATTTATTTGCATTCTTTTATATCTTGAAAGTTTTCTAGAGCTATAGAATCGAAGCCCTGAAACCATGAAGTAGAGATATCTGTAAAAACACCAATTGGTGAAATAATTTCAACTCAAGTGTTTGACTCTTCTCCTATTGGAGTATGTGGTAAGATTCTTCCAACAAATCTCGTAATTCTTCTGTTGGTGGAATTTGACGCTATAATGGGAATGGATTGGCTCTTGTTATATAGAGCACATATCAATTGTCAGGAAAAACAAATATCTTTTCATATTTCAAACCATCTCATGCTCCTCTAAAAATTCATGGAAGATCATGAATCTCCTTTGAAAAAATCTTTTAATTGTGTGGCTGTTGATTCCATATTAAGAAGAATACCTCAGATAATTTTTCAAGTCGAAGGAAAGTGACAACCTTGCAGAAATGCCCATCGTGAGGGAATGCAGTGTCGTATTTCCCAAAGAGTTACCAAGAATTACCTCAGATCATGATGTGGAATTATCAATAGAAACCATACTTGGAGCTACTCCTATCTCAATGTGTCCCTATAGGATGGCTCCTATCGAACTTGGGGAGTTAATGAACCAACTACAAGAGTATTTGGACAACAGGTTCAAAAGCCCTAGTGCATCACCTTGGGGAGCAACAATGCTCTTTGCAAAGAAGATGGATGGAACAATGCAGTTGTGTATTGATTATCTGGAACCCAACAAGATCACCATAAAGAAAAAGTATCCCCTTCCATGGATTGACGACCTTTTTGATCAGTTAAGAGGAGGTCAATACTTCAAAAAGGTGGATCTGTGTTCTGGTTATCATCAGCTAAATGTGAATAAGGAAGATATTCAGAAGACTTCCTTCCATACAAGGTATGGTAACTATGAGATTCTAGTGACTCCCTTCAGACATACTAATTCCCCTCCAATATTTATGGATTTGACGAATAGAGACTTTAGACATTTCCTCGAAAAAATTATGGTAGTGTTTATTGATGATATTCTCATCAACTCTAAGAGAAATGAGGAACATGAATAATATCTAAGACTTGTGTTGGTGACATTGAGAAAGGATATGTTTTACGGAACGTTCAAAAAGTGTGACTTTTAGATAAATCAATTCACATTCTTGGGAAATGGGATCACAAGTGAGGGAATTTCTATGGATCCTTCAATGACAAAGGTGATTGAGGAATAGCCCAAGCCCTATAGTGTCATATAAATCCATATATTTCTTCGATTACATGGTACTACCGAATTTTTGTTAGATAAATCTCACGATTTTCTAGCCCGCTAACTATGTAGACAAGGAAATGGGAAATGTATGTTTGGATGGAATAATGTGAGGGAAGCTTCAAGGAGCTAAAGAGAAGGCTGATCACTGCACCTGTACTCACACTTCCTAAAAGTGGAGAATGTTTTGTAATATACAGTGATGCTTCAAAGAGAGGATTGGTTTGTGTACTCATGGGAAAAGATATTTTGATAGCCTACACCTCACGACAGCAGAAGATCCATGAGTGGAACTACCCAATACATGATCCAGAAATGGAAGCCGTCATTTCTTCCTTGAAAATTTGGTGGCACTACATTTATGGTGAGAAGTGTGACATATACACCGACCACAAGGGCCTAAAGTATATATTCAAACAAAATGAGATAAACAAGAGTCAAAGGAGAAGTTTTGAGCTAATCAAGGATTACAATTGCTCTATTTACTACCATCCTGGAAAGGAAAAAAAGTAGCTGATGCTCTAAGTAAAAAAGAACCTACTACTCTATCCATGTTACGGATTGAGAAAGACCTTGTCTTATTCGATAAGAAAAGGATGGATTTGGAAATCATAAGGGTAGGGGATACATCCTACCTTGCCAAAATTATTGCGCACCCATCCATCCAAGAGAAGATTAAGGATGCACAAAGGGATGATATGGAGATACAAAAGATGGTGAATGTAATAATAGAAGGGAAGCTTCAAAAGTTCCATATCAACGATGATGGTGTGATTTGGTTTTGAATGCGGCTTTGTTTGACTTTATCACCTGGGATAATGAATGAGATATTGGAAAATGCACATAACTTAACATTCTCTATCCATCGTGGTAGCACCAAGATGTACCGTGATCTCTGAGAACACTTATGGTGGGATAACATGATTAAGGAGATTGTTGAATATATATCAAGGTGCTTGGTATGTCAGAAAGTAAAATCCGAGAGACAAAAGTAAAAAGGGATGTTGCAACCATTTCCTATACCCATGTGGGATTGGGAAAATGCTAATATGGACTTTTTCACAGGACACCCGAAGATGTCAAAAGGAAATAATGCTATATGAGTTGTGGTTGATTGACTCACCGAGACTGCCAATTTTATCGCTATTTAGGAAGATCTCTCACTTGAATAACTTTCAAAGATTTATCTGAAGGAAGTGGTGAGACTTTATGGTATTCCACTCTCAATTGTCTATGACCTTGATACAAGGTTCATATCTAAATTCCATAGGAGCCTACAACATTCTTTGATAATTGAATTAAATTTCAGAGTGACCTATCACCCCCAAACCGCTGTCCAATATGAATGGACTGTTCAGAAACTTGAAGATATGTTATGATCCTACTATTTAGAATTCAATGGTGGATGGGATCAACATCTCCCATTGGTTGAGTTATCATACAGTAATAGTTTCCACATGAGTATTCAGATGGCTCCATATGATGCTCTGTATGGTTAGCGATGTAGAACTCCAGCATGTTGGGATGAAGATGGAGAAAGAAAACTACTTGGACCCAATATTATATAAGAGATGACAGATAAGGTTCAAGTCTTCTAGAAACACATAAATGCTTTTCAGAGTTGGAAAAAGAGTTATGCTGATAAAAGTCGAAGGGACTTGGAATTCATCGTTGGAGATAAAGTCTTCCTTTGAATGTCACCTTGGAAGATTGTCATGTGATTTGGGAAGAAATTTAAGCTATGCCCAAGGTACATGGGACCCTTTTAAATCCTTTACCACATATGATCTATGGCCTATCGACTTGCACTTCCACCGAATATGTCTCAAGTTCATGATGTGTTTCATGTATCACTCCGGAGAAAGTATTTCAGAGAAATCCAAAAAATTTACCCCAACCATTTTTTTACATGTAGAATCCAAAAATGAAATACATTTTGATAAAATAATTTTCTATATATGATTAATTTAATATTTAATTAAAATCATAATTTACTTGAAAAATATGGTTTTTAAAATTAAAACTGATTTTATAATTCTCTCAAAAATTTCTTAGGGTCTTTTAAATTTGTCTAAAAACAAGAATACAATGATTTGTTAATTTATTACCACATTTTATGAAAATCAATTTTCTTTTAAATTAATTAATTAATTAATTATGACTTACAAAAATACCAAAACTTTTTCTATAGTCAAATTGTTACTTTCAAAGATGCATAAATTTTATTTAATTATTCATGGGTAAGGTTACTCTTATTTTGGACGATTTACTTTTCCTAACAGTTGTACTAATATTAATAAGGGTAGGTTACTATTCATAAATATAGGTTAATATTCACATGAAATTATTTTTTTCTTATTGGACCCCAAAAAAAATACTTATTACAACTGTGTATGTTATATTTTCAAAATTTCCATCACAGAAGTGAAAAACTTGTGTTTAATGGTCACTTAGCACTTAGTAGTTCATTATATTGTGTTTTCATGTGATTTTATGAAATATCCATAAGAAGGGAATTTTCATTGAGAATCTTTCGGTCATTATAGTAACTATTATATATAGATGATATAAATTAATAAAACCAAACTAGTTAATGATAATCAAAAAATGACATATTAATCTAAATGAATATCATTAATGTTTTATCTAATGATTCATACTCACATATGGAAAAATAATAATATATAAGACCATTTAATATTATGTAAGGTCATTAATAACCTATAATTTTAATTCTGGACAACTATTCTAATTTTACATGATTTTATGTACATGTGTGCAAGTAACTGATACTGAAAATAAAGGAAACAAATGCACTGAAACGATAAAATTGTATATTATAACACATGAAAAAGGACATGAATGAAATTAATAAAATTATATTAAATAAAAAAAGTATAAAAGGTTGTGAATTAATTAATTAATGGATTTAATCTGATTATCCAAGAAATTAAGTTCAAGTGCTGAACACTTTCAGACATAATGTAAGAGATTCTTTATGAATATCCATTTTTTATCGGGTTATGATTTATCTCACATTTACCTATGTAACACTTATTTATTTTTATTTAATTCTTATAAATTGAATTTATATATTCTCAAATCTTGCCTTCAGATAATTTCATCCTTCTTTTTAGGGTATAAACATGTTTTAAAATGTTTCTCTTCATAATTCTTTCTAATAAGCAATACCGGTTAAAGGGAACTTCCCGATTTCTTACCCATTTTCAATTGCACCCCATAATTTATTTAAATCAAAAATTATTTTTATAAATTCATTAATTTTAACATTAATAACTATCTTGGATCATTTCTAGTTTTTTAAAAATAATTATTACTTTTCTATTTTAAGGAATGTTGAAAAATTTATCTTAAGCCGCACTAAAATGTTTTATTTCTAAAGTTTATTAAACACTATTTTTACATGTTTTAAAATTAATTTGAAATAAATTATCATTATATATTACTATTTTACCTTATTAATTTATATGTTTAATTTAAATCCATTCTTTAATGGACACCATTATGATACCCCCTTTTGATATGCCTTTTGATAGGATTAAGATACCTAATTATTTCCATGTGTAACCCTTATGTTAATTCTTGATTCCTTATGTATGATTATTCATGTGGCACACATATTAATGAAAATTTTATTATGGGGTTGACTAGATGGCACCTCATTCATTGAGTAATATTTAGTCTCAAGATATGTCAAGTGCAACAGTCTTGGTGGTTATCCATGAATTGTGATACATGTGAAACAGTCTTAGTGGTTAGCCTTGAATCATGCCTCTTCATGTGAAATGAACCTTGACTCATGATTATGTCATGTTATATATTTATGACACATTACTGGGATTCCATGATTCCATGATCCCATGTTTTGTATTTTATTATTCTATATGTTTAGGTCTTTTTATGACATCATGTTATGCCTCCTTACACTTGTTATAAGCTTTATTCTTATGCATATTCCCTTATTAGGATTTTACACTCTTCCCTTTGTTCAGGTATTCCCTAGTTTATCCTTTTCATATGTAAGGGATCAGAAGGTATTATGAGTTCATTATGAATATTAAAGAAAATATTCTTTTATTTTGGTCTCAATTTTCCAGTTTTATGTACCTAGTCATCCAAAGACACTAGAATTTATGATCCATGGTTTGTATTTGAAGGATAATAATGATTAAAATAATATAATAATATATTTAAATGGGTTGGGTTGTTGTAGTTGGTATTAGATCATGGTCTAGTTATTTCTGGATATTAGGACTAGATCACATAGTAAGAACCCTGGGGATAATTCTATCACCTTGGAGTACCTAGATTGAAACTTAGGGTATAAAAAGTTAGGATATACATTTCCTTTACAATTTTATGCATATATGTTCAATGTTTTTTATGCACATTAACTAGGTATTAAATCCCACTAACCTTACATTATTTTTTTTAGTTGATGGCCAGAAATAGAATAAATGACACCAACAATCAATGTGACAGAAAATGTGAATATTTCCCTAATGATATGCCAAATATGATGGGAACGAGTGATAAAAACATCATGATAATATTTTCTCAACTGTACCAAGTTCTGAATATTATATTGAATCATGTAGAACACCCTTATTCCCCTAAGAAGATCATGTTGTGGTCATATACTACATGCCAAAAATAAATCCCATCATTAGTGGATATGTTAGTCCTTTCTTCGTACAGGAATTGATTAACTCTATTTAAAAGACATTCATTGTACTCAAGTTCTCATAAGAAGATAAAGTTGTTCTAGATGTATATCATTTTTATGGGGAAGATGATATGTGTTGAAAAATGTTCAAAATAAAAAAGTCCAACAATGAAATTGATTCAAGGGAATAAGAATATTTAACAAAAATATTTTTTAATAAATATTTCCCACAAACCCTCCATATTTAGATTTAAAGGGAGTTCCTTAGACTGATGAAAATGAATGATGTGTCTTTTGGAGTTTACACGGAAAATTTTATATGGCTTTCATGACAGGACACAAGGTTTTTCACAAACATCGAATGAAAGGTGGATCACTTATCTAACAGAATAAAGATGGTTCTATTAAAATAATTGGTGATTCCAAGCCTCTAAAATTATGAAGAGACTTTTTATTATTCCCAAAAGGTTAAAGTAGAGATCATAGACTATTAGTGGTCTCATGTACCTAGGGAAAAAATAGTGGAAAAAAGAGTTTAATATTGTGGGATCAACAGATAAATCCAGTGATGGAATAAAAAACTCAATATCCACATGTCAAAATTTTGGGACGAATCATCATGGGAACTATCTAAAGGTAATTGAGTAATGCTTAAAATTTGGAAGAATTGGTAATATAGCTAATATCTTCTGAATGGATATGAATAATTCCACTAATGAAGATGAAGAACCGATGGTTTAGATCAACACTCAACCAATAGTGCAGTGTTTCAACAGTGTGGAACATAAAAATTATGTGAACCATTTCTCTAAGACAAGGTTTGTGGGAGGAAATAAAAAACAAAATCCTCTACAGAAACAAGGAATGTAATATTATATCCCTGCTGCTGAGGTGGAAACTAACTACGATGTGGTGGTAGGTATGTTGGTTATTCATTAAATAGTAGACAATCTGATGTTTTATTCTGGTTCTATGCATTCTTTCATATCATAAATGCTTAGTGGAACTGTTCATACACCACCTCTAAATATGGAGGTTTATTTTTCTATGAAAACATAAAATAGGGAAATCATTGCATTAAAAGTATATAACTCATCCCTAGTTATTGTTTTCGGATTGAACCTCATTGAAAATATTATCTTACATTGGTGGAGTTCGATGCTATATTGGGAATTCATTGGCTATATTTATAAAAATCCAACATCGACGTTCGAGACATGGATATCACTCTTCACATCCCGATATATCCTCCAATTTGATACAAGTTTTAGGAGGAGTATGAATCTCCATCAGAATCACTATCTCAATTGTGAATATTTATACCTTATGAGAAATCATTATAGCTAAAATTATTTATACAAAGGAGATAATCATTCTGAAATACATTCTCATCGTGAGGGACTAGATTGATTTATTCCCCAAATAGTTTCACATTTATCCTCCAGATCAAAAATCTGTGTTCTCAATTGAACATATTACAGGATCTCTTCCTATATCAAAAATACCTTGTATAATGTCCACCATTGAGCCTGAATATCTGGATAAGATTTATAGTAGAATCTATGAAGGGTTTTATATGACTGAGTGCTTCACCGTGGGGTGCACCAATCCTCTTTGTTAGGGAAAAGGATAGATCAATGTAACTCTATATTGATTATATTCATCTTAATAAAATCTTGATAAAGAACATGTATCCCCTTTAAAATATATATAACTTGTTTGATCAACTACATGGGGCCAAGTATTTCACTAAGGTAGACCTTCAGTCAAGATATCACCAATTAAATCTTAGGAAATAAGATATTCCCAAGACTACCCTTCGAATGAGGTAAGGACGCTATGAGTTCCTAGTGATTCCCATAATACTCACTAATTATCCATTAATTACCACTGATTTAATGAATAGAGTATTTATCTGTTACCTAGACAAATTTCTGGTAGTCTTTATTGGAGATATTCTAATATATTCCAAGATAAATATGAAACATGGGAATCATTTGAATATAGTGCTAATGAATTTGAGAAGGGAAAACATATATGTAAAGTATAGTAAATGTGAGTACTAGAAGGAGGGTGTATCAATTTAGGGGCACTTAATCACCAACAATGGGATATCTATGGACTCTTTTTGGACAAAGTCAATTGAAGAGTTGCCTATGCCAACATTTGTGACTGAGATCCATATATTCTTGGGTCTACCTGGGTCCTACTGATGATTTGTGAGGATCTTATCGTGATTTTCAAACCCACTAACCATGTTGACTTAGAAGGGGGTAAGGTATGACTGGATGAAAGAATGTGAGTAAAGATTTAAAGAGCTCCAAAATTGGATTATCAGTTCACCGATACTCACACTTACGAAAAGTGGGGAACTCTTTATTGTATACCATTATTATTAAAAAAGGTATTAGGATGTATATTGATGAAAAATGATAAAGTGATAGGCTATGCCCTAAGGAAATTGAAAATTCCTGAGAAACAAAATCCCACACATGATTTGGAGATGGAGGATGTTATATTGGTGTTGAAAATATAGAGGGATTATCTCTATGGGGAGATGTGTGAGATATAAACTGTTCAAAAGATTCTAAAATATATATTTACAAAGAAGGAACGTAATATGTTCCATTATAGATGGTTATATCTCATCAAGGATTATGACTGCACAATCCACTACCATCCTGGAAAGTCATATAAGGTGGAAGATGCTATAGGTAGAAAAGATCCTACATATTTAACAATGATGATAATTGAGAAGGATCCAATATTTATAAACATGTGAAGGATAGGAAAGAGAATTTTTAAGGAAGTAACATAATCAATTCTTTATGAAATGATTCTTCAAACATAACTCATGGAGAAAATAAAGGATGCTCCACGAAATGATGTGGAAATTTAGAAAAGGTTGAAGCTATCAGAAATAGGAAACCTTATAGTTCAAAATGGATGAGGAAGGATTGATGAGATTTCAATCATGATTATGTATCCCATATAATCCATAGATAAGTAAAGAAATTCTGAAACATTCACATAGCACAACCATCTCTATTCACTTAGAGAGCGCAACGATGTATCAGTATCTAAAAGAATACTATAGGTAAGAAAATAAGAAAAAGAGATCACTAAATATATCTAAAAATTTCTTGTATGTTAGAAATTTAAGGCTTAAATAAAAAATCATAAGGGGATGATGCAACCATTACCCATTCCTACATGAAAATGGGAAAAATCATTATGGAATTTTTCACCAGACATTTGAAGAAATATAGTGGAAAGAATGATATATGAGTTATTGTGGACTGTCTCAAAATGACAAATCAATTTATCCAAATTCGAGATGACATCTCACTAGATCAACATTCATGGATATACATAAGATAAGTGGTAAGGCTTCATGGAGTATGACAATTGATTGTATCAGATAGATATCTAAGATTCACCTCTATGTTATAGAAAATTCTTCAACATGCTCTAAAAACTAAGCTGAATTTTAGTATTGGATATCATCCTTAAACTGATGGCCTATATGAGAATAAAATATAGAACCTAGAATAAATGTTGAGAGTATGTTCTATGGAAATCAAATGTGAATAAGACCAACATCTACCTTTGGGTGAATTATCTTACAACAACAGTTTCTACTTCCGCATCCAAATGGATCCATATGAATCACTTTGTGGGAAAAGATACAGAACACTAACATGTTGGGATGAAATTGGTGAAAGTAAGTGGCTTTGGACCTGAAAAGTTTTGTCAAATGTAAGAAAATGTGAAAACCATTCGGCAGCATATCTAGGTAGCCCAAAGTTGAAAAAAGAGTTATGTAGAAAATCATTGATGAGACAAAGAGTTTAAAATTTGAGACATGGAATTCGTACACATATCTCCATGGAATAAGATCTTGAGATATGAGAAGAAAGGAAAGCTAGGTCCCATGTACATTATCCCCTTGAAGATTCAGGATCATGTTGGAGATTTGGCATATCGACTAGCACTTATACCTACGATGTCTTTGGTACATAATGTATTCCACGTATCCCTCTTGAGGAAGTACATTAAACAGACCAACATGTATTGAATATAGAGGTGGTATAATTGGAAAGTGATATCTCTTACAAGGAGATGCTAGTGAAGATCATGGACTATAGGGATAATGTTATACAAAATAAGAATACTCACCTGATCATAGTACTATGGATAAACCATATGTATGAAGATGCACAAGGGAACTATATGAAGAGATGAAGGAGAAGTACCATTACATTTTTTTCCATAGTTTGATAAATGAATTTTCGAGGATGAAATTTCATAAGGCAGAATAATGTAATGAATAAACACTTTATCAATGAAAATTTAACTCTTTTAATTATTTCATATAGTATAAACCTTATAAAATCACATAGAGAACAAAATACAAACTTTATAAAAAATATAATGAATGAAATAATTGGTATTTCTAGAAATTAAGGAACCCATACCAATGGAATAGTAACTTGACTTTTGGAATAGTAATATGATCCATACGAATAGTAAACCATTCAATGGAATAATAAAGACACCCATGAAAGTATAAAAAAAATTTAAGTATCTTATAAATGAAAATATGACATAATTATATCATAGTATTAGAAAATAAATATTTTAGAAATTTTTATTGAAGTGTTGATATTTTTATAAAACATAAATGTTTATTTTAAAATTTATAATTAATGTAATGATTTAAAAGAAAATATATTTTCCTAAAATCTATTCATAAATCAATTTTTCTGTCCTATTATTATAAGATAATTTTATTAGACCTTGATTTATTTTTCAAAGAGTCACAAAATTAGTTATAATTTTAAAATTGGTTTTTTCCAAATAAATGAAAATTTTCATTAGAAATTCAAATTATAAAAATTTGAAAACTATTATCGTAAAATATAGTGTATTTTTTAATTCCACACACCAATCAAATAGTTGGGTTGAATTTTTTGGACTTTTCTAAAATGTTGATTTTTTGGTGAATAGTAAAATACATTAATTTATGATAAATATATACATTATAAGTTAAATACGCTATTACTTGTGTCATTAATGATATAATAACCATAATATCAAATTAAAATTCTCTATTTACTATATTTAGTGATGATATCATATCTATTTACAGTCTTGAGGCAAAATATTAAGGTAATGAATAAAATTATGAGAAAACACCCCTCTCCTCCACTATAAATACCACATCTCACCACCTCTTTTTCTCACACCGTTCAATATTTTATATGTTTCAAAATTCTAAAAACACCTCTTACCAAGACTATACCTTACATCTTTGTGACTTTTTGTATCAATAAATGATGAAACAAATGTTCCCCAAGGAGGTTCTCAAGGGGAATAATTCTAGAGGTAATTTTTTCCCTTTTCTATAAATTTCTTTCTAATTTATTTTCATTTCTTATTGAATAATAACCTCCCCTAATACAATTATCATGGTAACTCCAATATTACACATATACAAGAATTTTATTTTGTTAATTGAATAATCCACCATCATTTATTTCCTCTCCCATTGTTGTTCTAAAAATTAAAACATCGTCTGTGATGTGTCAATTTATCGCTTTCAAGGATGATAAGTTTTCAATTTAATTTAACACCTTCAAGATTTTTCATAAAACCATTTTCATGGTTGAACCATATTATATTAATTGTATTAAATATTATGTAATGTTCTGGAAATATTAGATATACATGATATTAATTAATAAAACAAAACTATTTTGTGATGACCCATGAATTTCAAATTAATCTAAACAAACATAGTTTACGTTTTATCTAATGATTCACAATCACAAATGGAAAAAAATGATATAAAAGACTATTTAAAATTATGTATGTTTATGAGTAAAATTTAATTTAATTTACAGATAAATATTCTAATTTTACATTATTTTTCATGCATGTATACATGTAAGTGATCATGGAAAAAAGGAAATGAATGCTCCTGATTGATAAAATTTAATCTAATAACTCATAAAAAAGGACATGAATGAACTTATTAAAATTATAATAAAGAAAAAAATGTTTAATTGGTTTTGATTTAATTAATTAATGTTTTTAATTTTATTATCTAGTATATTATGTTCAAGTGCTGAACACTTTCGGACATAAGGTAGGGGATTCCTTCCAAACCTCCATTTTTTCCTTTGGGTTACGCATAATCTCTCTTTACCCTATGCAAATAATCTTTATTATTTATAAAATTATTCTACATTCTGTTTATATTTTCTAAACTCTTGTATCCAGATCATTTCATCCTTAGGTTTTGGGGATATACATGTTTTAAAAACCTTCCATTCCCAATTTTTTCTAATAGGCATGCCTGATTAAAGAGAACTTACCAATTTATTACCCATTATCAATTTTAATTAATAATCCATTTTATCCACCATTATATTATTGAAATAACTCATTTTAAAATGAAAAACTATCTTGGTTCATTTTTTCGTTTTATGCAAATTTTTTTCCTTTTCTGTTTTAAATAATCCTGTAAATTTTTTGTTAAACCTCACAAAATGTTTTTATTTATAAATGTTTTGTAAGCACTCTTTTTACATGCTTTAACATTATTTTGAAATCCATTATTATGATTTATTCCTATTTTACCTTATTAATTTCTATGTATTATTTAAGTCCATTCTTTCAAGGACACCATTATGACCCTCCCTTTTGATATTCCTTTTGACATAATTATGAAACCCAATTATTTACATGGGTAACCCTTATGTTTATGTTCGATTCCTTGTGTATGACTATTCATGTGGAACTCATATTCATGAAACATTTATGAAGGGTGCACCTTGATAGGGATCCTATGCATTGGATAATGTTTAGTGTCATCAGAAGTCAAGTTCAATTGTCTTTGTGGTTGGAATTGACTCGTGCTCTATGTGAAATGATATTGGTGGTAAGACTTGACTCTCGATTCTCGATGTGAAATGATCCTTTAATCAGGATTATGTCATGTTTTATATTTCATCAACATTCCTATGATTCCATTATTACATTATAAAATGTTATATATGTTATTTTTCTATATGTTTGTGCCTCTTTATGTCATCATGTTATTCCTTCTAACATATATGCTATGATTTATTATTATGTTTATTCCATTATTGAGATTTTTTTATCATCCATTTGTTCATTTATTCACTAGGTTATCCTTTGAATATGTAAGGGATAAAAGGGTTGTAGGATCTCATTATGAATATTACATAAAATAGGTTTTTATTTAGGTCTCTTGTTTTCTGTTTTATGTACCTAATCATTCGATGAAACTATAATTTACAATCCTTGGTATGTATTTGAAGGATAATTATGCTTAAAATCATGTAATAATATTTATAAAATTCTTGGGGTGTTATATCACCCGTCCGTACATTGGATGCCCATGGAAGAGACAAATAAATAAAATAACACCCTAATATCAAAAATAGGAAAATTTTAAACAGAAGTAAGAAAAAAACATACCTTACCCTCCAATATCTATATAATTAAAGGAAAAGACCCCCCTCTAATGGATTTTACTTGACCATAAGTATCTATATCCACCCTACACCTGTCCAAAAAAGTTAAAGACTTTGTGGCAGATGTGATAAAAAAAATTATGTAAAACTAAAAATAAATTGTACCTGCCTCCTTATGACTATACATGTCTCCACCCAAGGAAAGAAAATTAATTCCCCATAGGAGATAATATAAGATAAGAGGATACCTACAACTGAAAAGTGATAGAGATATTTTCATGGGAATTAAAAATCCCACAAGGGATTCCAAAAGAAAAACCACACCCTTTGAATTATCTTTAAATTGAAAACCATTTCATGGTAGTTTGATTATATAAATATATAAGGTTTTATATTTCATTTCAAAATAATTAACAAGAAAATGGCACAGAAAATTCATTTTCTTCTTTTATGTCCAGAACAATTTTCCATAGAATGAGTGGTTTCCCAATAATTAATTTATAAGAATCAACGAACTGGTAAATTATGAGTTTGAAGAATATAATTACAATAAATGGAATTTATTTATGTTCTAAAAATAGTGGTACATAAAACTTGTTTTTTATTATTTTATACATGATATTTTAATTAGAAATAAGTGAATTTAAAATAAAGTGATATAGAAATAAAAGTAAAATGATAACATGAACCATGGGAAATACTTAAGTTTCTATTTTTTTTGGGGGTTCTAGGATCATCATAGATTGGTGATAGACCATATAATTATCCCTTTGCTTGAATGATTTTTTAGGGGATTCACCCAAAAGACTATAATAATAGGAATTTTCATATCATTTAGTCCGTGATGCATTATAATCCTACTAGTTAGACCGAGTCAAGGCCCTTCTATATAGCCAAGCTACTTGTACCATCCTACCCTCTAAGGTACCTAATATTTTATTGTTCCATTTCCATAATAGAAATACATAAGGGATTTGTATTAGAAAAAACAAATCTAAATAAAATAACAATAAAAAGTAAGCATAGATCAACACCTCAAGTCCATGCAAAACCAATCAAAAAACCCCTTTTATTAAAATTATCCCAATATGCCAATCAAATAAAATTAGATTTCCACAACCAACAAAAATATATAGGCTACCATTGGATTGAAAATGAATTCTTCAAAGAGACTATAATGTTTTAACAAGACCTTATCTTTCAAGAAATATATGTTGATCATTTGGAAAATCACTTTACATACCATAACATTTGCATTCCAAATAACAATTAACTATTAAAAACTCATAAAACATGATATATATTTATATACTCCTTATTAAAATACACCTATTCCAAACACCATGAGTCAATATATAAAATATAGAATATATATATCTAAATCTATATATTTATATGTGTATGAGTCATATTTAAAAAAATAGAGAGAACTAGAAACAATTTTTTAGCTCTTTGTGAATAAAATATGCTATTAATACATTATAGAAAATCTAACATAAATGAAAAAACAATTTAATTCATTTAAAAAATAGTCATTTATTATAATTATAAAACAAAACAATCACCCATGATGCTCATCATTTCAACCAATCTTGAAAATATATTTTTATTAAGAGGATCGCATTATAAAAACATTGCAAAGACATGGAAAACAATGAGAAACAAATTTCCAGAGTCATCCTAATTTATTTAACTTATATACTTCAAAAAATATTGAAAAAAACATTTAAACACTCAATATATCAAAATTTCCAATTTAAAGGATCACACATACGGAAAACTATATCAAACCGAATATGAACTCACTACCTTTGATGCCTAAGACCCGAAACCATTTGAATATTGTCCAATGAACCCCAAAGATGAAATAAAACCATATAGGCAAATAAAATAATGAAAAAAACATAAGAAAAACCTATGGATCATCCAATATCATGCCACAATTATGAAAAGATAATAAGTAAGAAAGAGGCGATGAATAATGAGAAATGAATTCCCAAGATGATCACACCAAGAATTAGGAGGTGAAATGGGTGAAAATAGAGGGAAAAGAATGGGGGATTTCAGGATTGGTATCCGCTGAGATGTGTTGTTGAGAATAAGTCAACTTGAGGGTGAGAGGATAAGGAGAGGCCCCACTTATGGTTATAACTTTACCATATAAAAAATGGACAGATTAAAATTTTTAACTACCAGAAGACTATGCATTATTTAGTCATATGATTAGACAAAACGTGTGACCACTACTGGGCTCTTAAAGTAAATGAATAGTCAGGACACATGGTTAGAGAAAATGTGTTTCATCCATGCATTTATCTATGTAAAACCTGCTGACTCACTTGCATGATTTTCAGATGGTTTCTACTAATCGAGCGCCAAATGTGATCCTATACAGAAAACTTGAAAACTATAAAATTTTAAATATGTTGAACAAGAAATTAAAAAATGATACAAATAATAATTAAATAATAAAAAGTAATTAATAAATAATGGTTAGGGTGTCATAATTCTTTCCACCGTGACACTTTCATCACCTAGATATTCTAAAGAGACCCATTTCATCAAGACAAAATGTAATGAAAAAAAATTAATCGATATGAGACATGAAAACCTAAATTCCAAAGAACCAATGCTTAATTTCCAATTAAAACCTGAAACGCATAAATACAATGTAATCCAATGATATTATCATAAAAACACAACCAACATCCAAATAAACAACTAGTGAGACCAAAGAACTAAAATTATATAATAAAAGAATCAATGAAGGAGATTCATATATAAAAAGAACCTAAAAATAAGGAACACCCTGATCCCTAACATAGAAATCAACCATGAAATTTATCATGGTCAATTCAGGACCTCTATGAGAATGCTTAACACTACCCAGAGTCCTAGACAAATAAACTTATATGATTAAGGTCTGGTGGGGTGGGAATAAATCATTACCCCATCATGAAATCATGAAGACCAAGTTTTCCACAAGCTCCTTCTATGGAGGCCTCCCCACCATAATATGAAATTGGTAAAACTTTTATTTACCATTCCGGGACAAACTCATGAGTCCTAATGTGATATATAATCTATAATAAATGATTCATCAAATGAGAAAAAAACACCACATTAGAACATAAAAAATAAGAATTTCCTAAAAAGATACTTCTATTATAACAATAATTACAAAAAGAAAGTTGAGAAAATAAAATATACCTAATCATAAATCAATTCAACAAAGAGAGTATATTTAGATAATGTACTTAGGAAAATCAAAATGTATAAGAAAAATTTAAATGAGTAGAGGGATCCTAAGAAAAACCATCAATATCCAACCATCCTCAAGAACATTTCAATAGATTATAAATCTCTTAAATAATCCCCACCTAAAAACCATAAATAATTTCTAAAAATAGTCACTTAAAGGATTAACACTAACAATGGTGAAAAATATTACTAACCAATCATAGGTGGAAGATAACATATGGTTGGTAATTCCCCAAGAAACCATACCTCATTATGATCAACATAGGATATAGTATCAGGTAAGGGTAGGAAAACCTTGGACCAAATTTTAGAGCACTAACCCTTATTGAACAACACTCATAAATACATTACCCTTCCCAGCCATATCAACCCCTAAATGAAGCAATTCCCATTCAAATAAGTTATAATAAACCTGAGGCCTACACCTCATCAAAATGAATGACCACAGAAACAATTAGTATGCCATAAGGATTTATAAAAGGAAATACCAAGTGAAACACTTATTCATAATTTCCTAAAAGATTCGAACCACATAAAACATAAAAAACCCAAACCTTAAACTATAGCCAACACTAATCCCCAAAACGGATATCCACCTATAAAATAATATATGGAATCCTAGAGACTGGCCATATGCTCTTTGATAATGAATTTCTAGGGAATACTCAACTAACAAAAAACATGAATTCATCAACTTTTGGTTCCCAATACAAATAAAATAGTCCTAAAATGAATCATAAACTAAATCTAAAAACTGAATTCACCAAAATGAAAACATATTTACAAAACACCCACTTTCATGTTAAAAATACCCAAATTTTAATTTTAAAGAACAATACTCATTTATAAAGACATACCCTAAAAACGTTTCACCCCATTTGAAAAATCCAACCAAGATTATTTCAATACATTTTCTAAACATTTATTTAAATGAATTCAAACAATTTTAAACTCATAAATCCTACTTAGAAAAATAAAAACACCAATTTACTTAATATTTGGTAATTCACCTCTTAAAAAAATTTCAAAACCAAAGAATTTCATTTAACAACATATTTTAAAACAACCCTTTCATTTCTAAATCATTTTTACATATTTTGGAAACCCCATTTATGTGAAAATTACCTTATAAAATCCACATGATTTTTTTTTAAAACAAGACCCCCGTTATCTTATAACATAATTTTTTATATAAATAGATTAAAAATATTTATTTATAATGTATACCTATAAACGAATTCCCATTTTAAATTAAAAACACGTTTTAAACACATAAAACCATTTTAAAAACACACACATCAATCCTAATAATATAAAAATTTTACTTGAAGACTACATTAAAATTTAAAATTCCTTACCAAATTTAGTTGATAATCAATTAATCAATAATAAAATAATAGACAAACCCAAAATGGAATAGTAACCATGTATGAATTAAACACATGTCTTAGTGGGCCAAGAGTTACTCATGTACCCATTTCTAGGAGTATCATAGAACCATGTACATGGGCTCCACATGGATTACCAATCTTTGTGAGATCACCATGTACCACAATATCAACTTCCATTTAATCTCAAAAATAAAAGCTCATAATAAAAATCCCAATCTCCCCTGGTAACCCAAATTTCATTTCGAGAAGTTGTGATCTGAAACAAACCCATGACCCAACTCACATGCCCTTATAATTATATCTCTCTCTACTATACATCTCAAATAATAAGGGATAATTTTGAGAGATCCTAGTTACCTATGGATAAAATAAATCACCTCTATATCTAATACCATTTTGTGATAAACCAACTCTGGACATCCTTGCATCAGATACATGACCTGGTTCACTATAAGGTCCGAAGGGAGTTTCCAATCCCCAGATTTTTTCATAATTTCCTAGGCATCAAAGAATCATATTTTGGAAATAATTTAGCCTGATAAACATTAATTAAATAATCATTAGTCAAAATATGAATAATTTTATAGTAATAACCATTAGTATATTGGATGTACATTCAATAGAAAAATAAATAGAGCAACAACATAATATCTAAAATAGGAAATGAATAAAAAATAGTAAGAAAAAACCCTCCATCACCCTCCAATATCCATATACTTCAAGGAAAATATGCCCCGCCAATGGATTTGCTTCACCCCCCAGTTGCTATAACTACCATATTCACATTAAAATAAGTAAACACCTAAGTGGTTGATGTAGTAAAGAAAAATTAAAATAAAATTAAACTAAAAATATACCCTCATCCTTATAACTATACAAGTCAACACCCAAAAAAATAACCATATCACATTCTGGGATATAACATAAGATAAGATAAAACCTAAAATTAAAAATTATTTAGATATATTCATGAGGATACTAATGCCCATAAGGGATTCCAAAATACAAACCACACCATATGAATTACTTTTAATGATAAAATCATTTCATGTTATTTTGAAAATACAAATATAACAAAATTAGGTTTTCAGATTCCTTTCATAACAAGTAACTTGAATTTTTTTGAGAAAAACCATTTTCTTCATTAATTTGAAAAACTATATTCAATGAATGATAGGTTTTGGAATAATTAATTTATATGAATGAACAATATGATAATGTTTGATTTATAGATATAGAATAATAATAAATAGAATATTTTCAGGTGATAAAAAACAGAGTGAAGTAAAACATTATTTTTATTATTTTGAACATGAATATTAAACCAATAAAAATAAAATTTTAAAAATATTAACATAGAAATGGATGTAAAATTACAGTCATCACCAAGTGAAATCCCTATGTAATTAGGTTATTGGGGTACTTGAATCATTATATCTCCATGATTGGACATATAAATTTAACTTCCCATGCATGATCCATTCTAGGAGACTCAACCTCGGTCTAATTTTAATATTCAATGTCTCATCGATTAGATAGTTTTTAATTGTAATCATACTAGTGAGACCAAGATGAGGCCATACAGGCTTCCCTAGTTACTAGTCCTGGCCTACCCACCATGGTACCTCGGATTCCCATGTTCTATGACAATAACAAAAATACATAAGGGAGGTGTTATAGAAAAACAAAATACCAATTAAAAAATAATTAAAATGAAGCATACAACAACACATCACCTCCATGAACTACTAATTTGAATCCCCATTTATTTAAATCATATGAAATTGTGACACATATCAAATCCAAGTTACAAAACCAATATATAAATACGGGCTTCCATTATAGTGAACTTCATTTTTTTAAATACATTGGAATGTTCCAACCAAGCCTTAGAATCCTAGGAATATACATTGATCATTTCGAAAACAACTTTTCATATCATTTCATTAGTGTTCCAATCCAAACTTCATACTTATACACATATAAACCTTGATATATATATATACCACTACATTCTAATGTACATATTCCAATATTCATGTGTGAATATGTATAAATAGGGAACCAATATATATATATATATATTAATATATATAGGTATATGTGTCCAATTCATATTAAAAAGAAGGTAATGAATTCCACACAATTTTTTTGCACTTTGGAAACTAAATATGCCATTAAAAATTTATTGAGAACCTGATTGAAAGGATTGAAAATTTTCATTCTTCTAAAAACTGAGAATTTAATCCAATTAGGAATCCATAAAAAATCACCCATGGTGATAAAAATTTCAAGAAAGCATGAAAAAATATTTTTGGGTGGAGGATCCCATCAAAAATACTTATAAAAAACATGGAAAACTAAATAGAATCCAATTTCAAGTATTAAATATTTCCATAATTTATGTAGATCATAATATATTTAAAAACACACATTTAATCATACAAAATAGAGGGAGACAGTGAGAGGAAATGGAAATATCCCTCTTTAGGTTTTGAGTTTTCCAAGAGAAAATTTTGAATTGAACATTTTTAACACATTGGACATTGAACACATTTTTCCCACATGATTATCCAAATTACACACCAACCATGCACTAACTATTGGGATCCTATATTACCATGCGTAGCAGGGATGATTTGTTAGAGAAACCATTTTCCAACCATATGATAAAATCTATAAAACTTATAGACTATCTTTCATGAGTTGGACACAGTTTCTAATAATCCTTCACCTGTATAGAAAATCCAAAATTTGAAAATTTAAAACCAGTTCAACTTAAATTAAAAAAAGATACTCATAATAAATTTTTTTAAAATAATTAATAAATAATGTTCAATTTTTAAAAATTTAAATCTGTAGTCCTTTCTCAAAACATGCATAATTTGTTGTTAATCTACTTATCAATTTTCATCTCCATTATTGAATAACTAAATTGACTGGGCCATTTATGTTTTATCATATAAAAATAATATTGGATTGAAAAATATATTTTTAGGATATTTTTTTCAATGTCAACAATTATTTAGTTTATACATAATAACACCCACTTAATCGATCATTCTAAAAATTCTTGAATTAATTTTATTTACCGAATTAAATTCCATCTGATACTGTAGAGAATTATAGAAACCGAATGGTATAATAAGATACTATAAAATTTTAGTCAGTCGTCATCATTATATGAGCTAGTTCCCATGATCATTAAATATTTCATTCATTATTAAACTATTTTTCCTAGTGTAATTCAAAAAATACCCATCATCAATTTCTTCTCGTCTCACCTAATAAATAATTATCATCGGGGAATATTTATCTATCATAACCATTAGAATAATTTAAAAATAAATATATTTTTTATGTATATAAGTTTTTTATAGTGGAATCCTCTTTATTAAACTAGACCGAATTCTATAAATATATTCTTTAACCTACTCATGGAATGAAGAATCTCATTATGACACAACAACACTTGATAACCCGTAAACGTGAAAACATAACTTGAATTATTTCACAATAATTTATATGTAAATTTTTAACATTATACTAGTAAAAAATCATCCAAATTTTTTTCCCATGAATTAATTAAGTTTCAATCACCATTAAAATTTATTTAATAAATGTAAAATAAAACTTTAAACTACTTGTGATTTGATGACCTGTTTAATTCCTCATTAGAATAATTTTTAATAATAATACAAATTTTTATGTTTTAATCATTTATGATCATCTTAGGCATCGACATATTTAATTTATTCAAAATATTTTTTTTTTCAATTCTCAATCTCTTCATCCTTTATAATAATTAATATTTAACAATTTAATGAAACTTACAAAGTTACCTTCTACATTATGAAGCACTATCTATAACCCTAAATTATTTTTGAACCTTATAAACTACTATGATCAACCTTATAATGTTTAGGGAGACTTAGGATTATCTAAACCATAAAAATTTGGAACCTTATGGTATTTTAGTGAAACCTACAATGTCTAGGTATCCTTATGATGTAGAACCTTAGGTGATCCTAACCTTAGGATATTTGTTAAATAACCTTATAATGTCCCTAGTAAACCTTAAAACAAAATCAATCAATCTTAAAAAGAATAAAATTGAACATTATAAACATTTATTTATTCATTTTTCACATTTAATTAAAACTTATTAAGTACAAAGTGAGACTTATGATGTTTGGAAATAACCTTAAGACCTCTAGACTAAACCTAATGAATAAACATTAAAACATTTTGAAGTTAAGGAATTTTCCAATTTCCATATTTTAGATATAATTCAATATTATCTTCCAATAATCACATAATATCTTTAAATGATCTTAGGTCTTCTGAAATCATCTAAAAATATTCCAAAAAAACATCAAAAACATCATAGCAACCTCTAATAAATCTCAAGCATTGTGTAGAAAAAATACACTACTTTAACAATTCCATAGTGTACTACACAAAACAATATCCCCTTGGGTATAAATAATCTCCCTAATATCACAATCACTTGAGATTTAAAATATTTATTCAATTTTGGTCTCAATAAGTTGTATGAGATAATGTTCCCATTTCATTTTGATCTTTATAAAGGAGTGAGAATAAGAAAAAAAAATAGGCCTATAAGAGATTCATGGATGATATCTTGGATCTAAAATTCTCAATATTATTATCAAAAGAGTCCCTGTTGATTAGGGAGGTTTATGAGTCTTATAATTTAAGATACCTTATGATGTGAATGGATAAAGGGGGACATTTGAGTTGATCTTAGTTGACACATGGTCAAAAATATAATTAAACATTACAATGATAGTTGGAGAACTCTCAAAAACATTATTCTATATTATGTTATATTTTTAGATAACTCCAACATTGGAATATTACTGTTATTTTTTTCTTGAGATAATTCATTCTTGAGTATTTAAGATGATTTATTGTTTTATCTACTAGTAACACAATCTTGGATGAGTGTGAACCCATTTGGAGACAATATTGAAGAAAAGGAATAATGAAATTATGAGGATGAAAAGTTTTGTTATGGTGTTATGATGAACATGGAATGATGAGCATGAATAAAATGTCTTGTGTTGATTCAAAGGGGATAAATCCATTGCATTAGTCTTGGTCACATGAATTTTCTATAATTAGACCATAAAGAAACCCAGATCAGACATGGTGGTTAATCCTTATACAATGTACAAAGGTAAATCACCCATAGTAAGTCTAGTCATAGTTATTAAGAAATTAATGGAATATAATTAAGACTAACCATGTGGAGATTAAGTGAAAATAAGCATAACCAATCCCATATTGAAATGAAAAATTCCTACAAACCATGCTCATGGAGAAAATTCCAACAAAACTAGACATTTTTTATTGAAGTATAAGAGATCTAAGACATGGATAAATAAACTATGTCATTGTGATAGATTAAATATATATTTTGAAGATAAAATTGTATTTTGTAAATGGATGGATATTAAGACATATTGGTCATAGATCATAGATCTATATGACATTTACATGACCACACGATAATAATTAATATCATGAAATGGTGGTGTATTTCATATAAATAAACTATCTGTTTCAATTAAATGTATATGATGAAATATTAATATATTCAAAAAAACATTATATATTACATTTTATAGATTATTAGTTTATATATGAGGTTAATAATGAATGCGTGCACATGATCCAAACATGGAGGAACTTGGGGAGTCAACTATAAGATTGATAACCTTATTGGTTATCATTTATATAGTTTTTTAATAAGAATTTTGGGATATTATTCCTACTCTATTCCTCTTTACATTTGATAATAATATATGAATATGGATTAAAAAATCATTACTTTTGGTTACTAAGGATTAACCACTTAATAAAAAGATTTTGTGAACCTTGTAAAAACAAATTTTTTCATTATCATTCCATCTCTCTCAATATGACAACATGATTTGGTTATGTTTAGGATCCTATGAACTAACCAATGACATGAATATTTTTTTACTGATTTTGTTTTGGTATTAAATGATTCACCCCCTCTCAATGGATTTTTTATCTCACCATGGGCCGGTCATTTTTCATTAGAATGTGGTTTTTCTTGAAGATCATATTCATTATTAATAATTTAGTAGTGAACGACGACTGTTATTAAGAGAAACAATTTCAGGTATTTTTGACTATATGATTTTTTAGTCATTGATAATATATTTTGATCGAAGAGATCTATGGAAATCATGAATTCCATCATTAATAATGTATTTCCTATGTTTGATGGGAAGAGACCATATATATGGAAGAAGTGGAAGGTTCCTGGAATTATGTATCGTAGGTTGGATTTTCTTGATATCACTAATATATATATAGATATAGATATATACTATAATTTTCAAAAACCAATTAATTTATTAATAAAAAGAATATTGAATCTACTAGAGAAGGAAAAGGTGTTACTTTTACGCCTCTTAGATAAAGAGTTGAAATGAGTTAAGGATTTTTCATCATTAAGTGGAATTTGGAGTGAACTATATGATATAATTTAGGGAGAAAAGAATGAAAATGAGTCATGATTAAAAATATTTAATGTTAAATTTAAATATATTTTAATCTTATAAATGAGTCATTAGATGAGTTCTTTGTTTAGGTGACCAAAATTATTATATTGATTCAATGTTATGGAAAAGTTCGCAAAAGTTAAAAAATGGGCCAAGAACAAGGGATAGGATCCTGGCCACATCCCAAAAGATTATGGATAACTGATCCATGTTTTTATCATTCAGGGCTATTTCCTTAGGCATTGTTTGTTTCCATTTCCATTGGAAATAGCCCTGATCTTGAAACACTATTAATATTCTCATTGTCACTACACACTTGTAAACATCATTAGGGATAGGTCTACAAGCCATAACCATTGAGGTATTTCAATGGTAGCTTGGGGAATATTTCCATGCACATAATGTTTTTGTTATCCTTTAAAATAAAATCAACAGACACCTCATTTTGATCCCCAAACCAAATCTTCATATTGAAGTCTTTTTAATAATTCAATATGAAAATATTTGATATTTATATATATAAATTTAATATGATGATATATATATATATATTTAATTTTTTTAAATATTAATTATTATAATATTTATATTAATTATGATATTTTTCACACTTCGTTATGAATTGGGAATTGGTGCCTATAACCACAGTATGTGCACCACTATAATCATAGATTCTTTTTGATGTATCCCTATCCCTAAATTCCCTCTTTCTAATTTCATCAATAACTATAGTATTATTGTCGACCAAGACACCAGTAAATCCATGGGAATCTATTCCATTGGTGGTATGATCGACCCAGAAAACCCTACATCCACTGGCATATTTTCCCATGGAAGTAGGATCAAACAAGACACCCATATAACCATGGGAATTGATGCCTATGGATATAGTCCAATCCATGTTGTAACCTATAAATTAATATATCATTCTCATGATAAAAATGTTATTCCCACCTTACCATACCACTAAAAGAAGATATACCCATGGATACAAGTGTTTCAACTTTAGACTCATGATGACCCCATACTAAATTTTGAGTTCTATTCTTACTATAATTCCAAAAGAACAAATTCCTATAAAAGTATGGAAAATAAGGACATGGTAATCCATGTCCCAATGCTATATCCAGGCCAATGAACAAGGGTATTATTATCATAGATATTTCCCTATGGCAATATGATATTTTTATAGTAGTAACTTGAGGATTCTACAATGGTAATGAAATTGATGATCATTCTACTGAATAAGTTTGATTCTAAATTTTTTAGTATTGAAAATCATAACATGGATGAGTAAACCATTGATAAAGTCAATAATATCTTGAAAGACTATGAGATGCTAAGTAGTTTATCCTTAATTAAGAAAGGTAAATATCAAAATGTTATTGAATTAAAATATTTTAAATGTTTGAAATATTTTTAATATAAGAGTTATCGTGAGGGAGAATTTAATTACAAGGATGATTCCATTCATTTTAATAAGTTTATTTCATTCATTACTAAGGGAATGCAATGGGACAAATGTAAAGAGAATGGTAAAATTCATTTTAATAATTTTAATTGTGGAAAGACTAGAAACATTTTGCTAGTTTTCCTAATAAGATGAATAATATAAAAAGGATGATTAAACAAAAAGATAATCCAAAAGAAATAAGGTGTAATTTGATCATAATAGTGGAAAACACTTCAACGTAATAAGAATAGACAACACAAAAAATACAAAAAAAAATCTCTCTCAAAATATAATGTCATGTCTTGTGATGAGGATTGAAAAAAAGCGGTGGAGGGATTATAAATATATGATATACAAATTTATGGATATGTCAAACCATTATAATAATCATTATAACAAAAAAGAAGGTATTATATATGAGGAGGGCAGTGATGAGGAGACACCAAATGGGTTTTAATTAATTATGAATCTCTTGGTGTGGTTGAAAGAATACATGAATATTGAGATAGAAATAAAATAATTGGAGAGTGAGCATGATTTTTTAAATAAATATTTTGATGAATCAAATTATATGGATATTCTCATGGTGGAAAAAAAGTTCACGCAAAATATGTGTGATCTAAATCAAATTCTTAAAGTAACAGGAATTATGATTGAGATCATTATGGAAAATTTGAATTTTAAAAAATGAGGTAAATAATCTTGATTTATAATTCTTGATATGGGGATGAATTAACCTCAGGTGAGCCTCCCCATACCCCAATAAATAATAATTAGAAATTAGGGTCTAAGGGGTGATAGTGGGGAGGCTCTGACCTCTATATATAATACCTTTAAAAAAGAGAGAATGATATAAATAAACATCGAAGCGTATTATCAATAACATTTTAAGAAGTATACCACATTGTATAAAAAATAAAAATCTACAATTTATCATGAAAAAAATTAATATAAGTTTCCCATAGGTTTACCATATATAAAATTTCCCAAAAAACCAAAAAGAAATCCCAATTTGACACAAAGTATCCACTCAGTACTAACAAAAATAAATTCCCATTATGCTCATGCATCTACTGCACTTAGGGAATTCTATACACTAGTTGCAGGGACATTTTCCATTCATATTTCATGACACATAAATCTTGTATGAATCTTATAGGGGCTATGTTGTGTGTGAGTATAAAAAAAGTAGGCCAACACTAATAGTGTCAATAAATAATATCTATATGTATATGAGAAAATTTAAAAAGAAATATTCCCAACTGATACATCCAATACAACCCTCTATACTCCATAATTGACTAGTTATGGGTGAGAACATTATTTGATTCAATTAATATTGTAATTAGATGACAAATTTGTGGTTTGAACACTCTATGTGATAGAATTACTCATCAACCCTCATGAAATAAAAAAATACATAAAATATTTCTATCCCCATGGAAACCTAGTGAATGAGACATCACCTAACCACATTAAAAAAATACCCTCCAAATGTCTCATATTATCATCCTCTAATGTTCCAAAAAACAAAAGTGACACTTCCTTTACAAATATCAACCCATAGACCCTAATTAATTCCACTTATATGAGGATAATACCACTTCTTATTAGTGATCAAAATCACCACTTAGTTTTCTTGGTCACAAGAAATGTATCCCTCTTACAATTAAATAGTTAACAGCATCATCATAGATTACACAAATTCAAAGGATACAAATAATCATGATTAACCAACACCACCACATGGTCCCTTATCTATGTGAACATGACCCCAATGACCTTATCCCCATGGTGAGAAAAATCACTAACTTATAACAGCAATTACTCATATAGAGAACCAAAATCACAACCCATGACAATGTTCATCACCACCTAGACTATATCATGGAAACTCATTATCCTAAAAGAACAAAAAATACACCAATCACATTTCCAATGAAACACAGAAATAGAAACATCATAAAAACCATCCCTTTTTAACATGAGACATCTTTCTGATCTGGCTTCGAATTTGCTAACAAATAAAGAGAAAGACATACATGAACTGGCCTACTGTTACCCAAATGAGATGAACCCTATGAATATCGTAGAAAGAACATAAAATAAAATTGGTTCCATTCCTAGTCCCACACATTTCCTTATCCATTCCCAAAGATCAAACGATGTATAATGACACTTATAAGAAAATAAATATCCTGGAACCACCTACCAAGTATGATGGAGTTGTTATCCTATACCAACAACCTTTTAATTTAGATTAGTTGTATCATAATAGTCTTAAATATTAATAAATATATTATCTTATATTTATTTTTTGACTTAAAATCAATATGATATTTTCTTAGAGTGTCAGTGATATGGAAAGGTCATAACGGTTACTGACTATGAAGATAACCTTGAAATTCAATAATGATAATCTTAAACCCATATTCTATGTCCAATTTAACATCCTATGATGGTAAACATAATATATTTGACCATCATGAAATATATAATTATAATTGTATCATAATTCATCTAATAAATCTCATACTTAGTAACCCCTTGGATAGAAGATAACATTGGCATATCTACAAGTATGAATTCCACATGTTTTCATGTCATTAGATATTTCTATATTTGAATGTTTTTAATGATCCTTACTCTTGAGGTTATTATTAAGGAATATAATGATATATGTACTTTGATGTATTTAAAAAAACAAAAATGATCTATCCCTATAGTGACGTAGGATGTTGGGTACATCAATAGTTTTAGAGAATTAATGAATAATTTGATATAGGAATTTAACCTTCTAGTTTATGGAATATTATATCCTATTACATTTGATTGGAATGAAATTATTGAACTAAAATTCAATGGAAATTATTATTTACATGTTCATTTTAGTAATACATAGAATGATATATCGATAATATATTTTAATGACATGAGTATGAAACGTTCTTGATTTTAGACATATTAACAAAGGGATTATATAACATAATGAGTGATACTATGTGGTTCTTGTTATTTCAAAATTAACTTATTCCACTATGGGTTCCTTTACATGTTTTTAAACACTGATAATTTAATTTTGGAATGCCTCCTTAATTCCACAAAGAAAAATTACTAGAGGGTTACACACTTAGTGTATCCATCGATCATAGTTAAATTTTATTAGAACATGACATTTGTAATAATTGTTATTCTATTGACAGTGGAATAATATTTATTGTAGATTTTTTGATAAAAAATATTCATTCACCATAGTTATATATGAGTTGAATATGAAATAAATATTTTTTCTCAAGACCATCATGTGAAATATTTATATTTTGTTTAATTCATGAGGAAATAAGTAATATTTTTTTATTAAATAAGTAGTATTTAATTATGTGAATATTAAAATGAATATCTATTCAAAAACCATCAACATACTATTTATTTATTTTTTAAATGAATAATATTTATTATTCTTTGTTTGGTAAATGTTGAGGAAGGTGGATGTGTTGAGTTATGGTCTTAGTAAAGGAAATGATATAATCAAAAATATAATTTAAATATCCAACGAAATAGTTATATTATAAAAATGATATTTATTTTATTAGGAAGACCCATATAATATATAATAATGACAATATTATTGGAATGTGGAATATATTAGGTATAATATTTTATTGCGGTACTTTTTTGAAATTGTAAATATTGAACCGCATATATTTAAATTACCATATTACTGCATTCTAGAGAGTAGTCATGCACATCAATTTTCTTATCTAGAGATTTCTATCAAGAATGAATTATAACATCTCAAGGTTTTATCTGAAATATAATACAATATTCCACCTCTTTTACACAACTCAATATAGAGATAACTATAGAGATAATAATTCAAGATTTAAGTATTTTGTTTCAATCATGATGAGAAACACATGAAATTCGGATCATTCATTCTAGCATATGGGTTACACTAGCATAATTTGATGATCATGGTACTTATATGGATTACCACTAGAGAGATTCTACATTGGATCATCTCAATTAAATGATAGTACAAATTGAGTGGGGTTTATGTGATTAAAATATTCATCAAATGAAGATATCAAGACTAAGGTATTTTATTTTTATTAAATTTATTAAAAAATGTAAAAGAAAGATTATTTATTCTAGAATCTAGGATTATTTTTATTATTTATTTAGTTACATTTGAAAGATATAATGGTCCTTCATTTTGTGATTTTTTATTATTCATTGAATTCAATAACATCCATGTTGGGAACAAGCCTTACATGTGTTTTCACTATGACCAATACTATCATGTAGTATTAGAGCAATCATGTTCAAATTTTAATTATTTAATTTTAATTATCTTTTTCTTGATTATTTTGTTATTTATTAATTCAATTATTTGTTTATAATCCACTAAGTAGATAAAATGAGTTCATTATCAATCATATAACCACGAAAAGGACAAGAACCACTGAAGTATGCATGAAAATTTCATTCATATGTACTAGGGATTTTGGATGCAAGACTAGATTACATGGTGTGTAACATAATTAAATTCCTTGTTGTCTCATTTAACCACATTTCCACAAGGTTACACCAGTCATGTTTTTTTAGGGGAGATATTTACATGGTGTGTAATTATATAGTAATTATCACAGGTACTGACTTCTAGGGTGTCACACAGTTTGCTGTGTTTCACAGAGTGTAACTATTGTACATGTTGTGTAATTCTATGGGAAATGGGGTTCATGTGGTCAATAGATATGATGAATAATAAATACACATATCACATGTTGACTACCAGATGATCAATATGTTTCAGTTATGTTTACAAAGTTTGTAGCTAACATACAAACCATTTAACAAGGTTTTATCCCATGTGGATTACAATCCATGTCCCTAAGTGTATAATAAAAGATGTCCAGAAATTATTTCATGATGTGTAGTCAGTTTACACGTCGTGTAATCTATTTTATATCACACAAGATACATAGTTTGATATTAGTGTTATGTGACTTAATGCATTATTAAATAATTAATTTCAAGAAAAACCAAACTAAACTACATGTAGATGGATTTACAGTCCATGTGAAATGTTTTTCCCTCACACCAAGTTATTTTGAGTAATCATATAGATTAAAATCTTAAATTAATATTTCCTATTTTTTCAATAGTTACAAACTATATATAGTCTTTATACATGATCTAAACTGCAGACAAAATAGCAGTACACACCAAAAATATTAAGTCACACCATGTGGTCAAATACACTACATGTGATGTAAAATTATGACATTCAATGTATTTTTACATGTTTTGTAAGTTTATTTTAGATGACTAGAATCATACTCTATGTAAAAAATATTATCACACACTGTGTTTCCCAATACAGTCAGTGTAATTAAGTATTTTAAATAAAATTAACTTATTTTACAAATACAATTTATGGGAATCTAATGTATCTCAAAGAAATATTGGATAAATAATCAAGATAAATAAATAATTAATTGATATGACCATTAACTATTAATTAAGGAGAAACATAACTTAATTAAACAAAGAAATATGAAATGAATGATAGAATATATGAATGTGATGTCATTACAGGTATGTGACATATCATGAGCATGATCGACTAAATTGTGTGTTGGGTTTATGATTAATTAAATATTATTTCATGTGTTTTTATATATGATAACATTTTATTAACTTAAATACGATGGAAAATGGGTCCTCTCTCCCATATTTATTATATTGGACCTTTGCTTCCATGGTTTATTTTATGTATAAAAAAACCCTGGGTCTCCTTAACCATGAGTGGAAAAAACATGCAATGGATCAAAATCCAAAGTAAATTTGTAGTTTTGAACCCTATGTGAGGGGAAATCAACTAAGAAGATATCGAGGTCCATGGTGGACTATCGCGACTTTAGATAATCCCAAACCAAGAAGTATTTTCCATATGTTCATATATTGATTTATCATCTTCTCATTAAATCAAGAATTAAAAATCTCAGGATCAAGTTAATTTATTTTTTTAAATGGATGTATTTTCATATGATGTTTAAATGAAATCATATTAATTAAAAAAAAGATAATAATCCTATAAGAAGAAGTAAAATAAATGGATTAAAAATAAATTAATTTTTCAAAATATGGTTAATTAATTATATAAATTCAAAATAAAATTAATAAGGAATGAAAAGGAAAAAAATAAGTAAATTTAAACATAAAACCCATTATTAAAAATTTATTCAAAATCTCTTTATTATCTATGTCAAGAATGAACCATTGTTAAAGTATTAGTTTTCCCATTGTCTGGGGAACATTCCATTATAATAGAGTCAGAACAAAGATTATTAATTGACATAACCAAACCATTATTTAGTGTATTTGACATGGTATTTTTAATGAAAATTTCATGGAAAGTGTTGATGAAATATATGTTACTATATAAGGATTAGGGAGTCTATTCAAAGGATCAAGGAGCTAAAAACTATCATTTGGACTAAAAACCTTATTTTTATTTACATTACCATAGTATGGGTTATGATAAGTGAAATATGGATCATTTCTAACAGAGTTTCCATTAGACAAGACATTTTGAGTCAAATAGTGAGGGATATTATGACTTGATAATATAGCGGTATACTAGTAAGATAATTAAAAAATATTATACCTCACATATCCTAGTAATAAGACAAAGTACTATATATTATTTTGTTTTGTTTTAGAAAATTAGAAATTTCATCGACCATGATATCCCTAGGATCTATAATGGATAAATATGACCTACTGAATGATAGTAACTTCCATGGGTAGTATAATTTATTTCTCATTATACCGCGCCACGACCAAAATATTTTTATATTGGAGTCCCCACTTAGAGATTAACCTACTAATGAGGTGAGTGAGGAAGAGATCTCCATCTACTTGAAATACATGGATGATGTTATATATTTATAGTGTTTCATGTTATCGCCCATTTCTAGTGAACTATATAAATCACATGAAAACATGGATACACATACAATGCTCAACTATCTTTATGATCATTACTAGGAGAGATCTTTAAATAATCATTATGAGACTTAAATGACACTATTTTCATATTATATTGTAGACTATGTGTAAAATGTGGAACATATAGTCATAATGGTTGTATATAATGAGCATTTATATATTCTTGGTTTTATTTCACCTGATGAATTTCCCACTAATATCACACTCACCTCACTCCCTCAAGGATTCTCCGTCATTAATTTTTAATATGAAAAACATTGAGAAGTATCTTCAATATTTATTTATTCTAGTTCTAAAAATATAAAATGATATGATGTATGATAAAACTTATATATTTATATTGAATAATGGTAATGGAATGGTTAAAAGACCCAACACTATATCCATGTCTGATGCCACTTTACAAAGCTTGGCCAATAGGATGAAGATCTAGGGAAAAGAATTGAAGTAGGATACTATATGTATTTTTTTCATGTGTTAAGATGTTATACATGAAGAAGAACTAGTACATGGTTAACAATCAAGGTTAATCTTTAGGATCATTCATTATCAAGTGTAATCATTGTATATAGAAAAAAGGGATTAGATACAAATTCTAATTCTCGTATTTATATCAAATTACAAGTTCCAAGTTTATTTAGATGATTTTCATGAGGTGAGGTGGATCTATGAACTAACAATATGGAAATATATTTTTAGTTAATATTATACACTACAACCACACATTTCCAATAGTATTAATATTGGTTTTAATGACCTATTATTATGTTTTAATAATTATCAAAATCACGATTTCTATATCCAGTATTTTATGGATGGTTTTATTTTCATATTTAGGAATAAATGTCGATACTTATACAGGGATATCATATGTCATGGTATGAAATATATTATTAATTGTCTTTATGGGTTGTAATATGAAAAGTAAGTGTTGGAAATGTATAAAAAATCTAGTTTGAAAAACTCATATCACACCTAACTATGAAATCAATGGTTAGGTCTTGTCAATGAAAAGGGATTGACATAATTATATCATGTTCTGTATTTAGATTATTTTTAACTAAAACTACTTAGTGAATATTAAACAATTTTACAATGAAAAATGACAAAATATCCATTTAGTGGAAAAGGTAAATGGCCCACAAAGCTTCTCAAATTGGTTCCTAATGATGTTTGTGTACTATTTCCTATTGAATCAAGGGATATATACTCATACTTAATAACTTCTATTGACATATTTAGTTAGTATGGAAATGTTCACTTAATGACATATAAGTTTGGCTCCTTAAAGAAATTCATGGAATACACGAATGGAGTTGATAATTATATTGGTAAAAAAGATAAATAATATTTTATCTGACTATGATAGATAGTATCATAATCAAGAATTAATTATTTTTATAAAGTATTTTTTGGATCCTATCTCAACTCACTCCTCCTTGTGTAATATATATTTGTGGTACAACCATAAGGGGTTTTCACTACAAAGGATTCCAATAACATATAGAAATTACAAAGATTCCTTTTTGGGTTGAATTAATATTTGATATCATAAAAAAATAAATTTGATGAATCTATAAGGGAATTTGGTTTCATAAAGAATAAATTTGTCCCTTATGACTACAAATTTTTTAGTTGGAATGTGGTCGTTTTCTGAATAGTATATGATGATAACATATTAAAAATTTGAAATAAGATACTTGTTTTACACCATGCTAATACATGTATAAAAACATGTTTTGGCATGAAGGACTTAGTTTAATAAACAAATATTATTGGGATCAAGATCCATCATGATAGATATATGTTTATACTTAAACTATGTCAAGGTACATAAACTGAAAAGATACTCATGAAATTCAGTATAGAACTACCCATGATGGGACTGTTGAAAATATCACATGATATACATCCCTCTAAGAAAATGTTTCCTTAGAAACAATAAAGGGATAAAAGTTGAAAAGGATCCCTTATACATCAATGATATGGTTTGTCTTATGTTCCATGCTATGCACTAGGATTGATGTTTCCCACGCATCTGTCATTGCAGGATAATATAAACTAGACTCATAGGAACATAATTGGATGGTAGTCAAGAATATTATAATGTATCTAAGGAATACTAATGATATATTCGCAGTTTATGGAGGATATAGGGAGCTATTAACTAGGATATACCCAAATTCTAGTTTCCAAAAAATCAGTATGATCTAAAATTGTAATGGGGATATTTATTCCACCTCAACTGTGGAGATGTTATCTGGAAGTGCTCGTGATTTTATAGAAGAGTCCATATATAGTTTGGATTCTAATATTGGTATGAAATAAATGTGGATATGAAACTTCATATAGAATCATTATGCAGTTCAAGGTCATAAATATCCCATGACACAATATTGCGTTAAAAGTTTTCTAGAGGCTCTTTCTAATGATCTAATTTCATGTCACTGGATGAAGAACTTATATAAGAGGTATCATCTCTCAGTTGGATTTTATTAGAGATGTGAGGTCATAGTAATATGATTTTCCGTAGAGTAGAATTTTTTGGTCCTATTTAATAAAAGTTTACCTCATTAGAACAATGAATATTATGTGATATCTAGAAAATTAAAATTCAATTGAAGTTGTCTCTAATTCTAGTGGGAGTCTGTTAGAGTTAGTGTTCAAGAGCCATTTTTTAATTTATATCAACTATATATTAAAATTATTTAATATTAATAAATACCTTATCACATATTGATATTTTTTTTGTGTATCATTAAGGTGATTTTTTCCTAGAGTATATGACATATGGAAAGGTTATAATAGTTCCCCGCTATGATAAGAACCATGAAGTGCTATGATGATATTCTTAAAATTATTTCCCATATTCATGATAACATTATATGATGAGACACATAATATGTTTTTATGTCATGTTGTTGATACATATTAGTGGAAGAGACTTCATCTCACGAATTTCATACATAGTAATCTCTTGGATGAGATATATTGAGAAAATGGAAAAAGTTATGAATTTCATATGTTTTTGTGTCATTGGATATTTCTATTTGTAAACATGTGTAATGATCTATATACATAAGATTACTTTTAAATCTTATCATGAGTTTCATATATTTATGTATTTCAAAATTCCATTAAAATCTATTATCATGGAGGATAATGATATATTTCATGTGTTAAAATTGTTATGAAATTAATGAATAATTTGAAATTGGATTTTTCCATATCAGTTTAAGGAAGAATATATCGTAGTCCTTTTTGTTGGAATGGAATTGTCAAACTAATGTTACATATACATTGTGACTGATGGGTTAATTTTGGGAAGCCAAAGAAATATATATTGAGCATATAGTTTGATGACATGAGTATGCAACCAGCTTGATTTGAGATATCATGATAAAGGGATTATATTATATAGTGATCATTTGTATGTGGTATTTGTTATTATAATATTAAATTATTCCTCAATGGGTGAATTTAAATGTTATTACGTGCAAATATTAGACTTTCAAAAATCCCACCTATTTAAACCAAGGAAGAGGCCTATAGGATCACACATTTAGTGCATCCATATATCATAGTTAAATTCTATTATAATTTAATAGTTATGATAAATTTCACCCTCAAGATCAAGGAATAATATTTATTCTGGATTAATTGATCACAAACTTTCTATCACCATATTTATATGTGATATGAATATTAAATATTTATTTATTTTCAATACATCCATACAAAATATTTATCTCTTATTTTATTTTCATGGAAATAAATAATATTAATTATTAAATATGTGTTATTTATTTACAAAGACAATAAAATGAATATTTATTCATAATAATATGAATATAACACTTATTTTTATAGAAATAATATTATTTCTTATTTGATGTCCGGTAAATTTCCCTAAAGGTGGATGAGCCCAGTTGTTGGATTTTTAACAGAAATTATATAATATTAAATATCATTTGAATAAAAAATGAATTATTTATTTTAAAAAAATGATATTTATTTTCACTATAGGAAACACTAAATTATATAATAATAATAATATCAATAATTTTCCATGAGGAATATATTATGTTTAATTTTTTATTATGGGTCTTCGCATAATTATCAATATTACACCATAGCTCTATATATTGGCATATGATATCATTTTATACGATAGTTTTACATAATGATTTTCCACTCTAGATATTTAGCTTAGGACCAATGAATAACATCCTTATGTTTCTATTAATATTGAGAGATGATTACACCTCTTCCCTCTCTTAATATCAGATAAACATAGAGACAATCATTCATGCTCTAAGAATTTCATTGTGATCAAGATAGGAAATGAAGAATTTTAAATCATCTACTATCGAACCCAAAGTTCCATAAACATCATTTAGATATCAAGGGAGACATATAGATCACCACTAGAGGTATTATACTTTTGATTGTTTTGATATAACAATGGTACAACTAAAACATTGTTTGGTCGATCAAAATCGACATCAAAGAAATATTTCAAGACTAAGGTATTTTATTATTGTTATATTGACAATAAATTTTACATAAAATACCATATCTTCTCAGTAATGAGATTTATTATCTTATTTCATTGATTACATTCATTATAATTAATATTCATTCATTATGTTCTTATGGATTATTTATTCAATCAAAAAAAATCAAAACCGAGTACTGACTTGACTGATGTTTCCGCTACACCCATAAACATTATGGTATACATAAGAGCCTTCCTATTAAATATCATCATCTGATTCAGCTTTGATCCATGGAAATCAAGAATCCCTATAGAAATACCTAAAATGGAGATTTTAGATGAAAATTACCACGATGATGATAAAATTAGAAGCATACAACGAAAGACGTTGAGATTTACCCATCACGGAAACTAGGGACCAATAGATCAATGAACTGGAAACAAATGAGTGAAATCCCACCAAGGAGAAAAGATAAGAGAGAGATGGGAGACCTCTGGATCCTTGTTTAATTTGAGTGAAATGAGGAAAAACCCCATTTAATAAAAGTGAATAAAATTAATTATTTAATTTAAAATTAAAAAATAGAACCTAGTTACCAATAGGTGCCATGTTTCCTTCTATTTGTAACTCTCTATAAATATATTGAGTTCATAGGTGACCACACAGAGCCACCCCCATTATAATAGTCCCAATAGGTACCTGATTCCAATCTATTAGGCATCCGATGTTTTTTCTAATCAAGAAAAAATCCCCAAAACTAGAATCACTTTCCCAAAATCATCCCATGGGTCTCCAATGACACCTCGAACTCATTAAATATTCCAAAATGCACATTATCAGACAAAAAATAGACTAGATTTACCTCACTCAAATAATTGGGACAATAAAATACCCCCACCATTGAATATTCATCACAAAGCTATTTCAGACCATGACACACACCAACCTCAACAAAAACTTGAGTGACCCTCTCACCTCACCCTCAGTAATCGAATATAATAATAGTTATATACATCCATTCATGATCTAAATTATCAACTAAAACTATGAAACTGATTCCAACCTAACACAATCCCCGCTATAGGATTCGTTTACCAGGTCACATGATAACTAACTACCTAATACATTGATTGATCTATACCTGACCAAGATCTTGAATTTCAAATGTAACCATTATCACACATAGATACCATTCATGAACTATATTTTTACTACACAACATATTCAATCCCAAAACCTCAACCTTCATAGGGACAATCCATTGACACATAATTCTTACTATGCACCAGTATCCATCTTACAAAAATAAAATTGAAATAATCAATATGTACTTATAACTATTAATGATTCATTGAACTACACAAAATACGATATCTCATATGTGTGTAATTCCCCAAGCCATATAATTCTAATATTTATCCTTCCTGCATAGTCACATTATACGTCATCCTTTTCTACCATAGTTAATCACCATATCTCCTACCAGAACCTTGGTGCATTGATGATCACTAAGTAATATCTCCCAATACTTCTATTATCACCACATCATATTCCTGAGTCTAAATAGATTTCTAACCACATGCTAACTATTACATAATCCAGTAGAATCTTTCCAAATTCCCTGTAGTATTTTAATATTAACACTCTTTAGGAGGTTTATCACATTAATTCTGAATAATCTCTATCATCCCACATTGGTAATATCTAGATGATAAACCACTCTAAATTGGAAAGGATGATCCCATACTCTAAACACCCCATTGGGCCTCTTGATAACTCTACTTCTGACTTCTTGAAGTCCCACTACCAACCTCATAAGGAACTGTTGTACATCTTTGCATACTAACACCATTCATGTTTATCTGTATTATCACCACCTGATTCCCCAACATAAAAAAATATCAACACAAAAATATTAACATGCACACATATATTATATCAAACACTACTATCAAATAATATCACCTTAGAGATCTCATCTACTTATAGCTTTAACATAAAATGCTATAATTATGCGAACATAGAAACATAATCCATGAATAATGTCTCCAACTACACTAAGATCATAGACTCATAGATCAATCCACCCTGAGTGTATCTAGAAATAATTTCTCAAATAATCACACCTAGAAGTATTTCTATGACATCCATTGAAGTCTATATTCCTATACATTCATATCCCATCAATGTTTCACTAGTACCCAGGTCATGTACATCAATAACTTCAACCTCCACAACAGAGGCATCTTGATCTCATTGAGGATTGTATGAATAGATTCTATCCATAACATGGATACATGGGGCATTCCCTATCCCTAAAATAAAGGAGGTTTCTGAGTATGGAACTCCCCAATCAAATATTCCATACATAGATCAACCGCTTGACCCCCTAGGCCAATACAAAAAAAATTAATAGTATTCGACTCACCCTTAATTGATCATTAAATAGCTACCAAAATCCAATATGAATCTATGGAAACCTATGCACATCCTCAAGTGGGTCTTGATCATCTACTCCCTTAGGGCACCCAAATAGATCATGCCTTATTGAACCATAGTCACTCCTACCTAATTCTCCAACAAACGCTGATGATGTGGTATATAATTGGAAACTAAATAACATAATAAATATATATAATACTATATATATAATAAACAAATAAATAATTAATATAGAGTACATATCACTATCCCATACATTTCTATACCCATACACTATTCTAGTATTATCTAGACTCATATCCTTGACCATGTTTTCCTGGGTAAAGTATCATATGCACCATAAAAAAATATTACCATCGCATCAAAAGGACACTAGGAGTCCTAAACCTATTTCAGATGAGTACAATTCAACCAAGATACTATATAGGGAAACACTCTATAACTTGTCTTGATATATTAAATATACAATATTCTCTCAGAACCAAAAAAAACACTAATATGACACCCATGTCATGAGAGTCCCATGTTCCCAGAATAATGAATGAGTATTATATCTCACCTCTCACGTCCAATAGTCAACACTATAAATCAGTAATATCAAAGGTCATATATATCCATGTCAAATAGAACAATTGAATCATGAAAACAAAAATGAAAATCTCGATTCACTTGGATGTTTAGGCTTCAACCCACACATTGTAGGGACAAACCCAAAATAAAACATCTGTCATGATCCCCAATATAAATAAATATCCAAAAAATATCAAGAACACAACTAGAAGAATACAAGAAACAATAACAGAAAAAATAGAAGTAAATATACAAACATAATATCAATAACATAACTAGAAGTATACCATGTGGTATATAAATTGAACATCTAAAAAATTTCAAAAGAGAACTAGGTCACCTATAGGTTGATAAAATATAGACATGCCAAAAAATGATAACCTAACTCAAAATCAATGGTATGCATAGTCCTACACAAAATCCAATTTCCTCTCACTCGTGATTCTACTACACCATTATCCTACTATGAAAATGTCACATGGATCTTATACTTTATTGTTTCATGAACCATCAAGTCTGAACACATGCCAGATGGCCCATGTAGGGTGCATGTATGGACTCATCAAGCCACCGGTAATGATGTCCCTAAACAATATGAGTACACATATGAGAATATGAAAAGTATAACATATGAAAACCAATACAATAAAAAAACCCATTGTAATCCATGCTTTAAAACCCATGGGTGATAACTTTACCTACTTCAATTTTTTTTGGATTGGGATAATTCATCCATTACATGAACACATCCTAAGGGAGAATGATTCATTAACCATTATCTCATAACAAATAAATACTACATTTTCATCCCCATAAAAACACAATGAATAAGAAATCACCAAACAAAATTTAAAAAATGACCTCCAAAATTCCCATATCATGATCCTTAAATGATTCAACGCATAGAGGGAATGACTCCTTTACCAATATAATCCCATCAACCCTAACATATCATACAAATATGATGAGAATCCTAGTCCCAATGGGTGATCATAATCACCCTTTAGTTTCCATTGTCACCCATAGTGTATCCCTCCTCATATTTAGTGGTAAAAATAATAAACATAGGAATATAAACTATGGAGGATACCTCCAAACATACGGTGGTCAATATCACCTCATGTTCCCTTCCTTGTGAACACATGTCCCCAACGACCTCGGTCCCATAGTGTGCACCACCACCAAATTCATGTGACCATAAGTCCAATGATGAATCTCAATAGTTACCAATGATTTTGGTAATGAGTAATCATATCATACCTGTGACCACATCACCCCACAAACATATAATCCTCATTCATTTCATTCCCTTGACACCACATCAAATAATCCATCACAAAAACTATCCAATTACAATACACAAAATCTTCCAAAACAAGATAGCAAGCATCCAATAAAGAATGAAAAAGACACATATGGATTAGTATATTATTATCAACATGATAATATGGATAGGAAAATCCCATGAATAATGAGTACCACTAGTGATTTTTTTCCAATTCATAAAGACTACCTTACCCATGCCCAAAAATCAAACAACATATAAACACACATATGAAAAAAATATTTATAAACTACCTAATAGGTATATGTATGATCCCACTAGTTAAATATAATTGTATAATTCAACTTCAATCTTAATAAATAAATAATCTGGATGAATATACATAAAATTTACAATTTAGTTGAAACTCATGGAAATCGTGACTAAATGGGAAACAAATGATGATGGTCGACGAGCATTATCCGTATAGAATTCTAGAGACCGAAGACTCAAATAACTGACCTGAAATGTGTTAAAAACCATGAAGGGGAAGAGATAATGTGAGAAATGTGAGAGATTGATTTCCCTATTCTACTGGAATGAAATTAGGGCAACCCTATTTAATAAAGAATAATCTAGTTAATTAATTTTTTAAAGGACTAAGGTACCCACCATGTACCCAATCACCTTACAACAGGTATGTGGTACCCACCATCTACCCACTATAATATCATATGGTGTCTAATGGATATCAAATATCCAATCCCATTATTCTAGGAACATCGAGTACTCAGTACCAGTCCATGAGGTATTTGGTGGATTATTTCTTCAAGGAAGAAGTCCCAACACTATGAACACTTTCTGAAAACCAACGACGAGACATCTTAGACTCTTATAAAATATTAAATATACCCAATATCACATTATAAGGATAAAATAATAGTCAAATTATGTCACCCAAATATCCAAGCTGTTATAATTTCGGTTATTTTGGTTGATACTGAAAATCTATTTAAAAAATTCATACAATCAGGGTTCAAAAACTTATAAAAGAAGCTATAAAATATTATAAATCAACTAATAATGTTTTTGATATAACCAAATATTTTTTATTATCCCATGGGGTCCATAAATTTTGTATTGGAGACCCAAAATTGAATTCATGATGGTGAAAGTTGGGAAATGATGGGGAATATGGTGATTACATCACCTAAAAATAGAATTAACCTATTATCAAATCATGTGATAATACTAAAAATTATAAAAAAATGTTAAAGAGAAAGAATCATGGGATAAGCCCAGGAGAATATATAAAAAAATAATATTTATTTGAATGAAGAATTTGAAAGGAAAAAATCGATTTTAAATCTTTAGTAAAAAAGACAAGTAGATTTTCATGAATAATATCTCCAACCATGGATATTTTTTTTGGAATAAATATTCTAGTCATAAATTTTCTTAGTGTATAGGAAATTTTTTTATGGAATATAAACTCATAAATTATACGATGGAATCACTAATATAACACCAGTTTTGACCAAATTTCACTCTCTCAAGGCTGATTTTTTTTTAGTTTGAATGATTTTCTATATGAATATGGTTTTAACAATGTGTGATATGAAATGATTTGACATATTTTGTTGAAAAAATTTATAATTTTCTGCTAAAATTCACTATTTCAAATCTTTTTCAAATTCTAAAAAACTAAAATCTTGTTAAATGATTAATCATCTTGAATTATAATAATTCTCTATAAGATATTAAAGAATCATTCACTATTAATATATAGACTCAATCATTGAGTAGGAAATTGAATTATAATATTTAGACTAGACAACAACATTTAGACTCCTGAGAAAAAAAATAAAACTCAAACAAGATTCATATAGTTTGATGTTTAAATTAAATCTAAAATATTAGAAGGAATCAATAGGCCACAATGATAAAATTTCACACAAATATTTTACAATAATAAAAAGTAAAAATAAAAAAGGATTACAATGATCTAGGACAGATGAAAAATAATCTTATAGTGCTAAAAATTTGATTAAATATACTTTTTTATAACATCTATGAAGCATGAATAAACTATAACTATGTACTACTACTATCATATTGGACATAAGGATACTAATAATAACTAATCTAAACCATTCACTACTACTACTATAGAAATAGAGTAAATATGAAGAAGAAGATACTCTTTATCATCTCTGCTAATAATATCCACCCAACACTAACATTATAATTACGATACACTTTATATATTACTTAATTTTTTGGATCCACCTAAAATATATTAGGGATTCTGAAACCTCTTTAGACAATAGTCCTCATGTTTTACTCAAATTTGATTGTCCACTGATAAATATTTATCTCATTGTGATTCATTGTTTTGGTTATATATTCTTCATGAACATTCAATCCTCCTCAACATCGATTGGACTTCTTTCAATGCTTGTGAGTTAAATATTTGGTGAGATGCTTCTTTATCCGCCCAAACAGTTCTAATCAGCCACCACTATTTGATATTAATTAATAATAAAAATTCCAAATCCAATTCTCAAACATATTCTAAATCCTAGATCATAATCCCTTTTTAGGATCTGTATTTCTACCTCGATCAATTTTTTTATTCTTAAGTCAATCTTCCCTTATTTGAACAAATAATAATTTACATTTGGATTTTGTTAGATCATGTTATTAGACATGGATTTAGAATATTTGGTTGTTGTTGTGACTCCGATTTATATCCCAAAACGTCATCATTTCATCTATATTCAATGAGTAACAAATCTATTTAATTTTTTGTGAAGATTGAATCACTGAAGAAAAGCTAGTTATTTTATTATTCGTATATATGTTTTGATTTATTTATTTTATTCTAATTCTACTCTTGATCTAATTTTGTAATCTTATATATAAAATCCATTCACATGTCTAGTTCTTCCTAATCATACATACGAATTTCAAAAGTATATTTTTAATCTTATGTTGCTACGTAAACTTCCTGATTTATATTTTATGTGAAAAAACCCATTTGATATTATGTGAGATTAGTTGGGGTTATTTCACATGAAATGAAAAGACCAAGTCACATACATAATATTAAAATGATAATTTGAATAGTTACATAAGAATAAGTTAACTAAACAAATTTTCACATAATATTCAACATAAAATTACACAATTTGTGAAAATTAAAATAAATATTCTACACAGCCTAAAAAACATTCATAATATTAAACTATATAAAAAACTAAAAATTTAATATTAACTATAAATTGATTAAAATAAATTTTAGTTAAATTACATGTGTATGATTCAATAAAAATGAATAATACTTGGGTAATATTAATTTTATATAAAAAATACATAACCAAATCAATTTACAAATACTATAGATTAAAATATACATAGAAATACTTATATATGATTAAGCTAAAAATTAAAATATATTAATAAAAATAATAATATAATAATATAATAAAAATAAACTTTATAAATTCATTAAATTAAAAATAAATAAAATAATAATTTTTTTAAATTTATTAAAACAGAATTATAATATCTAAAGTATTTATTATACTAATAAATTTAATCAAGACATTAAAAATGTTATATATTAATAATTAAATAAAAATTTTAATAAATAAATGAGAATTATAAACTCTCCCTCAATTAAGATTAAGCATGTCCACATGTGATTGGTCAAACTCACTAAACCAAATTGAAATTTAACTACAAATGAATAATTTAAATATAAAAGTAACGAATGATAAAATATATTTACATTATACAAAATCAAATCAGAAGAAATAAATTATCACCCTCTCAAAATATAGATCATTTTTTGAAAATATGGGTTCCATTTTTAAAACAAGTAATTAATGTTTAGATTTTTGAAAGGAATTGAAATTTCATTATTCATATACTCAAATTTTCATTTAAGTTTCTCCTTTCATTAACAGATAACCACACACAAAACTCCATCATTAACCATAATTACCAGTTCAACATAATTAATTAAATAAAACCCACAAAAACTTGTCGGTTGAATATGTTCCAGAAATAAATAGGGCTCAACATAATTTAAAAAATTCATCCATCAACTTCAAAAAACACACACAACCCACCCATGGATTATGATTTAAGTTTTTTATATTATTTTTAAGAATAATTTAAAATTTTATTTTTAGTCAATGATTATTGAAAATTTAAAAATTACTTTCAAATATTCACTAAAAAAAGATTTTTTAATTAACCAATATAAACATATTTTTCTAGGTTAAATCCATCAAGGAAATAAATTGTTTAACCAATTAAAAGAAAGAAAATATATTCTTAATTTTGATAAATAATTTCACTCAACTAAGTATATAAATATCTACTCAAGAAAAATCATTTTTATGAAACTTTAAATATTTTTTTTGATAAAGACTCAATGAAATTATAATAAATTAATATAAAAAACTCTTCATAAGTACTTAAACTCAACATTGTCCTCAATATTGAATTTTAATATGTAATAAAACAAGAATAATTAATAGAAATAATAGTATACATAAAACAATTAGTGAAATCTAATATTCTACAAGAAAATACAATATTAAACGAAACAAACAATCAAACCGTATTTAATACATGAGAAACCCATTTCAAAAAACATATTATTTTAAAAAAAGGCAATGAAAATAAACCAAAATAATAAAAATCGATTACTCATTCTACAATAAGGCACGATTGATCTTCCTAAGAAATATATCCAAATATGTACACAAATCATTAAAAAAGGAACAATAAACAAGAAATATTTAATATAAAAAATATAATGCTTTGAAATCAAGAGTTTCTCTCATGAAAACCCAGTTAAATAAATGAAAATTAATTATAAAGGTGTTTAAAGAATAAAAAATTTAAACAAATATTAATAAACATATCTAAATAGACAATCACTAAAATATATGATCTTTAAAACCCAATTCATGAATTTAAGAACTATTATTCTATAAAGAACGAATTCCAATATCCATTCTACATACAAAATTATATTAAAACAATTTATATGTATAAAAAATTATTAATACATTAATTTTTACTCTAGCTGATTTTTTAATGTTGTATGAGTTTTATTGTTTTTAGTATTTTTTACATTGAAAAATATAATAAAATATATATTCATAAATAACACACATATTTAAAAACTAGGTCTGCATATGTTCCATTTACAAGTATATGTCATTCAATTCAGAGATACAAATAGCAGCGACAAAAAAATATAAGTATTTTCATTTATTAAATACTAAAAATAATTAATAAATCACAGCAAAACAGAAAATACATATGTATAACTTCTAAAAAGGTCATAAATTGGCATAAAAAAGAATTTTTTCTTTAAAATTAGAAGTATTTAATGTTTTTTTTAATCCTTTTGGATTTTTAGTTTTTTAATCCTTTTTTATTTTATTATTTTTTTATTTTCGTTTTTATTATTTTTAACATTTTTTACTTTAATTTTTTCTTACCATTTATATTTTTAACAACTTGAAATTTTTTTATTAAAATAATTATAAAATGCATGTTATTTTACAATTTTTATTTTTTTCAATTTTTATTTCATTTGATAGAATATAAAACATATTAAATAAAATGAAAAATAAAGAATAAATGTTAGCATTGTGAGGTTAAAAACTCTCTTTTTTATTGATGTTATATAAAATATTCCACTCAAATCAAATCAAATTTGGATCAATAAAAGTAGTTTGACCATTGATGATTCAAATCCTTATATAATCACCATAAAAACAAAATTTCAAAAACTAAACAAACAAATTGAATTTATGTAAAATTATGGGAATATAATATAATTATCAATTTTATTCAGTAAATATGACTTATTTTCCATTTTTGTTTAAGAAATTATCATTTGAATTTTATTTTAAAAACATGGGGACATATGTAAATCTATTTTCATAAAAAATTATCTATTTATTCTCAAAGAACATTATTAGTCTTTTAGATGATGAAATTTCAATTTTCAAAGTTTGGAAAAAGTACTCTTCTGGTAGAAAAATTAGTAATACAACAACAAATCATTATTTAAACACAAAAATTAATCATTATCATGTGGATATAATACTATGATAGTGAAAAAATGGATAAAATTAATGTTTCTCAACACTAAAAAGTTATCATTTAAATTATAAATACGTTACAAGTCAAGAAAATAATTTTCTTACAAAATTTTAAAATAATTCAATTAATAATAATTAAAATAATTCAAGAAAATAACATTATTCTAATTATTATATAACTCAATGTTTCCAATTCCATTTTCAATACATTTAGATTCACATAAAATTCTAGAAATAATATCATAAATAATGTGAGGAGTTTGTAGATCTAAATAATAAAAATATTTCACATCAACATCAATAACATATACTCCATAAGAATTTTCATCATAAGAATCAAATCCATAAACATCCAAATAATTTTTAGTGATCATATATTCATTTTTTTAATTGAATATGATAGTATAATTAAAATTCCAATAAATCATTTTATCTTCAAGTGGAATATAAAATATATGGAACAAAACCTCAATTTATAGGTAAATATGGATCTCTTCATTTCCACTTTGATTATCAACATAATAATCCTCTTAAATATCATCCCAAAAAATTAAAAAAGTAGTTTTTATTTACTTACATTTTGATAATTATAGTTATTATCTTAGAAACAATGAATTTCATTATAAAAAATTTCATCCCAATGTGAGTTATCATTTGAATAATCATTTACTATCCTCCAAATTGATTTTTTTTTCATTTCCAGAAAGCCACTTTAAGGATAAGAGAGAAACGAAACATTCCAAACACAATTCTGCATTCAATTCAAATTACAACTTTTTAAAAAGATCATTATCATCCTGATTCCCATGAATCTCAAGTCAAGCGTCTGCATCGTTTCGTACAGCAAACACATCGAAAATCCTTTCCTTCAGCCTCACAATAATCACCACGCAGAAGAGTGCCACTAGAATTCTCATCACCATCATCTTCAACTTCACTGTTGTCTAATAGAGTTCCGATTTATCATCATCACCGTCATTCAAAATGATTAGATCTAGTTCCTCTATCGTTGTCGTAGTCCAAACACCACACCAGTCCACTGGAAAACAATGTTGTTTCTATCATGAATCAAAATGCCTCCATCCACACCACATCATTTTCTTCACATTAAAAAGTCATCAAATTCATCATCCTCCACACATTATCACCATCATCATAAGAAACAATGACGACCACCTTCACAACTAATGAATCCTATAGCTTCGATTATGAAACATGCCACTGTCGTCGATTACCCTGAACTAGCTTCTCGATTTCATGACCCAAAGAACCAGGATGACCTCCTTACTATTCCACCTTGAGAGATTGTGGGAGTCTTGGTACCATAGTATAGAAAATAATGAACTGGGATACTGTGAAATACTGTTGAAAATCATCTTGGCATCTTCGCGTCATCGTCACCTTTAACACAACATCATAAGAAATAAAAACATTAATAAAACCTAACATAAATCATAGTGAATCACATATCAAGAAAAAAAATCCCTAAAAATATTGAAAAACACCATTAGTGAAGGGTTGCACAAGTAATACCAATGACTTCCACACCACACATCCCAAAGTCTATCCCTTACCACCGCTCCCAATCCTCCTTGGATGGGAGCAGAAGAACGAGAGACCAGAGCAGGGAAGTAGTAGTCAAGGGATTCAAGTTATAACACTATCAGCGAGATAGATGAACATAACCTGATGATAGGAAAATATGAAGACCATCCCCCAATGAAGGTTGATGCCATTAAAAAAGACAAAATATGAATAAGGAGAAGAAAGAAGAGAGGTACAGTGGGAGACAATGTCAGAGAGCCGTGCATAGGCCTCTCCCACTCTGATCCCCCACTGAGGGAAAACCCTAGCCTTATAGTGGAATTAAGGAGACTCAACTCTGGGGTTCAGATAACCTTGTGTTATTATATCATTTTTATTGATTCCATCTTTTTTTTACAAAAAGATCATTTATAGTTATAAACTGCATGAAATGGTATCAAAATAAGTGTCATATTTATCTAAAATAGATTCAAATGGATTATCAAATGAAATAATTCAGAGGAATTTTTATCAAAAATAAAAGTAACGCCAAACATATCATCAACATATTCATTGATAGGTATTTTCATTTTCGTTTTTTCTTGTTTTCAAAAATAATGAGTGAATTATAGTATATTTTATTCAATATACAAGATAGTTTTTCAAATATATTCTTACTTTCATATTGATGGTCTCCCATTATTTTATAAAATTCAATGGTTTCATCATTTTAAAAAAAATATTAGAAAAATTAAGGTGGATAACCATCTATTTGATTTGAAAATTCTTTAAATATTTTGTATTGCATGTTTTCATCAAAATTGAATCACCCATTTTAATTAAGAGGATAATTTTTTTTGAAATAAAAAAGCAATCCATTATTTATTTGTAAACAAAATCACCACCATTTTGATATTGAAATGAAAGACTTAGGACCCATTGAATTAAATGACCATCTTGTCCAAAACTACTATACTATTGATTATATTGAATGTACAATAGGATATTAATGTTAATACATTGATTCACATCCGAAAAAGTATTTTTAAATTTTATTATTTGGGTGTTTTCATTTATTTTGTTCATTAATATTATTTTTTGGGGTTTATTAACTCATTTTTTTTAAAATGATTAGTAGCTGTGTATTATAATTATAATTTTTTTATTAATTTTTTTATTTGAAAAAATTCTTTGGTGAAAGGAACTTTTATTAAAATTATTTAAAAATTGATTACAATTACAATCTTGAGGATGATATATTAGTAAACCATTTTATTAGTTCTAAAATAAGAGTTACACATATTAAACCTTAATTATATAATTTCACAAAAGTAATTTTCAATAGGTTTTTCCACTAAATGTGATCAACCTAAAAACATAATTTATATAAAAACATAAGTAAATGCAACGACAATTGATTTTCACACAAAGGTTCCCAAAAGTGAACAAAATTTCTTAAAATTAATAGCAAGAAACGAGTAAATAAGTTTAGATTTTTGATTTTTCAATATTATGATTCTTTTAGATTTTAATTATTATAGTGATTTTGTTTTTGTTTTTTGATAAGTCACAGTTTCCTCTACTAATACAAATGCTAAAATTTGGTGTGTAGAATATGTTGTTTTGAGAATTTAAAAACAAAAATTATACCTTGTCCTCCTCAATATTGAACTATTTTTAACCTCGATTCACTTTATCTAAAATAAGATTTTTATTTACTTTTAATATTTTTTTCTATGAATATTGTATTGATAATGTGATAAATGAAAGGATTCTAGGTAATTTGTTGAAAATAGAAATAAGATTCTACAATATGAAGAAACTAGACAATTCTTAATAAAATTCTCAAAAAATAAACTCATATTTAATGGATAATATTTAATAATACTCATCAATGATAAAGTTTAAATTAATATTCGACTCTATTTCAGTATATATACTTGATAATTGAGTAGTTAATTAGTGAATTAAACTCATATTCAATAATGAAATTTAAACGTGAGAGTAACAAAACAATCAAACACATAGAATTCTTGTATGGTATGATGTTTAATCAAGATAATTTAAAATTATTAATATTATTTTACTGAAATTTAATTTTTTTGAAAAAATAAATAGGACACAATGTTAAAAATCAAAAAAAAAAATTTTATGATAACTTGAAATTTTATTAGAAATTATATATACAGTGATCTATAGAGGAATAAACTACATAAAATAGGATTGTAACATATATTTAATCTACTAGTTTATAATAAGTGGAAAGAATGGAGAAACTATACATGTATAACACTAATATATACTAGAATTAAGGATAGGAAGAATAATGACACTAAAACTACTTATACTATGATCAAAGAAATAAATTAAATAAGAAGAAGGTACTATTTTAACTCACCAAAAAATATACACCCTTATAGTAATATTCTAATTACAATCTACTTTATATCATTCAAAATTATTGTTCTTCTATTAATTTTACAGTCGGCCAACCAAAAACTCCTACAAAAATCATCCTCAGGCTTCATTTGATTTATCTTATCTTCTAATAAATATTTCACACATCATTAGTTATTATTTTCTTTCTAGATTCTTTATCAAATGATCAGTCTTCCTCCACATTATCCAAACATCATTTGATACTCATGAGTTCCTGATTTTCTAGGAAGCTTATTCTTCTTCTCAGCTAGTTCCTATCAATATCCACCATTTGATCTTTATTAACTCAAATATATCCAATTCCAATGCTCAAATATTTTCCAAATCATTTCTTATAATCTTTTTCTCATCTCTACATTAAGTTATAATTCATTTAATTTGTTGATCAATCATATTAAAATAATTAGAATAGCTTTTAATTTATATTTGGATTTTATTTAATCCTTTTATTTTATAGTGATTTGGAATATTCTATTATTTATTTATCCACAATTGTTGTCTCCAAATGTCATCATTTTTTAAATTTTCAATTATTTATAATAATCATTTGTATAGAGTTATAGATTTTAACAATATTCAATGAATCTTAAATTATTGAATTATATCAAATTATTTTGTTATTCTTACACATGACTAGATTATTTTTTTTAATCTTACACTACTCCTGATATGAGTTTTTAATCTAATAATGAAACTCAATTACCAAGTCCTTTTATTATGAATCATATATTTTATGTTCAAAATTATATTTAATCTTACATCACTACATTGACATCCTGATTTATTCTTATATAAAAATACATTTAATCTTACAAGATATTATATAGAGTGTTTCACCTAAAATCGAGACACCAAATCACATATGTAAGATTAATCAAAAAATTATAACAGTTACATATGATTAAATTAACTAAATTAATTTACATGAAATATTAAAATCAAAATTATACAATTTTTTAATGTTAATCTATATATTTTTTGAAACATTAAAAAATTACATAATATTAATCTATAAATAAAAATATCTATTTAATATTATCATAAAACTGATTATGTGCAACTTAAATTAAATTACATGGTTAAGATTAAAAAAATGAATAATACCTATGTAGTATTAAATTATCACAAATAAAAATAATAAAATAATTCATAACTACTTAATATTAAATTAATAATAGTACTAATTATATAATAATAAACTTAAACTAAATCAAATTATGTAATGTGGAAATAAAATTTATATAAAATATATAATTAAAACTATACTTAAAATTAAAATTACTAATTACATAAAATAAAATCTTATTAATTTAATATTATGATATTTATAAGAATACTATATAATAATTAAAATACTAATTAATATTTAAAAAATAATTTCGTAAAAATTATAAATAATAAAATAACTAAAAATTTATTAAAATTATGAATACATTACTATAAATTATATGAAATTATTAAACTAATAATAACACTCAAGACATAGAAGAAGGATTCTAAATCCCTGAGTTATTCAAGGTGGAGAAATTGTATATTACAAAGTATTAATGATGTTGATATGACTTATATAATAAAACATATGAATTGTGTTTCCAGACCAGCAGTTCTGATCATGGTTATCTGTTTCTTATTATACTTTATCCTAATAAAAAACAATTTTGTATATTTTTATTTAATTGAGTTGTTTGGAGGTATCATTTAGTTTTGAATTCATTTAAAAGTCAATAAGCCATCATTGTTTAATAATACACCAACTAACATTATTGTAAACATTACCATTCAATATTATTTGGTGTATATGAAAATATTATCAAAATATTATTGTAAGAAATACCCTTACACCCAAGTATAAATACCCCCTCTACTTTTCCATTGAAAATAAATTCCAATTAAATTATTTCACACTAATATATCTATATTTAACCTCTAATAATTATCTTATAACACTTATGGATATTATGGAGTTACTCAACCCCATGCCTTCCTGGATTTAGTAAAGGAGTAAACATTCTACGAAGAAGTAACCCCAATTCTCTTTCGTTATTTTCATTATCTTATTATTTCAACCCTCCAAACCAATTTAACCTTTTAAACCCTTTAAAATTATTTAATAAATAAAAATACAATGTACTGATGTTTTTATGATTATAGTATAACAGTTTTAATCTATTTATGTTTATAAAATATCACCCTCTTTTTTAAATATTCAGATAAATAGTGGGGTTTGTCAGAATATGAAGACATCATCAATGGTTTAATTATCATAAAAAATGGTTTTTTAGTGTATATTATTTTAAATAAATTTATTTTTATTAATTATAACATTCTGGAAATAATTTTACAAAATGATAAATTAAAAATAGTCGAATTCGTGAAATCAAATGAAAACATGATAATTTAAAAGAAACATGCCCTCAAGCCATTCTCTCTTCGAATGACATAGAAATAAATAAATTATAATGATTATAATTGATAAAAAATAATAAAAGAAATATAATTCACTTAATTAGTCGATTTTTTAAAATATCATTTTATTATACATGAGTCAAAAACATGATGAAATAAAAATGGACCTATGGTAAGGGTTCTTAGTCTCAATTTCAATTTCTTAAGACATGCTTATTCTTCTGAACCAATTTAATTTTATATTGTTTCAATACATCCATGTTTACTTCTTATAACTTAAATCATTATTCTTATGGGTATTTTGGCTTTCATTAAATCTCCCTATTTTCCTTTTCCTTTAATTTATACATTGCCTATATTGTAAGGATTTTTTGAAAACATGATTTTAATTTCATTATGTTATTAACTTCATTATTGAACTTCATAATTATATGTGGTATCTTTATCCCTATGAATTTATTATATTTCATTCCTTTTATTTTACAATTATACCAAATGGTTTCTTATACATGTAATTTTCTTTATATCTTCTTTACTATCAGAAATATTTCACTTCCATGTCTATACTCTTTATATTATTTAAATAATGTTATTTTATATACATTAAATATTGTACAGGTTAATATTACATTATCTTCAAATTTCATTATAAAAATTTTAATGGGAATCATTGTAATAGTTTCAACACTGGTAATGTTTTACTTTCTTTTTAAAAGGGTTAAAAAGAATCATTCTAAATATTTAGTACATGATCTTTTTTTCAAAAGTTTTTATACATTATTCATTATCAATATTATTTTCAAATTTTCCATTATTTTTCAATGAAAATCACATACCCATTGTACTGTGATTTTTTTCATTTTAAAATAAGGCATAATTATTTGGTAGAATAAATTAAGGCATTTCTTTTCCCTAATAAATATTTTTATCTTATAACATAAATTTTTAATTTTTAACATTATTTATTTCAAAGGATTAAATATTTTGAGTCTTTTTAAATTAGGGTTTCCAATGTACTATTTTCACCCCGTAAAAAATACATATTATGTCACATAGTAATTTTTTTCAACCATAATACAAAATGAATTATGAAAAGTATTTTTATAATTTAACTTCCATTTTCTCCATAAACTCTAAAATGTCTATCAATGTTTTAGTTATGGTTCACATATTACACTCTAAATTATCTTATGAATTTATATTCTATAAATTATATTATTCACAAGGGTATGTTATCATACACTCTTACTCTATATCATGATTTTATTTTCTTCTTCATGTTCACATTAATTAATTACATGGATATATTTTATATCATTTTAAATATATCAATTTTTTTATTTATAGAATTGACTTAAACATATATATTATACTACCTACATTGAAAATTTGAAGGGTTCTTAACAAGAATGTTATTCCATTTATTTATTGGGGAAATATTGGCATTCAGTATACTTGTTATTTAATACAGATGTTTATTAATTAATAAGTCTTCTTAGTAACATATTATATTGTTTATTAATTAATTAATACGATGAATTAATTTGAGTTTATTTGTTTTTTATGGGACCTGGAATAATATATCCCCTTTAATAAATATAATATCTTATCAGACAAACTATATTTGGTATTCAGTGTAATCTATAACCATTTATATATGATGTCTTCGAATAAGGTCTTCAATTTATGTTAGTGTAGTTAGATATTATGTATTTGATCATGATGAAATCATTTATTTTTTTTCATATGATTATTTATAATCTTACATATTCAATGGATATATTACATTATCTTGTCATATGTTATATGTAATTAATTTATTATAAATTTTTTCCTTCAGTATTATTCATTCCATATTCATTCAACGATTTCTTCTGTTGTATGATAACCCTTTCTAGGCATTTAATCTCACTCATATTATGTTTTAATATTCCCTAGGTTTTAAAGAAGTGTGTTAAAAATGATATGTCTACATATGTATAGTTTTTGTTGAAATTTGTGGGATATGTTTAATACTAATTGTTAAAAAAGGAATCAATGTTGTAGTGGGAAATGTAACCTTTGTCTGGGAAAGATATGAGTTTATTAAGTTAATGGTTTTTCAAAACTCTCTAAACCACTAAAAATAAATGATTTTGGGTGTGTATGTGACTAAATATTTTTTTAATGTTGTAATTATGGAAGAAAAGTTTTGGGTTCCTTTAATTAATTCCAAAAATAGTTTATACAGAATTTTTTTATCACCAGAATTGTGAATGATAGCCTATGGAATAACATTTATTATTAATGAAAGGACTATATATCATTAGAGGTTTTGATAATTTTATATGAGGATGATTTAATATTTGTGTTTAACATAATGGGATAATAAATTTAAGGTTGATCATAAGTTTAATGGAATAATACCCTTTTTTCCTAATGTGATTAGATTATATGGTTATTATTAATATTTTTGATATTTTAATTTGGTTTTTAGGAAGATTATATGATTGAGGTATAGATATTCCTCTTAGATGGTATGTGATTTTATTCCAATATAATGATTGTTATTTGGGAAAAGGTTTTAATTTATTTAGGGAATATACTATGAGATAATCTTGGGGATTTAAATGTAATTAGGGGATAATAAAATTCATGTTATTTTAGGGAAACTATTAATATTTTTTAAGAGTATATATGATAAAGGTATATATGGAATGATATGTGATTAATGTTATTTTTGGATAAAGGTAAAGTTAAATTCAAGGAAAATTGGTTTCAATGAATTTTGGATTTAGGATGATGTATGAAAGATATTGGTAAATTTGGTTTTCATTATTATTATAAATTGGGGCTAGAAAAAATCAGTGGAAACCCTAGGGATATATCTAAATATAGGGGAAAAACTAAAATTTTTGTTTATTATAGAGTGTGTAGATTAATATCAATGATATCCCTATCTAGATACAAATATTTGGATATATTTTCCAGAGAAAAATCACATAGGGTTAATAACACTAAAAAAAGGTTTATTTGTTATTAACTTGACTATCACTCATTGTAAAAAAAGTGTTCATAACTACACAACTAATTTGAAACATCGGGGTAAATGTTTTTGTTAATAACATGAAATTTATGAGCCATTAATAATTATTTTAATATACTGTTATATCACGAGTCGTAACTATATATATAATACCATTATTATTTTCATTGGTGAGAGAAATTAACATTATGAGGTTGAAATTTATTATAGGGGTAAAATGAAACACCCTAAGATTTTAATATTTATTTTACTTTAAATAAATACTATATTGAGCTTGTTGTATCATAAATATCAGTACATTATAATAAACCATGATATATTTTATGATTCATGATAAACACTAATACAATATGAAAATAAAAAAGTGAATTATCATTAAGATAATTTTGTAAAGGTTAATCAATCAAGTAAATAAAATGATATTTAAAATAACTTATATTAATTACTTATATGTTATTAATCATTATTTAAAGAATAATTTTATGTGTTCTAATACCAAGGAATTGAATAAATTTAGTGGTTGAAATATAAATAATTAACTAATTAGATTAAAATCATTCAGGGTTAAAATAAATTTTTTTGAAAGAATTTTATTATATATATATTATATTTTTATCTCAATAAAATAAATTGATTAAATTATTATTATAAATAAATATTTAAATACAAATATATTTATATTAACTCGCATTTAGGTGATAATTAATATAAAATCAGATTGAGAACATTAAATGTTTACAAATTAAATTTCTTTAAAAAAATTTTTTAGTATATTATATATCATAATTTAAAAATTAAAATGTTGTATTTTAGAATAAGGAATCAAATTTGGTAACCAATAGAAAAAATTATCTTAAACAATTTTTTTTAGTTTTTTAAGAAGTTGTTTTTTGGATGATTAGTAAAAAATAAATTTTTTACGAATACCATAATATTTTCGTTTTCTTATTCTTTCTTCTCTCCCAATAAATTTATATTTTATATATTTATAGATTATTTCATATATAATAATTTAACATAATTATGCTATTATTATACCATTTTAATAATTTTAATCTTTTTATAGTATATGGTCTCTCTCCATCTATTTTAACATGTACTGATAAATGGCTACTTTCATCCACCAAAGAGGACACTATCAATTATTTACTTATCACTTCCTATGAGTATAGTTTATTTAGATTATGTAATATTAATATATTTTAATTCATTACAGTCTTTCTCAAAATAAATTTTACAAATTGATAAATTAAGAACATTCAAATTCATAATATGAAAAAAAATATATTAATTTAAAATAAAACATATCTGCATGCCATTTAATCTTTAACTAACATGGTAATAAATAAATTCCAATGTTTATAAATAATCAATAGTGAAAAAAAGATTATATTTTATTTCTAGATTACTATTTTAATAAACAAATGTTTAGTATAATGGAGTTTCAAATGTGATGAAATAAAAAAAGACCTAAAGTAAGGGTTTTTAGGGTCAATTTCAATTCCTTGAGACATGATTCCTATCATTCACCAATTATATTTTATATGTTATAAATATATAATTTTTGACATATTATATCTTAAATAATTTTTATTATTTGGAGTTTCAAATTAGTTTATTCCCTCCATTTTCCCTATCATTCAATTATTAGATTAGAAACATTTTAAGGAACACTGTTTCAAACTTGATTTTAATTTCATTATGTTTTAACCATTACTATTGAACATCCCCAGTTTATGTTTTATATCTTCTAACATATAAAAGTATAATATTGTATTCCCTATTTTTTAATATGTTTTAAATATATTCCTGAAATATTACCACCCTTTAGTTCAAAATTCAACCAAATGATTTTTTATACTGTAAAAAATATTTATTTTCCATTTCTATATTATTTATATTTTTAATGAATTTTCATATCCATATGTCAATTATTTTGAATTTTATATTATTGTGTTTTTGTGTTTATTTACAAATTTATTCAAAAGAATAATTATAATATTTTCCACCCAATTCATAATTGACTTGATATTAAAAAATGTGAATATAATAACATTTTTAGTATTTCTTGAATAAATGAATTTTCAAAATTTTTCCCATTCTTAATAATCATGATTCATTTTAATGTTTCCAAATATAATAATACTCTTATTGTTTTGTGAAATGTTTATTTTATAATTAATGGATAATGTTTTAGATTAATAAATTAATGGAGTCTACTCTAATATATTCAATTTTTATCATATAATCTATAATTCTTATTTTTATCTTCATTTATTATCAAGGATTAAATATTTTTAATTTTTTATTAAATTGAGGTTTTCAATGTCTTTTGTTTCACCCCTTGAAAATGAATTTTTAAAACTGCTTAGTAGTTTTCTTTTAACCATGTTTTAAAAACATTATTAAAATTATTTTTATAATTTCTCTTCCGCTTTTCCCAAAAAACATAAATATCTATCTATATTAGAGATAATTTTAGAGTAATACCCTCTAAATTATTTAATGAACTTATAGGTCAAACCACCCCTTGTTTGTAAGGGTTATGTTCTCGTTCACTCTTCATCTATCTCTTGGCATTACTTTTTTCCTTCTTATCCTTATTTGTTAATATAATAGATATATTATATACCAACTCCAATATTTATATATGGTATTCCTTATATTGACATAACTGTATAAAAAATACTGTATATAGCATAATTTTGAATAATTCTTACAATAAATGTAATTCCATTTATTGACCCGAGAAATATTAACATCCTGAAAACATTCTATTTCAATACTAATGTTCATTTATTACTAATAAATTTTTAATATGATTTATTTTGTCCCTTAATTCCTTAATATAATGAATTAAATAAATTTAATTAGTAAAAGGTGGGGGATGCAATCATATTTCCCCCCAATGAATCTGTTTGTATCATGAGATAATCTGGCTTTGGTATTTGGTGTAATCCTTTCTCGTTTAGGAATGATGGCTTGGAATAAGGCCTTAGGGATATGTTTATGATGTCCAACCTTTTGAATTTTATTAATATGAAAGCATTTATTTTCATCCATGTAATTATTTTCATTTTTATGTTATCCATAGATATGTTATATGCTTGGGGTATTAGTTATATAGAATTATTTTATTATTATTTATTAATTCTATATTTTTTATTCCTTATTAATCCCATGGTATATTCTCTTGTACGAAACCCCTTACCGTGAATTTATGATCAACCATCACATGTTATCGTTTTTCTAGGTTATGAAGAATAATTTAATGTTTGATATTTATAGAAAATTATCATGTGTGGAGAATTATATGGGAGCAGTAACAGTTTTATCATAAAATTAGGAATCCTTTATTTAGTGGGAAAAATACCCATTAGATGAGAAATATATGGGTTTTTAGTTAAATTTTATTAACAATGTAAAACACAAAAAATAAAATGTCTTGGTGGTGTAAGTGAATAGTTTTTATATTTTAATTTTGGAAGAATATATTTGGGTCAATTTACGTGGTTTCAAAACTATTTTATAAAGAGTAATATTTTAGCAATAGAACTATGAGTGTATTTTTGGGGTGTCACAATAGATCTATAAGATAACCATGAATATAACCATAATAATAAATTCCCTACTTTTTCCACTCAAAAATACTATAATTACTATATTTATTTCATCATTACAATATTATCCTAATTCCCCTACAATTTTTTGTTCTTACCATAGGTTTCGTTCTTAAATAATACATTAATTTTTCATTTCCCAACTATTCTAGTATAAACATATGATCACTTTCAAAAATAGTAACATCTTAGATCTAAATAATTTCACTAGGACTATTATTGTATCATTTGTATTCAATGATTTGGGAAGGATATCCAAGGAAAATATATTCTTCCCCATGAGCTTAAAACTTATGGTTCCTTTTTTTGTTAAAAACAAAGCATTCTATTTTGATGATTTGAAAAAAAAATTAATTTCAAATTCTTCTTATACCATATCTCGCAAGGTTTCATATCATTATTGGGACATTTTAATGTTTTTTTGATATGTATATTGATGTAATCACATATTATATCCCATAATACTTTGTGATGTTATTTTCAATATATATTATCTGAGAAATATTATTGAAAATTTTATTCCTTTTTTAAGGAATTATTTTTTCTATGGATTCCTTACTACTTCCATTTGATTCTTTATACCATGATTAAAAAGATAATATTTCACCTAATTATTAGTGAATTGTATGTCATAATCAGTCTAGAACTTTATAATTTTCATCCCAATCAATTACACTAATAACCCTAGATGAGGTTTAATAGAATTTAGCACTTCAGGATTGTGTGTAATGACCATAATCCATGTCATCTTACCATAATCATCAAGAAAAAATAAATAATACCACTTCCATAAAGGTATCTGGGTGTCATAGTCCCACACACAAAACAATTTAGAAACTCAAGAATCCTTGTAGAAGTTTTCCATTGTATTTTAATTTTTTTAAACAGTCTTACACTTTTGGTAATTGTCGCATATGTGAGTACAATCACATGATTGTTTAAGTACATCATGTGATCCTTCATTCATCACTATGACCACCAATAATGTTTTTTTTCAAATCGATACAATTTATTTTTTTCTTACATGGATATGAAAAAACCAATATTATTCTCCTTCAATGAGATAAATATTCACCTTCATGAACTTCCATTGCATTACAATATTTACATATCTTCCTTTCACAATTCAATCATTTTTTCTTAAAATAAACACATCTCTCGAGTCATATAATTGAATTACAAATAGTAGGTTGTGACCAAGACCATTACCCATAAATACATCTATGAACCTCAAATATTTTCCTCCCAGATTACATTCCTCATATCTAATAGTGTTCAGTCCTTCATCATCCCCAAATAAAATGAAACTTTATTTCTCATATTTTATTCCCATGAAAATATTTTTATTCCACATTACATGGGAAGTAAAACTACTATCAAGAATCAATAATTTATCTTTATTCATAACTTTTAAATAAATTTTAAAATAGTTTAACTTATCAACTTCACCTTTCTTAATCCATGAAATTTTCTATTCTTTCTTTAGTGGTGAATGAAATTATTTCAACTCTGTATCCAGAAAATCATATTCATTTTCCAAGGATGAAAATATACTATGTTTCATAGAACTCTTGATAAATATTCCCAATGATGTGATATCATTTTTATAAATCGCTTTAGTATACAAAATTTCACCCTAGATGAGAAATTCATGGATTGGTGTGAAAACATTTCATAACAAAACAAATATTTGTTAAACACATGTAGGGTATAATAAATTGTTTCACATGTATTTATTTATCTTGAGCCATATAATTCCTTCTTGATCTAGAACACAAATATTGTGTATATCCCACATTTACACAGTAATGAAACCTAATTAATGGTGTATAGTAACATGTATTCAATGATTATGCTCTGGAATTTTGGGAATTTTGTGCCTCACCAAAATAAACATTCTTCCAGGGAGTGTTTTCATGCATCTTTTCATCAACCACCACTAATTGTTTCATATGATCAATCCAGATAATGGATTTACCTTAGTCTTTGATACAATTTAATCATGGGAAAAGAACTAATTATACCATTGAATCCTTGTGTACTTGATTAACTTATTTAGAATATGGCGTACTCGAACATCCCAAATTCATGCTAGGTTTATAAGTATATGATGATCATCATGATTTTATCTCATCGTAATGACATACGATTTCAGTTCCCCCATTATTTTTAAATTGTTTTCATCAATCCAAGTAACCTAATAATGATCTGATACTGATATTCAATTTTATGCATGATCACAACTTAATTCTCCAGGTACCCAACAATTCTGAATTTAATCCATTAATTTCTTGATTTCAACTCATACATATATTATTTTGGATGCATAATATAAATTTTATAGTAACATATTAGTACATTTTGTTTCATCATCTTATAACTCCAAACATAAATTTCTTTAAGGTTACCTATAAGTTAATACTCAAGGTTAACTCTTCCAAAATTGTAATACCTTTAAAACCACAATCCTATAATTATGGTCTATTTAAAATAGCCACCATAATTTCCTCATTGTGGTATTTTCAGTTCTAAAACTATAACACATCCATTTCATTTGAGTTTAAATCTTCTTATAAAATAAATTTATTCTTTTTCATTAATTTATTCTAAACTATTATATTTATTTTATTACCCTTAAATGGTTTTATTGGGACTCTTATTCTTAATAATCATCTTATAATATCATTGATAATCTTATAATTACATGACCAACTTTTCCACCTCGAAATAAAGTAAATGGATTCTTTACATTTATTTTTTTTATTTTTATATTTTAGGAATAAAAAATATTACTTTATCAACTTCCCAATACCCAGTATTATCTTCCCATATTAGTTTCTTCATTTACGTTAATTTATTTCTTAATAATTCTCCATTTCCCTAAATTAATTTTCATTTTTCCTCTTCTCATATGTATGGAGAGTGATATGTATACCATAAAACATTTCTTATTTGTGCCTTTGTATTCAAGAATGAATAAATTTTCATTTAAACTTGTGGAAACCTTCTCAGAATACTCTTTATAATTTTTATATCGTCATCTTTTTTTATGAGTCTACAGATATTCCCAGAAATGATATTTACCTCATCAAATAAGGCATCAACTGAATTATTTGGATACATTATTGAATCCTCAAACATGAATCATAAATCATAAAAATCATTTTTCATACCTTATAATTTCCTTCATAAATATTAACAAGTGCATCCCATATGGATTTTGAGGATTAACATGACATAAATATTGAGTATATAATTATGGATAATGATCTTCATAATGCATTGAATCCCTTTTTTGATATCAAGTGCATATAAATATTTCTATGAAAATGCTCCAATTTATATGATTATTTTAATCCCATGTATGGAATCCATGGAGACATATATCCCCAACAATCAGAAGTTGTCTTATACTTGATTCTTTTATAACTATAATTTTTTCCATTAATGATTAGAACTCCATAATAGTTGAAAACCTCTACCATTTTGATTAAGAGAGTGAAAAAAACAATAATTACCTTTTTTGGATACCACATGTTGGTTTTAAACAATGATTATACCATGGGGTGAATTAGGCTATTGAGAATTATTAAAACTACCATTTCAAGTGATCTTATTCCACTTTTAGTAGGAATGCCTATCTCTTCCACCTAATATAAATGAATAAATAATTATGTAAATGACAGATAGGTGTATTTTTACTTGGTTCACCCAAACATGGTTAATCTATGGATAATGAAATGTCAATGATACAATGAACATAAAACAGAAAGAAGACTATTTTTCATTACAATATATATTTCCTTCATTGACAAGACATGTTTAAAACCATAAAAAAATAAATGAAGAATACATTTTCCTTCTTAAAATATAGTACACACTACCCCTCTTGTAACTAATTTTTATCTTATTTCTAAATTTTCTAGGATTTTTTTCAGAGTAGTTGTAACACTCAACACAAACCCCATATACATATAGTAAGAGAACCATTAGGAATAACTCCAAATTCATATAGTCAAATATTATAGTGAAATATTAGAATAATTTTTATTATATTTTATAATATAAATCTATAGTTATACTCATTAGATTCTCAAAAGAATGATATTAAAATATCAATTGCACTCTTTTTTCCATTAAAATGATTTAAATATCTTATCTCCATATATCTCTAGATTCTCAATGATATTTGTTTTATATTTTATTTCACATTTTAATATTTTATTTAAGGAATATTCACACAATAATTATTTTAATATTTTAATATTGTAATAGAAAAGTCCGTAATGATATTACCATTAAAATTAGTCACAAAATATCTTTTATTTCAATCCTCTTCAATATTCATCCAAAAAATGTATTTAAAAATACACTAAATCCTATTGGTATTATGACCAAATCATGGATCCCATATTTGTGGTGAATATTTTTTATCAAAATATATATTCACTAAATAAGAACCAACATAGTATTTAAACCAATGTATAAATTTGACATAATCCTCATTGAATTTAGATGTGATTTTCTCCACATTCAATAGTCAAATAAATAAAATAGTTTTAAATGATTAATAAAATATCAAATAGCATATTATAGGTAGATGTTATCAAAATATATACAATTGAATGATCCTTAAAAAATTTCCCTCTATTCTGAGATGACCCCTATGATGTTCCAGAAATAACTCTTACATTTTTACTAAATAACTCCTATATAGTCTCTAAATGACTTTTATGGAGTCCCATTTACATAAAATGACCTTATAGAAATTATTTAATGAATCTTATAGATTTTAGATACTACTATTATAGAGTTCACAATTAATATTACATATTTTTTCATCTTTACAAAATGACTCATATAGAGTCCAACTTATTCTTATAAAATTATCTATGTCATGAAATAGATCTTATAAAAAATCTAGAATTACTCTTATGGGCTGACTTTTATTTAATTTTCCTAAATCCTAATGATAATGAATGTTATAAAATCCCTCATTTTTTATTTATTTCAACACCAAATAAATCTCATTGAAACAATAATGATTCTTACCAAGTATATTTAGAATAATTCAGAAAATTATACAAAAACCAAATTATAGAATAATAATTCCAAAATACATCTAGCTTTCACGATATGAGTTTCACATTGAATTTTATGTTTTTTTGATGTTAATTCAATTTAATTTCAATAAAATCCCAAAATAAATCCAATTTTAATTTTGTCAACAATATCTCTGGGTTTTTTTAGAAAATTATCTTCCATATCCTATGTATTTTTAAATTCTTTTTTACCTATAATTTAAATAATCTTATGTTTTGTTAATTTGTATCTGAACTAATATAATACATGAACTATATTATATCACACATCCTCAATAGATTGAGTTAATAATGTATACCTAGAAATAGTTCAATGTAAATATTACATACATATTAAATTGAATATTTCCTGAATATTTACAATTCTGTAATTTCCAAAACTCACCTTCATGATTATAAACTTATCTCTAATTTATATCTACCAAAATAAATTATCTAAAAAATTATTAAAAATCACTTTAGAAAATTCATAATTATATACCCAATTCTTTTTAGCGTAATTATAAATCACATCTACTAAATGTAAACTCCATTTGAGTAGTTCAATTAAGTATACACTACCTCAAATATTAAATTTTAATTTCCTATAAAAATAACATAAATAATATTTCTTGATTAAATATAATATAAATATATCTCCTTTCTCATATTCAAAATTAGTATTATTTAACAATTATTGATTTTTTCAATCAACATATGTAAAGAACCAAATTCTTGATAACACAATGTTGATTACTCACTCCTCTATCCAAATCATTTTTTTCTCCAATTAAATTTATTTTTATTTCATAAAATCTCATATCTCTAACTCATCAAGTGAATTTAGTTGAGAATAATTTCATAAAATATGATCAAATTTTATTAACTACCATTTTTTTTTAAATTAACAATCCCAACATATAATATTACTCAAAATTATGTTTATCAATATACCTCTTGTTCTGACTATTAAATTTTAATTATCCAACACATATTGAAATCCTTCATTTATTAATAACAAAAACAACTATCATCACAATCCATTGTTATCATTGATATCCCCATGTATTTTTTTCTTATACCCATAAATAAACTGATGATAATATATTTTTAGTATCACTATATTTTATACCCCACTTATTGAAAATAAATGAAAAGGATATTATATAATGATGGTATCACACTTCTCTTAAGTAGTGAGCCAGAAATTATCAACTCTATGTAAATGTGAGATATATCGATGTAGAAAAAAATAGATTTTAACATAGAAATCAATGATATCTATAAAATTCCCAACAAATGATACCAATATATAGTTATTGTTCAATGGGTTGTTAATGAATATTTTTCAATTTATCTCCTGCACTCATCTGAACAAACACTTCCAAAATATTTAGGCAAAATTGGGTTTCCACAACATTTTCCTATTCACACTCTCTATAAAATCACCCCCTTGATAATCAAGATTGATTTAACCTAAAAATAATAGTTTAAAAGAATATATCAACCCAAAATTTTTCAACACTTTTTAGATTTCCATATTTTTACAAACACGTCCTATAGAAGCCGTTAAACTCATTTTCCCATAAATGGGAAATCACCATCAATATTCATCAAGGCTATTGTTTTCACCGTATAAAATATAACATTCTATTCCATAAATAGTCATCAAAAATCGATGCAATAAATAATAAATCATTATAATATGTTTTCTCAGTCTACTATATGGTTTTTATAGAATCTTTCATGTTACCCCATTACGTGTCTCCCCTTCAATGATCTGTATTGAAAAAACAATCAAATAGTTATGGGAATAATGTGTCTTATAATTTGATTGTTAATGAGCCAAATAAGGCTGAGAGTTTCTTCTCAACGTAAAAACTATTTTCATTCTTTCACCACCATCTTAAGAATTCTTTATGCTATCTCCATTGAATCCATAGACTCAAGTATTCATAAGCATCATGATCTTCTTATATTCTCTAGCTTTGACCTTATATGGAATTGACCTTTTCACATTAGATAGAAAGGAACACCCTTTGTTTTTTTATTTTCCAATTTCATATCAATTTCTGATTTGGTTTTCCAAATTATCGTGCATTATTTAGAAACATTTCCATCTTTTATAGATGATAAAATTTGACTTCTAAAGAGTATTTGGGTTAATCTATAAATAAAATCTATAATGTTATTATTCTTGGATTTAATCATCCAAAACTATTCTTTTATTAGTTCATGGATTTTTTTATTTTTCAATATTTATTCCTCTAATATTTATGTTTATAGTCTTATTTCAAAGGTTCATTATTTTTCCTCAATTCCCACAATATAATAATCTTTTCTTTGGTGTAATACCCATAATTTTATTTTTCTTGGTCATATCTTTGTTAAAGCGTTCATTTTTCACAATCCCCAAAGGTGGATAATCGTTTTTTATTTTTGTTACTCTCATATTAGGTTTTATTATTTAGTTAAAATAATTTTATTTAATCATGGATGAAGTGAACCATCACTCACCATCACAATGACAACTTTTTTTCAACTTCCATAAAAAAATTCATTACAATAAAATCTATATTGATTAATAGATTCACGTTATTGTGAGTATATTTACATAACATAGTTGGATCTATATTGAATTTAAGTATACTCCCACTCAATATCAATATTCTCTTCCTTCCAAAAATTATCACATTACGCCAAAAATTGATGGAAATATGCTCAAAATTTCTACAAAACAAACAATAGACAATAAACCAACATTTCCACTTTTATGTTTGTAATTTGATCAACTTGAGAACCTTAATATTGTTATTCTGAATAACATTTATTTTTAAAAATATTTTGGAAACAAGATTAGTTCTATTATTCACATCCATCCATGATGAAATGGTAGATTTATCATAATTTCCCCCAAAAATAATTTTTCAAAATTTTAAATTTAATGTATACATTTGATAGAAACAATAATAGTCCAAATATAATTTTTTGGAACAAATGGGACATTTATCATTGATCATGTATTAGAAATATCACTAGAATATTTCAAGGCCTTATTACCAATCATATGAGGTATTTTGTTAAAATTATCTCATCAAGAACAGTGATGGAAACTATTATTTTCTTAGATTCGTGTGATGATTAATTTTGAGCCACTTATTTATAACTAGAATTTACTTTTATCTGAAGGAAATTTATATTAAGAACATTATTCTCATCTTAAAGATATTTAAATATATATTTCATACCTTTTTCATCTTCTTATCTTGATATTCAAGAAACATACATTTTTCTTATAAGGAATACCCATTCTCCTTTATCCTTTAAGACATGATGGTTAATAGATCATTTTTAATATACATATAATCTATTTTTGTTTCTTATTATGAATGGATCCTCCCTTTACAAGATTTAATTATCATATATTTCTCATAAAAAATCTTTTGAAAATATACTTTTTATAGAGAATATTTTTATTTAAATATCAATAAGAAAATATCATTTTCTTTATTATCTTTGATGAGAGTTTTTCAATTTTTCAACTTATCTACTATTTATTTTTTGATAATATTTTATTCTATCTCTATCGATTATTTTTATTCCAATATACCATCGATATACTTTGATATGGAATTTATTACTTCAAGTGGTATATTATTCAAATAATATTTATTTTAGACTGCAAATCACAATGTTATTCAATTGGAATATTGTTTTCATAGCTTGAATAATATTATTCTATAGGGTCATTATCAAATCATATGGAAGGAATATTACCTTTTTATTACCATAAACTATTGGAGTATCCTCTTTTATTGATGATATATTTATCATTTTATTATATTCTATTTTATTATAGTTCATTAATGTATTATAAGATATTACCTTCACATTATATCCAACAAGGAACTCATAGATTTATTCAAATATATTGTTTATATATGATAGATAAAAAAAAAGAGAAAAAAATGAAATCAGAGGTTGAACCAAGTTCTTTGATTCCAATTGTAGTTCCCAATGATCTGTTCAGTCACACTAGGGGTGAATCCGTATAGACCAAATTTTCTAAAATAAGTTTTTCTTAAATGTATCTGAACCTATACACCTATTAGGTTGTATGGATCTCGTATGTTTTACTCTACACACTCACACCTCTTGGAATGAAAAAAATAAAATAGTGCATCATACACAATAATTTTACAAGGCACAATCCAAATATGGGTATCTAATCCTTGATGTGTTTGTGTTGATTCCATATTGAAGATGCATCAATAATTATTTAATGTGAATAAACTTGTATAGGGTTTCATCATTTACCCATGAGGATATCTCCTAAAAATACTATAGAGTCTCCTAATTGATTAATTTTTTTTCTATTTTATAATGGGTTTCATCTAACTACATTAATGAAGAATATCTCAAATTATAACCATGATGTCACATAATCAAAATTGTATATATTCTTCCTCAATCCAAGGTCTTCGATAACATGTTTATGTTTGAAAACGATGTCATAAAAGTATTCATATCCCTCTCAACATCATAATGATAAAATAATTCATAGGAACATGCTAAAATATTTTCTCTTCTTCTTCATAATTCTTCTTTGAGTCTTTTTATAATATTTTATGACAGTAACTCTACATTATTTGTGAGTCTTGACACAAATGATATATGAAATTGTGGATTTCAATCCCTTATCCATAATTATTCTAATTTATCTTCTTCTTATATTATATGTTGATAGAATAATTACAATATTATCTCAATAATTCCTCTATAATATTCATTAATGTTTTTGATTTTTAGAAAAAACAACTTTGGATTTTAGTAAATAACTTTGCATCATTTTATCTCTTCTCATATTCTTATTTTCCAATCTAAAAATAATATCATGTGGGATATAATTACAAAATTTTAATTATATAAATACCTTGAAATGTTTACTGTGATATTACAAATTTAAAATAGTCAAAAAAATATGAAAAAATTATATTTTGGAACTCCATTTATTTTCAAATATACAAATTGGAAATCCCATATTTTTTAATCATAAATATTTTCCAAACATGTAATTATACTAAATAAGTTATTCCTTAAATATGAAATTCAACTTTATATTTATTCTATGATATTACGTGAAACCCATATTATCTTTCTCTAAAATTTTATTCCCTATCATGATATAGATTTATACCTTTCTATTTAATGTCCTTTTTCACGTAGTTAATACAACTCAACATGAATTATAATTTAATAGAAATATTCATAATTTTTAATCAATTATTAATACTATTATATCATCTAACATAGTTGTTATTTCTAAAATATCTCTTCATTCAAAATAAATTATTCATCCTTTGGCTTGTTGTGAGTCTTCTGTGGATGTACATTATTCAGACATAGCTTATAGAGTTACTAAATTATTTGGATGAAATATTGAACTAAAATTTGATAGAATAAACTTAATCTAATACAAATCAACTTTCAGTGCATGTTAAGTTTATCAAGCTATAATAACATGAATATTTAAAATCATTTTATTGCAAATCAATAATACATTAATATAGTACGTATTTATACATTTCATATTTAATTTCCCATTGTAGTGAATCTTACAAACGTTAATCTCACGTAGATTCACTAATTTAAAATTTAATCTACTATATTAATGAATATGTCAAACATTAATATCATGTAACACAACATATTCAAGATCTAATAGTATGTATTTTCACGACCTGTCCTAGTGGGGCCCGCTTCGTGACTCCTCAATCCCGCCTTCAATAGGCCAGGAGATGGTGACTAGCACCAAGTAGGAATATTACTAGCATGGTAGGAACTGCCTAAGTATCTGTATATACGCACACATATCCAATCCCACAAAGTTTTAAGTTTAAAAAAACCACTAAGGAACAAAATGAATGCATACAACTAAACCTAACCAACAGAGTACGATGGGAAGTAATGTACTGAAAGTAAACTGTTCCATAATACAATCCCACCAAAAACAATAGTTTGAAAACTGAAATGTCCAACCTCTAAACAGAAAGAGGTACAAGGACTGCTGCTCGTATCCATAGGAACACCTCGGCCTGTATGGAACTAAGAAAATTCAATTCTATCTAGGACCTCCATGGAATCTGTCAAAAGGATACATATCTGCACAAGACACGACACATGTGGGCAAAACTCCTGAAGGGATGAGTATAACAATACTCAGTAGAGGCCCCCGAAAACCAACAATCAATAAAATGGAAAGGTACAGTCATCTCTACACAGTATATGTCTACTGAACATATAATAGGAGAACATGATAATGATATACTAAAAACCCAGACCCGTAATCTTGAGACAAGTCACATGACTACATACCCCCTCTAAGGATTCATTTTGACTATTCTACAAAGCACTCATCTGGGAGAACTCACACCACATGTCTGGTAGATCTGATGACATCCATCCAACATGTAATGTTCATTGGGAAAATCCATGAGAGATAGATGCACTCAGTCTGGGAGAACACACTCTTGAGTTGGGAAAGATCTCGATACATAGATGAGGATCACTGTCAGGGCCTTGGAAGATACCATGACTTATCTGGATTCACCTGCTAAGCAGAGGATTGACGCCCTGTGGGGATAGTCATGCCGATAACTGAATCAACCTAGGATAAATAATGGATATAGGATCTCGCTCTTTGCCTCTTTGAGGGATAACTGACTCTATCCCAGAAATTCATACTGAAGGGATCATACTCGGGAAAAAAATGATACATGACCTTCAGAGGAATGATCAAAGGTTCACTAACCCCAAAAAAACATGTCCAAGATCATGTTGACAAGAAGATCAAGACATGTACTGAGGAGTACATGGAATGTAGAAGTGTCACACACCATGTCTTCGGACCCTTGGTACTGCCCCTGTACAATGGCCCGTGTCCTAAGGCTGGTCATGTAGAAGAAGGTATACACGATGTGTAAGAGGGTGACAAGTCGTGTTCCTCTATCTGGGGAGGACTCCATGTACATTTTCCATGTGCCCATACACAACATCAACCAATGTGTTACAACTCATGTATCAAGTAGATGGGGTAACCCATGCAGTCAGCCTAGTTTGGTCGTGTGGTGGAGTACACGGTCGTGTACTCTACCCTATGTCTGTGTATCCCCCGGATACACACCGAGTCCCGTGTGAGGACCCAAAAACCATGTTCTTTGTATAACACTCCTTGTCATCGCTTCATGCATTAAGGAACCCAATCCACCACATTTCTTGACTTACATGACGTGTTCTTCCGGATACACACAGTGTGTTCTAGAAATATCCAGAATCATGAACCTCCACCGTCGAGCCTCGGGTGGAGCTCTAATCATCGATCTGTCCATCCGTTTTCCACGAAAAATGAAAATTAAGGTTGCCCCGACGTCTCGATGTTGTCTCCATTATTTTCGGGCCTCTGATTGGCTCCGAAAACGCGTATCGATCCACCCGCATGAAGATCGCTCGATGGACGATCTCTCCTGATCCGAGCCAATTCATCGTCTTCCATTGACGTCGTACCTTTTCTATGTCCTCACAATATAGGATCTACAAAATGGGATCATTTCATTATATAATGGATACACAATGACCCGTTGTTCAACACCCCACAAAGAACACGAAGAACACAGGCTAAAAAGAGGGGTAAGAAATCCAAACCACAAAAGTGGAACAAACATATTCCATCTTTCTCCATGGCGTTGATCGACTCCCATTAGAAGGATTAAACAGAAGGAATCGAATCATGGATTTTAATATCATGGATTAAAGCCCCAAAATCATGAAAATTAAAACCCTCCCATAAGAACACATGATCAGCATATCAACATGTTCGTGGGTTAATATGTGTTAATCGTTTAATCAATGAACAAGGAATAAATAAATCAATATAACAAACCCCTACCTCGATACGATTGAATAACCATCATGGTGTTGCGTTAGTTGGTGAGGCTCGTCGAATCTGGGAAGCGTCAATCAATCACGTTGTCATCATCTAGCAACGGGTTCTCCTCTGAAGATTCAATGGAAGATCCTCAATTTTCAAGTCTATATGGATAACCCTATGAACCTTATATAATCAAGTACTTATTGGGGATGATTAGGTCATTTTGAAAAAAGGAATCATTTTAAATAAAATAAATTATTAATTTTTTTTCATTTAAACATCCTAAAACTAACTCTTGCAGCTTACCCACACCAATCGATGTTAGGTCACACCTAAGGAAAAGTTGCTACTCTGAATGCAATGGTGACCTCATTTTTTTGATCTACGCACCAATTTAAATGTTATTCCACCTCTTTAGAAAAACCACTCATGAGTGCTGTTTAAAATTTTAAATTAATTCAATTATTTATTCCAGGTACTCCAGGCCTCAGAACCTCACGCCATCGAAAGGACTGGTCTTGAAATAATTCCATATAATATTTATAAATAATACACAGAAAATCCAAGACATTACATTCTCAACACATTGGGGGTTTTCATCCATTAAAATCCAATATAATGATACTAAAAAAGATGAGAGTATTGGGCATGTATCTGAGCCTCCCACTCCCACATGCTCTCCTGAAGATTCATGTGCTTCCAACGGACATGTTCCAATGGAAGAGATCACCTACAAAGGGTCATCTCCTGCTGATCCTCGATCTCCACCTAGTACTCACCAAAGGTGCCTCCATCCTTGATCTCCAGCTCACCCCAGTTGATGACGCGATATGGGTCATGCACATACCTCGTCAGCAGTAACTCGTGGAAGACATCATGTACCCGATGTAACTGTGGTTGTAGATTTAGGAGGTATTCCACCACACCAAATCTGCACAGTATCTAAAATATATTGATGAATATCGAAGATAACATGCCACCCCATTCAAATCTATGCAACCCTCGTCGATGTGAGACCTGAAGGAAGACACGGTCCACTTCCTCAATCTCCAAAGATCTTCATCGTCTATCAACATAAGTCATCTACTAGCTATGTGCAGTCTTCATCCACTCCCGGATGATCTGCACCTTCTCGGTGGTAGCTCATTCCAACTTTGGACACATGAGTGCTGACTCTCTGGGGTCAGTCCAGCAAAGTGGTGACCGACAGGGTCTCCAAAATAAGTCCTAGAATGGTACCATACCAATGGTAGAGTGGTAGTTGTTATTGTATGAAAACTCCAACAATGGTAGGTGGTCCTCCCAACTATGAACAAAGTCCATGATATAGGCCCACAACATATCCTTGAGAACTAGAATGGTCCTCTCCATCGGACCATCGGTCTAGGGATGGAACATCGTGATCAAGTGTAGTTGAGCCCCAAAATCCTCCAAAAATACCTTCCACAATCGAGATGTGAAGTGGGAATCATGATATGAGACTATTGTTGAAGTGATTCCATGAATCCGAACTATATCATGCATGTAGAGGCATCCCATGCTCTCTACAGAACTCTGCTCTCTAATAGATAGGAAGTGGGCCGACATGTTGAGTGGGTCGACGATCATCGAGATGTAATCATGCCCCTTGGACATTCATGGTAATCCCATCATGAATTCCATCAATATTCCATCCCACTTCCACTCTGGAATGTCCAGGGGTGAGATTATCCTATTGGAACCTGGTGCTCATACTTTACTTACTAACACATATGGAATCAATAAACAAACTCCACTGCTACCTTCTTCATTCCTGACCACTAGAACTGACATCAGATATCCTAGCACATCTTCTCCACTTGAGGATGTACCACCAAGGGGGCTGTATAAAACTCCCTCAGGACCTCCCCCCACAATTCCACTAGTACAGCAGTGCTTCCTATGGAAAGAACTATGTGCTCCCCACCTTGAAAACATCTTTTAGGGGAATTCCCTGATGGTAACTGAGCACGTAAAGCCTCAAAATCTTCATCCCCAAGCTGTGCCTCCCTAACTCACTCTATGAGTGGAGTGCTGACAACCATTGACTGAATTTATGATGCATCCTCTTTGTCCATGAAGGATAACTGCAACGAGGCCTACTTTTTCGTCAACTCACTCAGCAGTTGTGAGCTCGATCTCCTACAAAGAGAATCTCCACCTTATTCCCCTTCCCAGTAGTATAGATGATCTCAAAATCATAGTCCTAGATGAACTCTATCTAATGCATCTATCTCAGATTCAGATCCTTATGCGACAATATGTAATTTAAGCTCTTGTGGTCATAGTAGACAATGAACCGCTCACCCATAAGGTATTGTCACCACATCTGTAATGTGAAGACTACCACTTCAAACTCGAGATAATGGGTCACATAGTTCTGTTAATGTGGCCTAAGATGGCACGAACCATAAGAAATCACTGCCTATCTCTTCATTATGAAATATCCAAGCCTAGTCTCTAATTCATCATAAACAACAACGTACTCGACAGCCTCCTCTGGTAATCTCATGATTGGGACGCTCATCAAACATTACCTCAACTGCTGGAAATCCTGATGGGACATCTCCGTCCACATAAAGGGTTTCCCCTTCATAATCAAGGCTATCATCAGTGCTAATATTCAGGAGAAATTAGGAATGAATCTCTAGTAATATCCTTCCAACCCAAGGATTCTTCGCACCTCGGTCACGCTCCGAGGTGGATCTCATGCTAACACTGCCTCAACTTTGGCTAGGTCCACAGCTACTCCATATGCTAAAATTACAAGACCCAGGAATTGGACCTTCTGAATTTAGAACTGGAACATCAAGAGCTTTCCGTAAAGTGGTGCTCTCAGAGTATGTCCAGAACTATCCATTGGTGTCTCGCATGCTCCTAATCTAACTCTGAGTACACAAGGATGTTGTTGATAAAGACCACTAAAAATTGGTCCACATATGGCTGGAAGATCCATTTCTTAAGTCCCATGAACACTACGAGGGAGTTCGTCATGCCGAAAGGAATCACTATGTACTCATAATGACTATTACAGCATCTGAAATCCTTCATTGGAATATCCTCATCCCGTACTCATAACTGGTGGTAACCTGAATGAAGGTAAATTTTGAGAACCATTATGCCCTTCTCAACTGGTCAAAGATGTTGTTGATCCTCAGTATTGGATACTTGATCTTCACCTCAAGCTGGTTTAGGCACCGTTAATCCATGCACAACCTCAAACTCCCATCTTCCTTCATGGAAATAAAAATGGGGCAACCCATGGGGAAACACTGGGTCTCAAGAAACCCTTGATCTGTAAATCCTCCAACTACACTCTCATCTAACGAAGCTTTGTGGGAGAAATATAATATATTTATTTGGAAACTGGTGTTATCCCGTGGTGTAATTCGATGCATAATTTGATTTCTCAGCAGGGTGGTAGTCCTAGAACATCTCCAGGAAATACATCCATGTACTCCACCAATAATACTGGGAACTGAAACCAAACAACATCTATTACTTTGAGTGTAAGGCTATCCATCTTATTAGTGATCAGTTGTACCCTCATATGCATGATCCCATTCTATGCTACCTAAGTCTCCATTTCACTGATAAAGGAAAACCTCATCCCATCACTGCGGATGCACAAAACTCTTTTCCTAAAGTAGTCAATTTGGGCAGGGACCAAGGATAAACAAACCATACCGGGAATGATGTCATAAGGCCTCGACGATACCACCAAGAGGTTACAACCAAAACTCTCACCTCCAATGGTAAGATCACAATGTATGGAAAGGTGTGAGATCAATGTGTCTCCTCTAGTAGGTGCCTCCAAGCGTAAGGTTTGAGTCAACAGCTCTACCAGAATCTCATGTTTTTTCATAAGACATGTGGTGAGGATGGAATGAATGGATCATATGTCTATAATTATGGTGACTAAGGTAGATAAGACACATATCATACCTCGGATCATCCCATGAATCCCTGAGTCATATGCCTCGACTGCATGTAGATGTCCACACTACTATCCCCCAGCTCCCTGAGCATGGTGCAGACCTCCTAGGGGTGGTGGTGGAAGTAGATTGAAGTGTCTTCCACCACCTACAACTCTCCCTTCTCCTCTTCCACATCCACCACCTGGCGAGTCTGTCTGCTCCACTCATTGCCTCATCCTCAGTGGTCCATCCATTGCCTCCCTGTCAATAGCTCGACGACTCAGACAATATCTCGTGAGATGTCCCCAACCATAGCACGCGTAGAATCACCTCTCCATAGGATGAATGGATCCATCCTGAGAGCCTTGGACTTCCAAACCCTTGTCCTGGGTCCTCCTGTGACGTCTCCCACATCCGGATCCCTATGTCTAACATCGGCTCCCTGCTGTCAAGGTCTCTTCACCTGTCTGCCTGATGCTGACTTCCATTAGCTGTCTCTGCCCTGCCGAGAAGTTTTCGATCACCAAGGCCCTCTTGAGCACTCTTGTATATGTTTAAATGCCAATAGGCACGAAAATATCTTGGATGTATCATCGTATACCTCATTCGAAAGTCCAAGCTCTAATGTACTGATCCCTAACCATATCCATTGAGTACCTGGCAAGGATGGTGATCCTCGATGAATAGTCAACCACAGTCAAACTGCCCTGCTGGATCTAAAGAATCTCATGGATACACACTTCTCTCAGCGTAACTAGTGAGAACTCCTCCCTAAATAGTTGCTCAATCTTTGTCCATGAAAGAGTCACATCATTGTGAATCTGTGTGGTCACACTCCACCACCATCCCACCGAACCCTAAAGAAGTATCTCTCCTAGGATCACCATCTAGTACATCGGTGTCCTCGTGAGATGGAAAATTCTAGTCATCACCTCAAGCCAGTCCTAAACCACCTAAAGGTCAGGCTCGCTTCAAAACCGGGGGGGTCTCTGTCTCTGGAACTCATGGAGAATGCTCAGCCTGCACCCCTCTTTGATCAGTATTGTAGGTACCACAGACTGCTCCACTAGTGGTGGTATAACAGGTGCACCACCTAGAGGCATCTCCTGGGGAACTATTCCATGTATCGAAACCTCTTCACTGAGGGTTCATCCTCATGATCGCGCTATTGAATCTTGGTGGGTATGCGTTGCGGATGCATCCTGTAAGGAACAAGATGTACCATGGTCAAAGAGTGTATCATGATAGCTGACACAATGAACATGAAAAACACAACCCATTTTTATATGATGCATGTACCAATATTTTATTTCCTCGAAACTAGTGTTTTCATGTACCAAGTCAGATTAGAGGTTATCAGAGTCCTAGTGTATGGATATGTCGGTTGCTCACACCAACACTGGAGTCTCTAGCCTGAAAGTCGAGCTCGAAACACTTAACATCGTTTCCCCAAACCATGAATCATGGTTCTAATGTAGAACCGACCACCTTTGACACCACTATATCACAACCCGTCCCAAAGGGGCACGCGCAGTGACTCCCCAAGCCCACCTCCAATAGGCCAGAGGTTGGTGACTAGCACCGAGTAGGCATATTACTAACAATGGGGGCATTTACGAAGTACTACTATACACACACACACACACATCTCCAAGCCAAAACATGCTAAAATGTAAAAAACCCACTATGGAACAAAATACATGCATACAATTAATCCCAACCAACAAGTTATTAGGGGAAGTGAAGTATAGAAAGAAAACAGGACCAGAATAAATGACCACAAAAAACAAGATACTAGAAACTAAAATTTCCAAAAGGGAAGGAAACAATGCGGCCCATCAGCTAGTGATCTCAGGCCCATTCGTTACCAACCAGTTATGGGTGGACAATATCCTTTCATGGCTTTGTACATGTACTTCTACTGATCTTCTTCATTAATGATATTTTCTCTTAATAAAAAAAAGGTATTAGGACTGCTGCTTGTAGCAGTAGGAATACCTCTGCTAGTGGGAAACTCAGAAAACTCAGTCATATCCTGGTCCGCCATGGACTTTGTCAAAAGGCTGCTTGTCTACACAAGACCCGACACATGAAGGCAATTCCCGTTAATGGGTGAGTATAACAATACTCAGTAGAGGACCCAAAAAACCACAACGAAATAAAAAGGAAAGGTACAGTCATCTCTACACAGTATATGTCTACTGAACATATAATAGTAGAACACAATCTAGATATACTAAAAACCTAGACCCGCAGTCTAGAGACAAGTCACATGACTGTATACCCCTATTAGGGATTCAGTTTGAATATTCCACGAAGCACTCATCCTGGAGAACTCACTCCATGAGTTTGATAGCTCTGATGATGTCTGTCTGAGAAGTACTTTTCTTCGGGAAAATCCATGAGAGATTGAGGCACTCATTCCTGGAGAACACACTCCTGAGTGGGGAAAGAACTCCATACACAGATAAAGATCATTTCCATGTCCTTGGATGATACCTCAACTCATTCGGATTCGGCATCAATATAGAGGATCGATGACATGTGAGGATATTCACATCGATACTTGACTCTAACTAGGGTCAAGAATGGATAAGGGATATCACTCTTGGCCTCTCGAATCGATACCTAACTCTAATCTGGAACGTACTATTGAAGGGATCATACTCTTAAAAATGAAACGATACCTGACCATCATGGGAACGAGAAAAAGGGAAACTAACCCAAACAAAACAAGTCCAATATATGGTGAACAAGAATATAAATCCATGTACTGAGAAAAACACAGTGTGTAGAAGTGTCAAACATCGTGTCTTCTGACGCTGGATACTACTAGTGTACAACTACCAGTGTCGTAAGGCTGGTCATGTAGAAGAAGGTACACACAGAATGTAAGAGAGTGACATGTTGTGTTACTCTATCCAGGGAGGACTCCATGTATGCTTGCTAGGTACCTGTACACAACTCCAACCCATGTGTTACAACTCATGTATCAGGTACATTGGGTAACCCATGCAGTCGTCCTGGTCTGGTCGTGTGGTTGAGTACACGGTCGTGTACTCAACCCCATGTCTGGGTATCCCCTAGATACATGCCTTGTCCCATATATGGAACCATACACTGTGTTCTTTTTGTAACACGCCATGTCATCACTTCATGCATCGTGGAACCCTTCCCACCACTTATCCAGACGTACACGCTGTGTTCTTCGAGATATATGCCATGTGTTCTATAAATTTCCAGAATCGCGAACCTCCGCCGTCACAACTTGGGTGGATCTCCGATATTCAATCCGGTCATACTTTTTCCATGAACCATTAAATTTAAGGTCTCTACGACATCATGAATTCGTCTTTGATGTTTTTGGGCATCCGATCGGCCCCAAAAATGCGTATTGATCCACCCACGGGAAGAATGCTTGAAGAACGGTCTCTCCCAATTCGAGCTGATTCATCATCTGCCACTATTGTCGCACCTCCTCTAGGTCATCACGATGTCAGATGTCCAAAATGGGATCGTTGCTTTGTAGAACGGATACACAACAATATATTGTTCATCATCCCCACAAAGAACACGAAGAACGCTGGGTAAAAAGAGGGGGAAAATCCCAACAACAAAAGGGGAACAAACCTCTACTATCATCCATCACAACATTGATTTTCTCCCTTTATAAATATTAAGTATAAGGAATCAAAACCTGCATTTTAATATCATGGATTAATCCCCAAAATCATCCCAATAAAAAATCTCCAATAAGAATGCACGATATGCGGATCAACCAGTTCATGGGTTGATCTGTATTCTTCATTTAATTGAATAATAGGGTAGAAATAAATCAAAATAACAAACCCCTACCTTGATCTGATTGAATAATGATCTCCACGTCACATTCATTGGTGAGGATCATCAAATTTGGGAAGCGTCAATCGATCACGTCGTCATCGTCTACCAACAGGTTCTCCTCCAAAGCATCAATGGAAGATCCAAAATTTGCAGGGTTATGAGGCTAAACCTATGAACATTATATAAGAATTTACTTATATGGGAGGATTAGGTTGCTTCAAAGAAAAAGGAATCATTTTAAATAAAATTAATTCTTAATTTATTTTATTTCCATTTAAACATCCAAAAAATAACTCTTGCAGTTGGCCCATGTCGGTCGATGTTAGGCCCAACCTATGGCAAAGTCATTTCCTTGAACACAATGGTGCCCTTAAATTTTTGATATAGGAACCCATATAAAACTTATTCCACTTATTCAGTTAAACCGCTCGTGCGTGCTGTTTTAAAGATTAAATTAATTCAAATATTTATTTTGGGCACTCTGGGCCAGAGAACAGCTTGCCATCAAAAGGTGTGATCTTGAAATAATTCAATATAATATTTAAAAATAATACACAAAAAATCTGAGACATTACATGTATATTAGTTTTATCTTTAGTTGTTTCCATATTAAAAACATTATCTTTTAAATCCATTGGAAAATTTGACTTCATCTTATGTATCATTCAATGAATATTAGATATTAAGTATTGTGACTTTGAATAGATCTTACTCTTGAACTATATAATCATACAAATGAACTATAAGATATTATATATTCTTTAGATACTGAGTTAATTTTACATTATGATAAAAAATGCAATTTAAATGATACATAAATGATAATTTTCAACTTTTTTTTTCAAATTTTACAACTTGAAAATTTCAAGAACTCAAATAAAGGTGTGTAAATATATCTAACCTATCTCATCCACCTGAAACTATCTCAAAATTATTCAATTAACTTAAGAAAATAGAAAATTATATTTCCAAATATTTTTAATATAATTCTAAATCACTTGTAGTGAATTTATCATTCAATTGAGTATTTCAATTTTTCTTCCACTATCTCAACTATTCAACATTAATTTCATCTCAAGATACATTATATAAATGTGAATAATTAATTCTAAAATAAATAGATAACATTTCTCGTCTTTAAACTCAACATTAACTAAGAATAATCCAAGTGTGTTATTCATAATAAATAATAACTTCCATACTTGATTATATATTGAATATTACTCAATATTACATCCAACTCTTTTTTCCTTCAATACACATTAATATTTTTTCAATGAAAACAAGTGTAAAATGATGCACCTTGAGAGGGGGTAGGAGGGTGAATTAAGGTGATAGTAAATTTAAAATATTTAACCACAACCCTTTTCCTTATGTTCGTATTCCCTTGTTATAATTATCTCTATTCAACCTATCTGATTATCATATTCACCCAAATAAAATATCATTAAAATGTGTTGGAAGTAAAGCATTAAGATACACATCAAATTTACTTTGTTTATCCACACTAGGATATATACAAGGATCATATAGAATTTCGTTGTATTGTTACCAAAATACCACTATAAGTCGCCATTTTTGTGGAATAAAAATTTATCGAAATTTACTCCTGAGCATGGGACACAACTTATAAAAATTTAGGTAATGTAACTCCTCACCAAGGATCAATTTCTATAGAAATGTATAGGGAATAATTCACTTCCACCAAAGGGTTGGCTCCTTATCCTCATTCATGAAGTGTTCTAGAAGAGATTGGTTTATATACTTGATGGTTTCTACATAGTTTATCAACATAAAGGTTTCAAAAACATAAACATGTAGTCATAAAAAAAATACATCATAATTATATATCTCATTATAAAATTTATACTATGTGAATTTTATAATACCAAAACTTGATATAATCAACTCTTTATGGGAAGATTTGAATATTTGATCTTCAAAAAACATCACAAAATATAAATAATCTAGGTAAAATGATTCCATCATAGTAATTATACACTTCATTATCTTCATAGATTTTTAAAATAACTCTTCACTTTTAAACCATATCTTAAATGGAATAATATCTAACATCTAATCAATCCTATTTAATTTAGATATTAAATAAAGACCAGTTTCATAGATACCTTCCTTCTTATTCCATATTTATTCATGAAACCATCTTTTCTATGCTGGTTCTTTTAATAAATTGTTTCCATATTTTTTTCCAATCATGTTAATCCATTTATAGTTGTCATATTTTAATCTCAAATTAAAATTCAACCTGTTAACTACCTTAAACATACTACTCTTAAAATTCTTCACTCATATAATAATCATATAAATCACCCCATGGAACTCCATTTAGGGTGTGGAAATTCATTATATGGTCACTAAAATAATTACACAGTTCCAATATATTAGTTATATTTGAATACTCTATATTTAAACAATAAAAACAAGTAATCATCCATTGTGATTTTACATGATGCTTCCTTTTTCAATTATCATATTCATCATTATTTCATATTGATATTTATATTGTAACCTTTTTTTATGTTACAAAATAGGCAAGATTTTAACTATCATGTCCTTCCTTATTTATTTATGGTATAATCATACTGTCATATACTCTTTAATTGTGGCATGAACATTTTATTTCAACATGAAAACATCCACGACTATCCATATTATTAATCATATTTTATCTTGGATATTATAAATCATAATACATGGTTAATAATTGACTTATTATAGAATAAATCATATGAATCATCCAATGTCATTCAACACTACACTCTATTTTAGACCAAATATACATATGAATACTCTTACAAATCAAACACAAAAAACCTTTTGTGTAGGACATTTCTATTTTCTTGTAATGTCACTCATAATTTTCTCTTTTTCCTTATGTTATGAATTGTTTCTATTAGACACTTACCTATCCTGAATATAATAACTTATGTATGGGAATTTTCCATTTTCCAATAACATCAAGCACTATGTGATCCTTATGATCACATCCTAACTTGTCTTCAAATATTTGAATTTATTCATCCAACTCAATCCAAATACAGACTTCAAAAAAGCTCAAAGTTTCAAAAAAACTTCTATAACATAGTAAAAAAATATTTAATTACAAAAAAACTCATAACTTCCAAAACGTATTTATATGAAGATTAGAATTTTGTTGTTTATTATGGAAAACCCATGACTTTCAAAACATAATTAATCCTATAAAAACATATAATTTTTTACATCAAATGATTGTAAAAAAATCATTATCAAAACATATTGGAACACATAACCTTCATTAGCCTTAAATTATTATAAAAAATCCATCTTATAACCTCCTGGTTTAAAAAATCTACCATTTTTGATTTTATTGATAATATATGAATATAATATATAAACAATTAATTAATAGATAAAATTCACTACATTTCTCTTTCAATAAAAATCCTCTAAAAATTTGTAATTTTAAGATCATATTTCATATCCCTTTGAAAAAAAATCAAAGTGTTAATCTTCAGAAGATACACTATTATTTATCCCTTTCTTCTCTAAAAGTTACTATGGTATCTTCTTAAACACTACCCCCAATTTTCAATATGATATTGAGCCATGTTGAGAAAGACTATTCTCACCCTATATATTAACATAAAATAACTATAAGATTTCATATAAATGTACTTAAATCTTCTTATACTAATTTAATAGAAATTATAGATTTAGATAGTTTGAACTCTCCCCTATAGTAACTCAAAACTTCATAGATTTTATCCACTTTCTATCACCATAATAAATTTAGGATCTTTCAAAAATTAATGAAAATAATAAAAAAAATTAGTTTCATTCCACCAAAATTCATTGTAACATTAATTTCACACCACATTCATATTCTCCAACATTATTCTCAGGAAATTATAGCGAGTGAATTTTCAACAATGAAATGAGTCTTAAAAAATAATCAAAACCTACTAATTAGCAACATGATATTGGAAACATGAGTCTATGTTTAGTAAATAAACTCAATCTATGCTACAAAATAATTTCCATAACCACGTTGAGCTAGGGAAATCATGTTCCTTTAACACTAAACTTCCTATTATCTCAATCAAACATACACAAGATAATTAGTGAATAAAAAATAAATCGAAATGTTTGTTACTTATACCACAAATTGAACCAATTCATACAAATTTTTCATAATAAAATAGTGATAGAATTTTAAATCAATGATCTTAATTTCTTTAAATGGACTCTCGTTTCTTGGATGAGTTTTACAATCCATTGAATGATTACTACAAAATCTACTTAATTTCATTAGTTTTATACACCAAGTATTTTTATATTCCTCATCCTTGGGAAACCACTTATTAATCATTATAATTTATTCTTAGAGGCTTTTAGTATCCTGGAAAACAACAATGTGATAACACATTTATAGCTTATAAAAAATAGAACAATTATTACTCTATAGATGTATCTATTACTCCGTCAAGGTGTAAATAGTATTGTTTATGATTTTCCACCACAATATAGTTGTGTGGAAATACTTTTTTATTTAAAAAAATTGTTTTATTACATTTAGAAAACATTTCTGTGGTTTTAAAACTTGTTTGAATCCAAATATAGATTTATACCTTCTATGTGTCATCATTTTATAATCTATAACAAGTTTCAAATTTTATTTTTCGATGTTTATTGTTGTTGTCTCTTTTTGATCATTTTTGGATTTAAACACTACACGTATATCTAGATTTATCAATGTAATACTTTTAGTCTCTCTCAACCCATATATTGTGTTATATTTTTCTTTGATATCTATGGTGTCAACTTCTAACACAGCATGTTTCCTTTTATCTACTCTTAATAACATCATTAAACCTTAATTAATTCAACATATTACTATGAATTTATATAATTTTAATGTATACATCACATGGATTATATTTCCCCTTTAATCCTAAATCTCTCCAACCATTAGATATATCAATTAAGTGCATGTGGATAGGGGTTACCTCCGAATCATCCTTGAGTTGAGGAACTTGGTTGTTCTTGATAAACCAAAACATTACTTTTAATTTAATTCAAATAATTTTAAGTAAGACTTTTTGGGGTAATACATCATGTGAAGACATCTCTTTAAATTTTTAAATTTAAATAATTTTTCTTACATGTCGTAGTATCTATCACCTTAGTGAGAATCATGTCACAAATAAAAATGTCCTCCTTTGATATATAATTTTATCTTTTTTTTAATGTTTATTTATGTAGTAATGGGAAACTCTATAAGACATTAAATAATAATTTTTAGTGGGTGGTATAAAACTACTTTAAAAAATCTTATGTTTTTATTCATTAGTGTCCATCAAGACAACTTTAGATTTATTCGTTTATAGTAGGTCCTTCTTTGGGGTTCATTTAATTTCCTTTTTTTCATTTTTTTTATCATTGTTCATTCAATTACATATGTAATTTTTTCTATGATTACCATAATGAATATACAATTATTGATTCTTAAGGAATTATCCTTTTTCATCCTACATCATAATCATCCATCACCATTAATCTGCTATTGAGTAAAATTGAATTTTCATTCATCCATTCATGTCTTATTATTTTCATGGGAGTAAGGAAAATCATATTTAAATATTTAATTATTATTTAATACCTTTCCAAATTTCCATAATTAAAACAAATATAACATCTCCCAAATAAATCATTTATTCTATAAAATATCATTGATAGATATTTGGTTTCCAAACCTCATTCTTATTTATTGAACATTATAGGTTACATACACACACTCACAGTGTTTCAAAATAATCTACAAAAGTGGCATTGTAATTTTTCCTTTATTTTATAATTGTTTATATTATTTATAGAATCATTATTTTATATTTTCACTTATTCCACATTTTTTTCTTCTTGATATGGACCTATGTTTTCATGAAATAGTCTTAAGTGTATGAATTCTCCCTCAACACATTAATATACCACTCAATACACTTAATAATCATAACATTATCCTTTTTTGGAATTATAAATTATCAAATATTGAATAAATTTGATTATATATATTTTTTAGTTTCTATTTAAATTTATCTCTTGGGGAAACATTCACATTTCATTGAGTTTCTCTTATTTTCCATGCTTACCATCAACTAGTGAGAAATTTCTTCAAATATATCACTTTGTTCCTTTATTTTGTTTTTCATTATTTTATTAGTAACCTTTGAATCCATATACCCCATTAGGAAATTTAAGTTTACTTTTTGAAAAAATTCTATGTAAGAATAGTTACTTTTTTCATTAGACTCTAATAATCTCACCTCGAACCTCAAGGATTGAAGGTTCTCATATTTTTTTCAAAAACAATATATAGATTTACCACATGAAGTAGTTTCCTATTGTATATCATTATCCAGAAGTATTAATAAGTTATTTAATAATGATCTTCAGATTTACCTGTAATATATATTATAGAGTAAGAATTAGATATAAATAAGGAATCTATTTTGTTTCTCATAATTATAACTCACAATTTATTTTTTTACTTATTTTTTCATATTCTTCTTGAATATAAACATGTTTAATTCATCTTTAATAGAATCAATACATAGATCTGAAAGTGGTTAATATTTTACAATAGTTAAATAAGCTTGGTTCTCTTCTTTGAAAAAATAATATTTTTTCATAAAAACATTCCAATCTCATCCAAATATCCTTTGATGTCCCCTAGTGAGCTATCTACATGAATATATTCTCTTAAAAATTATCCATTAAGTCATGTTTTAATAATAATCCATTTCTAAATTTATTTGATCCATATCAAATACAATTTTATAATAACTTAGAAAAAAACCTAATTAAGAAGATATAATGAGTGATTCTAACATGTACCTATAAATATAACATGAAATCCTTCTTCTATTTAGAAAATTGGATTCCTAAAAATAATGAAATTTTCACTATATAAGTTATATATTTTATAATAATCAAATCATCACAAGATTAGTATGTAATTTTGAATAAAAATTGTAACCCATTATATTTGATACAACTTATTGTAAACTAAGACACCTTTAGGGGGTTGAATCCATTTGTTTCCAAATATAATCTGTTTCACCTCAACCCATTCCATTAAGACCTTTTTCAATTTTTCGATGTAAGAGTATTCAATCTATCTCTTTATAAGAAAATCCCTCATCAAACATCATTCATGTGTTCTAAAAGTTAAAAATATGCGAAGTGATTGATTTTTACTTATTTTACCCATATTGGGATACATCCAAGTAGAATTCCCAAATAATTGTGATGGTATATAAAACAGTTCACTATAACTCACTATTTTGGTGGATAATTTTTAAAGTAAAGTCAATCCACACATCGGTTCATTGAATATATAAATTTAGGTTAGGTCACTACTCACTAAGAATGATAGTATATAAAATGGTTCAAGGATATATTATTAACTTTCAAGGGTCACCCTTTATCAAACATCAAGAAAAAATCTTGAATATAATAGTTCATGGACATGTAGGACTCTTCCTAGTTTATCTACATGAATTCTACAGTAGGATTTTCATGTATTCATGAAGTAATATATGTCATTTTATTATATTTGATGCTTTATGTATTCTATGAACTTATCCCAATACCATGGCGAGATATAATCAATTCATTTATAGAATACTTGATTCTTTAATTTAAAAAAAATCCCACTAAAAAAATTATGATTAAATAATCCCAAAAATATAATTATCCAGTTCCTAACCTTCACAAATATATAGATAAACTCTATACTTCCCAACCATATATTCAATGGAATACCAACCAACAACAACTAAATCCATTTTAATTTCGATATTCAATAAAGCACATATTTTTGAATACCATTCTTCATCTTCCATTTCGCTTCTTAGAAATCTACTTTTATGTGTTAGTTATATTAAGAATAGTTATCCTTACTTTTATTCCATCAATATCCCTCAATTTATAGTTGGGATATTTTATTTTCAAATTTAAATTCAAAATATTAACCACATTTAATTTCTTACACCAAAAATTATCCTCTTGGATTATATTGAAGTAAATAACCTCCATTTAATTCCATTTTTTAAATTGATTCTTATGAAATAATCATCAAAAAAATTTAAAAGTATTAATAGATCAATTTTATCTAAATTTTATAGATTTTAGTAATAAAAAAATTTCAACATCCATTGATGGAGGTTATTTTATTTCCTTACTTAACATGTAGATTTATTTAAAATTGATATAGAGATTCATAAAAATTATTTTTATTAGAAAATAGACAAAATCTTAACTATCATGACCTTCCTTATTTATTCATGTTCTAAATTTCATGGTGCTTCTTCTTTAATATCCACTTTACATTTCTCTTTCAGTGTGACAAAATCCATTTTTTGAAACATTACCAATGATATTTTATGATCCATAATGTATATTTTCATATCTAGTATGCTGATGAATTCTTACAAAATAACTATTATGTGTCATCTAGTGTAGTTCATAACTTCTCAATATTTTAGAATATTTATTCTCAACAACACTATTATGAAAAAAAATTAATAACCATATATATTGTACTTTTCCATTTTCCTAAAGCATCGCCCAAGATGTGATAATTATTCTTATACTGTGACTTATTCCTAGAATCACCTTTTGCTTCCCATATTAAAACAAATACCACTATAACTTTTTCATATTACAAAAACATTTGTAATGATATGATACTTCTTCCCACACATATATTTTCTTATACAAAATGGAATTTATTCACCTAAATAAACATTACTCCAAACATCCTCAATCACAATCACACTTTGTGAACAACTGATGGGACATATTTGAAACATATTTAATTTTGAAAAAAATCATGATTTTAAAAACATCTTTAAATCAAGAATAGTTTTTGGTTCTGTAAATATAATAAAACTCATGAATTCTGGAACATCATTAATTATATAATAACATTAGATTCATTAATTGTGATTATTTTCAAGAAACATTTCTCACAACTTCTTAGAAAAATAAAACATTTTTCAACCTTTAGTGAAGTTAAAAAAATAAATCATAGAACATTTGTATTTTCACAAAAACCAATATCTCAAACTAATCAATAACATGTAATGGAAAATGATTTCATCAAACATAATCACTTTTCATTTATTATTATTAATTCTTTATTAATAATAAACACGCATAATCTTTGTCAATTTTATATTCATTAAATATACATTTATTCATAATCATAAATTTTTATCATCCAACACATAATGAAATGCTTAACTTATTGAAAAAATGAAACCATCATCAAAATCCATTATTCTTTTCAATAATGAATTATCTATTATGAGCATATGTTTATATAGTCATTGTTGTATTTATGGATATATGGAAGTGTACCACTAGATTTTTTTTACATTAGTTGGATGAACCTAACTGGTGTGTCAATGTTGAATCTAGTAGTTACACTTCCTATTATGAAATTGTATTATAAAACCAATATGAAAATTGGGAATGAGTTGTTCTTCATGGTGTTTTTGTTATGAGAACATGGAAGTAAGCATGGAAGCATAATTGTTTTCTATGATAGTCAGAAGGAAATCCATCTTGTAAGGAATCTAGTGTTTAAATCATGAATTAAAAACATCCATATAAAGTATAACTTCATCTAAATTCCATTATAAGACGAAGTTATAAATATATTAAAGATTTTATGAAATTAGAATTTGGTAGATACGATAGAAATGGTTCTAGTATCTGATAGTATGGGGTGGTTTTTTCCCCAAAAAGGTGTGTATAAATAGAATAAAAAAATATTGATCCCTTGTTTGTTTATTCAGTGGAAGATAAGTGACTTTAAGTTCCTATATACTGATTGGAAACCATGAAAATAGTATTTAACTGAGATTATTAGGTTATAGATATGAGTATAAATTTTGGATTCTTATTTTATAAGATTTTATTTTAGAAAGAGTTAATATGTAATATGGGTTATAGAAATTATAAAATAAGTTTATGGAAACAAAACTCTGTTGAAGTGGAAGGCCTAAAAAATAGTTAGTTGTGAAAGAGGATTAAGTGATGAGTTACTAAATACTTAACACTATTCACTAGAAACTGCAAGTTGAGTTAGCATAATAAACTTTATTTTTGAGTTTCCTAGATTGAGAAATGGATGGCTGTGAATATTGAAAGGTAGTGGCATCGATAGAACACCCTAGACTAGTCTATATATTAGTGGCTTTGGTAGAATGGAAATTGATGAAGTAATTGTTCTATTTTTCTTATATTTATAAATAAATTATGTATTTTTTCTCATATACATGATGTATGGAATGTCCCAAATCATGTAAACTCATATGTTGTTTTTTTGTATGAGTATTTTTTTCAATGGATGTTTTTTCAAGAATTTTATATCAATTATTAAGTGAATTTATTAGGAGTGTAGAACGTATTATTGGTGTTACTAGTTCTAGATACATCATTTTAGGAATCATAATTTTTTGGATGTTCTAGTATTTTCTCAATAATTCGATGTTATAGAAGGTATATTTTAGATCATGTCTTTATTAGTGAAACATCTATATACAAAAATCACATGATTTTTGTTGTATTTTTTCACTACGAAAATCATAGAGAGGATATGAATCAATGGGGATTCAATATGAAGTTCTTAGAATACAGATCAGACTACATTTAAAAAAGAAGTTTAAATTTTATAATTGTATTATTTCACTTTAGGAAACCTTTGAGAGGTCTGAACAATCTAGGTACACATAAAAAAAGTGTCTTATAATACTCAAATATCAATTGAATAGTATTGGATAATCTAAATCTATGAAAGTGGGGAGTAATCAAGATAAATAATTTGTTTTTTAGGTTTCATAGAATTTAATGATTGGTGAAAATATTTTGATACTTGAGAGTAGTTTATATTACGAAATAAATTGAAATAAGAAAATATAAAAATATATTCCATGGTGTGAGGAAAGTTTCATTAATTTTTGAAATGATGGACAACTAAATTTTAACAGATATAGAAGCACATATTTTAGGGAAAATAAGTTTTAATCATGTTATGTTCTCTTTTTCAATATTTTTAGGTACAATATATTAAGCGTCTCTCAAATTTTTGATCATAGGAACAAGGTTAAATTTCATAATAATGGATGTTTTATAAGAATATTGAATAATGAAACAATTATTATAGAGGGACATTTCATAAGTGGAAATATATTTCAAATTTCTAATGATTAAAATAGTTATTTCATGAGTGTAAAGTAGGTTTATGATCTTTTTAAAAAAATACCAAGATATCTGTTACAAAAAAATATAACCAATATTTTCAAATCTAATGTCCTACAAAATCTAAAATAGTTGAATCTTGAATTATTCAATACTTTTAACAAATATAAAATATTCATGTTGGTGTAAAGGAGTCACAAGATAGTTTAGATAAAAAACAAAAACCCTCTTGAAATGATACACTCTTATGTATGATGATCCTGAAATAAATTAATGGAAATAAACATTCCATTAATATTATTGATTAATTTAATTGTATGAACTTTGTTTTTTATGTCATGTAAATAAAAATATCATGAGAGTTTTACATATTTTATTATTTGTTTTGGATATTAAATTAGATGTGTTGTTAAAGTATTTTAGTCAGATAATAAATACAGAACAAATGAATGGAATGTTAAAGGAATATCAGAAGAATTATGGAAGAAGGCATGAATATAGTTCTCAATAAAAAAGCGTAAAAAATATAGTATTCAATAAGAATTTCCATAGTTCGGTTTTTTGGGGAAGGACCATGCTAATGATGCATGGAAACATGAAATTATTTTGTAGACAAGAGACCCCAATGGCTATATATATATATATATATTAAATTGGTGTTTATTTTGATAAAATTTAGTGAATTTGATTTATCAAATCGAGTTTATTAGACAAAAAACTGAAAATATTAAAGGTAATTAGTATCCCAAGATATAGTATGATAAAGGGAAGAAATTTTTGAAATTTCGATGAGAGATTAGATGAAGATATATTCCATAGAACTACAATTGGTAGAAAAAACTCACCTATTTTATAATAAGATTCCTAGTAAGATAATTTTTTTAAACAAGTAGAGGGAAAATACCCCTTTATTAATATAAATAAAAAATCTTATTTTGAATAATCATCAAAGGGGAAACCCAAAACAAACACAATGTCAATAATTCAATAAAAAAACTAGACCTAAAGGGATGGAAAAAAGACCCAAGAGATCAATGGAATGATAATGTAAAGATTAGGAAGGAAAATAATTTCATCTCTCCCTGAAAGATAATGTAGCGGTGAAGTTTTACCAAGATAAAGTGTCCCCACTTACCAAGAATTTTCACAGTGATGGAAACACAATGAGGTAGAGCACCCCTCCCATACACATTAAAATATGTAGGGAGGACTATATAATATATTCCAACACATATATCTCTCTTTAGATCCACCCACCCGATAATTCTTATTAAAATGTCACATAAAATTCAACCTTATGAAACCCAAGTAAAGGAAAAAAATCATTGTAAAAAATCAAATCAAGGAGCCCATCTATCCAACAAGAAGGAAACATTACTGGATGATTGGTTTCAACAGACCCATTCCTCTTTTGAGGAAACCCACCGAACAGTACAAGAATGAATCTAAACTACCATCCAATTGTGATGAAACAAGATACAAACCCCATAGAGAAATCTTCCACCCACTAACCAACTAGTTCCACAAACAACATTCAGAAAAAAAGGAAAACAATTTCTCAAAAAATGACATAGACCACATGAATCATCTACAATCTGCATCATCATCGGTCAAAAAAATCCGAGCCTCAACTTAAATAAGAAACGCCATGGACCAACCAAAATCAATAACTAATTACTTCTGTAGAATCACCCCAAAAATCATTGTTTCACTCAGAAAGCACCGTAATGATCTCTGAACACTACCATAAGAAGAAAACTAAAACACTAATAGATCTCTAAAATTCACCACCCAAGAGAGATTCCAGATGAATGCCTCATAATTAAATGTCCACAACCTACAACACACATAGCCTTCATGTGATGAATCACCAACACACAAGTACCAAACTATCCAAGGATGACAAGATAGGAAGAGAACTGGGGAAGAAGAAGTCTGACATAGAATCAGTAAAAATTCAATCCATGGCACTACCTGCAAGAAAAGAGGATGAGTCAAAACAATCATGCAGCCTTCAAATCCCACTAGAGGACACATATCCTAGTAGGTCTGAGAGAATAACTTTATAGGAACAATGAAGCCTTCGAATTCCACTGACATTGTTAGAATGACCCTAAAGACACACCAGACCAAAAGGTAACCATATTAGGGGAGAAGGCTTGGAAGAAATTGACCTAGAAGGAAGACAAATTGAGTGAGAGGCTTAAAAACCAAAAAATAATAGAACCTCTAACGGATGGGGAACCTTGATCGGGATTGTATAATAAGAGATAAAGTAGTAATGACATTGTATAAAATGAATTTGAATAGGATCATTTATAGATACAATGTTATTATTTTGAAAAATAAAAATTAATTATAAATACCATGGAAAATTAATGATTAGATTGAAAGTTATTAAAGTGAAATCATATAACAAAATGAGATGTATTTAAATATTTAAATATATTTTAAAAATTCCCATGATGATTTAGAAATTTATAATGATGAGGAAGGATTAATTAAAAGAGGATAAATGTATCAAAGATGTTGGAAATATTTTTATCTTGAAAAAATCCTTGGCATAATTAAAAAGTGAGCTTAAACCCTTAGAAATTTTAGAAATTAAAATCATACTATCATCTATTATCAATTTTACGAAAGAGTGTTGAAGATGCATTTAAACATTAGGATTGGATCGAAATATAGGAAGTAGTGATGAATTAGATTGAGAAGAATGAAACATGATATTTTTTCATCCAATGTAAAGAATGCTTGTAGGAAAAATTTGGTTTTAAAAAATAAACTTAATGATAAATGAGGGGAAGCATAGAACAATGATCATATTTTGTGAAAAATATACTATAAAATTTATGGTATATATTTTTATGAGAGTTATTCTCCAGTCAAAAATATTAAAAAAAATTAAATCGTTTTTGTGATATGTGAAAAAATAAATTATAAAGTATTTAAAATTAATGTGAAGTTACTATTCTTAGATTGTGGATATAATTTATATGTTTACATATAAGAACCTTAAGTATTTATTCTTTATGTGGATGGTTCAAAAATTATTAATCTAGAAAATCTATTTATTGTTTAAAAATTTTCTAAAAACATGGTATTCAAAGAAGGATAACTTATTAAAGAACACAAATATTAGGAAATATAAGGTGGAAAAAAGTACTTATATCAAGGATTATAATACAAATTCACTAGTTGTGATTGTGATAATTAAAGACACTTTTTTATTAGAAATAATTGAGAATCCATGCTTCCCAATTATGGAAATACTTTGAGATATCAATGATTTATGTGATGAGATTATTTTTGGTTTCCCAATTAATGAACACAACAAGTTTTATTTTTCTATGACAATATGGGCATACTTGTGAGTTATCAGTGTAATTTGGAATAGAAGAATAATGTGAGGCCTCCACTAATACATCACTTGTGAACATGTTTTTCATAGCTAAAAAATAAATTAGTTATTATCAAAATAATTTCCAGTGGTTTGTTGGATCACTAATCTATATGAAAAAATAAGATCACAAATCATGTAAATTTTTACTATTTGTGCATTATTCTAAATCAATCCTAAGGAAAAAATTTAGGAATGAAAAATTACTATTTTACTACATGAAACTAACTCTTGATTGTGGATTGAGGTGTGATAAAGATTAATCTTTACATATCTATATTGATTTCAATATAGATTGGTCATGTGTCATTGGTGATCCAAAGTTAAATTTTGGAGGTGAATTACATATAATAGGGATGTGAATTTTTTATCATTCAAAAACACAAGATTTAGTTAATCTAAGAAAAATAGAGGCTAAGTATATTTTGATATCTAATGACAAAACACAAATTATATGGATGAAGATACGACATTATAAAAACGTGGTTGATTTTTCATACCCATAGGTGATTAGGTGTGATAATAAATGTGAAATAAAACATTCTAATAGTTTTGACCACAATTCTAGGTCAATATATATGGGCATAAAGTATACATTTATCATATTGAATGGTAAATACAATGACCCGACCATATACATTACATTTGTGGGTTTAATACTAATAGATGTGACCCAATTTTTTTTATAAAATCATATAATTTAAAAATAAAATATTGGATCACTTACATACCCAACCTTTTAGGTTTAGAGTTTTATAGAATTAGGAAACAATATTACATAAACAACACTCAAGAATTCCTGAGAGTATTTTTCCAACTATACACAACTCTACATATTCCATATTATGTATTCTAAACCTCCCACAATTTTATTCACATATCAAACCTTTATAGACCAAAAATATTTATCCACATTATTCATAACCTAGGAAAAATTAATATGAGAACAGTGATAAAAAATTATCAGTAAAGGAAAACATATGTATTAAAAATTTAATTTCATCTATGAGAGTAATATACATATAATGGTATAATAAAATTACAGAATTACATTACCATAACATAAAATAATTCATACCCATCAATACCTAGATCATTAATCATGAAATATGTCATAAATATTTAATAAAGGAAAGTGTTATAAGAACCAATAATCACAATCCCCATGATGTCAATATTGATTAAAAGAAACTTTTATAACCAATGACAAGCATAATGAAAATATATTGGTATATTAGAGAATGATATTCCTAGAACCATTAGATCACCCTTAAAATTGATTAATAATATTGTGTTCTTAAAATATAATTCTCTGGAGAGTATAATAATTACTTAATTCATTGGTGTGATATATGGAAGCTCCCATCATATAAGATATCTTGTGCTCACCTGATACTATCTGGGAACACCCATCATATAATATTTTTTGATATCACCTACGAATTATAATAGGGTTCATCATGTCATATAAAAATGTATAAGAACATTAAATAAAGTATATAGATATTGTATTTCATTAAAAAATCATAACAATAACCATTATCCCTTTCATAACTTGATTACCATTTGAAAAAGAAATGTGTTACATGAAAATATATTTGAATCAATCATAATCCATCTTGATAAAGGACAAGGATTATATCATTAAAAAATATCCCCATTAGAGCATAATTTACAACAAGTGTTATTGTAGTTGATGAATGGAAATACCATTAAAAATCATTAAAAAATTTCTTAATATAAATAACATTTTCAATTTTGAAATCACTTATTTTAAAAAAAATGTACAATTATAAAGGAAAATGTTTCCTTGAAAAGAACATTTTAAACATGAAAATTAAGCTTTAAATACAAGATAATTCATGAATGTAGTAAAATCTATTCATGTTGTAAATATTTAAGGTAAAAACCCATTTCAAACATTCTTTAATTCGTTTCAAATGTGACCCAGTTAGAAAATGTTGAGAAATTTCATTTCTAAAATATTTTAAAGGAAATTTAATGACCATGTGATTAGATTTATGAAATAACTTATTTTTATAAAATCAAATTTATGAAAAAGTTTTAGAAAAAATTATATTAAATAGAAATATTAATGATCTAAATTAATATACATTATCTGTATAACTTTCAAATGACATTGTTGATGTTTCTTCAATTAATTAAGGGAGGAAATGGTAAAATAAAAACATTAAACAAATTCATAAATAGATGATAAAAATATGAATAATTTTAAAAAAGTAATATTATATGATTTCCCCCAAGGAACGATAACATATAAAGCCCAAAAAATAAAGGAGATTATAACATAAAGCATCTCCCACTTTGGTAACAATTAAATCATGAATCTCAAGAAAGAATAACATAAAATTAAACATAAAAGTAAAATTAAGTATAAAGGAATCACGATATAACATTTAAAAGGATTATTATTTACACCATATTAGTTTAATTAGGTTCATAATTATAAAAACATGCTTTAATGAAAGTAAATGGTGAAAAAATCCCTTAATGTATTGGTAATCTTAGTATACAAGACTTATTAAAGAAATAACCTCATAAGGATTTTCAAATATCAATAAATTTTTCTAATATAATCATAAAATACGTTCATGTGAAGTATATAAAACACAAAATATAAATAACTGGTGACTATTTCATATCTCTCACAAAAATAATGGTGATACGAGAATCCCTAACCTCGAGTCTAGATTTGTTATATATGTCTTTTAAAACCTATATAATAAAATTTTATTAATTATTTTATTTACTAAGATAATTATAATGGTATAATATCTTATAATTAATCTATTTATTTTTTTTACTCTAATATAATATTTAATTAAATAAATAACTAAGTTTATGTCAAGTGTTTTGAGGTCATTTGGTTCGTACTTTCAAACCATCTTCATTGTGTTGACTGTGGTCAAATGGATCATTGTTAAATAATTAAAAGAACAATAATAATGAAATAAATAGCATTTATTTAAACCAATTATACTTTTAAAATAAATATTGTACTATAGTTATGAAAAATGAATTACGTCACAATCATGGAGATGGTAGGCCATACGTACACATGAGAAACATTTCCATTTTTCAATGTTTATTTTGGAAGGAAGTTAAGTATTATTATATATTTAATAAAAATAATAATATCATAAATAACCTATTATTTAGTTAAATTCACTTATATATATAATCAATGTGATGTGGTGATGAAAAATGAATCACACCGCTTCGTGGAGGAGGTTGTCCATACATATAAATTGACGACATTATCATTTTTCAGTGAAAAGAGATGCAAGAAGGTAAGTGATATATTATATTTTAAGAATTAAAATAATATCACTAATATAAAATATAAATATTAATTCCATCATTATAATCCATCCATGATATATGGTGATAGAAAATGAATTACATCGGTTCGCAAGGTGGAAGTTATCCATACACAAAAAGGATGGTTTTATTCCCCACTTTACTGAAGTAGAGATAGATATAGGTTTTTTCGTTGAAATAAAAAAATCCTAAGTATATTAAAGATATTTATTTTATTATATAATAATTGTTAAAAAATATTTGAATTAGGTTTAAGAAGAAATAAATTAGAAACCTTCATTTAAGAATGATACCTTATCTTTGCATAACCGCATTTTCTTAAGACCTTAAGAACAATAATGTTGGTGTTCTATCATACATAAGGCCTATATAACATGGTTAGGTATTAGAGTAATGTATTTTCATATAAATTGGCCAAAAGTTGGTAGTCATGTTTTTAGTAAATGGATGAAGAGGATTTCTATTACAATATGGGGGAACCTTGAATTTCATAAATTTTTATATTAATATAAATTAAATTTCAATTAAAAAACATAAAAATATTTTATTTAGAATATAGGATAAGTATGGGAATAAATAATCTCATACAATAAAATCAAGACAAGTTATGATCACATTTTTACACTTTTTTTTTCTTAACCCCTCACTAACCCCTTTCACACATACCGTGACCACATGGAATTTTACCCTTTGAGTGTAAAGATATTTACTATAAATGAAAAAGTAGCCCATAAATAGAACATTGATGATATTAGAAATCCCTTAGAAATATTTTTCTTCATTTAATAATTTTAGGAATTTTATATCATTTAATATTATATTATTTTTTATAATATATAATTAATGTCTATTTTTAGAAATATTTCTTAAATCAACTATAATAACATCAAAACAACATGTAAAATTAGAAATAAACTATTTTATTATAAACCTAAATAACGATGTTAATCTATAAGATTAAGTTATAACATTAATAATATCAAATAATATTTAATATTTTTAATATTATTTATTTTATTTTTTTATTAATTGAACAATTACTACATCAATGTTGTGTATTCATTTAAGGTAGATATTTCATAGATAAAAATTAAAAATAAATTTCTAGGTTAAAGATTATACATTTTAGATTCAATAATAATATTCATAACCAAGCATATCTTCTATTTAACCCAATATAAAAAATATAATAGTTATTAAAATAAGAGTGTGACATTTTTGACATTTCCATAATTAAGGTATTATAAATTTTATAATCACATCCAAAGAGAAAACGGCCATATAACAAAGTATTGGATTTTTATTGATAAAATGGAATCCTCAAATAAAATTAAGGGAAGTGTTAGAGTCATTTTATAATACTTATAATATTAATTTTAACGTTAATTACCAAATAAACCCTTAACCATGATAAAAAATTAATATGGTTATAATTCAAAAAGATTAAAAATATAATAAAACTATTTAAAAAATTTGGAAATCCAAATTCCAAATATGGAATGAATTTTCCAAAATTTAAATAATAGAACTTTTAAATATTAATTTAAAATCAAACAAGAAAAATAAAATGAAAAATAGTTTTTATGAAAATTTTCCTTTTACAGTATAAAATGTTTTTATAAAAGACAAATGTATAAAATAAATTTAATAAACAATAATTAGGTTATTTTAAATCAATATAAATTAATTAAATTATAAAACTAAAACTAAACAGAATTTTAATTTTGAAATATATAAAAAATCAAAAATAGTTTTTAATGAAAATAAGCATTTTTCATACTTCATTGGTAAATCATTAATTTCATAAATTTATCAAAAATTTATCATAAGATAATTTTAATGTTTTCAATTATTTTTTCTCAAAAACAAATTTCCAAAAAATAAAAAATAATTTATTACAATATTCACTCATAAAAATAAAGAAATCACATTTTTTCAGAAAACATATTTTTAATGAATAAAATGTATTTAATATAAAAAAATGACTATTTATTCACAAAGAATTAATTAATACATTATAATTGATTAATACCATTTTATATTTCATAATTCAGTTAAAAATATTCATTTCCACTAATTGAACCGCTATGTTATATTGGTCACATAATAATAACATTTTTTTGTTCGTAAAATCCTAGTGATACCTATCTTATATGCTATCAATCTTAGTCCTTGGGTTTTAAAATCTCAGGTTACTAAATTCTCCCAGTAGTTAAGTAATTTTTTCCTAACAATTTTAACTCGATAATTCTAACAAGGGTTATACATTTCATATAGCATTATTGATAACTCACATCGAAAAGATGGTTTATAAAACATCCACATCAAAAGAGAGATAAGGGTAGTAAGAATATTATTTGGAATAACACATAACTAAGTTTCCATTTAGAAAAAAATTAATGGGAAAGGGAAAAATGATTATTGAAGAAAAACTTGACATCAATGGGATGAGATGGAGTGATAAGATATGGTCAGGAAAATGTTAACCGTCACAAAAATATAAATCAGTAATGAGTTAAAAGGCCATATATTTTTCATTAAGAGAATTAAATAGATAATTTTTTTATTTCATTATACCTTTTTTAAAGTTCAGTAATTTCATTACCATATATAATAAAATCATAAGCAAATATACTTACTTGTCTAGAAGGATTTAACATTTTAATCAATTTCTACTATAAACTCATCTCTTTTCTCCAAAAGATGTCTATTCAAGATTATTTTTGCCTAAAGCACTATAATAAAAATCAAATCGATAACATAATCGAATAAATCATAATAAGATATTCTAATTATATAAATTAATTAAACAACAAAAAAATTGTTTAGGAAATTTAAGATAATTGAAAAAATGAATAAACCTTCTTATGAAGTAAAATTACATTAATTTCTAAAATTAAATAATAATAACCAAATTTCAACAAATTTATTTTAATAAATAAATATCATTAAAATTTCTTGAAATATTCTAGACTAAGATTGACACCCAAAACATTAATTATTTAATCACTTAGACGTCAACAATTTATTTGGCATTTATCCTCAAATAACATCAATCACTCTTAATTTTTCATTTCTATAAATAGCCTAAATCACTATAAGACACATTAAAATAATAAATTGTTCCAATATATAATTAAACATTTATTACAAGAATAAAATCCGAGGATATTATTTCTACCTTAATTAAATAAGTTTTAAAAAATAGTGAACATGTACTAAAATAACATTAATCACATAATCATGAAATCAAATTCAATATAATGTTAATCTATAAAATAAAACATATTTTTTCAAAATGAACATAACATTTAACTTTAAGATTATTTAAATAGAGAAAAAAATTCATACTAAACATGAAATCATGGAGGGCAGTGGTAGGTAATGTACCATTGTCACCCTTCATTTGTGTGTTCAAGCCTTAAGGCCTTTCCAGATTCAACAAGTTGTCTCTCATCCTATGGGTTATACTTTTTCTAAAATAATATCTACATGATACTTATTAAATTAACACACATTATATAATCATCCAAAAAATAATTATAATATATTTAACATTATATTTTAACCTCAATGGTTATCTAATATATTTCATTTTCTTCCCAAAAATTTAATAACCCATAATGACCTGAAAATAGAAGATCATATAGACCCTTACGGTTATATATGCCTTTAATATTATGTCACCAAAATGAAAATAGAATGAATATTTGAAAAACAATTAACATATTAATCTTAAAAGATACATATACCACAAAAATAAATCTCTCCAAAAGTACTTCCACTATATAAAAACCGGAAGAGAAATAATTCTTATGATCATCCTTAAATAATAATTCTTTAAAACCAATATGTATAAAAATAAATAATTAAACATTATTCATACTTATTTTAAATTTTTTTGTTGATCCCATTCCAGAGCATTCCTCATAGGACATCTATATTAATAATTACCATTCTCCCCACATATAAAATGTTCAATTTATACCTGAGAACAAACATGTTTCTCCTTCATATAGTTAGTTGTAAACTTCCTTTATACATGAAAGATTATTTCATTATGACCTCCTTTAACACATAAAAAACTCATTCCCTTTATTTTATGAGTTTTTCCTTGGTTCTTATTTTCACATTCATAACACATAAGTTATTTAATTGTTTTTTCCCTTTATGATCTTTATAAACTAAAATTCTAGATGTATTCTCTTCTCTCTTATTTGATGATTTGGGAAACTTACCTAGGTTTATGTTTCCTATCATAACTCATGGCAGTTGGTTAAGAATAAAAACGCATGTTCCCACTATTTCTCTGATTCCATTCAATGTCTCATTTTGACAACCACCACATTTTCCTTCACATCCACTATTACTTTAGTTCCTACTAGTTCCGACTATTTACTAACCCAAAAAATGTTCTTGTGATCATATCAACCAAATCACATGAAATAATCTTATAAGGATGATAAAACCTAATATATCACTAACCATGGAATCCTAAATAACCATAATTATCCAAAATATTCAATCCATCATTCGTATAGAGTAATTTCAAATTATGTTAAAATAACATCCTAAACTCTAATTTTATCTAAATTGGTAACTGTTACCAAATTTAAGGAAATGACCGTTCACATTACATTTTATTCTTCTAATCTGATTAATGAGATCTACATTTATGAAAATTTTACAATTTCAAAAGGAAATATTTTATCACTTACATACCAAAGGGCCTTTTAGGTTTAGAGTTTTTTAGAATTATTATAAAATCTTACATAAACAACAAACATGATTTAATGAGAGTATTATTCCCACTATACCCAGCTCTTCATATTCAACATTATGCCTTAAACATATCCCACAAATTTTGTCACATATGGAACCTTTCTATATTCATAAAATTTATCATCATTATTTATATCCCCAGGGAAATAAATTTTAATAAGGGTGAGATAAAATGCTCAATTAGGGAAAACATAATAATTAACAATTGAATGTCTTCATGAGAGTATAAACATAATAATGATATGATCACATAATCAATGAGTACAGAAATAACATAAAATAATTTATGTCTATAAATACCAAGATCATTAATCATGAAATATGAAATAACGGTTTAATAAATTTAGTATTCATAAAAATTAATAATCATGATCCATGTGATGTTAATATTGTTCAAAATAAATATTTATAACCCATATAAAGAATAACATAATTGTGTTGGTTTCTTAGAAAATTATATTTATCGATCCTTTAAAAATTTTAATAAAAATATATCAAAGATCTATTAAAATTCCCTAAAGAATATAATCATTACCCAATATATTATTGCCCTATCTAGGCACACCCATCATATAAGCTATATCAAGCTCACCCAATACTAAATCGGAACACCTATCCTATAATAAATATCATGATAACCAAGAATCTATAATGGGGATCATCCCAGTATATAAAAACGTTCAGGAACCATAAATAAAGTACAAATAGCTTAGATTTTATCTTAAAACTCATAATAACAACCATTATTCCATTCCAAACTTGACTAAACTATGGAAAAGAAATGGGATCCATGAAAATATCATTGAAACAATCACAATAAATTCATATATATAATGAATATGGTATCATTAAAAAATATCTAACTAGATAATAAGTAATACCACATGTTTCTTTCATTGATGGGTGGAAAATCCATTAAAATATCCTCAAAAACATTCTTGGGGAAAATAAAAGTTTCCATTTTGAAATCACTTATTTTAAGAAAACCATATAATTATAATAGAAATATATTATTTATAAATAATATTTTAATAATGTAAAGGAATTTTTATATATAATTTTAGTCATGATGGTGGGAAAATATGTTTATATTGTAATTGTTATAAATAAACATTTTTTAATGAATTTTGTAAATGGAGTCAATGGTGAGCCATTTGGAAAATATTGATTAATTTCATTTTAAAACCCAATTAATATATGTTATAAGACCAATTTATGTAGCATTATAAAATTATTAATTTTAAGAAAAGAAAATTTTTGAATTTTTTCTAGGAAAAACATATATGAATGGAAATATTCTCGATCTAAAAGAAGATAAAAGCTTCGTAACACTTACAAAAGACTTTATCGATGTTTCTTAGATAAATAAGGGAGTAATTATAAAATAAATAGGTAAAACATAATAATAACTAGATGATATTAGAAGATAAATTTTTTTAAAAAAAATCATATTATTTCTCACTATAAAACCATGAATTTAAATAATCTCAAAAATAATAAAGATTGTAACATAAATCATTACCAGTTTGGTAACATTTCAATGTAATTCCAATAAAATAACAACATAAAATAAATCCTAAAATACAATTAATAATGAATTATTCATATTATAACATTTGAATATGGAAATATACATACCATATAATAAAAATTAAGATAATTAAAATAAAATAATACTTAATGAAAGTAAATTGAGATTAAATTCCTTACTACAATGCTGATATATAAATCAAAATCTCATTAAACAAATAAAATAATGTGGATTTTTAAATCACAGTATATTTCCTGGAATAAAAATAAAATAAAATCATTTTTAGTATATACACCATATAATATAAATAAGTTTTGAATATGGTGTATGTCTCACAGAAATAAAGGTGAGATGATAAACCCTTACCTAGAGTCAAGACTTGCTATATATGTCCTTCAAAACCTATATAATTAACCCTTATAAATTATTTGATTTCATAAGAAAATTATATAGTTATAATATATTATCCTTATTACATTTATTTCATTTATTTTAATGAATTATTTAATTTCTTTATTAATTAACTATATGTTGGGTTTTTTGAGGACGTTTGATCAAAAATTTCAAAACAACTTTATTTTATTAATTGCGGTCAAAAAAGAATATCTAGAATAATAATAATGAACCAATTAATATATATGTATAAAATTTAAAATTTTAAAACAAATCATTTAATATTTTTATGATAAATGATTCATGTCACAATCATGGAGATAGTAGGTCATGCATACACATGAGCAACGTTTCAACTTTTCAACTATAATTTTTGGAAACATTTAGGTTTTATTATATCATTTTAAAATGATAATAATATAATAAATATAATTATATTTGTTTAAATAATATTATTTATATATCATCCATATGATTTGGTGAAAAAAAAAAGGAATCATATCCCATGGTGGAGGTGGTAGACCACAAGTACGTATGAATGAAATTATCACTTTTCAGTAAGTGTAAATGTAAGAAGGTAAATGAATTATTATATTTTCATAATTATAAATATTTACTTAATATAATTTGTAAAAATTAATTCCATCATTGTAATCCATCCGTTAGATATGGATATGGATAAATAATTACCTCAACTCTCAAGGAAGTACTCCACTATACACACGGAAAATGGTTTCATTTCCCATTTGGTTAAAAATAAGATGGATACGTGTTTTTACATTAAAATAAAAAAAACCATATTGTAAGGAATATAGTATAATTTTTATATAATCATTGTTAATTAATTTTTAAAGGATTTGGAAGAATAAATATAATATATATGTTCTGTTATGAGTGATTCCTTTTATTTGTACAACCAACATTTTAAAAAAACTTAAGAACACTAAGGTCGGTTTTATGATCTAAATATGCCCTCTAAATCCTGGGAAGTAATTTAATTATCTTATTTGGGAAGAGTTTTGATTAAACTAAATGGTTTTAACGTTTCAGTTAATAGAAAGAAGACGTTACATTTTATAAGAGAGGGGAGGTATACTTTTAGAATTTCAGAAACTATTAAATTAATATAAATTATTTTCAATTATAAATGGATAAAAATGATTTTTATAATATTGGATGATAATATGAATAAATAATCTTATAAAATAAAAATTTTACTAGTTTTGATCAAATTTTTACCATTATCTTTTTGTTTTAACCCATCATCAACCCCTTTCACACGTACTGTGACAACGTTGATTTTTATCTTTTAGGGCCATGATAGTTACTATAAATGGAAAAAGAGCACATTAATGTACCATTATTGATATTATCAAACATAATACAATAAATTTCTATAAATATAATGTTTTTAGAATGTTATCTCAATTAATATAGTATTATTTATTATAATATATCATTAATGTCGATTTTTAGAACTATTAATTACTTTGACTCTAATATATGAAGAGAATAAGTAAAATTAAAAAAAATTATTTTATTATATCTAAATCATTTTATGTTCATATACGAAAGTTTTGGATCACATTAATTTTCTCATATTATATTTATTTTAATAATTTTATTATCATTTATTTGATTTTTCAATTAATTGAATTATTACTATATCAACGATGTGTAAGATTTTAATGTAAATATTTATTCAAAAAAATAAAAAATAAATTACCACGATTAATATAAACATTAATATTTTAAAATAATATATATAACATAACATATCATTTGGTTATCTCCATGTTAAAAATATTATAGTTTTTAAAAACAAGAGTGTGGAATTTTTGACAGTTCCTTAAATAAAATATTATAATGGTTTTAATCACATTCAAATTGGAAAAAAGGACATATAACCAAATCATAGATGATTACGAACAAAATTTACTCGTCGAATAATTTCAAGGAATGTATTAGTTAAATAGCCTAGTACCCAGACTCCTGGATTCTGTGCTGAAATCATTACCTTTGCATTTATGGGTTTGATGATGATAATTGTGCCCCAATTTTCTCATCTAAAACATACAACATAAAAATGAGAAATTGTATCACTTACATCCTATATGACCTTTTCTGTTTATTATTTAAATAATTAGTGAAGAATCCAACAAAAACAATTCCTAATACATTAAATTATAATTTCTCCCACTTGACACATCTTTTATTGTTTACATGAATACATAATCATCATCAATACGAAATCCCTTATAGAAATAACTAATTCAACATCATTATTTAAAACCTTGAAAAAATAAAACATAAGAAGGGTGAGATAAAATTTTTTGTAAGGATAAACATAAACATTAGCAACTGAATGTCATCAATGAGAATAAGAAGTGTATAAGGTTATGAAGGCATAATTGGAGTGAATGAGAGAATCCTAATAGAAATCATAAACATAAATACCTAGATTATAAAATATGAAAACATAGAAAATGAAATATTCATAAAAATAAATAATCATGAACTATGTAATATCAATCATGATCTAATAAGATATTATAATCCCATAGAAAGCATAGATGAAACATATTAGAATATTGGAATATCATCTTGATGAACCCTTAAAAACCCTTAAAGATTTTTATAACCATGAATAAATATTCTAATATAATTATTAGAAGAGTATTGTCATTACCTAATAAATTTGAGATCTATATTTGTGCACCCATCATATATGCTATAACGGGCTCACCTGATGCCATCTGGGTGCACCCATCATATATAATGTTCAGTAAAAAAATATTAAAAAATGATCATATAGAATTAATTTCATAATAAAACATTGAAAAATACATTATTAATTTCCATAGCATGATTTACCCATAAAAAATAAATAGTTTCCCTATAAATCTCTTTGAAACGTGATTAACTCTATGAAAAGAAACGAGCTCTATAACAATCTCTTTGAAATTATCATAATACATATAAATAAGAAATTATGATGATATCAATAAAAAATACCCCTAATAGAGGATAAGTAATGAAAAGGGATTTTTATTATGATTAACCGAAATGAAATTAATATATAATAATAGAAATTCTGAGGAAAATTCCTTTCTCATTTTGAAAATCACTTTTTTAAACATAAACCATTTTGAAACCACTGTTATTTGAAAATAATATTTAAATATCATAAATAATGGCATTAAAAATAATTTAAATCATTTCATGAGTAACATATCATTGTATACTTGAAAAATAATTTTAAATTTTACTTGATAACATTTTTAGAAAACAAGGTTTTGTATGAAAAAAGATTTATGATTGAAGAGATAAAGAAAGTTGGATTTTATTAAAACTATATTATCAATTATTCAATAAAAAATTTGATAAAATGTTATTATTACATGAAACTATGATTAATAACCATTTTAAAATAAAAATAATGATAATTATATGACTTCAACATCAGAGACTTAACCATACACAATCCTGATAAATAATGAGATTGTAACAAAATACTCTTACCACTTTGATAACTAGGGATCATAATCCCAATGAAGTAACAAAATTTAATTAATAATATAATATCATGAAAATAATTATATTAATTATATAACATATCTATGGGGTATTATATACACCTCATAAAATAAGATAGGTGTATAACATAACAAACATCTCAAAAAAATAGAGACAAAAATATTTTACTGCTTTGGTAACATCTAAACTCTAAACCCCATGAAATAGAGACCCTAAAATGGCAATGTAATTATCAATAAATTTAATTATAAGAATCATACAATACATTTATGGGAATAATATACATTACAAAAAAATAAGCGATGAATATGGCATGTAACATATAGAGATAAAAGTGGATGAGAAAAACACTTTCCTTTTGTTCGACATGTCACATATCTCTTTATATTCTTGAATAATAAACTTTTTTAAATTATTTAATTACATGATAACTTTTTTCATTTTTATTAATACTATTATTTCACTAATATACATGTTATATACAATTACTTAATCGATTAAATTTATGTCCGATGATTTGACCATATTCGACTTCCGTGTAAAAAAGGACTTGGGTGGTTGAATATAGCCAAAGAAATCATTATTTAAACATCTATAGAATAATAATTATTCCATAATTATCATATTTACTCAAACATAGTAATTTTATAACACATTATGAAATGTTATTATGAAAAATTAACTCCTGTTATTATCATGGAGAAGGTAGGTAGTACGCGTGCATGAGTAATATTTCCATTTAAAAATATTCATTATGGAAATAATTTAAGTAATAATTTATCTTTTAGGAATTATGATAATATCATAAATACAATATAATTTAATTATATGTACTTATATATATATTTATTGAGATATGGTGGATAAAAATTAATCACATCGCTTCGAGGTGGTGGTCGTCCACATGTATTGGAAAGATGTTATCATTGTTTCAAAAAGTGAAATGGTCAAAATAAAATGATATATTATATTTAATTAAAGATAAATATGTCATAAAAACATAAATATGTCATTTATATCACATATATTTATTATATTTTCCTTTATTACTTTCTATGTAACACATTAGTGAAAAATAAACCACGTCGCTTTGTGAGGCCGTAGTCCGCCGTACACATGAGTGATGTTATCATATCACATATATAACAAATGTAAAAGGTTATATTTGATATAATGACTCAAGATATATAATACTGTCAAAAATAGAATATATAAACATTATATGCATCATAATTCCAAGCCTTAAGATGTGTTAATGGAAAAAAATGACATCATTTCTCAAAGAGGTAGTATGCCGTACACACGAGTGATGATTTCATAACCCATTTGATTGAAGTATGTGTGGTTGTAGGTCATAACCGTAAGAAGAAATATCAGTGTATGTAGTATGCCGATATTATTAAATAATCATGGTATAAGAAGTACTGATTTTGTGGATAACGAATTAAAACAAAAATGAACATTGATGAACGTTACCTCTTCTTCATGTAAATCCTTTTTGTTTGCACCAAAGGCCTTCCTTGGATAGGATTATATCCAAGTTAAGTTTTATTGGGTGTGATTAGGGATGTTTATAATTTATTTTTAATGTTTTTTATTAAAAAAATTGATTGTTAAGTATGAATAAGTTACGGTAGTGAATGCCCTTTTATAATGGAAGGAGGAGTGGTGTTCCTATAAATTCCCTAAAGAATTCACTCTTGGGAGGCCTTAATTACCTCATGTACCCAGAAACATTGAATAATATTGATTTTTAGGGTTTATTTTGTTGATAAAAACCACCAAAACCTAATATAAATAAATGTTTATAATGATATTCATTAGTCATTGAGTCTACTAAATTTTATCCTTTTAATATTTTTTAAGGTAATTTGTATCTTTTTATTTACTAAGTTAAATTATCATTTAAGAATAATATGAGTAAAAAAATTTATAGAAAATTTGTACCTACTTATTATATATATTATATATTAAAAATATTATATATTTTTTATAATTAAATTTAATACAAATGCATGTAATTCTCAAAACCAGTTTTTAACCTTAATCATGGTAAACAATTCTAATTTTCTTCACAAATAATTATTATAAAATATTAAATCGACTTTATTATAAAATATAATTCATTATAATTCTAAATATTTAATCCATTTCCAAAAATTTTAATCACATATGATTCAAAATTTAATTTAAAATAAATCATTCCAACTCGGTGAGACAAATAGTTTCTAAGAAGAGTATTTTTAGGCAATATATGATTATATAATAACTCTTTGGATTATAATAATGTTTTTAAACTACATTAATATTTATTTATATATAATATATATGTATAGTATAAATCATTTCCCATTAGTTATTATTTTAATTAATTTATATGGAGAAATATTATTAATTTAAAATAGTGTTTAAAAAACCGGTTTTAAAACCCAAAAGAAAACATATACTAAAAACCAATAAAAATTCAGTTAAAATTAATTAATGGGATTATATAAAATTAAATAATTCTGTGTTTAATTTAGAAAATATTTAAAACATATTAGGACATTTATGTTATATAATTTATTTAAAAGTGAATACTTTTTTCCCAAACAATCAATATTTTCACTATTCATGAAAAAATCAAAATTTTCCAAAAATTACCAAAATTTCACCCAATGTAAATTTTCATATTTTGATTAAAATAAATATTTTATTTTTATGAAATAAATTTTATTAATTTTTTTAAAAAATAAAAAAATTGACCATAAAGGGTGATAAAACTATTTTTCTAAATACACTTTTAAGCAAAAAATTGGATTTTTTATAACTTTTCTAGAAAAAAATAGGATGAATGAAAAGAAATATATTGAAAATATAATATATAAATTTATTTAATATAATTAAATAAATTTATTTTTATTAATTAATTTCTATAAAATACACTTCTATGCATTAAATTGGTTTTATAGATAAATATTTCCTTTGATTTTTTTAAAAAATTATTTTAATTTTTAATTAATTTGTCACTAATAAAATTTTTATATATTCATGTATAAACCATATTTTCATAATTTCGTTAATCCTATTCATACTATCTTTTCCAACGACTGGGTGATAACTATAAAAATCATTATAATAATAATGGTAATAATAATAATAATAATGTGTTTTTTAAACACATTTTTGTTTGTAACAAAATATAAACTCATTATTCCATGTAACATAAGTCAAACTCGATGTTTTAGGTCTTTAATGCTATCTAACATAATTTTATTCTTTAAAAAAGAGGGGTGTTACATCATCACCCCTTTAAAAAACGTCATCCTCGCAATATGAAAATTATATCAATAATCAATGTTTTGACATATCAGTACCCAACCTAATGTGGATCAAGCCATGGATCCCCAATCCCGCCTTCATAGCCGATGAGATGGTGTCCAGTGTCCAGTAGGCATATCCCACACATGGGAGGCCTTTTCATAAGGAATCTGTATGCAAAAACTCAGATACATTACCATGAAATAGTTGAGAGAAAATATAAAACCAAAAGAAATTTTGGAAGACATATATCCCACAATGAGATTATATAATGATTAAAGGAGAAAATATATCCAACCAAAATCAAACTGTAAGGAAGGAGGTGATCACTATCAAATTTAACTGTCTGATAGATCCTCGATCATGCTCTAGTAGACACCCTAATCAGTCAAGCTCTCTAAGTTGTGTCTACGTTGGGTCTTGTAGGAAATATCTCAAAAGGTAAGTGGTCTTCACAAGACACAAAATGTTTAAGAATATCTCGTTCATGGGTAAGTATTACAATACCATGTAGGGACCAAAAATATCCAAAATTAAGCATAGAAACTAAAAGGCAATAGTCTGTTGGACCTGACCAAAGAAAACCCGCATGAGAGAGAAAATCCATCTTGACCATCCATGGCTATACATGACTAGACAGATCATACTATGTGTTGTGTCAACCCCTAAATATGAAAACTCTATAAGGAAATCAATAACAAAACACAAATTTACAAATATTAGACTCAATGTCTCATGAGGGTTCTACCTCATAGTTAATGAGAAGATCCTATATAAATTTCAAAGGAAACAATCATCCAAGAGCCTACACTCCATGAGATCTGGCATCCCAGATGAAACTCATCCAGGAGATACACTATATTAGGAATGACCCTACCACCCCTAATGCAGCATATAAGAGAAAAAAATCCATCATGTATCACAAGGCTGATGAGAGAACTCTACCAACCCAAGTAGAATAAATCCTAAAGAACAATCTGTTCAGATATCTACACAATGAAAGTCACATTTTAACCGATTGGATAACACTACTCTGATAGGGGATCTCACCCATCCCTAATGGGGGACTCTATATACCCTGCTGGAACCACGAAAGGGATCATCTCTTAGAAGGGGGATTACTCCTCAGATATACTGTGGAACACTTTGAACCCAATTAGGAATAATGAATATAGTATTTCCTCATATAGTGGTTGACTCTACGGTCTACTGGGGGAAACCACGAACCCAATCCGATAACCCAATGACCTCACTCAGAAAAGAGATCACTCCCACGATCAACGAGGGGACACCCAAATTTAATATGAAAAACTGATGATCAATATCGCTCTCTTAAAGGATTTCTTATTATATTTTATTGGTCAGGATGATTCTACATACCCAAAATACACCAACTCATGAATTAGGGGATCATCTAACCGAATATTCCACAAAACCTACCAAAATAATGTACTAATTAGGGGATCGAGTACTTTATGATGCAACTAGCTTACAAAAATACCACTACAGAGGGGACCCCACTCTCACTAATACCACAATCTGTGTAGGGATATCCTCCTAGATATGGGATCAACCTTGTATAGTATTAGTGATGATGATACGAAGAACCTAATCTAGGGAAATGATATGTTAGAGGTTCCCATCCCTGTCCCTCCTATGGGATATAATAACTCTACCAAATCTCATCCTATCTAGGGGATCATATTTCTAAAATGACTATATAATTCCACACAGTAGACTCGTAGGGACATAACAAGGGAACTCACTGAACCATTGCTGGACCAAACACTGCTAACCTAAGATACCCATAAAATCACCTCACATCATAACTCCAGTGCAGAAACTGTTTCCACCATCACGTTCTATGTTGATAAATGATCAATATAGGCTACTCACAAGCCATAATATGAGCCCCGATGAAGGAGTTATGACATGTAGAAGGTCCTCCATGAAAGTCTAAACATCATGTAAGGGGGTCTACATGGAATGTGACCCTTCCTAAAACACTCGTTCATGTCCTACGATGCATGGATTGACTATCCATGTAGGAATACAGAACATGTATAGGTTATAAATTGTGTGTCCTGCCTCAACCGAGCCCCTTTCCATTTTCATTCCTCACATGAATCAGCCACCCATGTCTCACAAAAAACATATACCCTCTGGTACACAGGATATCCTGGTTAAAGGAATCCCTAGCCATGTTATTTCTCATGCCTATTTCTAGAACGATGTGTCTGTATAATTTGTTTGTGTACTTTGACAAAACCTTGTATGTTCACATGGCTTCCCTGGCCATGTTTGTTGGCCACATGACATGTGGTCACTACACGATGTGTAACCCCGATACATGTATTATAGTCCCAAAAATTCTTCATGCAGGAATGGGAATAATACATAGATTTTTCAACTAAACTGCATTCCATGTGGATTGAAATTATGATTGGGAATTCCCTATAAGATAACTGAATCACCTGATTTCCCCTGAAGCCTCTAGATCAACCCTCATGGGGTCCCTATAAATTGTTTAACGGATCTAAAACCTTAACAAATTTATACAAATGTAATCACGAAATTAAACTAAAATATTCTTACTTGTTGGAGAAATGTCGAACCATCAGGGTCGTATTAGCACTCCAGAGATAGTACAACATGATTCGATGATTATATGCGTCAAAAAATGGATCTCAGTGGTATCTCGTCTCCTTGGTTGCACCTTAATTCCTTTATCACTACAAGGGGAAAGAGGTATATAGATCCTCTTATTTCCACACCAGGGGTAGGGTGAATTTTTTTTTAAACTTTTATTAAAACAATAATACTCCATTAAACACCCCACTGATAACACACCTTCAACCGAACACCCAAAAATTATAATATTTATTGCATTCCAAGGGTAAACTCCATGTTATGAACACAACCATAGTATCAAAATTATGATTTGGGACTCATCCTAAGATTTATTCATGTTTCAAAATAAACCGCATGTACATTAATAAAATATATTTAATATTTATGATATCACCACATTGAGGTTCTTCTTGGCCATAAATCCCACGTCAACAAAGTTCACGACTTCACAAATATTCTTAGAAATATTTTAATTTCATATAATTAATGACCCAAGGCACTATAGGACATTTGAATTTTGTTATTATAAACCCACATCTTTAAAATGGTTAATATAATATCCTCTTAATAATTGAGAATGTGTAGTACAATGTTCGTATGGAGTAACACCTGTCTAAGTTTACAAATATGTAAACATAGGTGGTAATAGGTGAAAAGATTAAATAATTATAGTGATTTATTATGGTCATTGATCAAATAAAGTGAATGATAAATTTAAATTTAAGGGTCTAAAAACCATAAATATTTTATGATCGAAAGGGACATTAGGTCAGAAAAAATGAAGGTACCATGATAAATTATTTGTTTCAAGAACCTTTTGTTAGAGTTTAAGAATTATCTTACCATCAAGACTAAGTGGATATTGAAATATACTTACTTAATGATCATAATTTCATCAATTAATCAATTTCCGCAAAAAAAACATTTTTAATTCAAACTATTATTATCCAAGATGAATTTTTCAGGAACAAATCACTAATATAAACATTTTAAAGGATCAGATAATCCCAAAAATCATAACAAGATATTCATCTGGTCTTTAGACATTAATAAAAACCAAAATCTATAGAACATGGTAACATAATTCTAAAAAATTTATAAACCATCATATGTTACATTAATATTTAATGTTAAATAATAATACCCAAGGTCCAAACCAAATAATTCCATAAATATCCATACTTAAAATTCATTAAAATATTATTGACAACTTTCAAAACTCAATGATTAGAATGATTACATCAAATATTATTTCAAGATAAATCAGCCTTTATTCCTCTAATTTGATCACAAGTTTACCCAAAATAAACTTAATCATTAGTAGTAAAAATGTATTACAAAATAAGAAATCATGTAGGCTTGTTGTAGGTAAGGAACCCTTATCATCCATTAGTCATGTCTTCATGCCCCAACTCCTTCCCGGATGCAACAATTTGTTACCGATTATATATGTTATCATTTTTTCCTTTATCATGAAAATTAAATCCACCCTAAATAAAACGTCATGTTGATCCTAGGGGTTAAAAATACCCCAATATAATAAAATGTATCCCAAAATTTAATTCATAACCACAAAATATTTTACTACATACAACCCTAAAATGGGGTGTCTCAGACTATGAACAAATGATCAAACATAATATGATAGAAATTTAATAGTATCTATAACATTTAGGATAACCTATCAAACATAATAATCATAAAATTTATCTAAACCATTATATTGGTATCATTGTTACATCCTAGGGCCCTCACTCTCGGATCAGGTGCTGAAATCTTTAAATTTACAATTATGACTTTGATGCCAATAATTATGACCCAATTTTTTTCATCTAAACCTTAGAATATCAAAATGAAAATTTATATCACTTATAACCTTGAGGAACATTATGATTTATTGTTTTAGATAATTAACATGAAATACTACATAAATAATTCACATGAATTTTAATGATCATTTCTAATAATAAACCCACATTTTCTTTTTAACATTAATATATCATCCTTATCCATATGAAATCCCTTATAGACATAACTTTTTTAACATCATTATTTAAATCATGGTGAAGAGGAAACATAAGATGGGTGATCTAAAATTCATAGTAAGGGTAAACATAAGAATTATAGATTTAATTCCATCAATGATCATAATATGTGTATAATTGTAAAAAAAACATATTTTCATTTCATGAGTGAATCAGAAAAGAAACTATACCAGAAAATACATGGATCATCAAATATGAAATCATAGAAAATTCAAGATTCATTAAAATAAGTATAAAAAATATGTGTGATATCAATCATGATCAAATGAAACGTAATAAACCCTTAAGAATCATAGATAAAACATATTGTTATCCTGGAACATTATGTCATAAAACCCTTATTGAACACTTTACCAAAATTTATTGTTTTTTCTTTAAAAATATGAGAAGACATATGAGTTTACTAAAACCCTTATAGATTTTAATAACCTTACTTCCTAAATCCAGTATAATTATCTAGATAATATAATCATCATTCAATGCATTGGTGCAATATCCAGGCATTACAATCTTATAAGCTATAATGGGCTCACCAAGCACTATTTGGTAATGTTCATTATATATATTGTCCAAGAATTAAATAATGAATAAATAAAATAGAGAATTATATTCATCATAAATCATTGAAATAAAATTTATTCCTTTTTATATCATGATTAACACATGGAAAATAAATTTTTTCCATAACAATCTCCTTGTAACGTGATTAACCCATTGAAAAAAATGGATTCCATAACAATCTCTTCAAAATATACATTATTCATATAGATAAAGAATGTGGATGTTATCAATAAAAAAATCCCAATTTGAGGGTAATTAACCACTTTATTTTTTTATATTTATAAATGTAAATACAAATAAAATATCATTTAATTAATTTTGAGGAAAATAAACTTTTCATTTTTCATATCACTTGTTCAATCATAAAACATTTTAAAAATAATTTTTATTGAATATAAAAATGAAATATTATAATGGAATCATTTAAATATAATTTAAATAATTTTTGATTTAAATATCCGTCTGGATTTTAAAAACACATTTAAAGTCATCTTAGATTTTTTTTTAGAAAAATTGTTTTTAGAGCAAAACAAATTTCCTACCGAAGAGAGAAATGTTGTCAGGTTATCTTTTAAAAAAATTCACAATTAATATAAGTAAAAATGAGTGTAAAAATGTTATTATTAATCTAAAATATCATGAATGATCATAGTATATGGGGTATCATGAGAATTATAATATTTCATCATTACAGACTTAATTATACACAATCTTGATAAATGATTAGATTATAACAAAAGACTTTTACCATTTTGGTAACATTGAATCATAATACCTATGAATGAATAAAAATAATTGAAACATATAATATCATGAAAATAAAGATATTCATGATATAATACATTATTGTGCTAGTATATACACCTCATAAAGTACGGTATGTTCATAACATAACAATCATCTCAAAGGTAGAAAATTGAGATTAAATCCATTACTTCTTTGTGTAATTCAAAAACATAAACACTATGTAAGAGATATCATAAAATTGATATTTAAATACCCATAAATTTATGTATAAATACCATATACTACATTCATGGTCATTATATTCACTACCCAACTGAAATAAGTGGTGAATATAGCATGTATATCACAGAAATAATAGTGAGACAAGAAAAACCATTACCTTGAGTCTAAATTTTCATGCCCATATTTATATTCATAAAAACCCTTATGATAAATAAATTTTACTTTTTTAAATGACCATGAATTATGGGGATGAAAAATGAATTAACATTACGATCATGGAGATGGTAGTCCATACATACAAAAGAGTAATGTTTCCATTTATTAATGGTCATTATGGAAGGAAGGTAAATATTATTTTATATTTAAATAATCATAATAATATAATAAATAAAAAATTATTTAAATATATGTACATAAATATTTTATTATTTAGATGTGGTGGGGAGAAAAAGGAGTCTTATCGCTTTGAGGAGGCAGTAGTCCACACATACATGAACGACGTTTTCATTTTTTAGTGAGTGAAAAGGTAAAAAGAAGATGGTATATAATATTTAAATAAGGATAAATATGTCATTAATATCATAAATAGGTCATGTATATCACATAAATTTATTATATTTTCCCTTATAGCCTTCAATGTTGCACCATTTTGAAAAATGAATCACATCGCTTCGTGAGGTGGTAATCTGTCGTACACTTGAGTGATGTAATCATATCCCTTAAGGAATGGAATTTAAATCGGTATATAAGATATGATGAATCCAAATATATAATTAAATTATATATATAATATATAAAAATTATATCCACCATCATTCCCAACAATGAGAGGTGGTGGTGGAAAAATAAATTGGATTGTTTCCCTAGGCGGTTGTCGACCATACACACAGATAATGATTTCATAACCCATTTGATGAAAGTGTGTGTAGTTATATGTAATAACCTTAACATAAAACTACCCTAATATTTATTATAAAAATGTTATTAAATCATCATGGTATAATAATAATTTAATTGGTTGAGAAATAATTAAAGCAAAAATGCTCATTGATGAATGTTTTCTCTTCTTCAAGTACATCCTTTTAGTTTTCACCAAAGTCATTCATTGGATCAATTTATACCAAATTTAAGGGTTCTATGATGAGATAAGGGAATTTAATAATTAATTTGGGTAGGAATTGGATGATCCAAATGACATGATATGTGTGAATAAGTGATGGAGGTGAATGCCCTTTTATAATGAAGGAGGAGTGATATTCATGTAAATACCCAAAAGTATTCACTATTAAGAGGTCTCCCTTACGTCATATGGTTCAAAAATGTATTAATAATTTATTTAAGGGTTTATTTTGTCTATTAAAACGTCCACCACAAAAAATAAATAAGTTTTAATAATGTTATTACATAGCCTTTATGTTTCCTCATTTTTACCATTTTTCTTCTTACCAATATAACATGTATCTTTTTATTTACCTATTTAATTTACCATCAATGATAAAATTAAAAATATTTTTCTTAGATAACATATACCTAATGATTTTAAATATTTAATAGAATTTTTATTTAAAAATTATATTTGTCTTTACAATTAACTTTAATAAAAATTCATGTAATGCGCAAAACCCTATTTTAAAATTACTCACGATAATTAATTTTAATATTTATTTAACTAATAATTATGGTAAAACATTAATTTGAACTTATTATACAATATAAATTATTTTAATTCAAAATATGGAATCAATTTTTTCAAAATTAACTAACATAAGTGGTTGAATTTAATAGAATATTAATCTCACCTACAAGGCAAGATAGGTGGTTTTTAAGAAGAGTATTTCTATGAAAAATATGATTCTATAATAACTCATTGAATAATAATAATAATTTTAAGAAAAAATTAATATATATTAATATATAATGTATATATTTCATTTTAAACATTCCATGTTAGTTATTATTTTAATTAATTGAAATGGAGAGACATAATGCATTTTAAAATAGTTTTTAGAAAACCCCCATTTTTTAAGCCTCGGAAAAAACATATACTAGAAACCAATATAATGTTGATTATAAGTATTTGAGTGGATTAAATATAAATAAATAATACAATGTTTTGTCTCAAAAATATTTAAAACATTTTGGGACTTTTCAATTACAAAATTTATTGAAATTAATAGACTTTTTATAAAAATCAGTATTTTTCACTATTTAGAGAAAAAATATATTTTATGAAAAGTACCAAAATTTAACTCATTGTAAATCTTGATATTTCTTTTAAAAATTTAATTTTATTTTATTATTTTTCTTGTAAAAGGGAAAGAAATATTCTTAAAATAAGTGTACCATAAATAGTAGATAAAATGACTTTTTTAAAATAAAATATTAAGTGTAAATTTGCATTTATTTTTATCTCTTGGCTTGAAAACACATAGAATGATTGTTAAAAAAATATATTGAATATATAATATATAAATTTAATTAATTTAATCAATAAATAATAATTTTTTAGAATTTATTATTATAAATCACACTTGTGTGAATTAAAATAGATTTTTAAAAATTACATTCCTTTTAGTTTCAAAAGGGGTTTATTTTCATTTATAATATAATAGGTCAACAAATAATTAATTATATATACATGTGTAAACTATATTTTCACAATTAATTTAATCATGTTAATTCCAACCATTCCAATTTATATGTGATAACTATCACAATAGTAATAATAATAATAATAATAACAATAAAAATAATAATAATCTGTTTTTTTACTCAGTGTTGTGTGTAACACAAGATAAAATCAATATTACAGAGAATGAAATCCAAACATAGTGTTGAATTTATTTTACACTCTTATCCATAGTTTAATTATTTTAAAAAAAATGGGTGTTATAGTTAGTGTTATTTTAAAATCCTTATAATTTTTTTATCTTTAGTTACCTGAGTTACACTTTTCGGTGGTAATGAAAAATAATATGGTGATAATTCATAATGATTAAAAATAATAAGATGATATTTAAAAAAAAATTGCCTAATTATTAAAATTATATATTAAATTATTAAAAATTCAAAACATATATTTTCATAATTTAATTTAAAATCAAATCCAAAAAACATGAAGAAAAGCGGTTTAAAAAATTGAAATTTTAAAAAATAAAATGTTTTTATAATAATTTAAATTATAATATCCTTTTATAAAACAATAATTGTATTATTTAAAATTAACTGCAAGTTATTTTTTTTAAACTATTCCAAAATATAATTTGGCAATGTTAATAATTAAAAATAAAATAAACATTCTAACAAAAATCAATGTTGTCAGTATTCATTGAAAAATTAATATTTTTAGAAAATTCTAAAAAATTAATCCTAAGTATATTTTTAAATTATTAATTCAGAAATGAGATTCATTTTCCAAAATAATTTTTCTAAAATTTTCAAAAAAATATTGTAATATTCACTCATAAAAAGAAAGAAACCCAGTTTTTTTGGGAAAACATATTTTTGAAGAATAAAATGACATTACTAAAAAACGAGGGATTTTTTTAAAATAATTAATTATAAATGAGTAATGTCATTATATATTTTATAATTCTGTTAATACTACTCTTTCCCACTAATTTAATGGTTAGTTTATAATTCCCAAGTTATAATAATAATATTTTATTATTTTTTATTCTCGGTATTACATATATTGTATGATATCGAATGAAGTATTCCATTTAAAAAATATCTAGATATTATAGGAAACATGGATATATTTCATTATAACATGTTTAAATAAAATATACAAACATGAATTTCTTCATAAATCCCCTTAAAAAGATGTCTTTTAACACTTGATAGTGTTGTTGGGAGTGTATTCTGTCCCAAAATCCATGTATGTTTATTATTTTATATACCGAATTTCATTAATATTAATTTATCAAAATGGGAGGGAATAAAAAGGATTAATTCCGGAAAATTAAGAGATGATATTTCTTTTTTAGGTGACGATCAAGGGGTGGAATATAAGAAGATATTTTTAATTTCAGTGGGAGACTTGAGGTGTTAGGTTCTAATGATTTAGTATATAATAACTCAATTTTTTCATATTTTAACAATAAATAAAAGTGGTAGCTTTAAGATCCCTCATTGATTGAGAATGTTTTTGAGTCTGGGAGTTTATGATCCTTTATGATGTGAATTGATAAAGGTGTAATTGTGAGTTGATCGTAGATGATACATTTTCAATATAGTATCGATCATTATTGTGAGAGTTGGAGAGCTCTAATATTCATTATTTTATCAAAATTTATAGAAGTTAGGTTACTCAAATATTAAAAAAATACAATGAACTGTATCTTGATAGAATTAATACATGAATAACTTTGGTTTTTTACTGTATTTTTTAACAGTATTATCATAGATGTGTAAGTGGCTGTTTTGGAGCTGATTTCGAAGTTAAAGAATGATGATCTTCCATGGAAGATTTTTTTATGTTGGTATTATCATAAGAATAATGTTTTGATCGTGGATAAAATAAATTTAATGAATAGATTTACAATCAACCATTAAGAAAACATTAGTTACATGAATTCATAGTGGTATAACGTGAGGCAGACTAAAATGGGAATGGTAGTTCATCCTTATGAAATGAAAAAAGGTAGAAACACCCATAATATGTCTTGAGATAGTTATATAAAAATTTATGGGAGATCCTGGAGACTGACTGTGGTAATATTATGTTAAACCAATTTTGGATGATCCCATGGTGAAAAGAAAAATCTTTTTCGACCACAATCATCATGAAAATGCTTGAAAAATGTCTATTATATTTTGGATTAAAAGAGCTATATGATTTGGTTAAATTCTCAATGTCATGGGGACTAATTGAATATATATCTAGAGGCCCAAAATGGTTTTTTAAAAATTTAGATATGTATATATATCTTTATATCATGATTATGATATCAGATCTGGCTAACGTCAATAATACTATTCCATTCTCAATAGAAACACATTATTCTAAAGGTATATCTATAAAAAAATGATGTGTTTCACACCGATTTTTATGAAAAAACGTTTATATATTGAACTAAACATTATTATTGTTATTCAATCGTGTATTAGGCTAAATTTGAGAATAATAACAAAGGTGTTCATGATTTCCCAACATATAATAATGTAAGGAGTGAATCGTAAAATTGATATACTCATTAACACACAACTATATCACTCTTGTACATGGATTTTAAAAATATGTTCCTAATCCGTTAATTATTATTATTGATAATAAGATAAGAATATGGATAGAAAAATCATAATTTTTGGACACCAAGGATTATCCACTTAATAAAAACAGTGTGTGGACCTTTTAAAAAAATGATGGCATGCTTGTTCTATCTCATTTTATATCATATCATAATTTTTTTTCATTAAGGATCCTACACACTAATCAATTATCAAAATACTTTTTTTAGATTTTCCATTTTGTTAAATAATGATTTAACCCCTCTCCATAGTGGTGTTCCCTCACCTGAGGCCTATCATCATCTATGTCTAGTGAATTGTATATAATTCCATAGGATAAGGATGCATAAACAACTTTGACTCATCTTCAAGAATTGTATCACGAGAAAGAAAGGATATATTGGCATGAGTTATTAATTTTACTCATTATATATAGGTAGGGAGTGGGATACAAGGATGTTCCGGTAGAGTCCCAATCTTGAAATACATGGACATTACATTTATTTCTTATAATACTTAATACATGACACAAAGATATGACTAAAGACCATATTATTTTAGTGTATTGGAAAACTCGGAACACAATCTTCTAATTAAGGTAAAAGTCTTCAATATCTCCGATAAAAATATAACATTTTTTTCCAACCTAAAACCTTTCTATATATCCTGGGGAAAATAAAAAATAAAAATGGTCAGGAAAAATACTTAGTATGGGTAAAAATGGATAACATAAAACAAACCATAATATCTTCAACCTAAAAACATGAACATAAAGTTTAAACATCAAAATCTTGAGTCATAGAATAAATCTTGGTATTACGTAAGGAATAGTTTATAAAGTGACAATAAACACAATAGAATAACATTGTAATAAAATATGTAATTGTGGAAAACTAATAAGTAGATAATATGATTTCCATAGTATCCAATGCATTGATGCCAAGACCATCACAATAGACAAAGTCCATTACCGAACAAGGTTTACTTGTCGTTCTAGCCTTGAATTACCGAACCAACATTACCTACCATTCTAGTCATGTCTATCTCATGAGATATAAATGTTAACCCAATGCATTATAGGGAGATAAGGGTCCCACCCATCTCATAGTGAAATCATTCTTACATGTTCCACAAGACATAAACCATTCATTATAGCATAACCCAAGAAATAAAATGGAATTTCTGAAACACAATTCCATCAAAACATAATTCATATAAAATACCATTCCATCATTTATAAAATCAAATAATAGTAATAATTGGAATATAAACATAACAAAATTTAAATATTATCATCATAGATGGAAAATAATTTTGATAAACCACTTGAACTATGTTCTTGAAGAAAATATCCTTTCATCTTCAAAAACATTTTATTTTCTCAAAATTTCATGAAATATAAAATAAATTAGTTGAAAATAAACTTGTAATAATTTAAAGTAAGATTCATGGAAATAAGGCGTCATGAAGATGTAAAAACCCATCCATTCTGTATAAGTTAAAAAACATTCTCCTCATACTTTTACTGCAAAAGTCAAAAAGTACCTTGTATGGTAAACAAAAGAAAAATTCTTCCATACCACATCGAAAAATTCAAAAAGGGTAAAAAAATGAATTTAAAAAACATAGAATAATTATTAAAATTGTTTGAAAAAATATTTAGAAAACATGGTAATAAATATATCCCCAGTAAATAATTACCTGTAAACAATCTTGAATAAAAATGAAATTGCAAAATTATCCCTTACCATATGTATGATTTCTTCTATATGTGTCCAAAACACTTGTATAGGGGGTTTCATCATATTAATAAGTTTTAATATAACCATAATAAAATTTATGATATCATATATAATTCAATTATGAATTTATATAAGCTGTTCATTTGTCAATTCCTTGTTAAAGCAATGTTCTGGGTAATAATCGTTTTATTTATCGTAGGTATTTTAAATTTTTATTCTTGAAATTATTACTTATTTCATGATTTAATTACTTTTAGAATGTAAAAATTTCTTAATATATTATATATATTCAGTATATAAATATATATAAAACATATAGATAAAATAAATGGAATACACCATTCATGGAGATGGTAGGCCGTACGTATGAATGAATGCTGTTTTTGTTTCATTATTAAATTGAATAGAGGTAAATAAATGAAATATAAATATATAAATAAATCATTTATAATTATTATTACAAATATTTAATTTTTATTTATTATTTATACTTTATAATGATTCTTTAATGGTTAACGCAGAGAATGAATCTCACGGCGTCGTGGAGACGGTAAGCCGTATGTATGCATGAGCGACGATATCATTCCCATAATTGTTGAATGGTACTAAAGTGGATGATTAATAATATCTCATTATTAATATCATGTTATAATAATCATATATATGTATTATTTTTACCATTATACCCATCCATGTAAGGTGGTGATGAAAATCATATTACACCACGGTGTGGAGACGGTAAGTCATACGTACACACATGCGGTGATTTCATTTTTTTTTGGATGGATTGAAGGTGAAATATTGTTACTTAATATTTATAATAATATATTAGTATACTAGGGATACTTATGTTATAAATTTATAATGAAAAAAATATTTAATAGTAAGTAGAAGAATAAAGAAATTTGAATGAATCGATAGACGATATTACCTCTTCCTTTGACATACATCCTTTAAATTTACACTTAGGGAACTATAGTTAGTTTTCTGAGGAGAACATGATCTCTAGAATGTCACTAGGGAAGTTTAGAAGAGAAATAGGAAGGTTTTGGACGATATTAAAGCTTCAAAATGTAGTTAATATGATAGGGAGTAGGTGACCTTTTATAATAGAGGAGAGTGAAACTTTAGGAAACCCTCTAAATATTAATTTATCATAAATTTAATTTGTATTTAAAATGATCAAAAATATATTTAATTATAATATAAGATCATTTTAGTTCCAATTTCCATAATACAAAAAATTTTATACAAGTTTTGAATTTTGTTATCCTTATTGTTTTGGTTTAACTCTTGTTTTACCCTTTTTAATCTTACCTTGATATCATCTTATTTACACATTGTGGGTTAATGTAATTAACAGATCATGTCAAACGAACCACAAAAAGTTATTTGTGACATTTTTGGACTAATATTAAACATTATGTCAAATATTATGTTTTTAGGAATATAATATCATTTAATAAACTATTTTATGTTTCTATTTTTTGAATTATGTCAATTTTGGATACTATTCATACATAACTATTTTTAAAAATTCATAAAAACATTATTCCTTAGAAAAAAGGCAGTAACTCATCCCTAATCTTTCAATTTCATATTGAAAATTTGTGTACGTCATCGTAATATTCAGATTAAATTTATTTTAATTTTTATAAATTCATTTAATTGAATATTACATTAATTTGGTAATCACAACATCATAATTGTGCCATAATTAAATATATTTATCAAAAGTATAAAAATTAAAAATAAAAGAAAATGGTGTGGGAAATATTTTGATATTTATAAGGATAATTTATAGTCATTGATATCTGTTATATGACCTTATATTAAAATCTATTTTTTAAAATATATTTGTTTAGGTTATAATTATCTTTACATTAAATTATTTCTTTGAAAATGTCATTTTCACTTCCTAGTGAATCCATGGAGTCCCAAAATAGACCCAAGGATGACCATAGTTGGAAATATCTAATCCTGTATTATTGAGACATGTGTTAGGGTATTTTAATATTATTAGAATATTATTTTTTTACCCTTATTTACTAGATTACCCCTTAACCATGGTAAATTAAATAATTATTACAGTTACTATTCATAATTTCCAAAAATAAAATGTACCTATTTACACAATATGGACCTCCTGATTAAAAATATGGAACCCATTTTTCCAAATTCAAAACAAAAAATTTTCTTTAGGTAATTTAAAATTAATTCCTCTTGTCAAAACCAAAAAGTAGGTTTTTAAGAAAAAATAAATGTCAAAAGATTGACATGTGTTTATATCCACGTTAAAAGTGAAATTACATAAAATAAACAAAATTTTATTAAATAAAAAAATATAATCCAATTAAATTTTAAAAACAATTAAAAAGATAATCTTACTATATAAATAAATTAGATAAAAATATTTTCAAATTAAAATGTAGTATTTTTACTGTTCATTAAAATTTGAATTTTATTAGAAAAATACCAAAAATTTATCAAAAGTAAATTTTTATTCCCTAATTCCAATGAATATGTTTATTTTATCAAATTTGAAATATAAAATTTTCAAAACTATATTTAAAATGGGGGCGCCAATAAAAGGCGATAAAACTACTTTTTTTGAAAAATGCTTCTTTTTTCTGAAAAAATTATTTTGTTCTCATATCATGGTCTATAAAATATTATGATGAATTATAATTATATATAAAATTAAAAATTCTGTTAATAAAATCTTTAACGGATAGTTTTTATCTTATTAAATAATAATATTTTTATAATATATCATTGTTTTGTGAAACTCGGTATTGCGTAAAACACAAGCGATCGAGGAAGGGTGATCTTGCATGTATCTCAATACAACTAAGTGTTTCCTATAGTGTATGATTCCATTGGTGTTTCATATAAAATAATAGAAACTTAGTTCATTAATACATTGATAAAAATATATACTCAGTGTTGCGTGAAATGAATTATATCAAAAGAACTTGAAATTGTGTGCAATATAAGCCATGAATAGTATTACATATAATTAAATCTAATATGGTTTTTCATATAGAAAAATATAATATTAGTTTATCATAAAAAAAATAAATTAAAAATAATCTATCTCCTAAAATCTTAGTGTGTTACATTCTACCCCCCTTAAAATGTATTTCCCCCTCAAAATTCATCAGGGTTATAAATGGTTTACTAATTGAAAGTTTCCCACATCGTAAAAAGGGATACTAAAACTTCATTTTAAGAAAAAAAATTAGAAACTTAATGTTTAACCTATGTAACTCATTAGTGGGTTTACACAAAGGAGAACATAGGTGTTAATTGAAAACATAGATATAGAAGAGAAATTTAAACATCATGTTCGGATGGATAGTGATAGACAATATGGTTTGGAGAAAGTAGAATATAAGAAAGCCATAAATTTTTGACCATTTAATATAGGAACCCGGAATTTTCATACATTAATATTACATAATTTCAAAGATAAACAACCTAATTGTATTATACATAGAGGATCCAAAGGTTTAGTGTCTTGGGAAAACTAGGAGCACACATAACAAATACAACATCATCCATAAACATTAATTTAATTTCTTCTTCACTAGGATCTTAGTGGAACTTGTCCTCTCCTTAGTACATGTAGCCACATAAGAATATACATCAAAAAGGGGTCATCTAGAATCCCAGTAAGATGATAGATAACAACAACATAGCATGGGGTGAGCATAATCATAACATAGGAAAAAGATCATGAACATGACATGAGCATAAATAAAAGACTTGAAATGTGGCAATGCATAAAAATGAAACATAATGTCTTAGTGGTTAACTACCACAGATAATTGTGAACCTTGCTATCATATTTTTGACACATCATTTCACATTTACTAATGATATTCATCACTTTACCCAATGCATTGGAGCGCTGTATAATTCCGGGTGCACCCGTCACTTTGAAACATTCATAATTGCGCTATATAATTCCGGGCACACCCGTCACATTGTAACATTATCATTATCATGCTTGCCACATGGAACATACATCAAAATATAACATAAATAAACCATGTTAAGGAATGGGTTTCATCTCATAAGAATACATTCATATGCTTTGGGTTCCCAAAAGAAAGAGGGAACAACGTACTTGATACAAGAACCATCAACCATGAATGAGAGCTAAAAGATGAGTTCTTAAGAAAAGAGCTTTTTCGGAAAACATTTGGATTGACGTAAACTTCATTAGAAAACATTTATATCCCATAAAATGAAATAAAATGATTATAAAATGTTCTTTAAAGAGTTATCATATCAAAAATTTGGTGAAAGAGGTAGAACCCGAAGGATGAAAGTTGGGTTCGAGAATTTCCCCTTACCTTGTACCTGAATGCTTCCTTCTCTTTAATTTCTTGTATAATGAAATTATATTAATTAATTAGAAATTCATAACCATGTATACATTAATAGGGTTCATTCTGGTTTCATTATGTCATATTATATTCTTTTGGATGATATATATAGAGTTTGAAAAACATTGTTCGGGGATGTTGGTTTTTATGGGGTCTTTTTGGGTGGTTCACTTGTATTCTTAAATTGACGTTCTGGTAGGAAATGGGTAAACATACAGAACTGATATTACATGTTATTAAGGATATTTCAAGATTTTGGATGATCTTATAATGAATCAAATTAGATCTATGTGGATGAATCATTAGATAAGAATTAAATGATGGTAATTTGGGTTAATTTGGGCGGTTTTTGGATCACAACGAACTTGATTTAACTTATCACTTAGTAATAAGGACATAGGATATTTCCAGAACATTAAATAGAACATAAAACATATAAAATATTCTGGTTCCATCATAAAAATGGTTTCATAACTAGATCTTAAGGTAGAAATGTAAGAAGAAAGTATGTCATCCTTGATGGTGATGAATTAACACCACACGAACAACATTCTCTTTAATAAAATAAAAGGAAACTGGAAAGGGGTTGGATGATATAATATACCATTAGATTCATAAAATTACAGTATGTGTATAATATTGGAGTTAAAATACAATTTGGATGAAGATAGGTGGGGAGAGATCAAGAAATGAACTTGAACTTGAAAGGAAAATAAAGGAGAAGAGGGAGAGAAATTACCTCTGAAATCTTCCTCTTGAGATCCTCCTTAAGGAAGCTAGTATGGGTCTTTTGATGATACCAGAAGCTATTGGACCTGGGGGAGGGGATAGGGAAGGTTTTTGGGCAGAGTTTAGAGAAGTCTTGGAGCTTGAGTGGTGTGATGAAAAGAGGGAGTGAAGGGTGGCTATTATAGTAGAGGGGTGAGGGGTTTTCTTAATATAAAATTGATTAGTTTATTAATTTCACCTAAGACAAGGAATAGTGAGTCTTGAACGACCAATAATAGTAATTTTATAATCTTATCCTGAACCAAGTGGGCTTACATCAGTAGAACATCATTGATGACTCAATTAATACATTATTTAGCAATTATTGTGAATTATCATATTCAACTATTCATCAAAAATTCAAGTATCTCAGAAAAATCACAAAAATTTACCCCATCCTTTTATTGACCTGTAGATCCAAAAATGAAGTCCATTTTTTCAAAAATAATTTTCTAAATTTTGTTAATTTAATATTTAACTAAAATCATAATTTTCATAAAAAATAGTTTTTAAGATTAAAACTGATTTTATAGTTCTTTCAAAAATTATGTAGGGTCTTATAAAATTATCTAAAATATATTATAAATTGATTAAATAATTTATGAATACATTTCAAGGAAATAAATATTATTTTAAATTAATTAATTACCTATAATTAATTATTTATGACATATAGAATACAAAAAATGTTTACTAAGTTCAAATTGTCACTTTCTAAGATGTCTAAATTTTATTTTATTATTCATAGGTAATGTAACACTTATGTTGGATGATTTACTATTCATTAGGGTCATACTACTATTCATAAGGGTATGTTACTATTAATAAGGGTATGTTGCTATTCAAAAGGGTCGTTCACTATTCACCAAAATTTATTTTTGTTTAATTAGAGTCCAAAAATCATCCTGAACACAACCGTGTATCTCGGATTTTCAAAATTCCAAACATAGGGGTGACAAAATTATTGTTAAAGGTCACTTATCACTTAGTAGTTCATTATTTTTTGTTTTCCTGTTATTTTATGATATAAATATAATAAGGGAATTTTATATTGAAAAACTTTGGGTCGTTACATTCTTCCCCCCTTGAGAAATTTCACCCTCGAAATTTCACTTTACACAAAAAGGTGAGGGTACTTCTCCTTCATTTCCTCTTCTGGTTCCCAAGTTGCATCCTCAAACTTATGGTTCCTCCACAACACTTTTAAAAAATGGGTTGTCTTCTTACATAGAACCTTGTCTCTTCGATCCAGATTCTTTACTGGCTACTCCTCATAGGAGAGATCATCTTCCAGTTGCACCACCTCTATGTTTAGTACATGTGAGGAGTCTGGTATGTACTTCCTCAGTAGCAATACATGAAACACATCATGAACTTGAGGCATATTTGGTGGAAGTGCAAGACGATAGGCCACAACTCTTATATGGTCAATGATCACAAAGGGGCCAATATAACTCGGTCTTAGCTTCCCTTTCTTCCCCAATCGCATGACTCTCTTCTATGGAGATATCCGAAGGGAGAATTTATCTGCAACGTCGAACTACAAGTCCCTTCGACGGTTGTCATCATAGCTCTTTTGACGACTTTGAGCAGCTTTGATGTGTTTCTGGATGACTTGAACCTTCTCGGTCATCTCTTGAACAAGATCGGGCCCAAGTAGCTTTCCTTCTCCAACTTCATCCCAACAGGTTGGAGTTCTACATCGCTTCCCATAAAGAGCTTCATATGGAGCCATCTGAATACTCGAGTGGAAGCAATTGTTTTATGGGAGCTCAACCAATGGGAGATGCTGATTCCAACCGCCTTTGAATTCAAGAGAGCATGCTCTTAGAATAACTTCAAGCATCTGAATAGTCAATTCAGACTGGACATCAGTTTGGGGGTGATAGGTCATGCTAAAATTTAATTCAATACCCAAAGCATGTTGAAGGATCCTCTAGAATTTAGATGTGAACCTTGGATCACGGTCAGAGACAATTGAGAGTGGAACACTATGCAGTCTCACCACTTGCTTCACATATATCTTTGCATGTTGTTCAAGAGATAGGTCTTCCCGAATAGCGATAAAATGGGAAGTCTTGGTGATTCGATCAACCACAACCCATATCGCATTATTTCCCTTTGACGTCTTCGGGAGACCCATGACAATGTCCATAGTAACAGTTTCCCATTTCCACATGGGAATAGGTAATGGCTGCATCATACCTATGGACTTTTGTCACTCAGCTTTAACTTGCTGACATACCAAGCACCTTGATATATATTCTGAAATCTCCTTCTTCATGTTGTCCCACCAGAAGTGTTCTCGGAGATCACGATACATCTTGGTACTCCTAGTATGGATAAAGAAAGTTCAGCTATGTGCATTATACAATAGCTCCTTCTTTATCTCGGGTGATGAAGGCACACAATGCTGAGTTCCAAACCGAATCACACCATCATCGTTGATATGTAACTCTTCCAGATTCCCTTCCTTTACTGCATTCACCCTATTTTGTATCTCCACATCATCCCATTGTGATTTCTTAATCTTCTCTTAGATGGATGGTTGTGGAATCATTTGGGCAAGGTAGGATGTATCTCCTTCCCCTATGATTCCCAAATCCATCCTTTTCACATCCATGAAGATATGGTCTTTCTCAATCCCCAACATGGATAAAGTAGTAGGTTTTTTTGTGCTTAGAGCATCAGCTACCTTGTTCGCCTTTCTAGGATGATAGTGAATAGAGGAATCGTAATCCTTGATTAGCTCTAACCATCTCCTTTGACTCATGTTGAGATCATTTTGTTTGAATATATACTTTAGGCTCTTGTGGTCGGTGTATATGTCACAGATCTCACAATAAAGGTAGTGCCGCCAGAATTTCAAGGCAAAAATCACGGCATCCATCTCTAGATCATTCATCAGGTAGTTCTTCTCATGGACCTTCAACTATCGTGAGGCATAGGCTATCACATTATCATTTTGCATGAGTACACAGCCCAAGCCTTTATTTGAAGCATCACTATATATCACAAAACTTTCTCCACTTTTTGGTAGTGTGAGTACAGGTGCAATGATCAGCCTTCTCTTTCGCTCCTTGAATCTTCCCTCACATTCTTCTGTCCAGACATACTTTACCCCTTTCCTTTTTAACTTAGTTAGCAGGCTTGACAATCCTGATATGTTTCTCAAAAAAACGTCGGTAGTACCTAGCTAATCCAAGAAAACTACTTAATTCTATGACAATAGAGGGCCTAGTCCATTCCTCAATCGCCTTTGACATTGAAGGATCCACAGAAATTCCCTCACTTGTGATCACATGTCCCAAGAACTTGACTTCATTTATCCAAAAGTCACACTTTCTGAACTTGGCGTACAACTTCTCCTTCCTAAATGTCCCCAGCACAGGTCTTAGATGTTCTTCATTTTCCTCCTTTCTCTTGGACTAGATGAGAATATCATCGATAAACACTACCACAAATTTGTCAAGGTATTTTCTAAAGACTCTATTCATCAAATCCATGAATATTGCATGGGAATTAGTAAGTCCAAAGGGCATCACCAAAAACTCATAGTGCCCATACCTTGTATGGAAGGTAGTCTTCCGAATATCTTCCTTCTTCACCTTTACCTAATGATATCTAGAACGAAGATCCACCTTTGAGAAGTATTGTGCTCTTCTTAACTGTTCGAACAAGTCATCAATCCTTGGGAGAGGATACTTGTTCTTTATGGTGATTTTGTTGAGTTCCCGATAATTGATACACAGACACATGGTTCCATCCTTCTTCATCACAAAGAGCACTGGTGCACCCCATGGTGATGCACTAGGGATTATGAACCCTTTGTCCAGATGCTCTTGTAGCTGCTTCTTGAACTCCTCCAGTTCGATAGGATCCATCATATAGGGGCCCTTCGAGATAGGAGTAGCTCCGGGTATGAGGTCAATTGAGAACTTTACCTCATGATCTGGGGGAATTCTAGGTAGCTCTTCGGGAAATACATCATCGTATTCCCTCACAATGGGAATTTCCTCAAGGTTGGAACTTTCCTTCGACTCAACCATTTGGGAGAGGTATTCTTCTTCATAGGGAATCAACACCAACACCATTGAAGGGTTTTTCCAAGGAGATTCATGATCTTCCTGGTATTTGTAGAGGAGCATGGGATGGTTCGGAATATGAAAAGATATTTCCATTTCCTGACAATTGATATGTGCTCTATATAACGAGAGCCAATCCATTCCCATTATTGCGTCAAATTCCAAGGGAAGTATCATGAGATTTTCTGGAACAATGATCCCACATACGCCAACAAGAGAAGAGTCAAACACTTGGGTTGAAATGATTACACCACTTGGTGTTTTTACAGATATCTATACTTTAAGGTTTTGGGGCTTCGATTCTGTTGCTCTAGAAAACTTGCAAGATATAAAGGAATGTGTAGAACTAGAATCAAATAAGAATTTTGCCATTCTTGAGTGAATAGGAAGTGTACCTTTTATGACTTCATAATCATGCTCCACCTCTGAAGTAGTGATGTCATAAGTCAACCCTTGTTCCTTTGGCTTTGGTGGCTGCTGGTGCTGATTACCCTCGAGAGCTCGAGGTTAGTGCACTGGTTTCCATAATGCCCTACCTCCTTAAAGTTGTAGCATTGAACCATGAGTGGTTTTCTCCTTTCATCGGATACATTATCCTTCCTTTTCATGTCTTTTCGACACTCTTGAGCATGGTGTCCTTCTTTACCAAACATGAAGAATTTCCCTATCCCTTTGAGGCAGTTCCCATTGTGAAACTTGCCACATTTTTGTCATGTGGGTCATTGATTTTTTTCCCACATTATCATTAGATCCACCAGCTTGAAACTCCATCTTTATTTTCTTATCACCATAGCCATGGGACCATTCTACCAACCCCATTTCCACTTTGAGTGCACACCGAAAAATTTCTTCATAACTCCCAAAGTCTCTAATTGCAAGAGCCTTTAGAAGGTGTTGTTTTAATCCACTAAAGAATCTATCAATTTTTCTATCATTGTTGATAACATAACCCGAAGAGTACCTTGCAAGCCTAGTGAAATTCACTTCATAGTTTGTGATATATTCTCTTTATTTTTTCTTGATCTCTATGAATTCTCTCTCTATATTCGTGTGAAGAGTTCATGGGAAGTACATATTAAGAAACATTATCTTAATGTCTTCCCATTGCATTTCTTCAATTTCCCCCCTTGGATTGGTGTTCCTAATCAAAGCCCACCATTGATCAGATTCTCCATCTAGACGATAAAAGGATAGAGTCACCTTCTCCGTCTCAGAACAGTGAAGCACAAAAAAGATCTTGAGTTGACCCACTGTTCCACAACTGGTGGATCAGAAGATCAACAAAACGTTGGTGGACGTTGCTGCATAAAACATTCGATATCCAGTTGCTCCCTCTTCGGTAAAGGAGGACGTGCCCAATTATTATGGTTATTGTTCATAACCTGAGATAATTGGGTAACCATCTCCATGATGTTTTGAACTCTACCTCCCAAATCATTGGGGATGTTGTTCGGGAAATCGTTGCACTGGCCCTCAGAAGAGTTTTTGGCCTGATTTCTCCTAATTCCCACCATTTTCTAAAATATAAAATGTTAGAACAAAACATAAGTAAACAAGTCATGAATAACTCATTCATTTAAAAAATTTATACAAAAAACATAACATATGGGATCCCTAGGTAAATATTCTTGTGGGCATATTTGTACTTAGTCTCATACTAGAGGTTTTCTCTAGGGTTCACTAATCCTAATTCCCAAATTAACTAAACCTTGCCTCTGATACCAACTATAGCGACCTGAAATTTTCTAACATTACTATTATATCATTTAAAAGATAAACACATAATAGTATTATACATAGAGGATCCAAAGGTTTAGTGTCTTGGGAAAACTAGGTCCACACATAACAAATACAACATCATCCATAAACATTTATTTAATTTCTTCTTCACTAGCTTCTTAGTGGAACTTGTCCTCTCCTTAGTACATGTAGCCACCTAAGGATATATATCAAAAAGGGGTGAGATAGAAGCCCAGTAAGAGGATAGATAATAATAACATATCATGGGGTGAGAATAATCACAACATAGGCAAAAGATCATGAACATGAGAGGAGCATAAATAAAAGACTTGAAATGTGGCAATGCATAAAAAAGAAACATCATGTCTTAGTGGTTAAATACCACACATAATTGTGAACCAAGATAGTATCTTGTTCACACATAATTTCACATTTAATCATGAGATTCATAACTTTACCCAACTAATTGGATCACAATATAATTCTGGGGGCACCAGTCACTTTGAAACATTCGTAATTGCGCTATATAATTCTGGGCGCACCCGTCACAGCATAACATTATCATTATCATGCTTTCCACATGGAACATACATCAAAAGTTAACATAACTAAACCATGGTAAGTAATGGGTTTCATATCATAAGAATACATTCATAAGCTTTGGTTTCCAAAAATAAATAGGGAACAACATACTTGATACAAGAACCATCAACCATGAATGGGAGCTAAAAGTTGAGTTCTTAAGAGAATATCTCTTTTGGAAAACATTTGGATTGACATAAACATCATTAGAAAACATGTATATCCTAGATAAGGAATGAAAATGATGATAAAATGTTCTTTACGGAGTGACCATATCAAAAATGTAGTGAAAGAGGTAGAAACCGAAGGATTAAAGTTGGGTTCGAGAATTTCCCCTTACCTTGTACTCGAATGCTTCCTTATCTTTACTGTCCTGTAAAATGACATTATATTAATTAATTAGAAATATAGAACCATGTATACATTATTATGGTTAATTCTGGTTTCATTATGTCACATTATCTTCTTTTGGATGATATATATAGAGTTTCAAAACATTGTTTGGGGATGTTCATTTTTATGGGTTTTTTGGGTGGTTCACTTGTATTCTTAAATTGAAGTTTTGGTAGAACATGGGTAAACATCCAGAACTGATATTACATGTTATTAATTATATTTCAGGATTTTTTTTGATATTTTAATGAATCAAATTAGATCCATGTGTATGAATCATTAGATAAGAATTAAATGATGGTTATTTGGGTCAATTTGGGCGGTTTTTGGATCACAATGAACTTGTTTTAACTTATCACTTAGTAATATGGACATAGGTTTTTTCCAGAACTTTAAATATAACATAAAACATATAAAATATTATGGTTCCATCATAAAAATGGTTTCATTACCAGATATGATGGTAGAAATGGAAGAATAATGTATGTCGTTCTTGAAGGTGATGAATTAACACCACACGAACAACGTTCTCTTTAATAAAATAAAAGGAAGAGGGAAAGGGGGATGGATGATATAAGATACCATTAGAATCATACAATTAGAGTATGTGTATAATAATAGAGTTAAAATACAATTGGGATGAAGATATGTGGGGAGATATCAAGAAATGAACATGAACTTGAAAGGAAACTAAAGTAGAAGAGGGAGAGAAATTACCTCTTAAATATTCCTCTTGATATCCTCCTAAAGGAAGCCAATCTTGGTCTTCTGATGAGACCAGCAGATTTTGGACGTGGGGAAGGGGCTAGGGAAGGTTTTTGGGCAGAGTTTAGAGAAGGCATGGAGCTTGAGAGGTGTGAGGAAAAGAGGGTGTGAAGGGTGGCTTTTATAGTGGAGGGGAGAGGGGTTTCCTTAATATAAAATTGATTAGTTTATTAATTTCACCTATGACAGGGAATAGTGAGTCTTGAATGACCAAGAATAGTAATTTTATAATAAAATACCGAACCAAGTGGGCTTACATCATAAGAACATCATCGATGACTCTATTAATACATTATTTAGCATTTATTGTGAATTATTGGATTCAACTATTCATCAAAAATTCAAGTATCTCAGAAAAATCCCGAAAATTTACCAAAACCATTTTTCGATTTGTAGAATCCAAAAAAAAAGAATTCTATTTTTCAGAAATAATTTTATAAATATTATTAATTTAATATTTAATTAAAATCATAATTTACTTAAAAAAACAGTTTTTAAGATTAAAACTGATTTTATAGTTCTTTCAAAAATTGCGTAGGGTCTTATAAAATTATCTAAAAACTATTAGACATTAATTTAAAAATTTATTAATACATTTTAGGTAAATAAATATTCTTTTAAATTAACTAATTAATTATAATTAATTATTTATGACTTATAAAATACAAAAAACCTTTACTAAGGTCAAATTGTCACTTTTTAAGATGTCTAAATTTTATTTTATTATTCCTAGGTAATGTAACTCTTATGTTAGATGATTTACTATTCATAAGTGTCATATTATTATTCATAAGGGTGTGTTACTATTCATAAGGGTATGTTACTATTCATAAGGGAAGGTCACTATTCACCAAAAAAATTTCATTAGACTCCCAAAATCATCCTGAACACAACCGTGTATGTCTGATTATCAAAAGTCCAAACATAAAGTTGAGAAAATAATGTTTAAAGGTCCCTTATCACTTAGTAGTTCATTATTTTGTGTTTCCATGTTATTTTATGACATAAATATAAGAAGGGAATCTTCCATTGAAAAACTTTGGGTCGTTACATTTAATTGAACAAATGATGAATCAGAAAAGAATGTACTAGGATAATAATTTTTTTTTCAATATCATTTTCCTAAATTTGATGAATTTTTAAATGAGGAGAAATTCTTACTTGATTTCAGTGTAATATCACCATTGGTTGTTCCTTCAACAATTTCCACATCATATATTATTTAAAGAAATGAAGATGAATTTTTTATTCTTGAAGTGTTAGTGGATAATACTATAGAATGATAGGTCATTCCATTTGTCTCAAAAAAATGTTTAGCACATGTAATCAAATATGCATAATTCTATCTATAGTGAGATAATATATTATTTATAAAAAACTGCAAATGGAATATATCTTATACTATCCATAAATGGATGACATTATAATCCTTCTAGAAACTGAAAATATTAAAATTTTGAAGGAGGTGAACTAAAAAGACAAAACATTTATCCCCCATATCCCATAAGGAAGTTATTGGTTGCCACATTCCAGACATGTGAATACCTCAATAATGTATTCTCTGGAGTCATGATAACAACCTGGATTATTATATATACTTATTCAAAATAAGTATGTTTCCTTATTCCAAAACATATTGGATATATTACTTAAGTCCCAAAAAGTTTTATACTTCATCCACGATAGCATAACCCTCTTTCCCGTAAAACTATAATTAGATTTCAAGAAACAAGAATCATCCAATTTACATATTCAAATCCAACATATCAATATCCAAACATCATTATATTAACAAAAAATACATATAAAGGGTTATATTTCCCATAATCATGTGTTCTCTAATTATATCACCTTACCCTTAAATCAGTTTTCTATATCCTTGGAACTACTCATCATATCCCTTCTAATACTTATACTAAAAACACTTTTATATTTCATGATTCATATTACATAATCTTTCAATTCTGAAACATATACACCACAATCATCTAAATTTATTTTTAAACTATTACTCAGGATCCATCACCTTTATATTTCATAAAATATGAATCATGTATTTTCATTTCACATCCTCAAGATTCTTAAGATTAATGTCAACAATACTAGAAGAACATCACATACCTTTTACATATCATTTACAATATTTTTATCCTCAGTTGTATGACTAATACTCATACCATCATCATTATAGACTTCATGATATTTTTACTTAGGAAACATATATTCATAATTCCAATAATTTCCACATCTAAAACATTCACTGGTTAACTATGTTCTATGTAAATCTGGCTATTGACTGCGAACAAAAAGAAAAGTGTGAGAAATACATATTAGTGATTATAATCTCATAAGTATGCTAAATTACTTATAATATTTCAATCTATTATATCATTGGTTTAACCCTAGGTTACTCATGATTATCAAAAAAATCCAAGGTTTGTAACCTATACTTTACAGATCTGTAAGACATCCCTAGACATATCCTAATAAATATCTCTTGAGATCTCACTAAAAATTTCGCATCCTAGCTTCCAAAGGTTGAATAGACATTCACTAGGATACCAACTGTATAGACCCAAGAATGACGTACATGGAAATTACATTTCTTTTTCAGAATATATAATAATATAAACAAACAGACGCCCAAAGACTGTATTAGTTTAGTGACTATGGAAACACAGAACATAATCTTCTAATCATATTGAAAGATCTTCAAAATCTCCCATAAATATCTTCTCATTTTTTTCCTACCTAAACCCTTTATTTATATATATGGGAAAATACAACATAAAAAGGGTGATAAAAAATACTCTGTGAGAGTAAACATGGATAACATAAAACAAATCATTAAAATTTGAACGTAAAAAGATGAACATAATGTTTAAAAATTAAAATAATTTGTCATGAAATAAATCATGGCTATACATAAGGAATAGTTTATAAAGGAATATTAACCATGATAGAATAGCATTGGAATAAAAATGTATTTGTGGAAATCAAATATTCACATAATATTATTTCTATAGTATCCAAGGCATTTATTCCAAGACCATCATAGGGGAAAAATTCTACTAATGAACCGGGAGTAATTTCCATTCAAGCCATATATTACTAAACAATATTTAATTGTCATTCTAGTCATGTATATATCATGATAAATGAATATTTACCCAATGAAATGGAGGGAGGTATAGGTCTTGCACATCTCATAATGAAATCATTCTTACTTGTGCCTCAAAACAAAAATCATTCATCATAGCATAAACCAAGAAATAAAATGGATTTCATAAACATCATTCCATCATAACAAAGCCAATATAAAATACCATTCCATCATGAACACAATAAAATCATAGAAATAATATGTATAGAAACATAACCCCATTTAAATATTATCATCTTAGATGGAAAATAATTTTGATAAACTACTTTAACATAGATCTTGTTGAAAATATCCTATTCTTATTAAAAAATATTTTCTATTCTCGAAATGACATGAAATTTAATAAAAAATATTTAAAAATAAACATGAAATGGTTTTTTGGATGCTTCATGGAAATAAGGCATCATGAATTTGTAAAAACATGTTCCAGCCATATAAGTTAATAAAAAGCATTGTTCTCGTACTTTTTTCAAAAAAGTAAAAAAGGACCTTGTATGGTAAACAAAAGAAAGTTTCATTCTATACTATGTAGTAAAATTAAAAAGAGGAAAAAATGACTTTAAACATACCTAGAGTAATTGTAAAGATTTTATGAAAATATATTTATAAAACATTGACATAAATAAAACACCAGTAAATAATTACGTATAAACGATCTCAGATAAAAATTAGATTGTAAAATTATAGCTTACCTTAGGTCCAATTTCTTCCATTTGTGTCTGCAACTCCTGTATAGTGGGTTTTAACATATTATTAACATCTAATAGAACAATAATAAAATTTATGATATCATATATGATTCACTTATGACTTTATATTACCCATTCATTTGTCAATTCCATGTTTAAGAAATGTTAGGGGTAATAATAATTTTATTTATCGTACCTGTTTTGAATTGTTATTGATAATATTATTACTTATATGATGATTTAATTACTTCAAGAATATATAACATGATTCATATATTAGATATATTTAGTATATATATATATATATAATAGATAGATAAAATAAATGGAAAACACCATTCATGGAAATAGTAGACCGTACATATGCATGAATGCTATTTTCATTTCATTATTAAATGGAATAAAAGTAAGTAAATAAAATATACATATATAAATAAATACATTAGAATTATTATTTCATATATTTCATGATTATTTATTATATATACTTTATAGTAATTCTTTAATGGTTAACGTGGATAATGAATCTCATCGCGTTATAGAGACGGTAAGTCGTACGTATGTACGAGCGATGATATCATTCCCATAATTGTTGAATGGTATCAAAGCGGATGGTGAATAATATCTCATAATTAGTATCATGTTATAATTATCATATATAGTTATTATTTCCACCATTATACTCATCCAAGTATGGTGGTGGTGAAAATCAGATTACACCATGGTGTAGAGACGGTAAGTCGTACCTACGAACGCGTGATGATTTTGTTTTTTGTAGGATGGATAGAAGGTGAAATAGTTATGATTAATATTTATGATAAAATATCATTATATGAGTGATAATGATGTTATTAAATTATAATTAAAAAACTAATTAAGAGGAATTAGAATAAGCAAGAAATTTGAATGAAACGGTAGAAGAGATTACCTCTTCCTCGACGTGCCTCCTTTAAATTTTTTCTTAGGGCACTAGTGTTAGATTTTTGAGATGACGAGAACCTCTAGAATAAGACTAGGGAATTTTAGAAGAGAAATTTTAAGGGGTTTTTAGATCATGAAGGATAAAATGGAGTGAATAGGAGTGGGAGGAGGTTCTCATTTATAATAGAGGAGGTGGTACTTTATGAAACTCTAAAAATATTAATTTATTATTAATTAAATTTCAATTTTAAATGGTCCAAAACATATTTAATTATAATATAATATGATCTTCGTTTTAATACCCATAATAAAATAATTTTTAGATAGGGTTTGAATATTCTTTGTATCCTTATCATTTTGGTTTAACCCTTATTTTACCCTTTTTAATCTTACCATGATATGATGTTATTTATACATTTTGGGTTAATGTAATTATCATATAATGTAAAAAGACTCAAAAAAAGTTATTTATAACATATTTGGACTTATATTAACCATTTTTTCTAATATTATATTTTTAGGAATTTAATATAATTTAATAAACTATTTTAGGTTTTATGTTATGAAGTATGTAAATTTTGGATACTATTCATAGATGACGTTTTTTTAATAATTCATAAAAACCTTATTCCTTAAAAAATTAATTAACTCACCCCTAATATGTCAAGATCATCAAGAAAATTTATTCAGGTCTTATAAATATTCAAATTAAATTTATTTTAATATTTATAAATTCATTTATTAGAATCTTTCGTTAATGAGGTAATCATTATATCTTAATTGTGTCATTATTAAATATACTTATCTAATATCGAAAAATTATAAATAAAATACCCTGATGTAGAAAATATTTTCATATTTCTAATGAATAATTATATTGATATATATCAGTTATATAACCCTATATTAAAATCAATTCAATAAAAGATATATTTTTAGGTTATAATTATCTTTTCATTAAATTAATACTTATAAAATGTCATTTTCACATCCAAGTGAATCCATTGGGTCCGACAATCGACACAAGGATTCCCATGGTTGGAAATATCTTATCCAATATGGTTATGACTAGTTTTAAGGCAGTTTATTACTGTTATAATTTTAATTTTTACCCTTATTTACCATATTTACACTTTAACCATGGTAAATAAAATACCTACTCAAGTTACTATTCATAATGTCCATAAATAAAAGGTAATTATTTACAAAATATTAAAATTATAATTAAAAATATGGAATCCATTTTTCCAAATTAAAAATATTGAAGTTTCAGTAATTAAATTAAAATTATTTCCTCTTGTCAACACCCAAATGCGGATTTTTATGAAGTAATAACTGTCAAAGGAATGACATGTGTTTATGTCCAATTTAAAAGTGGAATTACATACAAAGAACAACATTGGATAAAATTATAAAAATATAATAAAGTTAAAAATTAAAACCAATTAAAAATATAATCTATTTATATAAATTAATTCTATAAAAAAGAAGTTTCAAAATAAAATACAGCATTTTTCACTATTCATTAAAATTTGAATTTTATCAGAAAAATATGAAAAATTCAAAAAAAGAAATTTTTTAAGACACTCTTGAAAATAATATGTTTATTTTGTTAAATTTAACTTATAAAAGTTTCAAAAAGTATTTTTAAAATTGTTACTCCCTTAAAATGCGGTAAAATGTTATTTTTTAAAAAATACATCTTTTATCCGAAAAATTAATTTTGTTCTCATATCATGTTTTAAAAAATGTGTAAGATTAATGGTAATATTATATAAAATTAAAAATATTATAAATATTATTCATAATTTCTTGTTTATATACCATCAAATAATTATATTTTATTAATATAGCGTTGTTTAGTAAAACATGGCATCGCGTACAACACAAGCTATTGAGGAAGGTCTGTCTTGCATATAGCACATTCCATGTCAGTGTTCCACATATTGAAAGAATTATTTGGTGTTTTTTATAACATAATCCAATAATATTTCATTTATACATTGAAAAAATCTATATTCAGTGTTTCATTATATGAATTTTATCAAAACGACTTGAAATAGTGTGAAACAAATGCCAAGAATAGTATTTTTTATACTTCAATATAATACGGTGTTGTGTATAGTGAAATATAATCTTGGTGTAGCATAAAACACAATACATCAAATAAATTAAAAAGAATATATCTTATTAAATCTAGGGGTGTTACAGTTGTTCATGTACTCAACATGCATATGTATATTGAGTGATTGAATTTCTTAGGTTTCAAGTTATATTAAAAACTATTTACATATATCACACTCACGTAATTAACACCCACCATCACTTTATTCATTATCAATTATAATATGAATAATATGAATAATTTAATGCCATATAACATATCCCTGATTCTCCAAAATGACAAGAATAAGAAAAAAATCAATTCTATAGTCCTTATATTGAATAAGAAGATGAATAATAAGACTAAGGTTCAATTCAAAAAACCTCTATCAAAGGAACTTGGGTAATGACCTTACAAGAATATATATCCTTTTCATTTTGGAAGAAGGGCCACTTGATGAAGAATTACTTCATTGAGAAGAACATTAATGTAGAGGCCTAATATTTAGGTGTATTTATTAATGAATAGAATACTTTTATTTAAAAATTTAGGGTTTTAATATAACTTATAGATCACACATATGTATTAAATTATGATAACTAATTAGATTTATGAGTATAATAAGGGTTTATGTGGATCTCTAAGAAGCTATTGGGAAAATACTAGAAGAATTAGCAATAACTGAATATCACATCACTTAACCAGGTATACTAGTTATTGTATTTAATAATTTTTATGATGTCCCTTCAGCTACCAAAAACATTATTATCTTTGCCATGTTAAAAAATGGTGTTTTATTTCATGTTTGTAAATAAGGGTTTTTAAATTTAAAAAGATGATATGTTTTTGTGGAATGGAACATGTGAACAATGATTTATACATACTTGTACTTGAAAATACCATGTTAATAAAAAATTAAAAATCTAGTGAATAAGACACATATCACATCCATCTGTATCACTTAAGAATTTCTCATGTAAATGAAATTTGTATAAATATATTACATCAATAGGGTTATTTAAAAATGTTTTAGTTTAAAACCCAATAATTATATATTTATTTTTAATAATGGAAACTGAACAAAGAACCATTCGGTGGTAAAGGAGAAAGCGCTATAGAACTTCTTAGACTAATTTATAATGCTTTATGTAGTATATTTCAAGTAAATTATTGGGTTTATATTCATAATATATATATTTTATTAATTAATTTACTTCATTTTGTAATGTATTATTAACAAGTTACTAGTAGTATTCATTCTTTATGTTTATGAAATACCAAGATTATGTATATAGTTATCTTGGAAATAAGATTAAAAAACATTTCCCAAACTATAGAAGATAATATTTTAACTAAATTTTCATTGATCATTTTACAGAGTGTGATATTGTATCTTAGATCACTTATCATTAAACTTTTTAGTGGAAATATATTAGTTAATGGAGAAAAAATTATCTTAAATTGGTGAGATAAATGAAGAGTCACGGAACTTTTCCATTATCCTATTAGGGATATGCATTCCAAAATAGTTCCCCAAACTATTAACTGAATACAAATTAATGTAGTAGATGATATTATATATGATTTGTGGAATTTAATGATATGAATAGTATCTCATATATATATAAGGGTATGTGAAGTGTTTATTCTGAAAATTACTAATGAAAATGGACATCACATGCACAAAGTGCATCTTTATAGGACATTATATGGAATGTAATGAACATTACATAAATATATCATGTCATATAAAATGTAAATGAGGAAAGGAATTCCATATTCAAGATAAGGAGTATATTTACAATGTAAATAGGGTCAGTAAGATTGAATTTGAAAAAATTGATGCTTCATATGCACAAGATTTAGTATAAGTATATACTACATAAGAAATAGTGGATGAGGATTATGTTATTATGATATAAGTATTATGTCAGTCAATAATATATATAATTGAACTATATAGATATGGATTTCTTATCACTGATTCATATTACACATTATTCCATAGTAAAATTAACCTATTACTCACAAGGGGGAAATAGACGGAAAATAAGCCACCGTGTGGGAAGAGGCTTTGAATTCATTAATGGATTTCTTATACCAAAATCATGTATGAAATTTGGTATAAAAACCGTCCTATATAAAAATAAATAAATTAAAATAGGGGATAATTAATATTAGGTAATTGAATGGTAAATAAAATACCAATAAATCATTTTTGGTTGTATAGGGTTTTAAAAAAATCCTAACATGGACTATGGAAAAACAATTACCCAAAGAAATGCTAAAATCCATTATAATTTTTCATGAAATAATAGCAATTAATGATATTTATATTTGTAAAATAGATATTGAAACTAATTTCTTGAATGGTAAATTGGGAGAATCTATTTATATAACTAATACAATAGGGTTTTTGATATGTAAAAATTCCAAAAAAAGTATGAAAGATGAAAAGATTCATTAATGGATTGTAGCCTAAATAAAATTCATAGAATTTTTATTTTAATAAATCTATAAGGAAGTTTGGTTTAATTTAATAATATTTTTCCATGTGCCTAAAATACGGTTTGTGTGAGTTCTATGATTTTATTAATAATATGTTAATTCAATATTATGAAAGGAAAAAAGGTTAAGTCTTATAGTGAGTCAATAATTGATTAAATGAATGATTATCAATGAATATCATGGGTGATATATCCTGCACTCTAGGAATCATGATACATCAATATGGATCTCATTTTGTTGGGAATAAGCAAAATTACATACATTAACAAGGTAATCAAATAGTATAATATGGAAGAATTCAAGATAATATTATTTCCAATTTCAAATGGTATAAATATCTAAAAAATGTTTTCCAAAAATATAGGAGGATAAAAATAGAATGCATAGAGTTTATTATTCTTTGATAGTATGGTAAATAATTAATGTCATGATATGTTCTTTTTTATGTGGAATATGAATTGCTCATGGTTGGAAGTTATCTGGAAAATCTAGGTGATCTATATTGGGATATTGTTAAGCCTGTCCTAAAGTACTGGAGGTGTAAAGATGATATGTTTTGGGTTAATGTAGATTATGTCGATCTATTTGTAATGGGATGAAATAATGATAGCTTCAATACAAATCTTGAGGATATTAATTGTCAATAAGGATATTTTTTTGGATTGGTTGTTTAGTGAGTTGGAGATTCTTGAAGAACCCCATAGTAATTGATTCCACCCTAGATTATGAGTATATAGTGGTTTGGGATGGAGTTGACAAAGTAGTATGGATATATATATTCTTATCTTATATTTTTTACCGATTAGTGCATACATGTTTATAGTATATTGTGATCATACTAAAGTAGTGGTACTTTCCAAGTGGCCCATGTCACATTAAAGGAGAAATAATATAATTCAAAAGTCTCATCACTAGAATTATTTTAATCAATTAAGTAATGTCATGGTCAATAGATTAGTAAATAATGCTAATGTATTATACCCACTAACTTAATATATAACTCAGAAGAAGAATAATTCTTATGTGAGAGTTAGCATATTGAGAGTGGTTAGCAATTGAAACTACTGCAAGGGGGAGCACTGTGAGGGTGGGTTCCCTATACACTACTCGAACTTGTGTTTTTTATTACCAAGTCATGTATAAAACCCAATATATACATGTATTTATCTTACTATGAATGTATTGAAACTTCAACATATACAATATATGGAAGTATACTAATATTTCATTTAGTATCAAATTTTTACACTTGTTTCAAGCAATAATCAATAGTTCATTATATTATGATAGTAATATTAAATAAATATCACGTGGTCTAAATGCATAATTTTGAATGGAAAAATGATTTTTGAATTTTATGTACTAGGGATCATAAGTATCGATACTTATTCTGATAAAGTTATCACTTATTGATCTCATGTATATATGATCATGAGCACTGAAACACCAATAGAAACACCACATGTTTTCAGGGTCATTGGATATTCCTATGTATGAGAATGTGTATTAGTCTCTCAACATTAGATAATTACCAATGTAAAATATCGATCATATTTTTTATTAAATATGAAATAAATAAAATTTTATTTTTTTGGATAGGCATCTTGTATTAGTAGTATCATTAATAGTATGGCATTAATTGAATTATCAAGACAATATTTTTCATTACTATGTAGTCGAAGGGTATATATATAGTCCTTAAAACATGAACTATGTGAATTTATTAAATTAATGGCCAAGATAAAATAATGGAATTCAATAAAATATTCAAATAAAGAATAAATAATGTAATGAATGATGGTGACACTATGAATGTATTCTTCTTTATAAGATACCACATGAAAAAGAACTTGTATTTGATTGTAAGTGTTCATTGAAAATCCCATCGTAGATATGTATTATCCACATATATATATAGGAGATATGTTATTTTGATATATAATTCTCTTTGTCTATGAGTAAGACTTATTATTATTTAGATGGGGTCCTAGAGGTAAAAACACATAGTATATCTTGAATTTTTATTTAATTGAGATGAATTGTAATTTAGGACAAATTGGGACTCATTTCAATGTGATTGTGAATATTCCAGCATTATTCCGAAAAAATTAATAAATAAATTAAATTTTATAATATTAATGTTTATAATATTAATAATTGAATTTCTATCTCAGGGTATTCATATGTTATTAATTTTTCTATAAGTGAATAATAAAAAATATATTTTTGAATATATCCCAAAGGAATAGGATAATATAATGGATTTTATTTCATTACATGACATGTAAAAGTTTTAATTGTTTGTGATGAAATATTTTTTATAATTATGTTTAGATAGAAAAGTTATTTATGGTGTTACATGTTAGTACAATATGTTAATGTTGTTTAGGTTATAAAGTAAACAAAATTTGAAATAACTATTTAAACCCATTTTAGGCCCATGAATAGAAATAATACCCACTTGCATGATTTTTCCCTCTCTCCAATCTTCTCTTTGAATCACCTAATAGAGGAAAAAGATGCAAGAACAAAAACAACATATTTATCTTCATAAATAAATCTAGAATTTTTTCCATGATAAAATAAGAATTTTGAATCAATTTGATATTTAGTGCTAGCACATGATAATTCAAGATAAAAACATAGAGATTTTTGGAACATGTGTATTTGGAGTTGGTGGCCTAGAACCAACTACATTGTACTTTATTCATTAATAAATACCTTATCACATCTTGGTTATTCTTTTGAATGAAAATGCATGTGATAATGTCCTAATGATAATTATTGCATTAAAGGTTCATAACAGATCCATGTTATGATTAAAACCTAGAAGTTCCATAACACTATTCTTGAATATATGTTATATGGACGAATGATGTTATTTGGGGGACACATATAACTAAGGACATTATGGGTGAGGACTCATAAGACTTTGAGGCACCTTCTCATGGTGTACACCCAAGGTAATATCCAGGAGGATATTATGAGAATGAGACCTGCCAGTAGGAAATCCACATTTCATAATTTCATTGGATGTTCCTATATGCATATGTTGGTATTTGCCCTTAGACATTATGATTACTATTAATGGGTATTACAACTCATGTACTCAGATGTATTGATGAAAGCTCTGACGACACACTATTCGTAGCGAGGTAGGATACGTTGGGTGCATCACGACTAATGCCACATTAATAGATAATGTGATAACAGATTTATCCCTTTTGTTCCATAACGATATTAGATACCTTAGGCCCTTTGATGGAATTGATATATCCTAAATAAATTCATGTCCATGATGAAGAATGGGCAAGTTAAATTCTAGGAAGTCAGCTAAAGAATAATCGAGCACATGGGTTGATGGCACTAGTCTGAAACCCGATTGATATGAGATATTGTGACAAAGGGATTGCATTACATGGTAAGCGTTCATAGGAGGTGACACGCCATTCTGGAATTAAATTATTTCTCTATGGGTGCCTTAGTTTTTTGCTTGACACTAACCTTGCACATTAGACCGGATTCGCCTAATGCCACTAAGAAAGAGGCCTATAGGGTCACACACTATGTGTGTCTAAGTATCTAAGTAAAATATTAATTTAACATGTTGAATAATGATTATTCTCAACTATGGTTTTACAAATTATTCAAGGATTAATGATTGAATTTATTTCAACACTAGTTATTTGAGAGAAGATATTGTGTGTGAAAAAATATATTTATTAGCGAGTAATGCAGTGATATTTTTTTGAGGAAAAAATATTCACTATTCAAGGTCTAATAAATTTAGTGGAGTAAATAAGGAATAAATTTAAAATTAAAGTACACATATTTTATATTAATATATACAAGCTGTGTAGTTTTTCGGGTAATTTATGAGAAATAATATTATTTATTTTGATTAAATAATATTTGGTGTAGTTTGTTGGGTGCATGTCTAGTAATAATAATAGTCAACTCTTATTATTAGACATGGGGTATTACTTTGAATTAAATGAAATGAATAAATGATTTTAGGTAATTAATTCACTTATATATTATATGTAATTAAAAAATTGAATTACATTTTTCTCATTATCCTAGCCATTTCTGTGTGGTCGTTCAAAACAGATTTGGTAAATCTCTCAAGCCAGTAGAGAATTCCTTTTCGACCAAGAACACTTTCAAGCTACGAGAGAGAGATCTACCTCCACTGGATCAAGGAAATTGGAGGCAAACATTGCATGTGAAGGCTCTTCCATGCTAGCACCCAAAGATCCCTTCGACGAAGTCTAGAGATACATGGAGCACATGTCGATCTCTACTAGAGAAATCATACACTTGGATTCTACAACGCGATGATGGATCACATCAGATCGTGACTTGAAAAATCAACGGAGAGAGAATTCATTCAAGTTAATTCTTTTCAATTAAATAAATTAATTATAACCAATATATGATGATCCTATTTCTGATTCTGGGACTCCCCTATTTATTTTTTGTTCTTCATTCTATTCTAAATATCTTGCTGTTTATTATCATGAAAGATCTTGGATTGATTGTCATTAACACTAAAATTAATGTTGGGTACACCCACCAAAGTGCTTCCACTGCAACAAGAACCTACATGTGGTATCAAAACGGTCATATCATTGATTATAATTATTTCGTTTTTTGTTGGTGATTTACACATTTAACAATTTAGTTGTTTCAATTAAAGTTAATCGTTCTTTAAATCTAAATCTTGAGATATTTTCCTCCTCTCTAATTTCTCATTCAACTTAAAGAAAGGAATTTTTCTTTTAATTTTGACTAAAATAAAATAGAGGATCTCATCTGGAGGTCCCAAATGTTCATGGCCATACAACACTAGAATACACGGCATGTATTCGGAAGTACACACCCTATAGTCTAGGTTCAATTCATCGGCCTGGTCCACCAAACCAGGCCGTGTGTCGGACTATTTCTAAGTCATAAATGACACTGTGTGTTGACTAGTAACAAGTGGAACATGGTTTCTAGATTACACGCAGTGTGGTCCATTGAACACGGCGTGTAGTCCCTTCGGGTTAGGGTTTGACCATGTACCCCGTACCTAGATTTCCAAGCTATACACCAGGTAATGTAGATACTACATGGTTTGTGTCCCACTGAACACACTGTGTACTCTAATGATTTCTGAAGTACATCTACATGCCATGTCCCCGAGCGTATACTTCAAATGGATGGTGAACAATAGTACACAACATGTATTCAGAACTACATGTTGTGTAGTCATCCAAATTATATAGATTTATTATTATATAATACAAACCCGTGAGACGTGTACCATAGTGCAGGAATAAAGCTGAGGCACAACATGTGATAAGCGTTTTATGTATATTTGTTTAATTTAACTTCAATGTAATGTTCATTTCTACTCATTGGGTAGTTATTAACAGGAATTCCCTAGGTTTACTTCAAGGTACAAGTTACGTACAAATATAATTTTGAATGAATTTATATGTTCAAAATTATGATGGATGTGAATCTCAAGGAAATTCATAAAAAGTCTTTAATATAAAAGGATTTATTAATTAATGATTTGCAATTGATTTGTTATTGATTTATCTTAAACCAGAATGATTAAAGAATTGAATGCTAGTTTTATTTATGCGTAAATATCGTTGCATGTATGGAAGATCATGAGTTAGACCAAGACCTCTGTATGTGAATAGTTTGTTTTTAATTATTTATTTAAATTAAATTCGTTGGCCTGGGAGCCTTCTCCTCATTAATATGTAGGGCATGCATGCCCAAGGTTTCTTTTATGTAAGACCTCATTTTTTCCCCTCACATGCGAGGGAGATAAATGAATATGTAATGGATGGAGATCCCATGCTGGTGTAGGTAGCTCATGTTAGGTTCCAAGGTGAAACCAATCCAAGGAGATACAAAGGTGAACAAGTGGAAAGATGTAAACACGAACCAAAAAGGTTCGAGGTGATTCTTCCCTAGCTCTTGGGTTAGTTTATCAACCACTAGATAAAATTACCAATGGAACAATCCCATGATAATACCATTTATTATATTTCTATCAGTTTCATGGTTTATTTATTGTGGTTGTGTTCTCATGATCACACAATTAATGAGTTAAACAAGCATGTAAGATGGAACTAAAATTAGACAGTTTTTTTCAAAAATATTATCTTACACATGGTTAATCACATAAGTATATCCCAATTAATGTTAAAAGGAATGTATTAAAAGAAAATAAATTGTCAATTTATGTATAAGGATAAAATCCCTCAAAGAAATATTGAGTCGGTATAGCCTTCCATAATATTAATTAGAATCGAACCATAGTTCAAAGTGCTTGACCAACACTAGTTGTGGTGCTTTCAATTATCAGTGAATTCTAATTCAAGTTTTTGGGTTAACATGACATGGTTCACATCATGGGTTGATTTTAACAACAGGATGTGGTGTGACCTAGAGTCAAAGGTTGAGGAACTTATAAATAAAAGGATTTCAGTATTGGGGACTCCACTCAACGAATCAAGGAGCTCTGAGTTAATGCAGTTCGCATTTGGAATGCCTACCAAAAACCCTTCAAGATGCTTGATCAACCCTAGATGGGGTAATGTGAAGAGAAATATGGATCATTTCCACTATAATATTCAGGAAATAGAATATTATGAAGACAATGGGGAGGGATATTGGATTTCAATAAAATAGAGGGAGAGTAATATGTATTAATTTATATATTTTCCCCAATTTTATCATAATAATGTACTAATCATTTTCTCACCATAACTTTAATAAATTGATAGAAAAATGACTTCGAACATATCATTGGGAACCATACTCGAGAAGGAAAACCTTCTCAATGACAACAATTTTCAAGAGTGGCAGAGGTGTTTATGCGTCATCCTTCATCATGAGAGGAAATTGTATGTGCTGGAAGATCTTATTCAAGTAACACATGGGAAAGAGTCTGGTGAAGAGGAACTATCACTCAATATGAAATATATGGATGATGCCACATATGTCCAATGTTTCATGCTATCGGCCATTTCTAATGAGCTCTTAATGAAAAATGAAAACATGGATGCGTATAGTATGATCCCTCACCTTAAAAATCTATACCAAGAGAAGGAGAGACATGAGAGATATGAGATATCCAATTCTTTTTTTATATCTATTTTTAGAGAGTCTTCTCTAGGTGGGCCCCATGTTGTCAAGCATATTGGGTACATTGAACACCTGTACATCTTTGGGATTATGGTTCTGATTGAGTTGCATACGTATCTCATCCTATCATCACTGCCCATGACCTTCTCTATCTTTATTGTCACTTATAACATGAGCAATAATGTCAAGTTTCTATCAGGGCTTTTGAGAATAATTCACTAGGTAGATAAGGATATGGGGAATGACAAACTGTTAGTCCTTATGGTGAATAAGAAAAGTAATGACAAGGAAAAGGGGCCAAATACATATTAATGGTATGAAGCCCCCGAGTTCCATCCCTTCAAGAAGGGGAAGATCCAGAGGCAGGGAAAGGAATGAGAGTTAGTATGTTTTGCATGTGGAAATCAAGGCCACTGAAAGAGGAATTGCACCAAAATGTGTGGGGATGCTAAATGTTCATTTTTTATTGAGTGTAATCATCCCATTTATACACATTGTTTATTAGATATAGCTGGTGTGGCTTAGATATATATTCAAACCCTAAACCACGTATATATAGAAAAATTTCTAGAGGAGACGGGGATCTTTGAGCTACCAATGGTGCAAGGTTGGATGTGTTGTCTTTTGGTTTTTACCATCTCTCATTTCCAACTTGGATTATTTTGGTTTTACATAACAATTATTATGTGCCTAGTGTTACCAAGAACATAATTTCTATATATTGTTTGGATATGGATGGATTTATTTTCAAATTTTGAAATAAGGGTTGTTTCTTCAATAAGAACAACATATATTATGGTATGGAACAATTAAATAATGGTTTGTATGTATTAAATTGAGAAATCCAATTGTTGGAAATTTATAATTAAACAAACTGACATGACTTATACATCACCCAGTTGTAGCATCACAGTCTCGTTCATGTAAATGAGAAGAGCTTGACAAAGCTCATCCAAGATGGCTATTTAGACTCCACTAAGCTAAAACAACTTAATAGATTTCATTCTTGTTTACAAGGTAAAATGACCCAGCCTCCTTTTGGTGGACACGATGAAAGGGCCACAGAGCTTCTAGGATTGGTGGACATGGATGTGTGTGGACCATTCCCAGTAGAAGCTAGAGGTGGATGTTAATACATCATTTCTTTTACTAATGATTTGAGTAGATATGGATATGTCTACTTAACGATGTATAAGTCATAATACTTAGAGAAATTTAAGGAATTCATGAATGAAGTAGAGAATCATATGGGTGTGAAGATAAAGAAGCTTCGATCGGATCAAGGAGGAGAATATCTAAACCAAGAGTTCATCAATCTTCTATGAGAGTCTGGGATTCTTTCTCTGCTCACTTCTCCTTATAAACCGTAGTTTAATAGTGTTAGTAAAAGGTGGAACTGCACCTTTTGGATATGGTGAGGTCAATGATGAGTCATGCGGATCTTCCATTATCCTTTTTGGGATATGAATTTCAAACATCAGAATAAACATTAAACCGAGTACCAACTAAGGTGGAGAATATAATTCCCTCTGAGTTATAGATTGGAAAGAAACTCATTTTGTTTTACACACATGTATGGGAATGGGAGGAATTTTTTAAGGCATTATCATGTAACAAACTAGCACCCCGAGGCATGAGGTGTATCTTTATAGGATATCCCAGTGAAACGAAAGGATATTACCTATATAACCCTTCAGACAAGAATGTGATTATCGCCAAACAAGCCATCTTTCTTGAGAAGGAGCACATCTTCAAAAAGGATTGTGGGAGAAATATTGAATTCTTTGAAGTTGAGGCTCAAGATACACAAGATTTGGTATAGGAACAAGTTCCACAAGTCCATGAGGAAGATATTATAGAAACATAAGTACAACATAAGTGCTCAAGATAGGTAAGGTAACCAGAGTGATTTGGTTTCCTAATCACCGAGGATAGTGAATAATTATTGTTGGACAATGTTGAAACTGTCTCCTACAAGGAATTAGTAGATGTCTCAAGCACTGCATGATGCCTAAAAGATATAAATTCTGAGATGGATTCCATTTATCAAAACCGAGTCTGGGTTCCGGTCGATGAGCCAATTGGTGTAAATCTTATTGGATGCAAATGGGTATTCAAGAGAAATTTGGACATGGAAGGTCACGTAGGCACCTATAAAGCAAGGCTAGTGGGTAAAGGATTCAAACAGTGTCAAGGAAATGACTATGATTAAACCTTGTCACCAGTTTCAATGCTTAAATCCATAATAATCATACCTTCCATAATAGCTTACTATGACTACGAGATTTGGAAAATGGATGTCATAACATCATTCTTTAATAGGAACCTTCAAGAAGATGTCTAAATGACACAACTTGAATGGTGTGTAACACCAGTTAAAGCCTAATGGGTTTTCATGTTTCAGAAATCCATTTATGGATTAAAGAAATTGTCCAGGTCATGGAACATTCAATTTTATGAATCCTTAAAGGAATTTGAATTCATTAAAATGAATGTGAGCTATGTGTTTATAAGTGGTTTAATGGGAATGATATTTTTATCCTAGTAGTATATGTTGATTAAATATTTCTTATTTGAAACGATGTAACATTATTACAATCATTTAAGGACTGGTTGAATAAGTGTTTCTCTGTGAAGGACTTGGGTGAAGCATCCTACATTCTAGGGATCAAGATCATTCATGATACATCCAACAGACTTCTTGGACAAAGTCAGCGTACATGCATAGACCAGATACTAAATATATTTATTATGGAACAATCCAATAGGGGATTGCTTCCAGTGTCACATGGCCTACATATTTCTAATAAAATGTGTCCTCAGAAACAACAAGCGAATCATGGAATGAGTAAATACCATACGATTTGGATATATGGCCCATCCTGAATGCCATGATATGTACCAGGCTTGATGTTGCCTTATGCACTAAGCATGGTGGGCATATATCAAGCAGATCTAGGAGAATATCATTGGACTGATGTTAATATTATCCTTATGTATCTGAGAAGATCTAAGTATATGTTCCTATTGTATAGAGGAGATGAGGAGATTTTCATCAGAGAGAATGCTTATTCTAGCTTTTAGAAAGATCAGAATGATCTGAAGTCACAATATGGATATTTTTATTTCTTAATGGAGGAGCTGTGAGCTGGAAGAGTTCAAAGAAATCAGTTGTTGATGATTCTACATTGGAGTCTGAATATATAGCTTCTTCTGATGCATCCATGGAATCCGTTTGGATTCAGATCTTTTCCCAGGAGCATGATGTGGTGCCTAGTAGTAAAGATCCTATCACATTGTATTGTGATAATACTGCAATGGTGGCTCTTGAAAAAGAACCAAGGTCACATAAAAAGACAAATAAAATACTCAGGAAGTATCACCTCTTGAGGGATTTCTTTCAAAGGGGTGAAGTTGTAGTGAACAGAGTGTCCACAGAAGAGAATGTGGTAGACCCCATGACTAAAGGACTATCTTAGCAGAAGCATGAATATCATTTGAGAGCTAGTGGGTAAAAATTTATTAGCAGTTGTCTCTAGTCCAAGTGGGATTCTATTGGGGTTAGTGGCCAAGAACCAACTACTTTGTACTTTATTCATTAATAAATACCTTATCAAATCTTTATTGTTCTTCTGTGTGATGATTCATGCGATAATTTTCAATGGATAGTGGTTGAATTAAAGTGTTATAGTGGATACCTGTTATGATTAGAACACAGAAGTTCCGTTACACTATTATTTAATATATGTTCTATTGTCGGATGATGTTATTTGAGATACACAAATAACACAGTCCATTATGGGTGAGGACTCATAAAACATTGAGGCGCCTTCTCATGATGTGTTCCCTTGCTAATATCTAGTAGGATATTATGAGAATGAGACCTGCTAGTAGGAAATCCACATTTCATTGTGTCATTGGATGTTTTTATCTACAGATGTGTGTATTGGTCCTTAGACTTTAAGATTATTATAAATGGGTATTACAACTTGCGCACCTAGATGTATTGATGAAAACTGTGACGACACATTATTTTTAATTAGGTAGGATACGTTGGGTGCATCACGAGTGGTACTGCATTAATAGACAATTAGAGATAGTATTTGTACCTTTTGATCCATAGTGGGAGTAGATATATTATTCCCTTAATGGAATTGATATAGTCTAAATAAATCCATGGCAATGGTGAGGAATGGGTAGGTTCAATTCTAGAAATTCAAATAAATAATAATCAAGAACATGGTTTGATTGCACTAGCATTAAACCCGCTTGATATGAGATATCTTGACAAATGGATTACATAAAATGGTAAGCGTTTGTAGGAGGTGAAACGTCGTTGCGGTGCTAACATGTGTCTCTATAGGTGCCATGGCTGGTTGCTAGATGTTAACCTTGGACTTTAGGCCAGATTCGCTTAATGCCACTGAGAAAAAGGCCTATAGGGTCACACACTACATGTGTCGTAGTATCTCAGTTAAATATTAATTTAACAAGTTGAATAAAGATTATTCCCGACTATGGATTAATAATTATTCAAAGATGTCTGATTGCATTTATTTTGACACTAGTTATTCAATAGAATACATTGTGGGTGAAATAATATATTTAATAGTGAGTAATGAAGTGATATTTGTTTGAGAAATTAATATTCATTATTCAATGTCTACTAAATGTGGTGGAGTAAATAAAGAAACAATGGAAAATAAGTGTGCATGCCATGTATATTAATATAGACACACTGTGCTGTTTTTTTGGGAATTTATGAGAAATAATATTATTTATTTTAATTAAATAATATTAGGTATAATTAGCTGGGTACATGTCAAGTAATTATAATAGTCATCTATTTTTTTATACATGGGGTATTACTTAGAATTAAATGAAATGAATAAATGCTTTCGGGTAATTAATTAATTTCATTATTCTATGTAATTAAAACTCTGAATTATATAATTTTCATTAGCCTAGCCATTTTTTTAGGGTTGTGCACAACTGATTTTGAAAATCTCTCAAGACAAGATAGAATTCATTTTCCTCCAAGAACGCTCCCAAGATATGAGAGAGAGATCCACCACCACCGGATCATGGCGATCGAAGGTGGAAATCACAAGTGAAGGCTCTTCTATGCTAGAACCTGGAGATCCCTTTGGCGAAATCTAGAGATATGTGGAGCATGTGTGGATCGCTGATAGAGGAATCCTACACTTGGATTCTATGACATGATGATGGATCACATAGAATCATGACCAAAAACATCAATAGAGAGAGAATTACTTGTAGGAAATTCTTTTCAATTAGTTAAATTAATTATAACCAACAAATGATGATCCTATTGATGTTTTAGAGTCTCCCCTCTTTCTTTTTCATTCTTCTTCTATTATGAAGATCTCGCATTTTTTTATCGTTATAGATCTCGGATTGATCGTTGTTAGCGCTAAAATTATAGTTGGGTACACCCACCAATGTGCTTTCTCTATGCCCAGAACCTACACTATAGATGGTGTAGAGAATTCTTACAATGGATATTTTAAGCTACAACACATTAGGGATGAGAATACTCAATTACGATCATGAAAATGAATTGTCACGCCCTGTCCCCCGGGGATCGTGTCATGACTACCCCAAGCCTTCCTTCTATAGGCTAGGGGCTAGAGACTAGCACCAAAGTTGTAAATCCCTAAAACTGGGAAGGCATTGACTTTATACCCAGAAAACTCACACAACAGAGTACAAGATAGAAGCAAAACAATATGTAAAACATCATAACAAAAGAGTGCTGAAAAGTAAAAGGGTCCAGAAATACAAGCCCAACTGTAAAGTAAAAGAAACTGAAAGTAAAAGTACATGAAAAAGGTAAAACATCTCTAAGATCATCCACTATGAAATATAACCTGATGGGTAGTTACAGATAGCCTCCACAGCACTCCACGTCCGTCCGTCTCCTCTGAGTACTGTTACGCCGTGTGGTCCACCTCCAGGTATCGTCCTCTCCTTGTACACTCTGTCTCGGTCAGCGTTGTTCATTTTCGGCATCCAACACAACGACGTGCGGGCATATCCCATGTATGGGTGAGTATAACGATAATCAGTAGGGACCCCAAGACCCTCAAGATCTCACAACATCCAACAAGGATAAACCACATGGTATGAAATCAATATTTAACCCCTCATAGGTATAGTCCCACACATATATGTATGTTATCAAGTAATCCATCTCAATCATGAGGTAAACACAAAAGTTACTAACTCAGATCACACATCTATAAAGCTTTTGTAGAGAGTTAGAGATGATAATATTTTCCACTAAATCATCTATTTTGTCGAACCCACATAGGATCACGGTACAGAAATCAAAGCTGTCAAACCCACACAGGATCCAGGAACTATAGTCAGAACTGTCAGACCCATATTGGATCTAGGAAAAGTAGTCAGAACTATCGAACCCACACAGGATCGAGGAACAACATTCAGAACCGTTGATCCCACATTGGATCCAAGCATAGTAGTCAGAACTGTTGGACCCACACAAGATCCAGGAACAGTAATCAGAATTGTCGAACCCACACAGGATCTAGGAACAGTAGTTAGAGCTGTCGAACCCACACATGATCCAGGAACAGTAGTCATAACTATCGAACCCATACAGGATCCATTAATAGTAGTCAGAGCTTTCGAACCCACATAGGATCCAGGAACAGTAGTCAGAACTGTCGGACCGACACAGGATCCATGAACAATAGCTAGGGAGAAGTCAGCCATAGGGTTTCTACACAAGCATGCATGAGTCCAGGTGGGTCCAATCATCAAGACAAGTGTTGATACATCAAATTTCAGGATTTCCCACAATGAAATATCTCGATGGTCAGTCTCGTCATAGGGGTCTCAATGAAGCAGACGACGGGTCAATCAGACACCCGGTCTGAGAGTTATTATCCTTTTAGTCTCGGGGGGCAGTTGGATTCGTGCACGATCCAACCTGATTGTATCTCAACTATACCATAAACTCTAGTGGGGTATACTCTAAGGGACCATTACGCTCCCTGATTTCTCGTGCCTCTGACAGTTTTTCAAACAGACGTCTTTTGCCAAAGTTATGGCCGAAGGAGCGTAAATGGGTCGAAGTGGGCTCGGGTCCGGTCCGACTTGGTCGGACCGACCCCGCCCGACCCAGTCTGGGCCGACTCGGCTTGACCCTATCTAGGCCGACCCATTCTGGCTCAACCTGGCCCGACCCATTCTGGGTCAACCTGGCCCAACCCATTCGGTCTGGCCCAACCCATCAGGACGTGAAGGCCATGAGTAGCGCGAGGGTGCAAACTGGTCGCGAGGGTGCGGACTTACCGCAAGTCGGAGTAAGGTTGGTTCATCCCGAAGGTGTCGGGGGGGAGGCCAACTCATCCAGACGCGTGTGGGGCATGGCTCAGTAGCTCGGCCTGGATGGCTGAGGCATGTTCGGCCATTGACGCGAGGGGCGCGGCTCGGCCCGAGAGGCCGACGGGTGGCCGGGAGACCGTCGGGTGCACGGTAGGCCGATAGTGGCCAGGAGACGGGAGGCCATCAGGTGGACAGGAATCCATCGGGTGGCCCTGAAGCCATCGGGTGGTCGGTCGGCGCAAGGATGGCCAACACCGGCTTGGATCCGGGAGGCCAACAGGCGGTCGTGGGGTAGGCGAGGGCACGAGAGGCCATCAGCGGCCGAAAACTGGGCGGCCTGCAGCCGGCCGGGAGGCTGGGGGCGCACGGGAGGCCGGCGGCAGCTGGGAGCCGAGAGGTCGGAGGGAAGCCGGGAGGGCCAGTGGGCGAAAGGGGCGCTGGAAGCGGCTGGGAGGTGGGGGTGCCTGCGGGCGGCCGACGAGTGCACAGGTGTCCGGCGGTGGCCGGGAGCCGGTTCGGCTGAAGCGCCACAAGGGTGGTGCGGGTTACAGAGTCTGCGGGCACGCGGTCATTTCCTTTCACCTCTGTCGCCGCGTGGTTTCATCTCGATGTTGAAGAACATTACATAGAGACCGATGGAGGGAGTCGGGCCATGTTAGTTTGGCCCACACCCTCCGTGTTTAGAATGATAGCAATTAGTCCTTCAAGAATAGAGAACGATGACCTTCAAATTCTATTGCCTCTGCTGTGATTCTTTTAAAATCTGCAAAAGAAAATAAAGGGAAGCAATAACATGAAAATAAACCCCCTACCTTTGTTTGATGTTTGTCAATGTTGGCATGGGGAATAAGATGGCTCATTGGGAAAAGACAGACGTCGGTGTCATCGGCGTTTTCCTCGATTGTTGGTTTGTGCATCATCTCTTCGTATTTGAAAATGTCATACGCCAGAGTAGATTCTGAAGAAGGAATTCAAAGTCGCTCCTCATTGGCGTTCTTCGATTGAAGATTGTGTTCTTTGTGGAGGAAGCATAGTCCTACAAGACTTGGGCGTCACGTCACTTTACCAGAGCTTCGTCGCTTGGTGAAGTTGTCCAAAAACCTTCTCCCAATCTTCCTATATATTTGAGAGGGAGGGAGGTAGGTAACGATCGTTGCAATTTATAACGTTTCATTTATTAGGAACCTTCCTAAATTACAATGATGCAGTTATTTAAATTTAAAAGGAGAAATATAATTAAATTATATTTGCGCAATTTAATAGTTGTGTTGGATATAATTATTGGGAGGATACAAAGAGGCTCCCCCCACATTTAATATGGACTTGAGAGGTTTCTCTGAATTAATGGGAGGTTTCAAGGAGGTTTAAATACCCGGGTGGTCCCCACCACCATAATGTCTCATGGGAGGTTATGGTTCAAGTGGTCCTCACCACAATAACCTCTCATGGGAGGTTAAGGTGTGGTGGTCCCCACATCCAACTTCCATGTGGAGGTTTAGCTCCGATGGAACCCACCTGAAATATCCACATGGAAGCTCAAAATAAAAAAAATGAATTTTATTTTTATTTTATTATTTCCACAAAAAACCCAAAAACTAACTTTCATCCTCGTCCATATATCATTGAGTTGAAAGTCTCCTTATGTGAGTACTAGCGCTGCGAGTTCAATGGTGCCCTCATATTTCATTTTAGAGCACCAGTTCAAAAGTTATAAAACTCATCACACGCATTTACTGATCGTACCCAAAAAAGGTTCAGAAAATTATTATCAGTCACCCTCGACCCGCGCCAGTTGAGTTTAGTCTCTACTTAGGTGAAACCAACCCCAACGAACCCAATGGTACTCTTGGATTTTCATTCTGAGTTTCCATTTAGATGTTATGAATTTTACAACAAAATAATTGTCACTTAATTATTTTATTTTCGGCCAGAAACTGACTTTCTCCGATGGTCCACACCGTCCAATGTTAGTATCTTCTTAAAGAAAGCATACCCTCACAAGTTCAATGGTGGTCTCAGATTTTTAATCTGAGTTATCATTTGTGAGTTATAATAATTTTAAAAATAAAATAATTTAAATAATTATTCAATTTACAATTATGCCATTTTGGGTTTTCTTAAAGGTGGCATGTGCCCACTAATCATAAGTCACGCCTAAGGGAAACCCGCCATTCTGATAGTAATGGTTCCCTCATATTTCTAATCCAAGTAACTATTTAAGATTTATTCCACTTCTTTTTGAAAAATGCTTATGTGCATTAACTTAAGCTTAACAAAACTTCGACAGATCATTTCGGGCACTCTGGGCATCAGAATCGCACGCAGTCAAATTTCACGAACTCGTAAAATTAACATTTATATATAAAACAAATCAAATAGAAATTCAAGGTATTTACATTCTCCCCACCTCATAGATCTACATCCCCATAAGCCACAACTCATAACTAAGGGAACAAGTTAGGGTACTGAACATGCATCTGAACCTCCTGATCCCATGTGCTCTCCTAGAGGTTCTCGTGTTGCCAGTGAATACGCACCAGAGGTTTTGACCATCCTCGAAGGACCCACGTATGTTGATCCTCAATCTCTACTATGACCTCCATAAAAGTATCCCTATCCTCGACGTCCTGCTCTCCAAGGTCGATGATGTGAGAAGGGTCATGCACATATCTCCTCAACTGGGACACGTGGAAGACGTCGTGCACCCGGTGCAACTGAGGTGGAAGAGCTAAGTGGTATGCCACCACGTCAACTCTTTTGAGGACCTGAAAAGGTCTGATGAATCTGAGATATAACTTTCCACCTTGACTAAGTCTCTACAAACCTCATCGAGGTGAGACCTGTAGAATGATGTAGTCACCATCCTAGAACTCTACAGGTCTCTTTATCTTATCGGGATACGACTTATGCCAGCTCTGTGCAGTCAACATATACTCCTGGATGATCTGCACCTTCTCTGTGGAAGCATGTACTTACTCTGGTCCCACTAGTGCTGACTCCCTTGGGTCAGTCCAGCAAAAAGGTGATCTGCAAGGTCGCCCATAGAATGCCTCAAAAGGTGTCATCCCTATGGTGGAGTGATAGTTTTTGTTGTATAGAAACTCCACAAAAGGTATGTGATCCTCCCAGCTACAATCTAAGTCGAGGACACAAGCACGCAACACATCCTCGAGGGTCTGAATGGTCTGCTGAATCTGACCATCTGTCTGAGGATGGAAGGCAGTGCTCAAAAAAAGCTGCGTCTTGAATGATTCTTGCAACCCCTTCTATAGTCAAGAAGTAAAACAGGCATCATGTTCGGAGATAATCTTTGAGGGTACTCCATGTAACCGCACAATCTCCTACATATAGAGGCATCCAAACTCTCTACTGAACCATGTCCTTTGATCGGTAGGAAGAGGGATGACTTGGTGAGTCGGTCGACGATCACCCAAATTGAGTCACGACCCCTGGATGTACGTGGAAGTCTCATCACAAAATCCATGGATATCCCATCCCACTTCCACTCTGGGACCTCTAAAGGCTGAACCAAGCACGCTGGTACCTGATTCCCCACCTTCACTTGCTGACAAGTGAGGCATCGAGAGACAGACTCTACAAATTTTTGTTTCATTGTTGGCCACTAGTGCTATCTTCGGAGGTCCAAGTACATCATCACCACTACTAGATGTACAGCTAGAGGGGATGTGTGTAACTCCCTCAACACTTCCTGTTGAACTGACACTCATTCCATGTAATATCCTCTGATGTGAATGGAGTGCTCCCCACCATCAGAAAATCCATCAGGTGCCTATCCTATGGATAACTGAGCACGTCGTGTCTCGTAGTTAGTGTCTCCATGCAGTGCCTCCCTAACTTGTTGAAGGAGTGGGAGAGGGATTGTAATAGACTGAATATAAACTGCTCCTTCTCGATCCAAAAATGATATCTACAAGGCGGCTAGCTGCTCTGTCACCTCACTTAGTAGATGCAGGCCAGACCTCTTGATGAGTGCGTCTTCTACCATGTTTCTCTTCCCAAGAGTATAGACTATCTCAAAGTCAACTTCTACTACCACGAGGGTGATTTTTGACATCTCACGAGTGATTGGGTGCACCATCCTATGCATGAGTTTATCCTGTTCTTCTTGGGTTTCCTTTTTCGCTAGCCAAGGAAAACTCCATCCCAATATTGAAGATAACCAAAAATGGTTTTCCTAATACAGTCAATCTGTGTATGAATTTAGGATGTCCAGTCATACCCAAACTAACGTCATAAGGCCTCGATGCTACCACCAATAGGTTCCAACCGAAACTATTGCCTCAAGGGTCAGATCACACCACTGACATAAGTCTGATTATCGAGTCTCCTCCCAAAGGTATCTCCAGACATGAGGGTCAAGTCAACGGTTTAACCATAAAATCTTGGTCTTGTAAAGGATTCATGGAAAGAGGGAATGATTGGTACCTATGTCTACTGATACAACAACTAGTAGTAGACACAGACTGTACCTTGAATCATTCTTATTATGGTTATTTAAAATATTTATAACAAATAATATTTATTATACAGTATTTTCAAACATGTATGAAGAAATTTGAAAATTGGGGTATGGGATCTATAACATCCCAACCCGTCTCACCTCTAATATGGTGGTCGGACCGGTGAGTTACATGACCTCAAGAGAATCTCCCCGAATTCTAGAGGTTTCCGACTAGTAGTGAGGGCATTTTTCATGTTCTTCTGGGAGACTATGCCCTCATAAGTAATAGGTATTATCATAGTGCAAGTAAACAACAAATAAATAACAAATAGAGGATGCATATAAAAGAGTAAACTGCATTAGAATAAATATTAATAATAAAACTTAATAGGAATCAAGTGAGGAAGCTCACAAAAAAATGTCATGCCATGATGTCTTTCTATATAAAAAACTGGAAAAAAAAACCCAAGTATACTACCGACTAAACAAATACACAATGTGTGACAACTGCATCCTAAGAAATGCTCAATCCTCTGCCCCAGTCTCCATCCTAAGCAGCAAGAAACACCCAAGCATCAGAAACATCATGCTTCCCTTTATCAAAACCTACATACATATAATCTACTCGAGTGTCAATGATGCCCGAGCCGTGTGTGAGATAAAATACAAGTATTCTGGAACCCAAAGTATCTAATCCTTTCCATTTTGTGTAATAATAAAATGAAATGTGACAATATATAACAGTTGAAACTAATTTATTAAGTGAAATGAAATAAATAACTCAGCCCGAGTTCTCAACGACACTCATCCCTAGTCACCTGCTTCAGCCTAAGATGGAAGCCTGAAAGCTGTACCTATAAATAGAATACACATATTCATATATATAAAGCACGAAAGATTAAGGTAAAACAAGGAAGAGTCATACCCTCATTATTGTGCTTTTACTTGGGGTCTAAGTCATGTGTCAACTAGGTGTGCTTCAACACACCAAAAAATATATCAAATCTCAAGGGACAGACAATGACTGTTGGTGCCAAAAATGTGGCCCGAAAGAAAGGAACAAAAAAGAAGGTCGGCGCGCTGCCTCGCGAAGCTCCGCCGTGAAGCCCCGCTGCGAAGCGCCCCAACCATGGCAGCGCCGCGAAGCTCCGGAGGTGGTTATGCTCCGCGAACCCCTTTGACATTCGCGAGCCGCCGCGAAGCTCCCAAGGCGGTGATGCTCCGCGAACCCCTTTGACGTTCGTGAGCTGCCGTGAAGCTCCCGAGGCGGTGATGCTCCGCGAACGTATTTGACGTTCGCGAGCCGGCGCGAAGCTCCAGAGGCATTGATTCTCCGCGAACTCGTTTGACGTTCGCGAGACGCTGCGAAGCTCCGGAGGCGGTAATTCTCCACAAACGCGGTTGACGTTCGCGAGCCGCCGCGAAGCCCTTGAGGCGGCGCGCAGGCGCTGCATCGCGGCGCCCCTTCCCTATAAATACTGGACTCCCCCTGAGTCCCGAGGACGGACAACCCGACCTTTCGGCTTCTCCTCTCCCGAATCGCGAAGCACGCTTTGCCCCGAGAATCATGAGCTCCGCAAGGTACTTCTACTTCGCAAGACGAATCTGCTTTGTCTCGTTTTGAGCCCCTCTTCCGAGAGGGATGCCCTTCGCGAAGCTCAAGGGAATTCGCGAAGGAAGGGGATTCCCAAGGGAACTCGGGCAGCCGCGGAGCACTTGTGCTTCGTGAAACACCCAACCCATACGAGTGATCGCTATGCTAAAGCAGGATCGCTCCCCATCGCGAAGCACACTGCTTTGAAGGACCCTCCCTCGCGAGGCACCCCTCCTTCGCGAAGCAGTGCTCTGTTCGACTTCGCGAAGCACCTCCCATTCACACAGTGGCCCATGCTAAGGCAGGATCGCTCCACTTCGTGAAGCACACTGCTTTGCAGGACCCTGCTTCGCGAGACACTCCTTCTTCGCGAGGCAGTGCTCCATAAACCCTGTTCCACTTCTCGAAGCATCTTCCGTTCCAACCAATGCCCCATACTAAGGTCAAGGCACCCCACTTCGCGAAGCTCACTCTTTTTCTTAGCGATTCCTCTTCCCGTGCGACCCTCCAGGTTTGCACGATGCGATTTCAATGTCCCATGGACGATACCACCCGTAGCGTTGCTTCGCCTAATGCTTCTTCGCATAAGCACACTAACGGCTATTTCTTCTTCGCATAGCCACGCTAACGTGGACCCCTCGATGGTTCGTTCCACAACCCCCCATGACCATGGCCTTACCGGTACCTTCCCTTCCCCAAGGACCAGAGGGTACCGGTTATGTAAGCCCTAGGGGTGTGGAGTGAACCCACCTCGTCCGAGCTGCAGGACGTTAAACTGCCAAGCCCCACGTCCTCAACACATGACATTAAACTATGACCCAACCTCGTCTCCCTCACGAAGGGTCCCCCCAGGTCGAACATTTTTTACACCCACTCATCTCCATGGGAATGGAACTCTTCCTCACACGGAATGAGATCCTCCTTGTCGGAGTGGCGTATGTTCGTAGGAGAAGGGCTGCCTCAGAGCGTAAGCCCCTAACCTTTCATACGGATGATTGCACCCGTGCATCTCCGTACTCCCCCCACTACCAAGGTCAGTGGAGGGCGTGATATGGGACGAGGTACTTCCCATCATTGGACCAAGGTCCATCTTTCTCGCGCTTTGTCGCGCCATGGGCCTCCATCCTGGAGTAAGTCCCAACACCATGGGCCACTCAACGCGTAAGCCCCTCTTCGCTTCTCACGGACGCATCCTTCGCGACGTGATCGTCAGGTCCTTGCAACCTCTTGTTTCTCACACCGAGCATGACTCACGTGGGCTTAGAGTGAGCACCGACCCTAACACCCATTCCATTGCGAACTACGAGGTCTTTGATCCGTGTCAAGGCATGGTATGTAGGAATCCTCCATGAGGTTCAATCCCACCACTAGTGGACCCACGGGTCTACTTTCATGTCGGTTCACCGGGAAATCATTGTGAACTACGAGGTCTTTGATCCGTTTCAAGGCATGGTACGTAGGGAGCCTCCACGAGGTTCAAGCCCACCACTAGTGGACCCACGGGGCTACTTTCACGTCGGTTCACTGGTGAATCATTGCGAACTACGAGGTCTTTGATCCGTGTCAAGGCATGGTACGTAGAAAGCCTCCACGAGGTTCAATCCCACCACTAGTGGACCCACGAGTCTACTTTCACGTCGGTTCACCGGCGAATCATTGCGAACTACAGGGACTTTGATCCGTGTCAAGGCATGGTACGTAGGAAGCCTCCAAGAGGATCAAGCCCACCCGTCATTTCATGTCGGGTCTCACCCCGGTCCAGCATGACGTTAAACTGCATTCTGGCCCAGTGGTAAGCCGCTGCGACCCATTCCAACATGAACTACGAGGTCTTTGATCCAGGCCAAGGCATGGTACGTAAGAAGCCTTCCAAGAGGTTCAAGCCCACCACTCATTAGACCAAGGTCCGCGTTCACGTCGGTTCACCGACAAAACCCCACCTGAACTACGAGTTCTTTGATCCATGTCAAGGCATGGTACGTAGGAAGCCTTCACAAGGTTCAAACCCATAAATAGTGGACCCCCGGGTCTACTTTCACGTCGGTTCACCGACACACCCATTCCATTGCGAACTACGGGGACATTGATCCATGTCAAGGCATGGTACGTAGGAAGCCTCCATTAGGTTCAAGCCACATTGCTCGGTCGTTCATTCACGTCGAGTTTCGCCCTTGTCCAGCATGACGTTAAACTGCACGCTCCCGTCCAGCACGACATTAAACTGCATTCCAGTCCAATGGAAAGCCATTGTGACCCACCCCTTTGAACTACGAAGACTTTGATCCATGTCAAGGCATGGTACGTAGGAAGCCTCCACGAGGTTCAAGCCCATCCATCATCCAATTCACGTCAAGTTCAATCTATGTCCAGCACGACGTTAAACTGCCATTCCAGATCTGAACTATGGGGAATTTGATTCCCTGCCACGGGGATACGTAGGAAACCTTCCCAAGGTTCAAGCCCACCATTAGCGGATCCACGGGTCTGCTCTCACGTCTGTACACTGACAATGCCTGCCGGACTAAGTTCCACCCTCATGTTGGTTCGCTGCTGGCATTCATCGGACCAAGGTCCACCTCTGTCGTCGTCCTTGCGATGGTCCCATTTCATTCCCCTCCACTCCATTTATCCACCTAGAACCCATCCCGACTCTCTCCCAGACCGTAGTATCTCGGTGAGACTGTGTCGGTATGACCCTCTTCACAGCCACCCATGGGCTGACTCGTCTCCGCTGGACGTTAAAATCGCGGCGTGCCATGTGTTAAACGCGGGAAGCTGAGGAAAACCTCAGACATGTGTCTATGACATAATTCCCCGCGCTCGATGTGGGATGCCTCAGGCTTCCACGCCCTCGAGAAGCCCTGCAATCAGGGATAATAGACCAACACGACAGATTCCCCAGCATCCAGACACGCTACTGGTGCCTCAACGTGACTACTCCCCCGACCGAAGGTTGCTTCCCTGACTGGACCCTTTGGAATGTCCCGACAGAAGCAGTGTAATTAACTGGCATCCATGGAAACATGACACTGGGAAGAGTTTCACGAACTACATATTAAATCTATGAGGGAGACCAGGACTAGGTGACGAGTTCCGAGGAGGAATCCACGGAAGGAAGAACCGACATCCCATCATCCCGTTTCGATCAAGGAGAAGACGTACCTAAACAAGGAACGAATGCTGCCCGCCTTTGAAAAGAGAGAATGCGGGTCAACAAAGCGGCACGTCCTCCTCCACAGACGGATTCGTGCGCACCCCGGCGAAAGCATCGGAAACAAAAATGGTGAACCTGACGAGAAATTTTTCTCCTCAGCATGGATATTAGTAGCGTTCGATTCACCGGTGGATTGACGTGTCACCGGATCTAGATATCCAGTGCCTGGTCCCGCCAAGAAAATAGCGGGCCTGTCATGAAACTCACCAGAAGTCGGGGCAGTGGAACGTGGGGCATTCCGCCCTGCAGCGTGTTGGCGTGGATCCTTCTTACAAACGTAGAGAATGGAAGGACGATGGGGCACTGGTTGTCAATCCTCTTCCCTCTCGGTGTTGATGAGTTGATCTCTTTGTTTCTCAGGAACCAAGTTCTAGTTACAGAGGTGTGATCACCACCCGCGAACCTACGCAGGGGCAGGGGCAACATTTCCATAGCCACCCCACATGGCGCCACTACCGCCACGACCGCTGCCACGTCACGGAATATGGGATACCCACGTCCCCTTTCCCCATCAGAGGTCATCCATCGAAGGGTGATCAACAGCCTCGTGCAAAGGTACGAGGAGGAAGGGGTCATCCCAACCAGGGATATGGCCCGCATGGACCTGGAGGCCTCCAGGCCCCACCGTCAACGCCGCCCTAACAGGCCGCGCAGGGAGCCCCTGCTCCCCACCCCGACATTAAACCGTTTCGGGAGCCTATCCCCAGAACGCCTTGACGACTCCTCACCTTACGCCGATGAGGTGGGTGCCGTTCGGCTTAGCCCGCTCAGGGTCCCGACTCAGGGGCCCCAGGCGGGAACCCCCGCCCGGCCGCGCCAGCGCCGCCGTCCGACTCCGCAGGGAGAGCAGGAAGCCCATTCCCCTGCACCACCTGCACCGGCCCGCCTGACCCGACGTCAGCGCCGTGCCCGGGCTGAGGACTCTCCCTCAGGCACGTCCACGTCGATAGCTACAGTGGCCCGAGCCACCGCCGACGTGCATCATGAAGCCCCCGCGTACATTGAGCAGGGGAACCCCTTCGCCCATCCAAGATTGAGACCCCAACTGCCCCATGGGTAGTCTGGGTTGACTCTCCAAGTTGTAGGCCCAAGTGGTGATCGCCGTGAGCCAACCCACGACGGCATCACCCCATACGGAGGTCCTCCCCGTACTGTTGCTCCACCGAGCGTGGGACTTCCCTGCTCCGAAGTTCTTCATGGAGGTACGCCTCGTGCTACCCCCATCCTGACAGAAGACTTGCCCCGCAGCACCGATGTTCGGCGCGGAAACCTTTCCCGCGCCCACTACACAGGGTACGAAGCCCATTCTCCTGCCCCCGACTACCAACCTGAAGGTGCCATGTGTCCGACCCTTCTTCAACGTGGGGGTCCCCCCCTACGTCCTCTCTTCGACTGGAGAAGGTCCTCCTTGCCCCAACAACTCAAGGAGTGAAGGTCTGCCTCGCTCCGCCTGCATAGACCATGGAGGTCCTCCCCATCCTCCTGCCGATCCCAACAGAGACTCCGCCTACATGGGTGTTCGTTGAGGCGCTCCCCACGTACCCTTCGTTATTTGCCCTGGTGCCCCTCGCACCTCAGGCATCTCGAGCGGGGGCCCCATCCTCCACGGTGCCAGTCCCGCCCCGCGACTCCATGATAGGGATCAACCCTGTCCCGAAGAGTCACCCCAGGGTAGGACAGCGGGTCGCCGCCACCACAAGAAGAATCCTGGGAAAGCCAGGGTGGAGATCAAACCTGCTCGTTTCTCCGACTCTAAAGTGGAGTACGACTCAGCCTTGGATCCTTCTCCCTGCTCCTCCATATCAAGGACCGGGGCAGGAACCAGACGCGTCAGCCTTGTTCTCCTAGAACATGAGGTCCACCAGATCCCCATCTCCCTCCGCAGGTACATCTAGGAAGAAGAGATTCTGGGAACTTCGCAGGTCTTGACCGCTCAGTCACCGCCATCATCACCCAAATTCCCTCTACCTATACTCGAGATCACGGGGAGCTATTTTGGGGGCCAACGACGGTAGAGCGACGACACGACATGTCACCGGTAGCCACGTCTCCTGTTCCGGAAGCTGTGATTATCAGCCCGTCATATCGTGACGTTGTGGTCAGGTCACCTCGCTCTTCAGAGGAAGGCCCAGAATTCGGTGGCCAGTCCACTCGCTCGCCTTATTCTCCACCGCTGAGTTTGCTATCCCAGAGGTCCGCCTCGGTACCGCTACCGGTCCCTCAGCCACCCCCGGTCGACGAGTGGGGCAACATAGGGCCAGACCCTGAGGTCGAACCCAGGAGCTTCTGGAGTATTCTTGTAGCGGACTACTTCCCAGAGAAGTTATGGCCCACGGTGGTGCTGAATTTTTGCATACCTGAGTCTCTTACCCATGAAGAAGTGGGATTCTTTTGTCGAACCCTTTGGGCGACACACTTCCACCTCTGTTGCGAATGGGTGGTATACCGCAGGAGTCGAGAGCACTTCGAGGAGATTGGCGAACAGTGCCGCCTGATCGATGCGGTCGCGCTCCTTATGGCCCAGCACCCTGAGTCTCCAGGTCACCAGAGTGCACTCCAACGAAAGTGTGTTCAGAGTTTTAAAGCACTCCGCAAGATCGTCAGGGAAGCCACCCCCCATGTGCAAGTCCGTGGTTGGGGACACTATGCTTCCCTTCTTTTTGATCCTATTCGACGGCAACCTGATTCTCTATGCGACATCGAGGACATGCCCTCGAGAGGAATCGTGGTCCACATGGCCGACATTGTGGACAGGGAAGACGAACTGGAACTCCTTGATGGAGACTTCCCCCCAGAGGGCGCACCGACACTGCTGGACCCATCAGGGAGAGTTACCCGTCAGTAGAGGAACCTGCTAGGCCTACCCGTACCCACAGAGTCGCTGGTACTCAGTCGGAACATCGGCAAGGGTAAAGAGCATGTCGGAACCGTCAAGAACTCCGACCCGTCTGCTTCTGTGCAGAAAACGGACAAGGATCCTGAGAAGGCCGTGTTACGCCAGCAGCTTGCTGAGCAGAAGAGGCTGGTTGACGAACTCTTGGCTGAGCGCGCCGCAGAGCGGCGACCCGACTATGGTAATCCCAGGCCGGGGCAGTAGGGGCAGGAACAATTTCCCCCCAGTGAGATGCCTCAGGGAAACCCTGATCATGCTACTGCCGCAGACAGGGCAGAAGCCGGAACGTATGGCAAGAGGGCGTGATACATTTCACCAAACCCCCCCGAGCGACGGGGCAATCCGAAGAGCCCAGCCCGGGTTCCCCCAGTCGCCCCGCAAGTCGTTCCGCCAGTTGATCCACGAGCGGCTGAGGCAGTCTACCGTGTTGAAGAACCCGGTAATGCACTGGTGGTTAGGGATCCCCGTCCAGACAGGGACCCCCACCGGGATGACCTTATTGCGGCACTCACAGCCCGCCTCGAAGCGTTGGAAACGCGGCAGGTGGCGGTTCCACCGGATGGCAAGCCTTATCCCGCGTGGGTGGACGATATGCCCGCACCTCTGGGTTTTGGGAACCCCACTTTCTCGCCATTTAACGGGACAGGGGACCCGCCCCAACACTTGGCTCATTTCTCTTCCAGGTGTGGCCCCATGCTGGGGACCCCGGCTCAGCAAGAAGCCGCCAAGCTCCGATGCTTTGTATAGACATTGGAAGGTCCGACATTCGTCTGGTACAGCCATCTCCCTATCGGATCAGTGACCGGATGGGAGGATCTCCGCCGGCAGTTCCTGTACCAGTTCAGCTCTACCACGCGAAAGACCAACATTTCAGTCCTCTTCAAGTGCAAACAGAGGCCTGATGAGCGGGTTGCAGATTTCATCGCCCGGTGGAAGGGACTTACGTATTCCCTCGATATGCCACTGACTCAGGAGCAATTACTGACGACGTGTGTGGGGAACGTCAAGATAGAGCTGGTACCCTCCTTGATTACCCAGAACTACCCTGGAGGGTTCAGGGATTTCTCGGATAAGGCCCAGCGCCTCGAGGAAGCCCTGCAACAGGCTAGTCAGGCACGTTTTCTGCCCCCTATGATCCCAGCCAGGAGGACCGCCAGGGCTGAACCCACCGTGGTGGCTCAGATAGAAGCCCCGAGGCAGCTGGAGTTGCTACTGGCAGGACCACCCCTGCAACCCCGCAGAGGTCCTCCACCTCAAGCACAGGATCCTGCCCAGCAGCGACCGCCTCAGAACCGACAGGTTCCCCCTCATAATGCGCCATAGCTGCCTAGGCAAGGAAATCAGGCGCCGCCTCCTCGGCAGGCCCCTCCGGCCCCTCGTCAGGGCCAGGCCCCCAGGGCCCCCTACCCAAAAAGAAGGCACCTGACTTATTCGTTTAAAAAAAATCAGGTCCCTGGCTACTTCCGAAGTGCTCTAGAGCAAGGGTTTGTGCGCCTGCCTGAGTGCAGAAGGCCGGTAGAGGCGCATCTCACCGATCACACCAACTACTGCCCTTATCATCGGATCCTAGGGCACACCCTTAAGCAATGCTATGTCTTTAAAGACTGGCTTCAAGACCAGGTCAATAACAACATAGTCAAGTTGGGCCCAGCTCTAGCCCAAGTGGCGGGTGTCTTTGCAGGATCAGGGATGAGCAGCGACAGCGAGGGTGAATGGAAACAGGTTCCCAACCGCAGATCCCGGAAATACGATGACTGGATGGCTTGAAAAACTGTCATCCGTGCCCATGGTATCATCCAGGCACGCCTGAAGCAGTCGGAACCTTCAGAAGAAATGTTCGGTACCTCTGCATCGTCTTCACAGTCGACCTCTTCCCAAAAGGTCAAGCAGAGGCGACACAAGAAGAAGCAACGTGCACCACCGATGCCGTCTTCATCCCGAACATTCGGAGACTTTTTGCACACCGAAATGGGGATTCCTCCCAGGATCCGCCCAGCGGTGGATGACTCCTCAAGCGACAGTCAAGGGTACGCTTCGGTTAACACCGTGGAGCTGGTAAAGCCCTATATGACCCCCAACGAGGGGGAATGCCAGGCAGACCTCCCCAACGTTTCCAGCCGACGTCAACGTCAACGGAATCGCAATCGCGCCGGTCATCGAGGCACATCAGCAGGCACTTGTGGCCAAGCCGTGCACGCTACTGAGACCAGGCAGCAGGCTCAGCGCAGAGCTCAGCATGTGCAGCCCCATCTAACGCCCTCGGCTTTACCTCCACCACCGTTTGTGCTATTGGATTGGGGAGAGCTACCTCGTTTGTATGACAGTCAGTCTTGCCCGGCTACAGGCCAGCCTCTGCTACCCGATCCTAGTCCGGCGACTATCCCCCAGGCTTCTACTAGTAGGCAGCAGGATGTACCCAGTGCTAGCCGGCCGCCAGTTCAACCGGCAGGACCCACTGTGCCTCCGAATGCTGAACGACCTCCTGTAAGTAGAGTCTCGCCTTTGACATGAAATTACGATGTTCTGAAGCACCTGGCCGGCATTCCGGTGAGTCTCTCCATCCTTGAGGCCCTTCGCCTGTCATCTGAAATGCGCGAAGCACTTTCCGAGGCCCTAAGAAGCCCCCTCCATTTTGAGACGGAGGTAGCAGCTGCAGAAGACTTCCATACCGAGACAATTGAAAACGCTGAGTGTCAAGCGGTTATCTCGTTCTCCGGTGAAGATGAGGACCCTCCTATACAGGGGCAAATTCGTCCACTGTATATCACTGGCCACTTCAATGGCGTGGAAATCCGCCGCTGCCTCGTTGACACGGGTTCTGGAATCAACCTAATTCCGACCTGGACGCTGCGAAAGCTGGGTCTATCTGAAGGTGATTTGACCCCCTCTGACCTCAGGATCCAGGGGTATGACAGGACTGAGCAAACCCCAGTTGGCAAGATCCGCCTGAAGACTCAGTTCGGTGGCTTAGTTGCCAGCACCGAGTTCATGGTTGTTTCTCAGGACACTGCCTACAACGCATTGATGGGTAGGCCATGGCTCCATCTACATGCAGCGGTCCCTTCGTCGTATCACCAGTGCCTCAAGTACTCGCTCAATGGTCGAGTAGGCGTGCTCCAAGAAGATGCATCCCCTTTCGCTTCTTGTGAGGCCCGCTATCTGGATGCAGGTTATTAGAAAAGTAAGGATAAACAGATCCTAGTAAGTGAGGACAGACCCGCCCCGGTCATAGGTGATCCTTGGGAAAGCATGGATGACGCCTACATCCTTCCGATCCATCGGTTGGAGGCCACGACCCCCGACATGGGGCAATGTTTTTTTGTTTCGGGTACGCAAGGAAGGAATGTTCCCGTGTCCAAGTGACGACGGAAAATCACCTCGTACTCCTACATCAACCAGGCTCGGGTCATCCCGGAACCTCCTACCCATGTACGGTACTGGGACGTCAAGCTCATGACGACGGCGGTACACCATACGTGTCTCTTCCGTCGGGCTGGAATCCACCGACTCAGGCCGACACGTCACCACTGCTTTGATATTATCAGGCGTGGCCCCTTAGGTTAGAGGCCAGATGGGATAGGATCAAATGCATTCATTGCTATGGTCTCAATGACAAGTGAGTCTCCCGATATGACGACTGCTTCTGCCCAAGCCGGCACCAGCTGCCCCTCGGGTTTTGAGAGCCCAGAAGTATCTCCCGTCACGGGAAGTTCCCCCACTGGTGGGGAGGAAGACTTGGAGGATGCTCCCCTCACCATTGAAGAAGGCGTCTCTACCACGATTGATGAATTGGTACAGGTGAACCTAGGCAGCAAGGCAGATTCGAAACCCACATTGATCAGTGCGGCCATGTCCCTCGAGGAGCGGCAGCAGTACGTAGACTTCCTCAAACAGCACCGTGATGTGTTTGCCTGGATTTACAACGTGATGCCAGGACTGGATCCCCAGGTATCCGTTCACCGTCTGGGTCTCTCGGCAAAACATCGTGGGTTTAAGCAGCCTCCCAGGGAAATGCACCCTTCTCATGGTTCTATGGTTGAGGCCGAAGTTGACAAGATTATCAAAGCCAACTTCATTAAGGAGGTCCAGTACCCCAAATGGCTAGCCAACATTGTGCCGGTCAGGAAGAAGAATGGGCAGATCAGAGTCTGCATCGACTTCCGCGATCTCAATCGCCACTGCCCAAAGGATGACATCCCACTCCCGGTGACGGAGTTGTTGATTGACGCCACAGCCAGATTCCAAGCCCTCTCTTTCGTGGATGGGTACTCCGGGTACAACCAGATCCGGATGGCCCCCGAAGATGAGGAGTCCACTGCCTTCAGGGCTCCACAAGGTACCATTTTCTACCAGGTTGTGCCATTCGGTTTGAAGAATGCAGGTGCCACTTATCAGAGGGCCATGCATCTCATATTCAAACCGATCCTCGGGACATTGGTGGAATGCTACGTGGATGACCTCGTAGTCAAGTCACATCAGCCCCTGGACCATCTCAAAGACCTCGAGAAAGTGTTCGGTTTCCTCCGTTCCCGTCACCTGAAGATGAACTCGTTGAAGTGTGCCTTCGGTGTCACCTCGAGGAAGTTCCTAGGCTTTGTTTTCAGATACAGAGGTATCGAGATCGACCCGGAGAAGATCAAGGCCATCAGCCAAATGCCTCCCCCGAGCAACATTCAGGAGCTCCGAGGCCTTCAAGGCCACTTAGCCTATATACGCCGATTCATTGAGAATCTGGCCGGCAAGTGTAAGCCCTTTTCCCGGCTCATGAAGAAGGGTGTTGCCTACGAATGGGATGAGGAGTGTCAGACCGCCTTCGAGGAAATCAAGCAGTATATACTCCAACCTCCGGTCCTGATGCCACATGTCTCTGGAAAGCTGCTGGTCCTTTACGTGACCGCCCTGGAGAGATCCCTTGGTGCGCTGCTCGCCCAGAAGAACAACGAGGGTACTGAGAATAGTCTCTACTATCTCAGCCGCATGCTTCTCGATACGGAGGTCAGATACTCCCCTATCGAAAAGAGCTGTCTTGCGCTCGTCTTCGCCGTGCAGAAGTTGCGGCACTACCTGCAGCACCACGAGGTGCAATTGATCTCTCGGGTAGATCCGCTGAAGTACATCCTGAACCGCCCCATGCTGACTGGCCGACTAGCATGGTGGGCGGTGATTCTCCAGCAGTTTTATATCAGGTTCCTACCTTAGAAGGCCATTAAGGGACATGCATTGGCAGACTTTTTAGCTGCCCATCCAACCTCCGTGGATCAATCCCTGGACCTGGATTTCACCGATGAGACAATTCTCTCAGTCGATCATGTTGTCCCGTGTTGGAAAATGCATTTCGACGGAACCTCCCGGAGCCCCACCGGTAGAAGGCTCAACGACCCCAAGTTCAACAGAGTGGGTTTGGGTATTGTCTTCATTACCCCGGCACAAGTCGTCCTGCCATACTCATTCCTGTTGTCAGAAGGTTGTACGAACAACGAGTCAGAGTACTAGGCTCTCATCACCGGCCTCGAGTTGGTCCTTGAGATCCATGTTCCCCATCTACATTTGAAGGGAGATTCCGAGCTGGTAATCAAACAGGTTAATGGAGACTATGTAATCAGCATGCCAGAGCTCGCACCGTTGCTGGAGTACACCCTCCGCCTAATGGCCCAGTTCTCCTCTCGACCAGAGGTTACCCATGTCTCGCGGTCGCATAATGGTCGAGCAGACGCCTTGGATGGCTTGGCCGTGTCGCTCGCAGAACTCAAGCAAGATGACCTAATCATACATGTGGCACACCGGAGATTCATTGCCCCCGTCACCCAAGAGGACGATGATGTCCTGCGGATAAGTCATCTCACTGCGGGACCCTCCATATTGGGAGTCCCGGGTTCGTCAGAAGCAGTGGTGGAAGCCACTCCCGACTGGAGGGCGCTTTTTGTTGAGTATCTCCAAAATGGTCGCCTCCCGGATGACCGGGCCGAGCGCGAGTGAATCCGATGACGCGCACTTCAATTTACCCTCCAGAGCGGCCCCGGTCTTAAGCAGATCCTCTATAAACAGAGTTTCGATGGTGTCCTCCTCCGTTGCTTCCAAGGAGTAGAGATACCTCATGTTATTCAAGAGGTTCACGCTGGTTCCTGTGGCGCCCATCAAGCTGGGCTGAAGCTGTCCCATCAAATCCAGAGGATAGGGTACTTCTGGCCCTCCATGATCCACGATTGCATTGGGTATGCCAAGAGATGCCACGCATGCCAAGTACACGCCAACTTCTTGCATCGGCCGCCAGAACCCCTCCACCCCACCAAGTGCTCTTGGCCATTTGCGGTATGGGGACTTGACGTAGTGGGACCGTATCCACCGGCAACAGCCCGCCAGTGGAGATTCATTTTGACTGCTACAGATTTCTTCTCCAGATGTGCAGAGGCAGTTCCGCTCAAAGAGGCCAAGGCCCGTTCTATCATTGACTTTGTGAGCTCCAACATTATCCACCGGTTTGGGCTCCCTCATGCAGTCCTCACTGATGACGGAACCAACTTTCGAGCGGCTGAACTGAAGAAATTTTAGCCAAGTACGACATCCGGTCGAACCATACTTCCCGCTACTATGCACAGGCAAATGGACAGATCAAGGCGTTCAACAAAACCCTCTCTAACATTCTGCAGAATATGGTTGTCCAAAACAAGAAAAGTTGGCCGGACAAGCTCCCCAATGCTCTCTGGGCTTACCGGATGATGACTCGCAACTCCACCCAGGTGACCCCATATTCCCTGGTGTATGGAGCTGAGGCCGTCCTACCCATTGAGATCCAGCTGTCGTCGCTGCACACTGTAGTTTATGATCACCAGACATCAGATGAGGTAGCCGAGATCCGTCTAGCTGAATTGGAAGCACTGGACGAGAACCGACATCATGCCCTGCACAATCTGGAGAGGCATCAGGACAAGATAGCGAGGGCCTTCGACAAGAAGGTTCGTCTCCGCTCTTTTCTACAAGGCGACCTGGTACTGGCCCTTCGAGCGCCAATGATTTCCGGTAGGAAACCGCCCAAATTAGAACCCAAATGGGAAGGGCCTTATATCATCCATAAGGTTTACCCCAACGGAGCATACTCCTTGGTGACCACAGATGGAGAGCGTATAACCCCTCCCACGAATGCCAAATTCCTCAAGTGATACTTTTCCTAGGGAAAAAGTGGTCCTGCACGACCCTAAACTGCGAGAGGGTCCTGCACGACCCTAAACTGTGACTTGGTCTCACACGACCTTAAACTGCATCGCTGTCCTCTTTGCAAGACGTTAAACTGAAAATCAGTCAGGCCTTCCTGACCGAGGCTTAGCCTCAGGCCCCATGGCCTCCTTGGTCCCGCACGACCTAAAACTGCATCACCGTCCTCTTTGCAAGACGTTAAACTGCAATCCAGTCAGGCCTTCCTGACCGTGGCCCAGCCTCAGGCCCCTTGGCTTCCTTGGGTCCCTGGCCCCCTGTCTTCACCACGAGACGTTAAACCACAAGCTGGTCAGGTCTCCCTGACCGCGGTCTGGCCCCAAGCCCCCTCGTTTCTCCCTGACTTACCCTCTTATGGGATCGTACGGTGTGGTGTAGGACCACGTCCTCATTCACGACGGATTACTTGCCGCACCGTACACATCCCCGAATGAGATGCCCCTCGTACTGCATGACGTTAAACTGCATGTCAAGAACTACGTGTGGCTTGATTCCCATCTTCATGGGATATGTAGGAATGCTCGGACGCCTCATCTTGAGCCCAGCCCCAAGCATTTTTCTTCCACTATCCCCCCTGGGGGTAGTTTCCTTGGAGAATCTTTGTGCAGCAGGAGTAGGGTTTTTAGCCCCATTCATACAACCCTGCTTGCGCAAGGATTGTAAGGGTCACACCATGTGCCCACTCCCATTCTTCTATCCTCCCACATCCTCACCGCACGACGTTAAACTGCATGGCTTTCAAGAACTATGTACGGCTTGATTCCCATCCTAATGGGATATGTAGGAACGCTCGGACATTTCGTCCGTAGGCCCAGCCCAAAAGCCAAAATCTTCCCTTTGGGTCAAGACGCGGCAGGGTGCACACTTTTGCCCCAACTCACAGCGAGCAAGCCTCGGCCCGGCTGCACATTCCCCCTGGGGATGTTTTCCTCTTTCACAGATACAGCTATGCTTCGCCCACTCCTTGACTGGGATTCCATCATTTTTTCACACCCCGAGGGACCCCCAAGAACGGCCTGGATACAACGCCCAAGGGCTCTCCTACCGATACGGGCCAACTCCCCCGAGGGTTTTTCAAGCAACAAGCCGATACAAGTCCCGCGTTGCGAATTTGGTCAGCGGTCGACGCCCACTTGTTACTCCCATATCAGGTTACCATAGGAACGTTGTGTTTTGAACATGGTCAACAGTGTCCTGGATCTTCGGGTCCACCCCAAGATGTCCCAGACATCGATTTCGGTGATTCATTCTGCCCCATCACGAGGTAACAAACTTCTCCTGGGGTGGTGCCTGCAATCAGGTCCATGGCCCTGATTCGCCATAGGAGTGTACGGTGTAGTGTAGGACTACGTCCTCATTCACGTCGGGATCATGTACCATGTCGTACGACTCCCCTTACGAGGCCCAGCCTCAGGCCCCTTGGCCTCTTCGGGTCCCCGACCCTCGTCCCCATGTAAGACGTTAAACTACAAACCAGTCAGGCCTTCCTGACTGATGCCTGAACTTAGGCCCCTTGGCCTTTCCGGGCCACAGCCTAGGTCCCTTCTTACCCGGAGTGTACGGTGTGGAGTAGGACTACGTCCTCATTCATGTCGGGATCATGTACCATGCCGTACGACTCCCCTTACGACCCCTTAAGAGGCCCAGCCTCAGGCCCCGTGGCCTCTTCGGGTCCCCGAACCTCGTCCTCATGTAAGACGTTAAACTACAAACCAGTCAGCCCTTCCTGACTGATGCCGGATCTTAGGCCCCTTGTCCTTCTCCCAATTCTCTCACCCGGAGTGTACAGTGTGGTGTAGGACTACGTCCTCATTCACGTCAGGATCATGTACCATTTCGTACGACTCCCCTTACGAGGCCCAGCCTCAGGCCCCTTGGCCTCCTTGGGCCCCTGGCCCCTCGTCCTCTTTGCAAGATGTTAAACTGCAAGTCAGTCAGGCCTTCTTGACCGAGGCTCATCCCGAGGCCCCTTGGCCTTTCCGGGCCATAGCCCAGGTCCTCTCTTATAGGATTGCATGGTGTGATGTTGGACTATGTCCTCATTTACGTCGGCTTATTCGCCATATTGTACACCTTGCTTAGGATTATATTACTCCCCTCCTCGTCCAGTATGACGTTAAACTGCATTTCAAGAACTACGTGTGGCTTGATTCCCATCCTTATGGGATACGTAGGACCACCTGAATGTCTAGGCTTCAGGTCCAGCCCCATCCCTCGGGAATCATCACCCCATCTTGGCCCCTTGGCCTACCCTTCCCCCATGAGGGGGATTATGTGGTGTGGTGTAGAACTACGTCCTCGTTCGCATCGGTTTCACAATGCCTACGCCATATACCCCTCCCTATTGAGCTATTTCGTTGATCCCTTTCCCGTAGTTCACCGATGTGCCTAAGAGTACTCTGGTTTATAACTTGGAATGCCAAGCTTTACTCGGACACGTCCGCGCCCACTTTCCATGTTTTGCGTATCCCTGCATCAGGGCTTCCATCATCTTTCAAACCCGGAGGGACCCCCAATAACGGCCTGGACACTACTCCCAAGGGCTCTCCTACCATTACGGGCCAACGCCCCCGAGGGTTTTGAGCAACAAATCGATAAAATCCCGCGTTGCGAATATGGTCAGCGGTCGATGCTCGTTTGTTGTTCCCACCTCGGGCTAGCGCGACATGGACGCTGTGTTTCCACCATGGATAACATTTTTCCTCTCTCGCCACGCCAACTCATTAGGCCCAAAATGTCGGGTGCACAATTCACACCCTTCATCACTTCATCGTGTCCAAGTAGAGTCTCGGAACACTTGGTACATTTCCTCCGTGCACGTCTACGCGTTGGGTGAACAGGTCATGTCAAAGGTGTCCTTCGGGGCTCTCTACCAATACCTGTTTGACTCACCCCGAGTATTGCGATGAGGATACCCCCCTTGTTTCCCACACCGAGTTTATCTCACGTGGGCTTAGGGATTGGGTTGAAATCTGTGCTTGCTTGGGAAGTTTCCACCATTCACGGTCCGACCTCTAAGACCATAAACTAAGACTCTCATATGGAACTACGCTCAGCTTGATTCCCATCCTAATGGGATACGTAGGAATTCCCAGACCTCCTGTCTATGGGTCCAGTTTGAGTTCGGTGAAGTCACCACTCTAGTCCTGCCTTCAAGACCCCGACTACGGGACTGCATGGCGTAGTGTGGGATTATGTCCTCATCCACGTCGGGTTTGCAGTAGCTGCACCACACACACCCCATTCTGAGAGTTAGCCCTCATATTCCATTTCCATCATGACATTAAAAGGCACCCTTCAAGAACTACGTGTGGCTTGATTCCCATCCTCATGGGATACGTAGGACCACCAGGATGTCTAGACTCCGGGTCCAGCCCCCACCTCTTGGTGATCTCCTGATCCCCCGGTCACCTAGGCCACTTCGCCTATCCCTCTCCAGAAGAGGGATGTGTGGGTATGATATAAGGTTTTGGGCACCATGCCCCCTTCCCCCTGGAACCTACCATCTCTCGATCACCCTCAAAATTGAGTCCCTTGACTCCTTGCAGTGGTTCACCCAATTGTTAAGAGCACTCTAGTCTAGGACCAAGAGTGTCAGGTTCAACATGATCAAGTTCCTTCCACATGTCAAGCTTTGTGTTCCCCTCCATTCGAACTTTCATCACCTTTCACACCCGGAGGGACCCCCGATAACGGCCTGGATACTACGCCCAAGGGCTCTCCTAACGTTACGGGCCAACGCACCCGAGGGTTTTGGACAAAAAATCGATAAAATCCCGCGTTGCGAATATGGTCAGCGGTCGATGCTCATTTGTTAGTCCTCACTTCAGGCCTACGCGACGGGATGCTGTGTTGCGAACATGGTCAGCAGTAATTCTCTGTCGTCACGCCAGCCTCTTTAGTCCTTGAATGTTGGTTGCATGATTCACATCATTTTATACCCCATCACGACCAGGTGGAATATTGACACTTTTGGCACTATCCCTCAGTGCACCTTTGCATGTCAGGGGGACAAAGCTACAATATGGCGTCCTTCGGGGCTCCCATGGTCCGAGCTCTAAGACCATAAACTAAGATCCAAGATCTATCTAGAACCACGTTCATCTTGACTACCATCCTCATAGGATACATATGACCGCCCAGACGCCCTGTCTCCGGGTACAACCCATTCAAGAAGCCAGTCTCTCCCCCTGTTTCACCTCTAAATAGGCCCCTCGGCCTAAGGTTTCCCTCTCCGAATGGCGTACAATTTGATGTGGGATCATGTCTCTGCCAATTGTGTTTTATAACACTGCGCACATTTCCCACCTAGCATCGTCTCTGCTAGGTCTATGCTGCATGACGATAAAATGCATGCTTGGTCCTATCATACAACCCTAAATTGTGACATTATCCTCCTGGCCACACGATGAGAAACGGCACCGCATTGTGGTGACCTCGTTTTAGAGGAAATCACATTGGGTATTGGTCACGTGCCATGCCATTTTTCAACGCCCGTCACGACTTGATTCTTGTGGCGACATCACGACCTACTGTTCTAGGCATGTCGCTTCACAAAAAAAACCATTTACCTTAAAGAACAAACAAGATACATCAAATTCCGCTTCTTTAAGTGCAAGGGCCACGCCCGCACTCCCCTTTTCCCCTGGCACTGGTATCCTACCATGTCATTTCCAGAACTACGTATGGCTTGATTCTCATCCTCATGAGATACGTAGGAGCGCCCGGGCACTTCCCCGTGGGCCCAGCCCAACTTTCGCATTTGGTCCCTTGACCAAAAAGAACCTCTCCCAAGGAGGCTGCGCGGTGTGATGTGGGGTTGTGCCCTCATTCACGTCGGGTTGTTCACCGCACCATACACACCTCCTATTCCCATTCACGCTAGGTGTTTTAGTTACTCCACCATGTGCATCTTATGTTTCCTCTCACCCATGGTCCGAATTCTACGACCCTAAACTAAGATCCCCCCAAGGGAAAGGAATCTTCTTCCTCTCTCTAATACGTTTCATTGCCGTATTCAGATGTGTTTTGACAAAGAGCCCGAAGTGTGGGATTTTCACAGGGACATTCCCCTCGTCCCATGACCAAGCTTTGTGAGCCCGCTATTTGGATCCCCATCCTCTTCCACATCCAAAAGGACCCTCAGACGATGTGGATACTAAGCTTAAGGGCTCTCCATGAATGCTGGACCGAAGGGCCCTTCAATCATTTCGGGCCAACGTCCCTACGGATATCTTTCAACATTTGTGACGTGGTCCTGTGTTTCGAACATGGTCAACGGTCGACCCTCATTTGTTTTTCCCCATTTTAGGCTAACGCGACAGGATGCTGCGTTGCGAACATGGTCAACAGTTATCCTCCATCGTGACGCCGCCATTATCGTGATCTGAATCTCGAGTGCCATGATTCACACATTTCCACTTCCTCATGTTCAAGTGGAATTCCATCATACTCGGCTCTTTCTCTTCGCGCATCTAGGTGCGCTAAATGATCGTGTTAGTGTTATTGGGCCGGTATTCACCGAGTGTCCCTTTGTCCTAACCTGCCCCTTTTGTGTCGGGAAATTCCCACCACTACTGCTTCTTTCCCACACCGAGCACGACCCACGTGGGCTTAGTAGTTTTGGTTGGATGTGTGCCAATACAGTCAGGTTGTTCCCCATCCCACATGACGTTAAACTGCGCTTCCAGAACAACGTACGGCTTGATTCCCATCATCACGGGATACGTAGAGACACCCAGGCATTTCACCTAGGGTTCAGCCCCTGGAATCACAAAATCTTGTTCCTCCCCATTTCCAGACCTCTGGCCTGACCCCTCGGGAAGAACTATGTAACTGCGGTTCTACCCTAAACAAGTTCAGGATGCCCCGAGATCCCATTGGGTAGTGACAGATCCCCTCGCTAGAGAGGCCATATCTGGAAGAAAGAATGATCCGTGATCAGACCGATGTGCCCATCTGGCGTACTCCCACCACGGTGGTGTAACTACCAGTGTGTTGGATTCTGTTTGAACAAACCATCACTCCATATTCCACGCTTTGAGTGCCCCTTATTCGGACCCTCATCCTCTTTCGTGTCTAAAGGAACCCCCTAACGGCCTGGTCTCATGCCACATCGGCTCACCTACCGTCCTGGGCCAACGTTCCGGAAGACTGGTCATGTTTGGAGGGACCCCCAATAATGGCCTGGATACTATGCCCAAGGGCTCCCCTACCGTTACGGGACAATGTCCCGAAGGATTGATCGACAACAAATTGATAAAATCCCGCGTTGCGAATATGGTCAGCGGTCGATGCTCATTTGTTGTCCCCATTTCAGGCTAATGCGGTAAGGATACCATTTGCCCGCCACGGTTAACGGTTGTCCTTTATTGTCACGCCATCCCCACAGTGTTCCGAATTTGGGTATCGTGATTCACACATCCCATTTTCATCTGTTTGGACCGATTTCAGCACCCCTGGCTTTGCCCCATTCATGCATAAGAGCACGCTGATGAAACGGTAATTTGGCTATCCTGGAAGCTCCTACTCCGATCAAGCCAACTACCTCCTGCATCTCGCATTGGGCTCGACCCATGTGGGCTTGAAGGATTGTCACCAAACTTCCCGCAAACATTGTAGGGATGTAACAAGGCAATTCAAACAGGGGAAATCATGCGTGCCATGACACTCAAAACAAAGGAGAAAGAAAGAGTTGAATCACAAAAGTACTAATAAAAGTTTCTTTTGGGTTTGTTACAATACTCGGGGGTTGACTTCTCCCATAGACGGGTTGACCCCGTCAAAAGAGCGTTGCAGCTCCACCACCCGCTGACTTGCGGCGTCCAAAGCTTGTTGCCGCTGATTCAACTCCCGCTCCTCTTCAGCAGCGGCGGGGCGTAATTCGTCAACTCTAGCCCTGGCCCTTTCCACCTCGGCCTGGACGGCATCCATCCTTCCAGAGGTCTTCCTCATATGCTCCTCAGCCTCTGCTAGCTAGGCCTTAAACTGTGAGACCAGCTCAGACTGCGTATCAAGAGTGGCTGAAAGCTCATTGGCCCGGATCTGCATCTGTTGGACCTCGCCTTCAGCCTCCTGGAGCTTCCTAATGCTGGTCGCCTTCCTCCGCTGCTATCCCATGCTCAGCCCACGATCACGCTCCCGGATCTTCTCAGCCATGAGGTCTCGGATGAGCGCGTGAGGGCATTGGGTATCCACTCCCCCGACAAACAATTCGTGAGACCGCGAGCGGAGCCTATCCATTTAGGCCAGCCATTGCGCTTGGGGAGTGTCCCTGATAAAGCGCGTGATCAGCTTCCATGTCCGGCGACTGACTATGTTGTTGTCTTCCTCATCGGAGGCTGTTTCGTCCCAGTCCGCGCGGTTGGCAGGCTCGTACACAGGATGTGCCTGCAGGAATTTCTCAGCGGGATATGCATCTGGTGTTGAATCTGGTACGACACCTAACGCCGAAGCAGGCACGACAGGACTGGGACCGACCGATTGATCCTCATTCTCATAGCCCACCTCGATGACTTCAGGTACGACCCTGCTGGTGGTCCTGCGAATGATGGTGTGCGTCGCTGCATGAGGAGGTGGGGGGACTATCACCACCATCACCGGCATGCCCCTAGGAGGGATGCCACCAGACATCCCGACCAGTCTTGCTGCAGCAGCCCACGCCAGTAGGAGAACTGTACGACAGAGAGGGACATGAACGTTAGTTGGCAGGCATAGTCTACATATGACAACAAGGAGACCGGTGGAGGGGACTTACAGAGATCGACCTCCTGCCGCTGCTCTTGAGCCGGTACTAAAGGGACCCTGAGGCGAGGCCCTCCGTATATTGTTGGGAGGTCTGGAGACTCTGGGAGAGCCTCCACGAATGCTCTGGTCCCACCAGACGCAGAACTGGACGCAGCCATGGGCGCGGGTTCTGAAGATCCCGCATCATCACCCGCCAAGGAGTGAGAACGAGGCCTGCGAACAAGTTCCTCCTGCATGGCCTAAACATCGGTGAGAAGTCCATAGTGGCTCAAGAAGAGATCGTAAGGATAGAAGTTCGGAATGCTACCTCGAGAGCCTCCGCGAAGTCGTCGGATTCTGAGCCTCGGTCTCCGACCTCGCCCTCCTCCAATGGGCTCCCTCCTCTAGCCTCATCCCCCCGAGAAGAGTCCTCTGATTCCTCCGGCATGGAGAAGCGCTCCCTCAGATCGGCAACTGATAACTGTGGGGGGACCGTCTGGTTCAACAGTACCCTCACCTGATCCGTCATTGGGCGAGGAACACCGCTGGAGTGGACGTAATCCTCCAGCTCGTCCAGGTATTGCTCTGCCTCCGCTGGATACACCATGAATCCAGCCCGAACTGGGCCTATGCCCGGAAATTCCATCCTGAGGCGATTCAGGTGGGCTCACATCTCAGGTGGGCTGAGGAATTTCCGGTTGACATCCCAAATGTCCCAAGCTTCCGGGAAGACCGCACATTCTTCCATATCGATGTGACGCAGCCGCTTCCCTGGAGCCAGAGTGGATATCCTACGAAATCCCCTCGGTGGCTGCCCCTCCGGATGACCCTTCTCTCCCGGAATCACTGGATCCACCGCTGTTTCCATAGCCTTGGCCGGTGCGGGTCTCGCCGCCATGGCAGCCCCGCTACCGCGAGTGGCCCTAGCTGCCCTCCGACCGCGACCTCGAGATAGAGGAGACCCACCGTCACCGACCCTGATAGTTGATTGCTTCAACATCTCCCCTGGGTAGGCAGCCTCCCAAATGATGGCGTACTCCTTCACTAATCCGAAAGCGGTGGTGGATGGAGGCAGGGCAATCCGCATCTTCCCATCTTCCCGTGTGAACATGAGCCACAACTGCCTCATCACACACTGGTGCTCCTCGTGGCGCACCACCCAGTAGACCTGCGGGGTCAGCCGCTGGAGGCACCGGAACTGCCTCGCAAAACGATGTGGGGTGTACGGTTCGCAGATTGGCTCACGATCTATCCGAGCCACCAAAACTCCACCTCGGAAGGCCAGAAGGTAAGCCCGATATTCTTCCGTTCCACGCCCATCGTTAGCAAGTATTCCCGTCGGCAATGGGAAGGGGTGGAAATGAAACTCATCCGCCCTCCACACCCGATTCAGTACCATCGGGACAACCAGTTTGAACGGGAATCTCCCAACTACGTTCAGGATGGAGGGGCGAAAGTTCAATCCTGGTGGAGAAATGGGGTTTGGATACTCGTAAATCCCCCTGATGTGCGCTGTGATCCACCCATATAGGAGGTGGAAGGCCCCGCATATCCTTGGCGGCTTCTTGCCCTCACTAATGTGCCGCAGCATTCTGTAGAGTTTGGTGAGCATCAGAATCCCCAGGTTGATCTGCTGCCCCATGGCCAACATCGATGCCATGATAAATGAGCTGGGCCGCACCCCCATGCTTGTATCCCTCACTGGTAGGATCCACCCACAGATGAGAGCCGCGATGAACACCGCCAGCCTGACTATTGGCTGTTGTTCAGTGCTGACACTGAAACCCCAAGTCTACCATTGGCTGTCGTCCAAGACCCGCCAATATGAGTGCCCCTTGCCCCGTTGGGCCACCCTCGGACAAGTTCGAGGCCTCGGCGGGAACTCTCGATCTTCTATGAAATTTAGGAAGCATTTAAACCATCTCCTGAAGTGGACATCCCTCACTGCCTCCTTGTCCTCTCCAGGGACGAGCACCATCATCGCTGACGCCAGTCGTGGCATTTTCTCCGGATCCTCCCACGCGCTGATGACGGGGAGGAATTCGTCATACATGGCCCCCAAGATCGGGACCCTGGAAATCTGGTGGACATCCCACAGGCTGATGCTCACCTCCCCGTGATGATGGTGAAAAGTGTTGGTCCTGGACGACCATCTACTCAGCAGCTTCGGAATCAGCTGCTTTGGTTGGTAAATGTGGAATTGGGAGGCCCACGCCGCCTCATAAAATCCCACTCTCCTCAGCTCGGCCCCGAACTCCTCGCATGAGGCGCCTACCCAGTAGGCCCAGGCCCAGTCGTCGGTGAAATTGCCGCCCTGGCGCAGGTCCCACTCATCAGACCATCCTTTCCTTTGATCCTGCAAATCCGCCTTCAGCATGGTGCAGTAGAGAGGAGGGGAAGTCTCCGGTTGCAGTGGCCTCCCGTCGATATCATTCACATGGTTGTAGAGACAGTCAGTGGTAATGGGTGTGATGTCCTCCCGCGCATGACCATCGGCCGCCCTGAACCATTGGTGCTGGCATGGTATGCTCCTGAACCAGCAAGCCGGTTCGTCCCTACTTGCCTCGGGGATGAAGACGTCATCCCTCAGCCCGAAGCCGTACAACGGCAGTTTCTTGCACTGCGGATAATCCTTCTGACCTTCCGACAGTAGATCTGTCAAAGAAGTTTAGTCCGAGTGGCTCCGAACCATTTCCCCCAAGCCGGGACAGTTGGCCATCTCGTCCCGACGAGAAGCATCTGCAAGCACTCCCAGCACAGCCTCTTGATGGGCCATTTTGATGCCGACCCTCATAAAAGTTTTTTTCCCTGGATCGCGAAGCTCGACCGCGAAGCTGAATCGAAAAGCCTGATCGCGACGATCGGTCGTGAGACCAAGCCGCGAAGTCTGGCCAAGGCCAACAAACAGAGGTTCGCTTGGCACGGACGCAGAGTCGGAGACCCGCGGTTCGCCGCGAAGCTCGATTTGTGGAGGGCTGTCGCGGAGTACGCGGAGCTTCACGAAGTTGAGAGTACAAAAAGACAAGGAAGGCACGTGAAGACAAAATAGGCCGGAGCCCCTATTTATAGGTGACGACCCAGGAGCACCGCGGCGCGCCTCACCCGCGCGGAGCCTCGCGGCACGTCCGGATCTGGGGCCCCAGTCAGCACCGCGGCCCCCTTCGCGAAGCCGCTTTGCGAACCACTGATAATTTTGGCGATTTTACCTCAGACTTTGACCCTTCGCCCTCCGTGGCTCCAAGTCTGAGGGGGGGCATTTGTTGGTGCCAAAAATGTGGCCCAAAAGAAAGGAACGAAAAAGAAGGCCGACGCACTGCCTCGCGAAGCTCCGCCGCGAAGCCCCGCCGTGAAGCGCCCCGACCATGGCGGCGCCGCGAAGCTCCGGAGGCGGTGATGCTCCGCGAACCCCTTTGACGTTCACGAGCCGCTGCAAAGCTCCCAAGGCGGTGATGCTCCGTGAACCCCTTTGACGTTCGCGAGCCGCCGCGAAGCTCTCTAGGCGGTGATGCTCCGCGAACGCGTTTGACGTTCGCGAGCCGGCGCGAAGCTCCAGAGGCAGGGATTCTCCGCGAACGCGTTTGACGTTCGCGAGCCGCCGCGAAGCTCCGGAGGCGGTGAATCTCCGAGAACGCAGTTGACGTTCGCGAGCCGCCACGAAGCCCTTGAGGCGGCGCGCAGGCGCTACTTCGCGACGCCCCTTCCCTATAAATACTGGACTCCCCCTGAGTCCCGAGGACGGACAACCCGACCTTTCGGCTTCTCCTCTCCCGAATCATGAAGCACGCTTTGCCCCAGGAATCATGAGCTCCGCGAGGTACTTCTACTTCATGAGAAGACTCTGCTTTGTCTCATTTTGAGCCCCTCTCCCGAGAGGGATGCCCTTCGCGAAGCTCAAGGTAATTCGCGAAGGAAGGGGATTCCCAAGGGAACTCGGGCAGCCACGGAGAACATGGGCTTCGTGAAACACCCAACCCATACGAGTGATCCCTATGCTAAGGCAGGATCGCTCCCCATCGCGAAGCACACTGCTTTGCAGGACCCTCCCTCACGAGGCACCCCTCCTTCGTGAAGCATTTCTCTATTCGACTTCGCGAAGCACCTCCCATTCACACCCGTGGCCCATGCTAAGGCAGGATCGCTCCACTTCGCGAAGCACACCGGTTTGCAGGACCCTGCTTTGCGAGACACTCCTTCTTCGCGAGGCAGTGCTCCGCGAACCCTGTTCCACTTCGCGAAGCATCTTCCGTTCCAACCTACGCCCCATACTAAGGTCAAGGCACCCCACTTCGCGAAGCTCACTCCTTTGCTTAGCGATTCCTCTTCCTGTGCGACCCTCCAGGTTTGCACGATGCGATTTCAAAGTCCCGTGGACGATACCACCCGTAGCATTGCTTTGCCTAATGCTTCTTCACATAGGCACGCTAACTGCTATTCCTTCTTCTCATAGACACGCTAACGTGGACCCCTCGATGGTTCATTCCACAACCCCCCATGACCATGGCCTTATCGGTACCTTCCCATCCCCAAGGACCAGAGGGTACCGGTTATGTAAGCCCTAGGGGTGTGGAGTGAACCCACCTCGTCCGAGCTGCAGGACGTTAAAATGCCAAGCACCACGTCCTCAACACATGACGTTAAACTGTGACCCAACCTCGTCTCCCTCACGAAGGGTCCCCCCAGGTCGAACATTTTTTACACCCACTCATCTCCACGGGAATGGAACTCTTCCTCACACGGAATGAGATCCTCCTTGTCGGAGTGGCGTATGTTCGTAGTGGAAGGGATGCCTCAGAGCATAAGCCCCTAACCTTTCGTACGGATGATTGCACCCGTGCATCTCCGTACTCCCCCCACTACCAAGGTCAGTGGAGGGCGTGATATGGGATGAGGTACTTCCCATTATTGGACCAAGGTCCATCTTTCCAGCGCTTTGTCGCGCCATGGGCCTCCATCCTGGAGTAAGTCCCAACACCATGGGCCGCTCAACGCGCAAGCCCCTCTTCGCTTCTCACGGACGCATCCTTCGCGACGTGATCGTCAGGTCCTTGCAACCTCTTGTTTCTCACACCGAGCATGACTCACGTGGTCTTAGAGTGAGCACCGACCCTGACACCCATTCCATTGCGAACTAGGAGGACTTTGATCCGTGTCAAGGCATGGTACGTAGGAAGCATCCACGAGGTTCAATCCCACCACTAGTGGACCCACGGGTCTACTTTCACATCGGTTCACCGGCGAATCATTGCGAACTACGAGGTCTTTGATCCGTGTCCAGGAATGGTACGTAGGAAGCCTCCACGAGGTTCAAGCCCACCACTAGTGGACCCACGGGTCTACTTTCACGTCGGTTCACCGGCGAATCATTGCGAACTACGAGGTCTTTGATCCGTGTCAAGGCATGGTACGTAGGATGCCTCCACGAAGCTCAAGCCCACCACTAGTGGACCCACGGGTCTACTTTCACGTCGGTTCACCAGCGAATCATTGCGAACTACGGGGACATTGATCCGTGTCAAGGAATGGTATGTAGGAAGCCTCCATGAGGTTCAAGCCCACCCGTCATTTCACGGCGGGTCTCACCCCGGTCCAGCATGACGTTAAACTGCATTCTGGCCCAGTGGTAAGCCACTGCGACCCATTCCAACATGAACTATGAGGTATTTGATCCATGCCAAGGCATGGTACGTAGGAAGCCTTCCAAGAGGTTCAATCCCACCACTCATTGGACCAAGGTCCGCGTTCACGTCGGTTCACCGACAAAACCCCACCGGAACTACGAGGTCTTTGATCCATGTCACATCATGGTACGTAGGAAGCCTTCACGAGGTTCAAACCCATCAATAGTGGACCCCCGGGTCTACTTTCACGTCAGTTCACGGACACACCCATTCCATTGCGAACTACGGGGACTTTGATCCATGTCAAGGCATGGTACGTAGGAAGCCTCCATGAGGTTCAAGCCACATTGCTCGGTCGTTCATTGACGTCGAGTTTCGCCCTTGTCCAACATGACGTTAAACTGCACGCTCCCATCCAGCACGACATTAAACTGCATTCCGGTCCAATGGAAAGCCATTGTGACCCACCCCTTTGAACTTCGAAGACTTTGATCCATGTCAAGGCATGGTACGTAGGAAGCCTCCATGAGGTTCAAGCCCATCCATCATCCAATTCACATCAAGTTCTATCTATGTCCAGCATGACGTTAAACTGCCATTCTAGATCTAAACTACGAGGACTTTGATTCCCTGCCATGGGGATACGTAGGAAATCTTCCCAAGGTTCAATCCCGCCATTAGCGGATCCACGGGTCTGCTCTCACGTCTGTACACTGACAATGCCTACCGGACTAAGGTCCACCCGCATGTTGGTTCGCTGCTTGCATTCGTCGGACCAAGGTCCACCTCCGCCATCGTCCTTGCGATGGTCCCATTTCAATCCCCTCCACTCCATTTATCCACCTAGCACCCATCCCTACTCTCTCCTGGACCGTAGTATCTCGGTGAGACTGTGTCGGTATGACCCTCTTCACAGCCACCCATGGGCTGACCCGTCTCCGCTGGACGTTAAACTCGCGGCGTGCCCTGTGTTAAGCAAGGGAAGCTGAGGAAAACCTCAGACATGTGTCTATGACATAATTCCCCATGCTCGATGTGGGATGCCTCGGGCCTCCACGCCCTCGAGAAGCCCTGAAATCAGGGATAATAGACAAATACGACAGATTCCCCAGCATCCAGACACACTACTGGTGCCTCAACATGACTACTCCCCCGACCAAAGGTTGCTGCCCTGACTGGACCCTTTGGAATGTCCCGACAGAAGCAGTGTAATTAACTGACGTCCATGGAAACATGGCACCGGGAAGAGTTTCACGAACTACGTATTAAATCAATGAGGGAGACCCGGACTAGGTGACGAGTTCCGAGGAGGAATCCACAGAAGGAAGAACCGACATCCCATCATCCCGTTTCGATCAAGGAGCAGACGTACCTAAACAAGGAACGAATGTCGCCCGCCTTTGGAAAGCGGGAATGCGGGGCAACAAAGCGGCGCGTCCTCCTCCACAGACGGATGCGCGTGTGCCCCGGTGAAAGCGTCGGAAACAACGACATTAATATAAACCATCAGTGCATCATTATTAAGGATCTAATTGAGAGTTGGAGTCTGAGCCCATCCATAAGGTTTCGCTACGGAACATCCTTCAATTATCCAATAGCACTGAAACCGTCCAAGGCATTCTTTCGAAAGATCAAGTATCGCTCGAGGCATGACTTTACCCTAAGTCCATCCCGATCTTGCAAAAAGGGGTCGAGTATCATTTGAGGCAGGCTTACCCACATTGCCAACGGATCCATCTTAATGAGCCCTTTTGGAACCGATGTCACTCATTAGTATTCGAAAGCCGGGGGGAAGTCTTGGTCCGGAAAAGACAACGACACCACCCCCCAACACGTTGTGGTAACCATCAGGAATGGAGAATCTAAGCGTGACCCTTAATACAGGACCCACCTTCTTTACCCACACAGAATTTAATAAAAAATTTTACAGCAGCATATATGACATCAACATATGTAATTACATATTGAAACTAAATAGGTACGCTCATCCATCACATAGTGCAAATTAAATATTTCATATATAAATATTAATAATGAAAAGTACCACATCAAGATAAGCAGATAAATGCACTTTTAAATAAATAAATAATTTTCCCAACCCACTACCAATGATCCAATAATTCCAAATTTCATAATTAATCAAAATTAATCATTTAAAAAAACATCACAAAAATAGGTTGCGCAACACATGAGGTTAATTAATTTAAATGCACAGACATGCACATTTAAATAAATAAATAATTCAGTACAAACAACTATCAAAGATCCAACAGTTCAAGGATCATAATTATTCTAAAATAATTATTTAAATTAAACAAAACAAAAATAGGTTGCCCAAGACAAGCAATTAATTAAATTAAATGTCCAGAAATGAACATTTAAATAATTAAATAATTTAGCACAAACACCTATCAATGATCCAACAACTCAATGTTGAAAATTATTTTAAAATAATTATTTGATTAAACACAACAAAAAATAGTCTGTGCTACACATGTAGTTAATTAAATTAAATACCCAGGATAAAAGAATTTAAACAGACCATGTCGCATCACCCAAAGTGGTGTCCTACCACATTGCAACAAATTGAAAAATTAATTCATTATAAATAGTTCTGAAACAACTAGGTGAAACAAATTAATTAATGAATTTGGGTGAAATTTTCACAAAGACGGTAGGCACAGACTAATGGCACAATGGTTCATTTTTATAAATTGCATCAAAATAGAGGGAAAGAGAGTAGACACCCTACCTTCTAGTCACAGATGATCCTATGATCTATAGTAAGCTTTGATTTGAGATAAAACGGTAGAGAATAGATGACTTTAGAAGAACCCCAAAATAGGGTAAAATATTTCTGTGATGAACTGTGCAATGGATAGAGAATGAGATCTCACAATTCTTGGTACTTTGGATACGGCATACTGAGAGGTTTATAGTGCACTTGACGGTGAAGAAAATGGACAAAGAATAGAGGAGCGGCGGTATTCCAAAGGAGAAGAAAAGTGTTGCGCCACCTAGGGAAGAGGGAGAGGTGCGACACACAGGAATGGAGGAGGTGAAGAGAGGAGAAATAAATAAAGAATGGGAAAGGAAGAAAGAAAAAGAAAAAAAATAGATAAATACAAATAAAATGGTGGATGAATGAAATAAATAATTAAAATGGTTTTACCTCAATTTAATTATTTTAAAATTTCAATCCAACCATATCAATTTTATTATTTATTTTTATCCCTCTTTAAATTCCATTAATTCCCTTTAATAATTTTTAATTATTTTTTACCAGAATGTTACACTATGGCATGACAAAATATTTTACATAATACCTGATCAAACATTTAATTAATTTTAATAGCTACCCGAAACTCGCAACAGGGTGCGCATGCACACGCTATGGGTCGCATTAAAGATTTGGACTAAAAACATAAACGGTTTGCACCTTGATTTATGTTGAAACATTATGTGAATTTATTAGGGTAATTAATAATAATTTATCTAACCCAACAATAAATATACACCCCTAAATATACATCTTATATATACACACACACACATGTATATTCATATATATACACCTGTACATGTATATATAACTATATATATATTTAATCTCATATATATAGATATACCTCATATATATATACATCAATGTTTTTGTCTAGATATAATAATAATAATAATAACTAAAATAATAATAATTATTTAATTCAACCCGTCAATTACCCCATTAATAACATAAACACAATAACCATAAAAAAAGGAAAATAGTTATAAAATAAATATTGATTTCACATTTGTATTTAATTTGAAAAATTAATAATATAAAATTTATTACATTGCGCATTTATTATTTACACCATAACATGATTTATTAATTATTGATGTGATTTTTCATTTATTGTTTTCTGAATAAATAATAATATTAATAATGAAATTATTAATATATCTAATTGTCAAGAAAATATTTAAAATGCAAATAAATTATTTTTGGGTGCGATATGACCAAAAGTCCAATGCTCGCAAAAGTTATACCCTACCTAGGGTAAAACCCACGTTTCAAAACTATTGATGGTGTCCGATTTCTCATTCGACACACCTTTGGAGTGAAAATAATTATTTACTATTTATAAATATGAATAAATAATTAATTAAAAATAAAGATGGAATTATCATGTGCGAGGGTGCCAAACACCCGATGAAAAGCATGGTTTTACCCTACCTAGGGTAAACCCGGTGTTACGGACCTAACGACGATCTTATATTTCTCATACGACGCCTCGTCTTAGAGTTATATCATTTTTTTTAAAAGAAACAAACATGCATACGAATAAAATAAACATCATATTTTTATTTTTCCAACACCGCAGTGTCGACAATCAGAATAAAATCGTTCTGATGCTCGGTTATAAAAACTAGCCTGCCCAGTTAACCGAAAAATTGTATTTCTATGTTTTTTTCATTCAGTTCAAAACACATAATGTTACAACCTTCCCACCATAGAAATTCTCGTCCCTAAGAAGTCTTCGGGAACAATGTGACTCTCACCCGATCTACAGGGGTCATTTTGTCTCTCACAAATGGTTATGTTTCATCTCTAAATTCTCAATGCATGTTCAAACATTGGTTAGGAAAGTGGTAAATAAGCCATTAAGATCTGATTTGACACTAATTTTTTAACTGAAACACTAAGACTATTCATATCCAAACATGTTCAGCTAGAGACACCACCATGTCTTCATCTCATTAACTTATGGACGAAGTTACTTCCCACCTTAGTTTTTAAAGTTAGAATGATGAAAATTACAAGTTACAACACCTTCCATGTCAGAATTTCTGACAAGACACTCCCTTAAGTGTTCTAGCGATGATTCTTGTGTGATTTCCAAAATGAATAAAATAGTCGATTCCCTATTTCCCTTAAATCCCACATTGAGCCAGATTTTTATGAAAATCCATAGTTGAAAAAAACCACATTTTTCTCACCTAAAGATGTGCTAGAAAAAGGTCCTTCTCTGACCACTTCATTAAATAAGAGAGATAAATAGTCAAGGCACTTCGACCGACCATTTGAGAAGATGCTCGACTTAGATGGCCAGTGTTTTATGAACTGAGTTGTGATGCCTTCTTCAAAGGTATCTCACATTTACTGCGAACACGTCCACCAAAGATCATACCAGACCTCCAGTGACATTATTTGAATTAGGAATCACCATGACCAATATTAAGTCTAGGGTAACATCAGATTTATAAAAAAAGGATTGAATGTAACTAATCCAAGGTAGTCTACACTCCGTGTTTAGGAGTGAGACGTTGGTACTAGGGAAAGATGCCCATATCAAAACATTGACTGATCCCAGAGAGGCATGGTACTAGCGGTCAAGTTAGAAGAATTAGATGGTGTACAAGAGTTCTTACAAAGAATTCCTACATAGAAACCTGAGGGTTACTCAAGACTAACCAAATCCTTGATAAGAATGATGCATCGGCATGAAACACTGAGAAAAACACCCTAAACATGCCTAATAACTTTTAAAGCATTATTAAGGCATAAGAACGATGCTCTATCAGTGTGTCAAGGATGAATGTACGATATGGGACATGCTTGTCACTTAAAGAAGAGTACACTAATAGGATTAGAAGATTACAAGAAGGAAAACATTCAAACCATTGCCATGAATGCCCAACCAAACTGATCGGTGTGTCGAAACACCCGAATATCTAGAAGTCATCCTGAGCATTGGGACGAACTTGATTCCTTTAACAAAGAAGTAATTTTGCTATAGAGATGACCTGAAATTCAGTTAACAGTGCAAGACATAACGATTGCACTAAACTCAACCTGTTCGTCACAACTTTAAGAACTCGACGACATGACGTATTTGAACGCATACTAAGATGAGGTGATACGGAATCAAGATGACTTTTAACTCAGATGATGACATATATAATCATCCATCACTATGGAGAATATAGGGTCCAATGACCTATGAAGCAAATGACTATTACTAATGCATTTATAACCAGCTCAAAAAAACATTACCAGATACTAAAGCCCAAAACAAAATTCAAGGGAAACATGACCACCCATCCGAACAAGGGTGTCATTTTGAGATAGGTGGTCTGACTAGGGACAATGACTTGCGAAAGGTTCTATTCCAAAGAAACTCAAGGAGGAGCACAAACAACACTTATACCATGGTCTTAAACAGAGGACATCACTACATGTTCCATATCCATTCCCTTTTATATTTAATCACATTTAATCTTTAATCATCAAAAGATTCAATAAATACATCAAGTACCATTTTTCAAAACAAAATTAGGTACTTGATCTTAACCAATGCCTCAAGCAACAAAATAGGCATGTTTTATAAAACTAGATTTTAAAACATTTTACATTGATTGACATCTCGTCCTTAATTTGGAAATATATCACATAAATACCTTTTAAGTAGATAAGGCATCCTGCAAGGGTCCAACTAAGATGATATGAGTTCATTAGAATGCAACCCCAAAAAAATAGTTTAATTATTAAGTGTCACAACACCAATACTGGGTTATCTCATAAGGAACATGCACCAACTAGCCTACATGTCCCTAGCTGTACCTTTAGGTAGTTAACCAATTCATATGAAATTATGACATGATCAAACACGTATCAACCAAGATATATGGGTGGATATCAACCTATAAAGAGTCTATACACTTTATAGTATTTTTAAAATGTCTCACATTCAAAGGAAATCAATAAATTTTAGCAATGTAACTAGTTACATAACAAACAAGCTAGCTTGTCACTATAAGAATCTAATAGAGAGAGACATTTTGTAATCACAAAAGAATAACATTTTAATCACTAAGACATTCTAATAGGAAAAAAAGTATGATACGAGGAAAACATGGTTTTAAACTGAAAGCATGGAAATAAGCTCACATGATAAATATATCACTGAAACATGGTATTGAAAAGGAAAGCTAAATAATTATTAGACATGGAATATATCCAAGGAAAACCATTACATCAATTGGAAGCCAAAAATTCAACTAAATGTCATGGAAATATGCATGGCATGTGAATTCTTATGTGCCTATTATGATGAATTCAATGCTTTATCCATACCTTAACAATCCAAGGTTAAAATATCATAAATTCCATACATTCATAATTAGCAGAAATTACACCAATCACTCGAGGTGAAATCATATCAATTGTAACATTGAAAAGAATGAACAACAATCCCAACCATGGCCACTTGGTCATTTCCCGTATGTGGGGTGACCAGTCCCAGGCATGACTATTAACTGAGCGCTAACACATTCCTTGTCTCCGATCTACTAAACCAAATAGTATGACAAAGGAAAAAAATACTACCTCTAATACAACTTTGTAAGGTCCCGACCCGACTCACCTCTAAGATGGGGACCAGACCGGTGGGTTACGTGACCTCAAGCGCATATTTCCGAACTCCAGAGGATGTAGACTAGTAATGATGGTCTTTTTCATGTTAGTGGGGGAGACTATGCCCTCATATGTAATAGGTATTATCATAGTGGAAGTAAACAACAAATAAATAATAAATAAAGGATGCATATAAATGACTAAACTCAAATAGAAGCAATATGAATAATCAAACTAAATAAGAATCAAGTGTAGAAGCTCACAATACAATGTCATGCCATGATGTCTTTCTAAATAAAAAAATAGAAAACAGAAACCCAAGAATACTTCCAACTAAAAATAAAAGACACAAAGTGCAACAACTGCGTCATGAGAAAGGCTCGATCCTCTTCCCTAGTCTCCATCCTAAGCAGCAAGAAACACTCAAGCATCGAAAACATCACACATCCCTTTGACAGAACCTCCAAAAATATAATCTACTCAGGTGTCAACGACGCCCAAGAAGGGTGTGAGATAAAATCCAATTAGGTCGGCACCCACATTATCTAAACCTTTCCATTTTGTGAAATAATAAAATTCAGTGTTCCAATTTTTGGTGCCAAAATATTTGAAGAAGGTAGAGAAGAAAAGGAGGCACCCCGCCCTGCCTCGCGAATCCCCGACGCGGAGCCCCCCCCATGCAATGCGGCCACGATGAAGAAAAGGAGGCAGTACCTCTCTGTGAACACCCATGACGTTCACGAACCCGCTACGAAGCAAATGAGGTGGTACCTCTCTACGAACTCCCAGGACATTCACGAACCCTCCGTGAAGCAATGGATTCAGTACCTCTCTGCGAACCCAGTTGATGTTCGCGACCCACCGCGATGCAACCGAAGCCCCCTTCGCACCGTGTGAGCTCTGCTTCACAGCGCCTCTTGCCTATAAATACCCAGATCCCTCTGTGCCCCAAGGATGTACAATCCAAACTTTCATCTTATCAGCTCCCAAATCGCAAAGCACTCTTTGCTCTGAGAATCATGAGCTTCGCGGGGTAGTTTTGCTTCACAAGAGGTCTCTGCCTTGTCTCGTTTTGAGACCCTCTTCCTAGATGGATGCCCTTCATGATGCCTTAGGGAAGTCAGGAAGGACTGGGAACCCCATGGGGACCCAATCAGTCATGAAGCATTTATGCTTCACGAAACACCCACCCTGTACATGTGATCCACATACCAAGGCAGAGTCACTGTACTTCACGGAGCACACTACTTCGCGGCACTTTGCTTCGCAAGGCACCTATGCTTTGTGGGGTAGTGCTATGCGAACACCCTTACCCTTCACAAATCACCTCCCATGTCCATCTCCATCCCATTCTAATGCTAAGGCACCCCACTTCATGAAGCACCCCTCTTCACAAGTTCCCTCCTATATGCAGAGAAACTGAGTTCTACAAGGCCCCTTCCTGTATACCCCTCTACTTGGAAATTACTTTCCCCATGTGAACCTCCAGGATTAAACGATTTGATTTCAAAGTCCCCTGGATGATACCACCCGTAGCATCGCTTCTCCTAATGCTTCTTCACATAGGCACACTAAAAACTATTCCTTCTTCGCATAGTCATGCTAACGTGGACCCCACGACGGTTCTCTATGCGACCCCCTTCTACACTACATTGTCGGTACCTTCCCTCCCACAAGGAGGAGAGGGTACCAGACATGTAAGTGTTAGGGGTGCAGAGTAAACCCACCTCATCCGAGCTATAAGAAGTTAAAATTCCAAGCACCTCATCCTCAACACAAGACGTTAAACTATGACCCCGCCCCGTGCCTCGCACGCAGGGTCCCCCCGGGTTGGACATTCATTACGCAACTCATTTCAATGGGGATGAGAACACCCCCCCCCCACACAGACATATGGGATAATATCCTCCCTCTCGGAGTAGAGTTCGTTTGTGGGGGAAGGGAAACCTCCTTGATGTAAGCCCATAGCCCCTCTTACCGAAGGTAGCACCCATACACCTCCGTACATCCTCACCGCCAGGGTCATCGGAGGGAATGATTGGGAATGAGTCACATCCTCTCTTCAGTCCCAAATCCCTCTCCCTCTGCGCTTTGTTGCTCTTGGGCCTCCATCCTGGTGTAAGTCCCAGCACCATGGGCCTCCTAATGCGAAAGCCCCACTTCGCTTCCCATGGACTCACCCTTCGTGATGTGATCTTCAGGTACCTACAACCTATTGTCTCTCACACCTAGCATGACTCTCGTGGGCTTAGAGTGAGCACCGACCATGACACACCCTGGGCCGCCTCAGAGTGAAAGCCCCAAAATTCCCCCATCCCGCATGATGCTAAACTGTACACCCTAACTACGAGGAATTTGGTCCATGTCAAGGCATGGTACATAGGAATTCTCCCTGAGGTTCAATCCCACCACCAGTGGACCCCAGGGTTCACCTTCACATTAATTCACTGACAAAACCCTACCCGAACTACATGGAATTTGATCCATGTCAAGGCATGGTATGTAGGAAGCCTCCCTGAGGATCAAGCCCCGCCATTCATCTGGACCAAGGTCCTTCTTCACACCAGTTCGCCGACACCCACATTCCTTGTAACGCCCCGACCCCAGTTACCCAGAGTGGGTGCGTTATTACATAACATTGGAATGATAACAAAGGATCAAGTATCTAAAGACCAATTAGTTTAGTAGCCTTGTAAACACTAGATAAATTCATAATGTTTACATTACATTATAAAATGAAACTACAACAACATAGTCTCCATAGTCCACACTCATATCCCCTTATAGTATCCTTGCAGGTCATTCATAAAATACTTCTGCACATCCTGGGAAAAATAAAACATAGAAACGGGTGAGCTCAGATGCCTAGTAAGGATATCAATATAGCAGAAACATTTATAAATAAGCATAAACATTTAATTCAATGTTTAACTAAAACAAAAGGCTTTTAAACATGAACTTATGCATAATATGACAGAAATAAAATGAAACAATTCCATTTACTTATTAACATGGATATTCTACTAGTAAAATTACCACATGCAATATCAATAACAACTTTCATAATGATGGAATACATAATGCCAGACTAACATAACCACATAGTCAAGGCCTCGTTCTAAGACTACAAATAAGATTTTGTCAAGGCCTTGTTCCAAGACCCTAGATTGTCTAATGAGACCTATCGATGCATCGAGGAGCTGTAGTGGGCTCCACCCATCACTAACTATGTCCAATTCATTCCTCATATGAAAAGTTTGAAACATAACATAAACATTCGTATTAAACCTAGCATATGAATTGTCAATACTTTAACCATAAAGCATGAATGGTATAAAAATAGCACATCCACAGTAAAACATAACTCATTCGATACAATATGGAAGATTGTATTATATAATATTAACCTGAATCGATAATAATGAATGATATTGACATACATTAAAATAATCATCAAGCTTTTGAGAGAAATATCCCCCTTTTATTGAAAAAATTTTAAAGTCACACTAATTTTCAAGAAGCAATTTAAAATAGATTTTTGAATCAAAGTGTCCCATACCACTTTGAAACTTTCAAAAGGAATTTTTATTTGAAAACTTAAATGTCCATATAAATAAATCCTTAAAACCATTTTTAAAACATGGAAATTAATGAGAAATATTTAGAATAATAAATCTTTAAAACATTTTAAAATGATATTTTAGTTACAGTTACTAACCAAAAGAGAGACTCTTGAATATAAATAATTGAGGTAATAAAAAATTTTAATATCATGAGAATAAAGGGATTCATGATATACTATGTCAAAGTACATTATATACACCATATAAAAGTGATTTGGTGTATAACAACAAAGGAGTCTCAATGGAATGTAAATTGAGATAAAATCTCTCATAAAGGCCATATCATTAGGTTAAGGATAAATCAACGACATAATTATGTGTGACAAATATAAATACACTCAATATTATTGGATATTCAGTGTAAAACAATCAATGTACATTCACACATATTATTGTAAAAACAACACGAATGAATTTGATGTTTAACTCAACAAATCGAGATTGAGTAAAAATTACTCTTATCAAGTTCATACTGATGACATGAGAATTTATCAATGAAGTTATTATGTGTGTCAATAGTATATCCATATAAGGGGAGTGGAAATTATGACATAATCAATTGAATAGTTATTCCACACATAATCTTGGGGTAAAATAATCAATGAAGTATGCGTAAAGCCGAATGAATAGAAATATAAATTTCAAATTCCCTTAATGATTTGATAACTTACAAAACATACACCAATGAAAGAAGGATCATACAATGATGATGTAAATATAAATGAATTAAATTATATTACATGATGAATAAAAACACGGTAAGTACACATACTACATGTAATAAATAAGTGGTGAACAATGGAAATCGCATAGAATTAAATGTGAGATAAGAAACCCCATACATTGTACTTTTTACATGGTCAGGGGTAGGTTAGCCTCCTGTATAATGGTGAAATAATTTTTATTGAATTATAAAAGAATCATATACATTAATATGATATCACATATGATCTAACATTTCTTTGTTAATAATATCTTAGTATTATCGTCGTTTCGGGTGTTAACTTACTCATTTTCGTTTATATGTTTTGTTACATAAGTCGTGTTTGTTATGGATAGGTTGTATATTATTCATATACAGAATGATATAAAGTCCTTAAAGAATATTTTTAATCATAAAATGAGAATAAGACTTGTATGGATACGACGGGGAATGAATCTCATCGTGTTCGTGGAGACAGTAGTCTGTCCGTACGCACGGGCGATAATATCATTCTTTTGATATTAAAAACATATATAATTGGATTGTATATCATATATAAAGAATCATTATCATGTTATACTTATTATTTACATGAATCAAACATCATTATTATACCTATCCAAATAATAATGTATTTAATAACAATTACACCACGACGTGGAGACGGTAGGCCGTACGTACGCACATATGGTGACATGTCATTCATGGGATGGATAGAATACTGAATATGGTTGTACCAAATTTATAATAATATCATAGTATATAAAAGATACTGGAGTTATTATTTTATAATGGAAATAACCAAGAAAGAATAAGTTGAAAAGAAAGGAACTTGAAAAAGGGTTGTGAAAACATTACCCCTTCTCCGGGTTCTTCCTTTTGATTTGACAAAAAAAGATCCTTAGGATGGATTTCTGATCAAACTAAGGCCTCTAGGTTCAATTTAGAGAAGTTGAAAGAATATTTGGCCAAGTTTTGGCCGATCCAAAAGGATTTTAAAGAGTAAATTAGTGAGAAGGGAGTACCCTTTTATAAGAGGGGTGAGGGGCACCTTTGGAAAAGCTAGAAATATTATTTTATAATAAATTCATATTCAGTTTCTAATGGCTCCAAAGTGGATTATATAAAGTTTAAGGTGGGGATGGGTCAGAATCCTTTCAACCAATAGATTTTAGACAGGTATGAGTCACTATATTAACCATATCATTTATATTTAACTCTTAGTTAAATAGTTTGACATTAACCATGTCTCTTTTTATTTTTATATTATATAGTTAATAAACTTACTATATTCCTCTATGAGACCCACAAGTGGTACATTAATGATACACCAATCATTATATAAGTCCTTTGGCCGAAATGTAGATTTTTAGGAATAGAGTATCAATTAATAATATAATATTCATTTTAAAAACTCTTTTATGTCAATTTTGACACTATTGGGTATTTTGTTTTTGATAATTTCATAACATTATTACTTTGAAAAAAATTTACATAACCAATCCTAAAATGTCATATTAACATAGAAAAGTATTCTAATTCATAAAAAGTCTCTAATTACATTTATTTTGATATTTATAATATAAATTATTTTAATATTTCATTAATTAGGTAATTACTGCATCACCATTGTGTCATAAATAAATTAAATATATTTAATGTCTAAAAATTATAAATTAAATATCATTATGTAGGAAATCATTCTATATTTCTAATAAATATTTATAAATGAATTTATCTTATGTATAACCCTGTATGAAAAAATTTTTAGTTATTAAACTTTGATTTTATCTGTTTTAACTCTTCTTTGAATTAAATAATAATAAATGACCTAATATAATCCATGTGGACCTAAATGATAATATTTTATTCTACGGTTGTTTTCGGTCGAGATACACTTGTTTAATAGAATTAGGACACGTGTTAGGGTAATATTAATTTCATTTTTACCCTTAATTACCCAATTTACTTTTAACCGTGGTAAATAAAAGTAAAAAGTTACTATTCAACAAAAATTATTTTCATCTCATTGAACCAAATTTTACACATTGATATTAACTGTTTCTCTCGGATTTTTGAAATTCCACTCACAGAAGCGGTAAAATTATGTTTTATTTGAATTTCCAAAATCTCCAAGGAGGTGAGTAAAAGACGGTGAAAAGTTCAATAAAATTTTTATATATCTAAAATTATTCTAAACTAGCTCCAATGAATTACATTGAACTAATATAGGTATTATGTATCTATTTTGACCTTATTTAAATTTAAATAAAATAAATAATTATTTAAATAAAAATTCAGTTTTAAACTATAACTCAGTGTTTTTTCACTATTCATAAAAAATTGAATGTTTTTAGAAAAAAACAAAAAATTCATCCTAAGCTAATTTCGATATTCCAAATCCAAAAGTTAAGTCCATTTTTAATGATAAAATTTATAAAATTTGAAAAAGTGGGTATTACTATTCATAACAGCTAGTTTGATTGGTTGTGGTCTGTGTTAGAACTCGAAGTTGCGTACAATACACGCCATTGTTTTATTCAAAAAGAAGCATACCGTGGAAGCTTGGGGTGTTACATTCCCCTCTCCTTCAAAGAATTTCATCCAAGAAATTTTTAAAATTGGGCCTGGGAATATATTAGAATGTCCCACATCAAAAATAGATTCAATAAAACTATCACCTAGAAAGAAAGAAATATGAGTACAAAGGTCACCCAAGATAACTCATACAAGGATTCCATGTAAAAAAACATGGATATGGAAGAAAAAAAAAGTGTCAAGTTCTGATGGAGAGGGATAGAAAACATGATCAAGAGAAATTTAACAACAAGAAAGCCACAAACTTGTGATGGGACAAATAGTCATTAGTTTCCCAGTAGGAAAAGTATACGGACAACATTTTTTTAAGTTACATTACATAAAGATAAGGAATTCATTTATGATATTGACAAAGAAAATAAAGATATATACTTACTTTTTAAGTTGAGATTCATTCTTTAATAAATTTCTACCACTAAATCATTTTTTTAAACGATGAGTATTCAAGAAGACGTGGTCACACTTGAAGAGATAGAATAAACTTCTATAGAATCACCTGATCCACGAAGGATAAACTATATATTTACCTTGTCTTTAGAGATTAATCAAAACCAAAATGGTCAATACAAGATCTGATGATCCCCCAAATTGTTATTCCTTTATAGAAAGAAACACTAATCTTAATTTCTAAAATTAAACCAACAATACCCAAAAGTTAAATAAATATCATTCAATAAAAAATTGTCCATAAAATCCTTCAATATAATCCAAACTAATATTGAAACCCAAAACATATAAGTATTTGGTTATGTAGTCTTCCACTTTAAATTGTATCTCCAAATGACATCAACTACTCTAAATGTCACATACTTAAATGTTATTAACCTAATCACATATTCTCTAATATAGGTTAATCATTTCCATAAATAACCCAAATCACTCTAAATCCACAAAAAAATGTAAATAAAAATCCACCATTACTCCTCATATGAAATACCATAGTATTCTAGTTTCTGTGGGCATATAGTGTTCCCAACAAAGAGAACATCTTCCAAAATAACATTTATCACTTATTCTCCAAATCATTTTCCTATACTAGGGGTATTCATTTTATAATACATAACAACCCAAATCAACTTATTATTGATCAATAAAATAATTTAAATAAAAATAATTAGTCACACTAACCAGGGATTTCACGTAGTCCAGTGGTAGGCGATAAATCCCAATCGCACTTTTGTTGTGGGTTTGATTCCCATAGCTTTGACTGACGCGACGGGTTGTCACACGGTCTACATGTTGTCCTTTTTCAAAAAATATATTTTATAACATTACCAAAATGAGGTAAATTCTTCAAAATAACCATAAAATAATTTTAACGAGAAATTTTATCTCTTACATTTCATTTTCATCCCAAAATATTATAACGTGTAATTGCCTCAAACCTAATGATCATTTAAAACCAAATGTTTATTTATAACTGTTTCCACCAGGGAAAAGATATGTCTTCCTCAAATATTATTCTCACATGAAAAAATGCGGGGTTACATGTACAAGAGAAAATTATTCCAAAGTAATCCCATCAACAAGGAGCACTAATACATTTCAACATTTCTCCAACCATTTATTTCCACATAGCTTCTTCTTTGACCAAGAAAATATCCTATAGAATAGGGAATTCTCTCAGGTAATGGCCAGGTCCCCTACATTTATGGAAAATGACTGTAAATGGATTTTTGGGACCATTTTTATTTTCATTCATAGTACTCTTCATTTTTCCTCAGCAATTCTTCAAATTATGTCATTCTTTCCCTCACGTAATGAATTTCATTGTTCTGTTGAGACAAATTCCTGGGAATCTCCTTCCACATTTCCTTCATGATAGAAATTTAGGATTCATTTCTCCATGGTCTCCACTGTTGGGGCTCTTATCATTCATCACCTTTCTCTCATTTTTTGATTTTGGGAGTTGGTTAATATATATGTTGTCGATCATATTTTTGGAAAACTGATTTTGCATGAACAAAATATCTTTTACGCCTATCAAAATTCCATTTTGTTGCTCATTTCAACAACCATTCCCACCTTGTACATCATTCTAAATGTTACTATGACTTCCTTGGACTCTAGCCATTAACTAAATCTAGAAATCATTGAGTGAGTAACAGTAGTCATAAAATCATTTAGAGAATATCATGACACCATATTCTCAATTTGAAAAACCTTAGGATTAACCAATGTCAAATACTTCAAATTGGTTTGTAAAGAAAATGTGATTTATCCTAAGAATATCCCTTGGGAGAGTCGTAACCAAGAGTACAGAAAGGCCCGTTGTCGTGCACCAGTTTCCGTTCGAGTCTTGCTCAAAGCAGTGTTTTTGGGATTTACCCCTAGGTACATTTGTGCCAGAGCCGCCTCTACCTGCGTGTATCCAGACAGGGATGTATTGCTCTGAAAACTCACAAAATATCTACAATACCAAAATTCTAGAATTTCTTCTATACTAATCCTCAAAGTCCATCATAGGTCTATGTGCTCTAATCAGAATTTATCTAAATCTATCTTTCATGGTTTGTACTAAACTTCCTCTAATACCAACTGTAACGCCCCGACCCCAGTTACCTAGAGTCGGTGCATTATTACATAACATTAGCATGATCACAAATGATCATGTCTCGAAAGACCGATTAGTTTAGTAGCCTTGGAAACACTAGATACATTCATAAAGTTTACATTACATAATAAAATGAAAACTACAACAACATAGTCTCTATAGTCCACACTCCTATCCCCTCATACTGTCCCTGCAGGTCATTCATAAAATACATCTTCACATCCTGGGACATATAAAACATAGAAAGGGGTGAGGTCAGATGCCCGGTAAGGATAACAATATAGTGGAAACATTCATAAATAAGCATAAAAATTTAAGGCGATTTATAACTAAAAAAAGCCTTTTAAGCTTGAACTTCATCATAATATGGTAGAAATAAAATGAAATGATTCCATTTACATATTCACATGGATATTCTACTAGTCTAATAACAACATGAAATATGAATAACCACTTTCATAATGATGGAATGAAAAATGCCAGACTATCATAACCACATAGTCAAGGCCTTGTGCCAAGACTACAAATAAGATTTTTTTAAGGCCATATTCCAAGGCACTTGTTTGTCTCATGAGACCTACCGATGCATCGTGGAGCTATAGCGGACTCCACCCATCACTTACTAAGTCGAATTCATTCCTCATATGAAAAGTCTGAAACATAACATAAACATTCGTATTATAACTAGCATACGAAATGTCAATAATTTAACCACAAACCATGAATGGTATAAAAATAGCACATCCACAGTCAAACATAACTCATTAGATACAATATAGAAGATTGTATTATATCCGATTAACCTCAATCGATAATAATTAAGGATATTTACATAGATTAAAATAATCATCAAACTATTGAGAGAAACATCCACTGTAACGCCCCGACCCTAGCTACCCAGAGTCAGTGCATTACTTCGTAACATTGGCATGATCACAAAAGATCATGTCTCGAAAGACCGATTAGTTTAGTAGCCTTGGAAACACTAGATACATTCGTAAACGTTACATTACATCATAAAGTGAAAAACTACAATAACAAAGTCTCCATAGTCCACTCTCATATCCTCTTCTGACAATCCCTGCAGGTCATTCATAAAATACATCTTCACATCCTGGAAAATATTAAAACATTGAAATGGGTGAGCTCAGATGCTCAGTAAGGATAACAATAATGCGGAAGCTTTTATAAATAAACATAAAAATTTAAGGCAATGTATAACTAAAACAAAAGCCTTTTAAACTTGAACATCAACATAATATGGCAAATGTAAAATGAGATAATGCCATTCAATTCCCCACATGGATATTCTACTGGTAGAATAATCACATGCAATATCAATAACCACTTTCATAATGAGGGAATGTATAATGCCAGACATTCTAAAACATTTTGTCAAGGCCTTGGCCAAGACGTCTAAAATGATTAAGGCCTTGGAAAAAACCATAAATCAAATTGGGAAAGGGCCTCAGCCAATTCCACATCTAGTTGTCTCACGAGACCTACCAATGCATCGAGGAGCTATAGTGGGCTCCACCCGTCACTTATTAAGTCCAATAAATTCCTCATATTAATAGGTTTAAACATATCATAAACCATAACCTAATCGTATCACATAAAACATGCATAAAGAAAACACAATATTTCCACATTTCAATCACAAGATATCAATACAACACATTGTTATAATAAAAACGCTTTCAAAACCATTTTTAATACCAAAATAAAAGAAAGTTAAAACTTTGTATTTATTTTTCATTAAAAAAATGATGACTTGTAGAGGAAGCCAAAACTCAAATAATGGTCACGGCGGCAGAGAAGTCGTTGTCGCCACATAAGTACGGAAAGAAAAACATTCCCTTTTTTCGTTTAGAAAAACGCTTCCTATAAAAATATTCCTTTTGAATAAATGTAAAAGTCAAAGGGGTTTATACACCATATAAAAGAAAGTTGTGTATAAAACCAAATATGCCTCAATGAAAGGGATTGAGAAGAAGTCCTTAAAAAGATCATTTTTTAAATAAAGTACATCTATAATGTGTATTCACTATAAGTACACATAATTAATGTAAAAATACAAGATAGGACATAATAATATCATGACATAATTTGAAAGTAGGAGATTAACCCAAAGAATAGAAATTGGGTTAAGAAGTTCCCTTACCTCGTGTCTGACTTGACTCAACCGTTCTTTAACCTCCTGAATAATAAACTAGAGTTAATATATACCTTATTAAGAACCATTTTCAATTTCATTATCCTTTTTATATCACTTATTACAATGATATGAACATTATGTAAATATTTAAGTTAATAACGGTCGTTTTGTCGATCTTTGGTACTTGAGTCAACAATAAACTTCTTATAATTACAAGTTGTTTATGTGGTAGAATATCCATTATCTCCAGAATTATATTCATGATTTAGATGTCATATATATCATATATATCCAGTATATACATTCATTTATATCATTACGTAACATTTAGAGGTAAGAAATGAAATGCACCGTTCATGGAGACGGTAAGCTGTACGTACGCATGAACGCTACTTTCATTTCTATTTCATATTTAATGGAATAAAATAATAATGATATAAATGTATAATATAATTCTAGTATAATATAGTGTATAATACCATTTACTCCATCCTTTATACATCCCACATATGGCATTAACGATTCAAATAACTTTGAGGGGGCGGTAGTCCACACTTCCTAAAATGAAATTATCGCGTTTACCCATAATGGAAATCATAAATTATTCCATAAATGAGAAATACAGAAGCATTAGTAAAACATAAACATATTATATATCATATATAAATATAGTTAAATATTAATGGCCACCTTTCAAGGTGTTATATGAGTGTTGAACAATCATCGTTTTGTGAGGTAGAAATTCTCCATCCACAGAAACCGTATGTTCTTTAACCATTAAATGTAGGTGTGTGTAATTGTAGCTTGAATCCTTATTATAACAAAATACTAGTATATTGAGGATACTGGTTTTGTTACAAAAGAAATGAATAAAAAGATTTTATGGGGTTGGTGAAGAAAAATAAAACAAAATAACATAAGAGAAGACATTACCTTTAAATCGGGTAACTCTTTCGATTGGAGCCAAAGGCTTCCTTGGGAAGCGTTTTTCCCAAAGTGAGGCTTCTAGGAGTAAGAGGGGGAATTTGGGAGAGTATTTGGGCAGAGTTTGTCCGAGCCAAATGGCTTGAAAGTGTGAATGAGGTGGTAGAGGTGGGGGCCTTTTATAAGAGGAGAGGAGGAGCACTCTTGGAATGTAAGGAACTTTTACATTATTATACAATGATTTTCGGATTCTAAAGGTCCCACACTTATATATTTCGTGGCTATGGTGATACGGGTTCGAAATATACCCATCCAATAGTCTTTGGACATGTTTATGCCTTGGATTGTACATTATCTTTTCATTTTATTAAAATCTTTTAATAATGAGGTCATCGCTGCATCATAATGATGTCATAAATAATTTAATTTATTTAATGTCTAAAAATTATAAAACAAATACTATGATGTAGTAAATCTTGTTAGCTTTCCAATGACTATTTATAGTCAAAAATATGACTTGTATAACCCCATGTAATTTTTTTTAGTAAACCATTTCATGTTTGTGTCATTTTTTTTACTTTAACATTAAATAAAAGTTATTTATGTCATTTTCGAACTAAAGTGGATCCATGGGGTCCCCAAGTTGACCCATGGATTTTCTTGTTCGGCCATGACTCATCCAATAGGAGTAGGACAAGTGTCAAGCTCATATCATATTATTAAAACATTATTTTTACCTTAAACTACACTAATTACCTCTAATCGCGATTAAGAACTTAAAAGTTACTATTCACCAAAAAAATTATTTTAATCTCATTGAACCACATTTTACTTCTTAATGAAAACCATGTATGTTGGATTTTTAAAAATCAAATCACATATGTGGTGATATTTCATTTAAACGAAAAATCAGTTATTTAACTACCACTTAGTGGTTTCACTATTCATCAAAAATTGAAGTTTTTCAGAACAATGCCAAAATTTCACCCTAAGCTATAATTGATATTCCAAATTAAAATATGATTTCTATTTTACAAAATTCCAAACGTATAAGTTGCATTAATTAATTTTATAATTAATTCCCGCTGTCACAACAAATAGAGTGTTTTTAAGAAACAATTTATATCAAAAGATTGGCAATTGTTTATGTCCAATTTCAATGTTAAATTAATTATAATGACCACCATTGGATAAAATGGTAAAAATATATTCTAATTACACTTTAAAACCACTAAATTGTATAATCTATCCCAATAAATTAATTTCATTAAAATGTTGTTTTATGTATTTTTCACTATTCATAAAAAAATTGGATGTTCTCAGAAAGTTACAAAAAATTCAACTTAGGATAATTTCGATATTACAAATACAAAAATGAAGTCCATTTTGAAATATAAAATTTCTATAATTTTTAAAAGGGGTTATTACTATTCATAACGGCTACTTTGATTAGTCGCGGTGTGTTAGAACTCGAACTTGCATACAATGCAATCTATTGCATTATTGAATGAGAAGCGTATCGTGGAAGCTCGGGGTGTTACATTCTCCCCTCCTTCAATAAATTGCGTCCTCGCAATTTTAAATTTTTAGTTGAAAATAAAAGGTTGAAAAGAGAAAAGACTTTTGAGGAAAACCCACATCAGAAATAATATTAATAAAATTTAGCCTTAATAAAAGGGAAAGGGAAATGAAAAAGTCACCACCCAATTATGATCTCGATTAGGAGAACATTGGTGGAAATTAGAGACATATAATTGGAGGGAAAACGTAAATATTTGTAGGGTGTGATTGAGGTCATCAATCACAATCAACTGTCAAATTGTGGGCCTCAAAGCCTTCAATCTATGTTGATTTAAAATATCATCAGTTCAACAAGACATAAGGTATTAGGATAACACATTTTTTTGTTTTAATATCCCTTTACTAAAGTTTAAGAATTAATTTATTCAATGAATAAGAGATAGGTATAAATTTATGATTGACAATTAGAGTTTCATCCTTCAACTCATCTTTCACTCAAAAAGATAATAGAACTCAAAAATATTATACTTATCCTAGTTGTATAAGGTTCCAAATGTTAACACATACCATTTAGATTAGTAAAATTATTTTGTAATAACCAGGGACTTCCTGTAGGCTAGTGGTAGGAAATAAAGGTCTGTCGCACCATGATTGTGGGTTCGATTCCTGCAGCTTTGTCCGACGCGACGGGTTATGCCCCACCTTGGAGGTTGTCCTTTTCATAAAACTATAGTATCATAATATTCCAAAAATAATCTTCATAAATTTTTTAACCTTAAACAATACTATCCAAAGATCAACTTAATCCACTCCAACCTTTATAATTATCCAATATACCTCTGTCCAGACTTTCTCTAAAAGGTCTCTTAATTCCAAAATCAATTTATCAGATTCCCCAAACAAAGTAAAGTTTCTCTTATTGTCACATACTAAAAATATAATTACCTTTATCATATTAAAACCTTACTAAAATCAACAAGTACTGCAGTACAATCCTTATATATATATCACATTATTCTAATAACCAGAATATAATCCATGAGTCCAAAAGCACCATTACATTAGTTATTCAGCATCAACTGTAGTAACAGCATAAGATTGTCCTTGATCCCTTGGCCTTTTCTGAGGTATGTTTCCCCGACGCTTAGGATATTCATTTTCATAATGACTCATTTCTCTACAATTGTAGCATTCAACTTTGATAACTTCTTTCTTTCCCTTGCAATCACGAGCCTGGTGACCCTTTTCTCTACATTTATAACAAACTCTCTGTTGGGTCGGAAAAACAAGGGAATGATGGCAAGAGGGGGGGGGGGGGTGAATTGCCTTTTAAAAATTAATTAACAAATTAAAGACAAATATCAAAGTGCAGCGGAAATAAAGAGGCAATCACACAAGAAATTGATAACGGAGTTCGGCCAAAACCCGGCCTACGTCTCCGCTCCCAACTCAACCGTTGAGAGATTCCTACCGCTTGCTTTTCAATGGTTTTAGCAAGAAACCCACTAGGCTTTGAGGTAGCACTAGGACCTATTACAGCTTTCTTTTGGTGGTTAAGCAAGAACCCACTTGCTTTTAATGGTTGAGCAAGAACCCACTATCCTTCTTACAGGTGAAGGATAGCTCACCTATGTCTCAAGCTATTTAAAGGAAAGCTTGGAAACCTTTTCACACCTTAATGGTGATTTGAAACCCAAAGCAAAGAGGGGATGAGAAAATTGGGAGTTTGTAGGCACAAACTCAAAGTTAAGCTCAAAAAGAATAAAACAATAAAAAACCGTATTTGGAGAAGCCTTGGGCGCCTTTGATGATTGGAGATGTTGAAGGCCGCTTCCAAGTTTCTTTGGAGGTGCTCTTGGATGTGGAATTGGATTGGAGCACGTTGGGTTCCTTGAGAGAATCCGCCAGAGGTTCGCCAAATGATGGAGAAATGTGTCTGTTGGCTTCACAAGAGTTCCGGCAATGTTCCTTGGACTTCCGGGGGTTCAAGGTCCTTTATTTATAGAGGGGGAACCCTCATATGGCCGTTGGAGGCCTTCGGAGCCGTTGGAAAGGCTTTCGGAGCCGTTGGGAGGCAAGTGGAGCAGCCTGGTCAAAGCTCCAATGGCTAGTTTGACTGGCTCCACCGGCTGGCCGATACAGTACCACCGGTTGGCCGGTGTTTGCAAAAAGGCATAGGATTCCTGTCCAGGGGCCACCGGCTGACCGGTGCCAGAGCCACCGGCTGGCCGGTGGCAAGACAGTAGCTGGCACTGTTGGGAGAGGGTTCCACCGGCTGGCCGGTGATGAGGCCACCGGTTGGCCGGTGGGGAGGCAGTAGCTTCCCTTTGAGTGCAGGTGCCACCGGCTGGCCGCTGGTGTGCCACCGGTTGGCCGGTGGTCTGGAAATCAGTCCATTTTTGGTTCTTGTTTTCTTGGCCTAATTCCTTGGCCACCTGAATTGATTCCTATCATCCAAAAACACTTGAAAAAGGATTACATAAATATGAGGGTGATTGTGATCATGAAAATAAAACCTTGAGGGGTTCGAGAGGTACAACAATATCCCCCTATTTTGATGATCACAATCACCAAAACAATCAAAGTAAAATACTTAAATTAAAGGAACTGCTAAGCACGATGACCGCCAGGATTGTTGGCGCCTGTGCCCCGGTAACCAATCCCACATCGGTTGTGGAGGGAGATTGGTGGGTGCTTGAAATTCCCGTGCCTACCTTCCCCTCAGCAACGCGTTTTAAAGCCGTGAGGCCTGGGATAACAACTGGGCCAGAGCGGACAATATTGCTGGGCCGAGGGATCCGATCCATCAATTGGTATCAAAGGGTGGTTGGTCTCGGGACCGGTGTGGGCTTGGGGGGGGGGATGTTGTGTCCTGGGCCCAGGATTGTTGGGCCCCCGCCAGGATTGTTGGCGCCTGTGCCCTGGTAACCAATCCCACATCGGTTGTGGAGGGAGATTGGTGGGTGCTTGAAATTCCCGTGCCTACCTTCCCCTCAGCAACGCGTTTTAAAGCCGTGAGGCCTGGGATAACAACTGGGCCAGAGCGGACAATATTGCTGGGCCGAGGGATCCGATCCATCACTCTCATTCCTTTTAGGCACGTACCAGGGTGATTCTTCCCACAATTATCACATAATGGAAAATCCTTCTTTCCCTTTTTCCCTTTATCTGTCTCTTGTTCCACCGTTCTCTTCTTCTCTTGCTTTACTTTGTTGTCATAAGACTTAGAGAATTCCTTTTCTGTCGTGATATCACACGAGACAATATCTTCGTATGATGAGAAGGATTGTGATTCTAAAGCTCTACGGAGAAATGGTTTTAACCCATCAAAGAAATGATCAATCTTACTCCTTGGGTTACGTATATAATCTGCAGCATACCTCGCTAACCTTGTAAAGTTGGCCTCATACTTTGCGACATTCTCATCCTCCTTCTACCTCAAACTCATAAATTGCCTTTCTATATTTGCTCGATGGTCGCGAGGAAAGTATTTTCCTAAGAAAAGCTCTTTGAACTCCCTCCATTCCATATTCGATACGTCATCATCTTCCTTTGTGTTTTGAATCAGCGACCACCACTGATCGGCATCTCCAGTGAGGCGGTAAACTGCCATGACAACCTTCTCCCTTTCGTTACTCCCCAAGGCATGGAATATTTTCTATAAGGAGTTTATCCATTTCTCGGCTACTAACGGATTTGTACCCCCATTAAATGTTGGTGGTTGTTGCCTCATGAAGCGGTCTAACATTGATCCTCCACGTTGTGGATCAGGGTGATCCATACGAATAAGGTTATTATTCATAACATGAGTGAGTTTTCCAAGTATGGTAATAAGTTGATCAGCACCAGTTGTATCTCCAGATCCACAATAATTATCTTGAGCAGGAGAGCAATCCCTACACGGAGTGCGTGCATTGATACGGTTTCCATTCCTTCCACTAGGCGCCATTTCTAAACACTGGCATAAAGTAGATTAGTTTATGAATCAAAATACATAATTCCATACTTGTAAAATACTTAACGTAAATTGAACTATTTATGGATATAATCCATAATAATAAAAAGGTTTTATTTGAGGAAGTATATACTCATAACCGTTCATAGTGGTTTGTAAAGAAAATGGGAATTATCCTAAGCATATCCCCCGGGAGTGTCGTAACCAAGAGTGCAGCAAGGCCCGTTGTCGTGCACCAGTTCCCGTTCGAGTCTAGCTGAAAGAGGTGTTTTCGGGTTTTACCCCTAGGTACATCTGTTCCAGAGCCGCCTCTACATGCTCGTATCCAGACAGGGATGTATTGCTCGGAAAACTCACAAAATCTCTATAATACCAAAATTCTAGGAAGTTTTTCTATACTTATCCTCAAAGTCTATCTTCGGGCTATGTGCTCTAATCAGCGTTTATCTACATCTTACTTCCAAAGATAGTACTAAACTACCTCTGATACCAACTGTAACGCCCCGACCCCAGCTACCCAGAGTCAGTGCATTACTTCGTAACATTGGCATGATCACAAAAGATCAAGTCTCGAAAGACCGATTAGTTTAGTAGCCTTGGAAACACTAGATACATTCGTAAACGTTATATTACATCATAATGTGAAAAACTAAAATAACAAAGTCTCCATAGTCCACTCTCATATCCTTTTCTGACAATCCCTGCAGGTCATTCATAAAATACTTTTTCACATCCTGGAAAATATTAAAACATTGAAAGGGGTGAGCTCAGATGATCAGTAAGGATAACAATAATGCGGAAGCTTTCATAAATAAACATAAAAATTTAAGGAAATGTATAACTAAAACAAAATCATTTTAAACTTGAACATCAACATAATATGGAAAAAGTAAAATGAGATAATTCCATTCACTTCCTCACATGGATATTCTACTGGTCTAATAATCACATGCAATATCAATAACCACTTTCATAATGAGGGGAATGTATAATGCTAGACATTCTAAAACATTTTGTCAAGGCCTCGTCCAAGACGTCTAAAATGATTAAGGACTCGGCCAAAACCATAAATCAAATTGGGAAAGGGCCTCAGCCAATTCCACGTCTAGTTGTCTCATGAGACCTACCGATGCATCGTGGAGCTATAACAGGCTCCACCCGTCACTTATTAAGTCCAATACATTCCTCATATGAATAGGTTTAAACATATCATAAACCATAACGTAATCGTATCACATAAAACATGCATAAAGGAAACATAACATTTCCACATTTCAATCCCAAGATATCAATACAACAAATTGTTATAATAAAAACGCTTTCAAAACCATTTTCAATACCAAAATAAAAGAAAGTTAAAACTTTGTATTTATTTTTCATTAAAAAAAATGATGGCTTGTAGAAGAAGCCGAAACTAAAATAATGGTCACGGCGGCGGAGAAGTCGTTGTCACCGCATAAGTACGGAAAGAAAAACATTCCCTTTTGACTTTTAGCAAAATGCTTCGTATAAAAAAGATTCCTTTTGAATAAACGTAAAAGTCAAAGGGGTTTATACACCATATAAAATAAAGTTGTGTATAAAACCAAATATGCCTCAATGAAAGGGATTGAGAAGAAGTCCTTAAAAAGATCATTTTTTTTAAATAAAATAAATCTATAATGTGTATTCACTATAAGTACACATAAATAATGTAAAAATACAAGATAGGACATAATAATATCATGACATAATTTGAAAGTAGGAGATTAACCCAAAGAATAGAAATTGGGTTAAGAAGTTCCCTTACCTCGTGTCTGACTTGACTCAACCATTATTTAACCTCCTAAATAATAAACTAGAGTTAATATATACCTTATTAAGAACCATTTTCAATTTCATTATCCTTTTTATATCACTTATTACAATGATATGAACATTATGTAATTATTTAAGTTAATAACAGTCGTTTTGTCGATCTTTGGTACTTGAGTCAACAATAAACTTCTTATAATTACAAGTTGTTTATGTGGTAGAATATCAATTATCACTAGAATTGTATTCATGATTTAGATGTCATATATATCATATATATCCAGTATATACATTCATTTATAACATTACGTAACATTTAGAGTTAGGAAATGAAATGCACCATTCATGGAGACGGTAAGCCGTACGTACGCATGAACGCTACTTTCATTTCTATTTCATATTTGATGGAATGAAATCATAATGATATAAATGTATAATATAATTCCAGTATAATATAGTGTATAATACCATTTACTCCATCCTTTATACATCCCACATATGGCATTAACGATTCAAATCACTTTGAGGGGGCGGTAGTCCGCACTTCCTACAATGAAATTATCGTGTTTACCCATAATGGAAATCATAAATTATGCCATAAATGAGAAATACAGAAGCATAAGTAAAACCTAAAAATATTATATATCATATATAAATATAGTGACATCTTAATGGCCACCTTTGAAGGTGTTATATGATTGTTGAACAATCATCGTTTTGTGAGGCAGAAATTCACCATCCACAGAAACTGTATGTTCTTTAACCATTAGATGTAGGTGTGTGTAAGTGTAGCTCGAATACTTCTTATAAAAACATCCTAGTATATTGAGGATACTGGTTTTGTTACAAAAGAAATGAATAAAAAGAGTTTATGAGGTTGGAGAAGAAAAATAAAACAAAATAACATAAGAGAAGACATTACCTTTAAATCGGGTAACTCTTTTGATTGGAGCCAAAGGCTTCCTTGGGAAGATTTCTTCCCAAAGTGAGGATTATAGGAGTAAGAGGGGGAATTTGGGAGAGTATTTGGGAAGAGGTTTGCCGATCCAAATGGCTTGAAAGTGTGAATGAGGTGGTAGAGGTGGGGGCCTTTTATAAGAGGAGAGGAGGGGCACTCTTGGAAAGTAAGGAACTTTTACATTATTATACAATGATTTTCAGATTATAAAGGTCCCAAACTTATATAATTCGTGGATAAGGTGATAAGGGTTCGAAATATACCCATAAAATAGTCTTTGGACAAGTGTATGCCTTGGATTGTACATTATCTTTTCATTTTATTAAAATCATTAAATAATGAGGTCATCGCTACATCATAATGATGCCATAAATAATTTAATTTATTTAATGTCTAAAAATTATAAAACAAATACTATGATGTAGGAAATCTTTTTATATTTCCAATTACTATTTATAGTCAAAAATATGACTTGTATAACTCCATGTAAAAATTGTTTTAGTAAAACATTTCATGTTTGTGTCATTTTTTTAGTTTAACATTAAATAAAAGGTATTTATGTTATTTTCCAACTAAAGTGGCTCCATGGGGTCCCCAAGTTGACCCATGGATTGTCTTGGTCTGCCATGACTCATCCAATAGGAGTAGGACATGTTTCAAGCTCATATAATATTATTAAAACATTATTTTTACCTTAAACTACACTAATTACCTCTAATCACGATTAAGAACTTAAAAGTTACTATTCACCAAAAATTTATTTTAATCTCATTGAACCACATTTTACTTCCTAATGACAACCATGTATGTCGGATATTTGAAAATCAAATCACAGAAGTGGTAATATTTCATTTAAACGAAAAATCAATTATTTAACTACCACTTAGTGGTTTCACTATTCATCAAAAAATTGATGTTTTTCAGAACACTGCCAAAATTTCACCCTAAGCTATAATTGATATTCCGAATTCAAAAATGATTTCTATTTTAAAAAATTCCAAACAAATAAGTTGCATTAATTAATTTTATAATTAATTCCCACTGTCACAACAAATAGCGTGTTTTTAAGACACAATTTATATCAAAAGATTGTCAATTGTTTATGTCCAATTTCAATGTTAAATTAATTCTAATGACCACCATTGGATAAAATGGTAAAAATATATTCTAATTATACTTTAAAACAACTAAATAGTATAATTTATCACAATAAATTATTTTGATTAAAAAAAAAATTTAAGTATTTTTCACTATTCATAAAAAAATTGGAAGTTCTCAGAAAGTTACAAAAAATTCAACTTAGGATAATTTGGATATTACAAATACAAAAATGAAGTCCATTTTGAAATATAAAATTTCTATAATTTTAAAAAGGGGTTATTACTATTCATAACGGTTACATTTATTAGCCGCGGTGTGTTAGAACTCGAACTTGCGTACAATGCAAGCTATTACATTATTGAATGAGAAGCGTATCGTGGAAGCTCGGGGTGTTACATCCACCTTTTTCTTGAATACATTTAAAAGTTACACTATTTGTCAAGAATCCATTTAAAATATATTTTTGAATCAAAGTTCCCCATACAACTTTGTAAATTTTCAAAGGAATTGTTATTTGAAATCTTTAATTTCCATATAAATAAATCCTTAAAACCATTTTTAAAACATGAAAATTAATGAGAATGATTTAGAATAATAAATATTTAAAAGATTTTAAAATGATATTTTTGTTAGAATTCCTATCCAAAAGAGAGAAACGTGAATAAAAATAATTGAGGTAATAAAATTTTTTTAATATCATTAGAATACAGGGATTAATGATATACTATGTCAAGGTACATTATATACACCATATAAAAGTGATTTGGTGTATAACAACAAAGGAGTCTCAATAGAATGTAAATTGAGATTAAATCTCTCAGAAAGGTTGTATCCTTAGGTTAAGGATAAATCAACGACATAATTATGTGTGAAAAATATAAATACATTCAATATGATTGGATATTTATTGTAAAACAATAAAAGGTCATTCACACATATTCTTGTAAAAACAACACCAATGAATTAGATGTTTAACTCAACAAATCGAGATTGAGTAAACATTACTCTTATCAAGTTCATATCGATGACATGAGAATTTTTCAATGGAGTAAGTGTGTGTACCAAAACTATATCCATATAATGGGGAGTGGAAATTATGACCTAATTAAATGAATAGTGATTCCACACATAATCTTGGGGTAAAATAATCAATGAAGTTTGTGTAAAGGCGAATGAATGGAAATTGAAATTTCAAATTCCCTTATTGATTTGATAACTTACGAAACATACACCTATGAATGAAGGATAATACAATGATGATGTAAATATACATTAATTAAAGTATATTACACAATGAATACAAACATGGGCAGTGCACACACCGCGTACAATAAATAAGTGGTGAACAATGGAAATCTCATGGAATTAAAAGTGAGATAAGAAACCCCTTTCTTTTTACTTTTTACTTGGTATAGGGTATCTTAGCCTCCTTTATGATGGTGAAATAATTGTTATTGAATTATAAACGAATCATATACATTAATATGTTATCATATATGATCTTTTAACATTGATTTGTTAATAATATCTTAGTATTATCGTCGTTTAGGGTGTTAACATACTCGTTTTTTTTAAAATTGTTTGTTACATAAGTGATGTTTGTTATGGATAGGTTGTATATTATTAATATATATAATGATATCAAGTCCTTAGACATTATTTTTAATCATAAAATGAGAATTATACTTGTATGGATATGATGGGGAATGAATCTCATCGCGTTTGTGGAGATGGTAGTCCGTACGTACGCACGAGCGATAATATCATTATTTTGAAATTAAAATCATATATAACTGGAAGGTATATCATATATACAGAATAATTATCATGTTATACTTATTATTTATATGAATTACACATCATTATTATACTGATCCAAATAATAATGTATGGAATAACAATTACACCATGACGTGAAGACGGTAGGTCGTATGTACGCATGTATGATGAAATGTCATTCAAAGGATGGATATAATACTGAATATGGATGTACCATATTTATAATAATATAACAGTATATAAAATATACTAGAGCTATTATTTTAGAATGTAAATAACAAATAAAGAAGAAGTTGAAGTAGAAACGAACATGAAAGAGGGTTGTGAAAACATTACCTCTTCTTCGGGTTCTTCCCTTTGATATGATCAAAAGGGATCCCTAGGATGGATTTATGATCAATATAAGGCCTCTAGGTTGAATTTAGGGAAGTTGAGAGAATATTTGGGCAGGTTTTGACCGAGACAAAAGGCTTTTAAGGTGTAAATTAGAGAGAAGGGGTAGTACCCTTTTATAAGAGGTGTGAGGGGCACCTTTGTAAAAGCTATAAATATTATTTTACAATAAATTCATATTCGGTTTATAATGGCTCCAATGGGGATTATTTAAAGTTTAAGGTGGGTATGTGTTTAAATCCTTTCATCCAATACATTTTAGACAGGTTTGGGTCACTATATTAACCTTATAATTTATATTTTACTCTTAGTTAAATATTTTGACATTTACCATGTCTCTTTGTATTTTTATATTATGTAGTTAATAAACATACTATATACCTCCAAGCGACCCCCAAGTGGTCCATTAATGATAAACCTATAATTATATAAGTCCTTTGGCCGAAAATTAGATTTTTAGGAATAGAATATCAATTAATAATATAATATTGTTTTGAAAAACTCTTTTATGTCAATTTTGACACTATTGGGTATATTTTTTTTGATAATTTCATAGCAGCATTATTACATCGAAAATAATTCATATAAACAATCCTAATATGTCATATTAACTTAGAAAATTAGTGTATGTCATAAAAAGTCTCAATTTACATTTATTTTTATATTTATAATATCAAATATATTAATATTTCATTAATTCGGTAATTACTGCATCACCATTGTGACATAAATAAATTATATTATATAATTTCTAAAAATTAAAAATAAAATCCCATTATGTAGGAAGCCTTTTTATATTTTTAATAAATATTTATAATCGAATTTTTCTTATGTATAACCCTATATTAAAAATGTTTTAGTTATTAAACATTGATTTTATCTCTTTTAACTCTTCTTTGAATTAAATAATAATAAATGTCCTAATCTAATCCAAGTGGACCTAAATGATAATATTTTATTCTAATATTGTTTTTGGTCGAGGTACACTTTTTCAATAGAATTATGACATGTTTTAGGGTAATATTAATATCATTTTTATCTTTAATTACCCTATTTACTTTTAACCGTGGTAAATAAAAGTAAAAAGTTACTATTCACCAAAAATTATTTTCATTTCATTGAACCACATTTTACTCCTTGATATTAACCATTCCACTCTGATTTTCAAAATTACACTCACAAAAGCGGTAAAATTATGTTTTATGCGAATTTCCAAATTCTCCTAGGAGGTGGGTAAAAGACGGTGAAAAGTTCAATAAAATTTTTATATATCTAAAATTATTCTAAACTAACTCCAATGAATTACATTGAACATATATAGGTATTATGTATCTATTTTGACATTAATTAAATTTAAATAAAATAAATAATTATTTAAATAAAAATTCTGCTTTAAACTATAACTGAGTGTTTTTTCACTATTCATCAAAAATTGAATGTTTTCTGAAAAATAAAAAAATATCACCCTAACCTAATTTTGATATTGCGAATCCAAAAATGAAGTCCATTTTGAAAGATAAAATTTATAATATTTCAAAAAGTGGGTATTACTATTCATAACTGCTAGTTTGATTGGTTTTAGTGTGTGTTAGAACTCGAAGTTGCGTACAACACACGCTACTGTATTATTCAAAGAGAAGCGTACTGTGGAAGCTTGGAGTGTTACAACCCTTCTAAACTATGAGGACTTTGATCCATGTTAAGGCATGGTACGTAGGAAACCTCACGAGGTTCAAGCCCACCACCTTGTCATTCCAACCTCATTCATGTTGGTTCACCCACCACCTTGGGCAGCCTAGAGTGTAAGCCCCACACCATTCTGAACTACGTGGTCTTTGATCAATGTCTAGGCATGGTATGTAGGATGCCTCCCTAAGGTTCAAGCCCACAACCCACTTGGACCAAGGTCCTTCTTCACGTTGGTTCGTCGATGCCCACATATCAAACCCTAACTATGAGGACTTTGATCCATGTCAAGCCATGGTACGTAGGAAACCTCCCTGAGGTTCAAGCCCACCATCCACCTAGGCCAAGGTCCTTATTCATGTCGGTTCTCTGACACACCTTCATCCCCCATGACGTGAAACTACATCCCAATCCAGCGGTAAGTCATTGTGACCCCGCCATCCAGTTGTTCTGACACCCCTTCAGGTCAATTCAATAGCCCCTTTTCAACCCGAACTACGTGGACTTTGATCCATGTCAAGGCATGGTACGTAGGAAACCTCTCGAGGTTCATTCCCACCACTCATTGGACCAAGATCCATCTTCACATCGGTTCACCGGTGCTTCATCCTGAACTACGTGGACTTTGATCCATGTCAAGGCATGGTACTTAGGAAGCCTCCCTGTGGTTCAATCCCACCACACATTGGTCGCTCTGACCCCCTTCACATCGGTTCTCACCAATTGAACTACGCTGAATTTGATTCCCTGCCATGGGGATACGTAGGAGGTCTCTTTGAGGCTCAAGACAATCGCTACCATCATCTTCGCGACAGTCTTGTCGCATTCCCCACCCACTCCATTCAACATTCCATTATCCATCCTGATTCTTACCCGGGTCACCACGTCCCAGTGAGATCATGCCACCTCGCTCCCCTCCACAGCATTAGGGTAGCCACCCATGCACTGGCCCCAATATCGGTGTTCCCTCAAGGGGGTTCCTCAATCTGATCCACCCTCATCGGTGTTATGATCAGTCCGACCAATATCCTTTGGACGTTAAACTTGCGGCATACCTTCTGTTAAACATGGGAAGCTGTGGAAAACCTTAGATACATGCCTATGAAATATGATTCCCCGCACTCGATGTGGGATTCATCGGGCTTTCTCATCCTCAAGAAGCCCTATAATAAGGGACAAAAGACTGACACGACAATTCCCCAACTTTCAGAAATGTTAATGATGCCTCAATGTGACTACTCCCCCAACTGAAGGTTGCTGCCCTAACCGGACCCCTTGGAATGTCCTGACAGAAGCAGTGTAATTAACCGGCATCCATGGAAGCATGGCACTGGGAAGAGTTTCACGAACCACATATTAAATCTATGATGGAGACCCAGACTAGGTGACGAGTTCTGAGGATGAACCCACGGAAGGAGGAACTGAAATCCCATCATCCCATTTCGATCAAGGAGAAGATGTCCCTAAATAAGGAACGGATTCCGCCCACCTTTAGAAAGTAGGAATGCGGGGAAAAAAATATGCACTGACGTCCTCCACAGATGAATGCATGTGCACCATCGAAAGCTTCAGAAATATAAATGGTGAACCCGACGCGAAGTTCTTCTCCACAATGTGGAGATTAGTAGCACTCGATACATCAGTAGATTGACATGTCAACAGATCCAAATATCAGGCCCCAGGTCCTGCCAAGAAAATAGTAGGCCTGACGTGAAACTCACTAGAAGTTGGGGTAGTAGAACGTGGTTCATTTCATTCTGCAATGTTGTCAGTGTGGATCCCTCTTACTGGCCACAGAAGAAGGAATGGCCCTAGGGCACTAGTTGTCGATTTATTTTCCTCGTAGTGCGGATGAGTCAATCTCCCTGCTTGTTAGGAATAAGGTTGCTGCTACAGGGATATGATCACCGCCCACCCGCCTAGGTAGGGGCAGGGGAAACACTAAGACAGTTGCTCTGTGTGGCTCCACTGCTGCCAAAACAGTGTCTGCGTCCATGAATGTGGGGCGCCCACGCCCCATCTCCCCATCATAAATAATCCATCGAAGGGTGATTAATGACCTCGTACTCCATTACCAGGAGGAGGGCATAATCCCAACTCTGGATATTGACAACTTGGACCTGGAGGAATCCAGGCCCGACCTTCAACGCCACCCATGAGGGCCATGTAGGGAGCCCCTGCTCCCCACCCCAACATCCAATCATTTCGGGAGCCTTTCCCTGGAACTACATGACGACTCCATACTATACGCTGATGAGGTGGGTGATGTCAGGATCAGCACGGTCAGAGTCCCAACCTAAGGGCTCCAAGCAAGGGCCCCCACCCGACCATGTCAGCACCACCATCAGACCTTGCCAGAGGAGCAGGTAGGCTATGCTCCTACACCCCCCGAACCAGCTTTCCAGACCCGACGCCAGCGTTGGGCCTAAGATGAGGACACCATTCAAGGGGAGTTAACGTCAACATCTACTGTGGCTCGAGCCACATCCGTTGCATATCATGAAGTCCCTACAAACACTGAGCATGGGCACTCCTACGTCCAACCAGGATCGAGGCCCCATCCGCCCCATGGGCAGGCTGGGTTGTCTCTCTGGGTTGCAGTACTAAGTGGTGATCACCGTGATCCAGTCCGCGGTGATGTAACCCCGTACGGAGGTCCTCCTTGTACCAGTACTCGAAATATTGTGGGCTTTCCCAACTCCGAAGCATGTCATGGAAGTATTACCCGTTCTACCCCCAACCCGAATGAAGGCATGCCCCGCAGTAATGAAAGTTGGTGTGGAAGACTTTTGCATTCCCATCACACTGGGTATGTAATTCCTCCTTCCCCCAACCATGGATGTGAAGAAATTTCCCATACGGTCCCTCTCCAACATGAGAATCCTCCCTACATTCTCTCTGTAGCTGGGGAAGGTCCTCCTCTCCTTGGAAACCAAAGGGGTGAAGGTCAGTCTCGCTCCACCAGCACCAAGCATGGAGTTCCCCCAAGCTCCTTCCGGTTCCAACGGGGGTTCATCCTGCTCATGTGTTGCTCATTGATGTCCTCCCCATGTCCCCTTCGACATTTTTCCTGGTTCTCCTCGCACCCCGGTTGTCCCAAGTGGCAGTCCTCCCTGCCTTAACACTAGTGCGGCCCCAAGAATACATGTTGGGAATCATACTTTTCTCATGGAGCCACCTAGGGGAAGTATGGTGGGTTGTCACCACCACAAAAATAATCCTGGGATGGCCCGAATGAAGATCAAACCAGCCCGCTTCTTAGATTCTGAAGTAGAATGTGACTCAGTAGGGGAACCCTCCCCTCGGTCCTTTGTGTCAAGGGTTGGGGCCGAAACACGGTGTGTCAGTCTCATCCTTCCAGAATGTGAAGTCCACCGGATTCCCACCTCTCTTCGCAGGTACATCCAGGAGGAGGAAATTTTGGGAGTCCCACAGGTTCCGACTATGCAGTCCTCATCATCATCACCAGAAGAGGCATCTACCTTGACCAGAGATCACGAAGATCTATTTTGGGGACCGATGTCGATTGAGCAACATCGTGACCTATCACCGGTAACCGCGATCCTTGCACTGGATGCTAAGTCAATCAGCCCATCTTATCGTGAAATTATGGTCAGGTCACCACACTCTTGGAAGGATGGGCCTGAATTCGGCAGTCAATCGGCTCGTTCGTCGTATTCTCCGCCGCCTAGTTTACTATCCCAGCGGTCTGCCTCAGTACTAATACTAGTTCCTTAGCCACCGCCTGTTGACGAGTAGGGAAATACGGGGTCATACCTGGAATCCTAGCCTAGGATCTTTTGGAACATTCTCACGGCGGATCACATCCCAGAGATGTTCTGGACGGTGTCAGCATTGAACTTTCGTGCACTGGAATCCCTCACCCCAGAGGATGTTGAGTGCTTCTGTCAAACCCTATGGGAGATGTACTTCTGTCTTTGTTATGATTAGGTGGTGTACCCTAGGATCCAAGTTCACTTTTTGGAAATTATCGAGCAATGTCATCTGGTCGATTTGGCCGCACTATCCATGGCCTAGCGCCCTGAGTCACTAGGTTGCCAGAGCGTCGTCCAACAAAAATTTGTTCAGAGTTTCAAGGTACTCATCAAAATCATCAGGGAAGCAACCCCCATGTGCATGTCCATTGCTGGGGACAGTATGCCACCCTCCACTTCAGTCCTATCCGGCGACAGCCCGACTTGTTATGTGACATTGAAGACATGCCCTCGAAAAGGATTGTTGTCCACATGTCTGACATAGTGGAAAAGGAGGAAGAGATGGAGTTTCTTGAGGGAGACTTACCCCCTGAGGGTGTACCACCACTGTTGGACCCATCAGGGAGAATTACGCATCAGCAGAGGAACCTCCTAGGCCTCTCTATGCCCATCGAGTCGCTGGTACTCAGTCAGAATACCAGTAAGGGTAAATAACATGTTAGAGCTTTCATGAACTCCTACCTATCCTCCTGAGTGTAGAAGACAGACAAATACCTCGAGAAGGCCGCGTTGCACCAACAGCTCGCTGAGGAGAAGAGGTTGGTCGACAAACTCCTGGCCGAACACGCTATAGAGCGACGACCTGACTTTGGTAATCCTAAGCTGTGGAAGCAGGGGTAGGAATAATTTCCCCCTGGTGAGATGCCTCTGAGAAAACCTGATCATGATACTCCCATAGACAGGATAGAAGCAGGAACTCACGGTAAGAGGGCATGATATGTCTCAACAAACCCTCTCGAACGGCGAGCCAATCCGAGGAATCCAGCCCGAGTTCTCCCAGCTGCCTCGTAGGGTGTTCCACCAGTCGCTCCATGAGCCGTTGAAGCCATCTACCATGTCGAAGAGCCCAGAAACACACTTGTGATTAGGTATCCCCGTCCAGATAGGGACCCCCACCCGGATGATCCTATAGTAGTACTCATCTCATACCTCGAGGTGTTGGAAACGCGGCAGGTGGCAGTCCCACCAGATGGAAAGCCATATCCTGCGTGGGTGGATGATATGCCTGCACCTCCAGGTTTTGGGAATCCCACTTTCTCACCCTTTAATGGTACAGGGGACCTGCCACAGCACTTGGCTCACTTTTCCTCCAGGTGTGGCCCCATGTTGGGGACCCCAGAACAGCTGGAAGTCGCCAAGCTCTGATTTTTCGTGCAGACGTTTGAGGGCCCTACATTCATCTGGTATAGCTAGCTCCCTATTGGATTGGTGACTGGCTAGGGGGATCTCCACCAGCAGTTCCTATACCAGTTCAGCTCCACCATGTTAGAGAACAGCATCACAGACCTCTTCAAGTGCAAACAAAGGCCTGATGAGCGAGTTGCGGACTTCATCACCCAGGGGAAGGGTATTACAAACTCATTTGAAATGCCACTAACTCAGGATCAATTACTGATGATGTGTATAGGGAATTTCAAAACAGAATTGGTTCCTTACCTGATCACCTAGAACTACCACAGAGGGTTCTGGGACTTTTCAGATAAGTCCCAGTGCCTCGAGGAAGCTCTGCAACAGGCCAGTCAGGCGCGTCTGCTGACCCATGTGATCCCAGCAAGGAGGGATGCTTGAGTCGAGCCCACTATGGTGTCCCAAATATAAGCACCCATGTAGCTAGAATTAATGCCAGTATCACCAATTCTGTAACCCCACAGAGGCCCACCACCTCAGGCACAACCTCGTGCCCTACTGCGACTGCCTCCGAATCAGCAGGTTCCCCCGTGCAATGAGCCACCACCGTCTAGGAGGGACAATCGGGCTCTAACTCCTCAGAAATCCCTTTTGTCTCCTCATTAGTTCTAGGATCTCAGAGCCCACTATCCAGAAAAAAGGAACCATAATTACTCGTTCAATGAGAATCATGTCCCTGGTTACTTCGGAAGTGCCATAGAGCAGGGGATTGTGCGCTTACCTGAGTGCAGAAGGCTGACAGAGGCAAATCTCACTGATCACCCCAACTACTGCCCCTATCACCGGATCCTGGGGCACACCCTCAAGTAGTGCTATGTGTTTAAAGACTGGCTCCTAGACCAGGTTGATAACAACATAGTCAAGTTGGCCCCGGCTCCGACACAAGTGGCAGCTGTCATTATCAGGTCAGAAAGCGGTAGCGACGACGAAGGCGAGTGGCAGCAAGTTCCCAGCCACGGGTCCCAGAAGTATGATGATTGGATGGCCCATAAAATAGTCACCCATTACCATTATATTATTCGGGCACACCTGAACCAACCGGATCCTTCAGAGGATGCGACCAGTGCCTCTGCATCGTTATCTTAGCGGGCCTCTTCCCAGAAGGGTGAGTAGTGTCAGCGCAAGAAGAAGAAATGCACTCCACCAATGTCATCTTCATTCCGCACACTCGGTGACTTCATGCCCCCTAAGATGGGGATCCCTCCCAAAATCCGCCCAGTGGTGGATGACTCCTCAAGCGACAATCTGGGGTATACTTCGGTTAATACCGTGGAGTTGGTAAATCCCTATATGACTCCCGACAAGGGGGAATGCCAGACGAACCTCACCAACATCCCCAGTCGACATTAGCGTCGGTGGAACCATGGCCACATGGGTCTTCAAGGCATGTTAGTGGTCACTTTCAGCCAGGCTGTGCACACTAATGAAACTAGATAGTAGGCCCAACGCAGAGCTCAGCATACACAGCATCCTCATTTGGTTTCCTCAGATCTACCTCCACCGTCGTTTGTGCTACTAGATCAGGCAGAGCTGCCCCATCTGTACATCGGCTAGTCTCGCCCTACTATAGGCCAATATCAGTTGTCCGGTCCTCATCCGGTAGTTACTCTTCAGGCCTTGACTAGTGCACAATAGGATGTACCCAATACCATCCCGCCACCGGTCCAGCCGGCAAGGTCACCATCCCTCCAATTGCAGAGCGGACTTCTGTAAGCAAAATCTCACATCTGACCCAGGAGTATGATATTTTGAAGCACCTTTCTGGCATTCCAGCGAGGCTTTTTATCCTTGAGGCTCTTCTCCTATTGTCCAAAATTAGTGAGGCACTTTCTGAGGCCTTAATGAGCCCCCTCCAGTTTGAGGTGGAGGTAGCAGCTACAGAAGCCTCCCACATTGAGGCAATTGAGAATAGTGAATGCCAAGAAGTTGTCTTGTTCTCTGGTGAAGACGAAAACCCTCCTATATAGGGGTACATTCTTCCACTATACATCACTGGAAAGCTCAATGGCATGGAAGTCCACTGCTGTCATGTTGGCACGGGCTCTGGGATTAACCTAATTCTGACTCGGACACTGTGGAAGATGGGTTTTTCTGAGGATGATCTAACCCCCTCTGGCCTCAGAATCTAAGGATACGACAGGCCCGAGCAGACCTCGGTTGGTAAGATCCATTTGAATACCCAATTCGGTGGCCTAGTTTCTAGTACTGAATTCATGGTAATCTCCCAGGACACCGCATACAAAGCATTGATGAGTAGTTCATGGCTCTATCTACATGAAGCGGTCCCTTCGTCATATCACCAATGCCTCCAATACTCCGTCAATGGTCAAGATGGCGTGCTCCATAGAGATGTGTCTCCTTTTTCTCTTGTGATGCCCGCTATATGGATGCTGACTATTACAAGAGCAGGGATAAGCAAGTTCTGGAAAGTGATGATGAACCCACCCCGGTCACAAGTGATCCTTGGGCTGGTCTGGATGATGCCGACATATTCTCGTTCCATCGGTGGGAGGCCACAACCCCCGGCATGGGGTAGTGTTTTGTTGTTTTGGGTACAAGAGGAAGGCATATTATTAGGTCCATGCAACGATGGAAAATCACTTCGTACTCCTATGAAAACCAGGCTCAGGTGATCCTGGAACCTCCTACCCCTGTACAGTATCAGGACGTCAGGATCATGGAAATGGTGGTACGTCACACGTGTCTCTTCCACCAGTCTGGAATTAACCGGCTCAAGACAACGTGCCCCTAATGCTTTGATTTCATCAAGTGTGGCCCCTTGGGCCGAAGACTGGATGTAATTGGATCAACAACCTTCATCACTATGGTCTCAATGGCGCATGTGTCTCCTAACGTGATGAACACTGCCGCTCAGGATGGTACCAGCCTCCCATCAGAGTCTGGTGGCTCAGAAATGACTCCCCCTGAGGAAGATCCCTCTACAGGTGGAGAATAGGATCTATGGGATACTCCCCCACCTTTGAAGAAAGAGTTTCTACCATGGTCGATGAACTGGTAATTGTGAACCTTGGTAAAGAGGGTGATATGAGACCCACATTGATCAGTACCGCTATGTCACTCGAGGAGCAGCAGTGGTACATGGAATTTCGCAAACAACATCATGATGTGTTTTCCTAGAGTTACGGCGAGATGCTAGGATGGATCCCCAGGTAGTCGTTCACTGCCTGGGTCTCCCGAAAAACCATCACGGGATCAAGCAGCCTCCTAAGAAAGATGCACCCTTCTCATAGTTCCCTGGTTGAGGCCGAAATTGAAAAGCGTATCAAAGCCAACTTCATCAAGGATGTCCAGTACCCCAAGTGGCTTCCCAAAATTGTGCCAGTTAGCAAGAAGAATGGGAGATCAGAGTCTATATTAACCTCTGTGATCTCAAACGCCACTGTCTGAAGGATGATTTTCCCCTTCCAGTGATATAGTTGTTGATTGATGATATGGCTGGGTTCCAAGCCCTCTCTTTCATGCATGGGTATTCTAGGTACAACCAGATCCAGATGGCCCCAAAGACGAGGTGTCCACCGCTTTTAGGGAACCCCAAGGCAATTTCTATTACCAGGTCATGCCTTTTGACCTGAAAAATGCAGGTGCCACCTATCAGCGGTCCATGAACCTCATATTCAAGCCAATTCTCAGGACACTGGTGGAGTTCTATGTGGAATATCTGCTGGTCAAATCTCACCAGCTCCAAGACCGTATCAAGAACCTTGAGAAAGTTTTTGGTTTCCTCTACTCTGGCCAACTGAAGATGTACCCACTTAAATGTTCCTTCGGGGTCCCCTCCAGGAAGTTTCTTGGCATTGTTGTCAGATACCGAGGCATTGAGATCGACCTAGAGAAGATCAAGGCCATCATACAAATGCCTCCCCGAGTAATATTCCGGAGCATTGAGGACTTGAAGGCCACATAGCCTACATACGTTGATTCATCGTGAATCTGGATGGAAAGTGTAGGCCCTTTTCCCGGATCCTAAATAAAGGCTCCAACTATGAATGGGATAAAAATTGTCAGGATGCATTTGAGGAAATCAAGTAGTATCTGCTCCAGGCTCCGGTCCTGATGCCACCCGTCACTAGGAAGCCGCTGGTCCATTATGTGACCACTCTAGAACGGTCTATCGGTGCGCTGCTTTCCTGGAAGAACAATGAGGGGATAGAGAATATCCTCTACTACCTCAACTGCATGTTCCTTGATACGGAGACCAGGTACTCCCCCATTTAAAAGAGCTTCCTAGCACTCATGTTTTCCGTAAAAAAATTGCGACATTACCTACAGCACCATGAGGTACAGTTGGTCTCTCAGGTAGATTCACTGAAGTACATCATGTACCGCCCCATGTTGACTGGACGACTAGCATGGTGGGCGGTGATCCTCTAGCATTTTGACATCACGTTCGTGCCTCAGAAGGCTATCAAGGGATATGAATTGGCAGAACTACTTGCCGCCCATCCAACCTCTACAGATCAGTCCCTGGACCTAGATTTTTCTGATGTGGCAATCCTCTCAGTCGATCATACTGTCTCATATTGGAAAATGAACTTCAACGGTTCCTCTCAGAGCCCCATTGGTAGGAGGCTCAACGATCCAAAGCTCAGCAGAGTGGGTCTAGGTATCATCTTAATCACCCCGACGCAGGCTGTCCTTCCATACTCATTCTTGTTTTCAGAAGGCTTATCAATAATAAGGCAGAGTTTCAGGCTCTCATAACCAGCCTTGAGCTAGCCCTTGAGATCAATGATCCCCATTTTAATTTTAAAGGGGATTCTGATCTAGTCATCAAGCAGGTCAATGGAGACTATGCTGTCAGAAAGCCAGAGCTCGTGTCATTGTCGGAGTGCACCCTCCGTCTAATGGCCCAGTTCCCTTCTCGACCAGAGGTTACCGATGTTCCTCAATCATAAAACGGTCGAGCAGAAGCTCTGGCCGGCCTAGCTGCGTCACTCACAGAACCTGAGAAGGATGACTTGATCATACATGTTGCACACTGGAGAGTCATCTCCCCCGTCACCTCAGAGGATGATGACGACATGTGGGTAAGGCGTCTTACCGCCGAACCCTCCACGTCAGGAGCCCCAGGTTCTTCAGATGTAGTTGTTGAGGCCACTCCCTACTGGAGGGCACCTTTTGTCAAGTATCTCCAAAATGGGTGCCTCCCAGATGATCGGGTTAAGTGCGAGCGAATTCGACGCTGCACATTGCAGTTTACCCGCCAGAGTGGTCCCAGTTTTGAGAGGATCCTCTATAAGTGGGGCATCGATGGTGTTCTCGCCCGTTGAATTCAAGGGTTCGATATTTGTTAGGTCATTCATGAGGCTCATGCTGGTTTCTGTGGTGCCCACCAGGATGGGCCAAAGCTATCCCATCAGATCTGGATATTGGGGTATTTCTGTCCCTCTATGATACATGATTGTATTGAATTTTCCTGGAGATGCCACGTGTGCCAAGTTCATGCTATCTTCCGGCATCGGCTGCCAGAGCCTCTCCACTCAACCAAGTACTCTTGGACATTTGTGGTGTGGGGACTCGATGTCTTGGGACCATATCCACCGGTGATATCTCGCCAGTCTAGGTTCATCCAGACTGCTATAGATATCTTCTCCATGTGGGAAGAGGTTGTTCCACTCAAAGAGTTAAAGGACCGTTTCATCACTACGAAAAGTATTCTATGACCAGAAGGCACTAGATAAGGGGGCTGAAATCTATCTAGATGAATTAGAATCACTCGAAAAGAATAGGATATGTGCCCTGAACAATCTAGAAAGGCATCAGAATAAGCTAGCTAGAGCCTTCGACATGAAGTTTCGCCATCACTCTTTTCTGCAAGGCGACCTGGTGTTGGCCATCCGACACCAATGATCCCTAGTAGGAAACCACCCATGTTGGAGCCCAAATGGGAAGGACCTTACATCATTCATATGGTTTACCCCAATGGAGAATACTCCCTAGTGACCATGTATGGTGAGCGCATAACTCCTCCCACCAATGCCATGTTCCTCAAGAAATACTTTTCCAGGGCATATGGGTCCTTCATGACACTAAACTACACCCTGGTCCCACACGACCTTAAACTATACGATCACACACGACTTTAAAATGTACGGTTATGCATGAACTTAAACTGTATGGTCCCGCACAACCTTAAACTATATGGTCCTGCACGACCATAAATTGTACGGTCCTGTACACCCTTAAATTGTATGATCCCCCATGACCTTAAACTGTACGGTCCCGCATGACCTCAGACTGCATGATGGTCCTGCATGACCTTAAACTGTCCAGTCTTGCATGGATTTAAATTGCAACATCGTCCTGCACAATGCTAAACTACATCATCATCCTCTATTACGTTAAAAAGATCATTATCGTCCCACATGACAATAAACTACAAAATGGTCCGAGCTCTATGACCATAAACTAAGATCTTTTTCGTCCTGACTACACGATGTTAAACTGCAAGCTGGTCTAGCCTTCCTGACCGAGGCCTAGCCTCAGGACCCTTGGCCTCCTCAGGCCCCCAACCCTCATCCATACTGCAAGATGTTTAACTGCAAGCTATTCAGGTCTTCAAGACTGAGGCCCAGCCTCAGGCCCCTTGGCCTTCTCAGGCCCCCGGCCTAGGTTCCGTCTTTTTGGATTGTACGGTGTGGTGTGGGACCATGTCCTCATTCACATTGGATTACTCATCGTACCATAAACATCCTCGGATGAGATGCATCTCCTCGTCCTACATGACGTTAAAATGTGCTTCTAGAATTACATATGGCTTGATTCCCATCCTCATGGGATAAATAGGAACGCTCATATGTCTCGTCTTGAGCCCCGAACTGAGCTTTCCATGTGATTATCCCCCCTGGGTATAGTTTCCTCAGAGGTTCTTAGCATGATGTGGAGTAGGCTTCCTTAGCCCTACTCATACTAGGATTATATTGGTAGCACCATGTGACCACCCTCGTTCATCTATCCTCCCACATCTTCACTGCTTGACATTAAAATGCATGGAATTTTAAGAACTACTTATTGCTTGATTCCCATCCTCAGGGGATAGGTAGGAACGCTCGGACATTTCGTCCGTTGGCCCAGCCCAAAAGCCAAAATCTTCCACTTATGTCATGAAATATGGGAGGGTTCACACTTTTCCCCAATTTACGTCGAGAAAGCCTCGATCTGGTCGTACACCCCTCTCCTTGGAGACGTTCTCTCCTTTCACATATGGGTACAACCATGGTTCACCCACACCATGACTGGGATTCCATCACATTCCTTGTCCGTAAGGGCCCCTGAATGGTATGGATTCTAGGACTAAGGGCTCTGTTACCACTTCAGGCCAATGCCCTCGAGGATGCCGACCAGCATTCCGATACAAGTCCCATGTTTCAAATGCGGTCAGTGGTTGATGCTCATATGTTGCTCCGATAACAGTTCACCATAGGGACGCTGTGTTTAGATCATGGTCAATAGCCACCCTGGATCTTCAGGTCCACCCCAATATGTCCCAATCATCAAGTGTAGTGATTCGTTATGCCCCGTCCCGAAGTGACGAGCTCTTTCTGGGAAGGGCCAACTGTCAGGGCCCTGGCCCATGTTCTCTATGATGGGATTTTATGGTGGGGTGTGGGATTATGTCGTCATTCACGTCGGGTTACTCTCCATACCATTCACCTCCCCATAAGACACCTTATCTGACCCCCGTCCTCACTGAATGATGATAAACTGCAAGCTGGTCAGGGATTCTTGACCGGGGCCCAGCCTCAGGCCCCTTGGCCTTCTCAGGCCCCCACCCCTCGTCCTTACTACAAGACGCAAAACTGCAAGCTGGTCAGGCCTTCCTGACCGAGGCCCGACCTTTGGCCCCTTGGCCTTCTCGGGCACTATATCCCAAGTTCGTACCCGGAGTGTACAGTGTGGGGTGGGATTATGTCCTCATTCACATCGGGTTACTCGTCATGTCGTACAACTCCCTTGTCCAAGGAATCCTATTCCCCAACCTTCATCCTCACTTCAAGACGTTAAAATGGAAGTATGTCAGGCCTTCCTGACCAAAGCTTAACTATCAGGACCCTTGGCCTTTCTGGGCCCCCGGCCCAAGTCCTCTCTTATAGGAGTATACGGTGGGGTGTGGGATTATGTCCCCATTCGCGTCGGTTTATTCCCCACACCATACACCTCCTTTGTGTGGGGGTATCCTATTCCCCTCCTCATCCTGCATGACAATAAACTGCATCTTGAGAACTACGTGTGGTGTGATTCCCATTCTTATGGGATACGTAGGACCAACTGAATGTCTCGGCTTCGGGTCCATCCCCATCTTCCAGAAATCTCCATCCCACCTTGGCCCCTTGGCCTACCCTTCCCCAAAGAGGGGAGTATATAACATTTCATGGGATTAAGTACTCATTCACACTAGGCTTGTAATGACCATGCCATGTACCTCTCCATCCTGAGCCGCTTCATCGACCCTTTTCAGCGGTTCACCAATGTTCCTAAGGGTACTCTGGTTTAGTTTCCTGGAATGTTGGACCCTACTAGGACACATCATCACCCACTCTTTAGGCTTTTTGGTCCCCATCATCAGGGATTTCATCACCTTTCACACTGGGAGGGACCCCCATGAACGGCCTGGATACGACGCCTAAGGGCTCTCAAATCATTACGGGCCAACGCCCCGAGGGTTTCAGACAACAAATTTTAACACATCCCACGTTGCGAATATGTTCAGCGGTTGATGCTCATTTTTTATTCCCACTCCAGGCTAACGCGATATAGATACTGTTTTTCCACCACGGTTAACAGTTATCCTCCATCGCCATGCCGAACCCATTAAGCCCAAAATGATGGTTACACGATTCACATCCTTATCCACCTCATCATGTCTGAGTAGACTTTATAAACTCTTGGTACTATTCCTCAGTGCGCATCTACGCGTTAGGGGAACAAATCCGCATTAGATGTGTCTTTCGGGGCTCTACACCGACTTTCCTTTGATGTACGTTCTAGGTATTTCAATAAAGATCTTCCTCCCTTGTTTCCCACACCTAGTTTAACTCACGTGGGCTTAGGGATCGGGTCGAGGTCTGCGATTACTTGGAAAGATTCCACCCATTTGTGGTCCGAGCTCTAAGTCCATAAATGAAGATCTCATAAGAACTACATCTGGCTTGATTCCCATCCCCATGTGATACGTAGGAACACCTAGACCTATTGTATTTGGGTCCAGCTTGAGTTCAACTAATTTGTCTCTTCTGTCATGCCTTTAGGACATTGATTACGGGACCGTGTGGCGTGGTGTGGGATTATTGCCTCATTCATGTTGGGTTTGCAATAGACGCACCACACGCACCCCGTTCGAAGAATTAGCCCTCCTATTTCCTGTCCCGCACGACATTAAAAGGAACCCTCCAGAACTAGATGTGGCTTGATTCCCATATTTATGGGATATGTAGTACCACCCGAATATCTAGAATTCGGGTCCAGCCCTACATCGTAGAGATCCCTTGATCTCCTGGTCACCTAGGCCCCTTGGATTTTCCCTCTCCACGAAGGGGATATATAGGTGTGGTACTGGGTTTTTGGCGCTATGCCCCCCTATTTTCTCAGGAACCCTCTATCTCTTGGCCGCCCTCAAGTTGAGTCCCTCGACCCCTTGTAGTTTTTTTCCGATGTGTTAAGAGTACTCTAGTTTATTACCAAGAGTGTCAAATTCCACTTGGTCAAGTTCCTTACACTTTTCAAGCTTCATTTTTCCCTTCATTCGGGCTTTCATCGTCTTTCACACCTAGGGGGACCCCTAAGAACGTCCTCGATACCACTCCTAAGGGCTATCCTACCATTACAAGCCAACCCCCCTGAGGGTTTTGGACAAAAAATTGATAAAAATATCATGTTGCAAATATGGTCAGCGGTCGATGCTCGTTTGTTGTTCCCATTTCAGGCTAATGTGAAATAGATGATTATTTTCCGCCACAGTTAGGAGTAAACCAATGTCGTCACGCCCGTCCCATCAGTCCTCGAATGTTGGTTCCATGATTCACATTAAGTTCCACCCCATCATGTCCAGGTGGAATCTCGACCCTCTTGGAGTTATCCCTCAGTGCACCTCTGCACGTCAGGGGGACAAATCTGCAATACGGCGTCCTTCAGGGCTCCCACGGTCCGAGCTCTAAGACCATAAACTAATATCTCCATCTAAAACTACATATGGCTTGATTCTCATCCTTATGGGATACATAGGACCACCCGGACATCTCGTCTTCGGGTTCAGCTCATTTGGGAGCTAGTCTCTCCCCCCTTTATCTCTTACCTCTATGTAGGCCCCTCGGCCTGAGGTTCCTCTTTCATAATTTCATACGGTGTGATATGGGATTATGTCCTCATTCACGTTGGTTATGTTTCATGGCACTTTACACATTCCCTACCTAGCATCGTCTCTACTACGTCTGTGCTGCATGATGTTAAAATGCATGCTTGGTCCTATCACACGACCCTGAACTGGGACATTATCGTCCTGGTCGCATGATGAAAAACAACACTGCATTGTGATGACCTCATCATAGAGGAAGTCATGTTGGGTATTGGTCACATGCCATATCATTTGTCAATGCCTACTACTTCTTAATTCTTGTGGCGACACCAGGGCTCTCTACCCTCGGGCTGTTGCTTCACAAAAAAAACAAATCACCTTAAATGAAAAACAATATCTAACAAATATCGATTTTCATGGTGCGAGGGCTAGACATGCACACCCCCTTCATCCTTTGCACTGTTTCCTTACTGTACTGTGTCACCATCCAAGAACTATGTGCATCATGATCCCCAACCACATGGGGTACGTAGGAACACTTGTGCACTTTGCTTCAGGCCCAGCTCAACTCTCGTTTTCTATCCCTTGACCAAGAACCTCTCCGAAGGAGGGTTGTGCGGTGTGGTATGGGATTATTTCCTCATCCATGTTGGGATGTTCACCACACCGTACAAATCCTCGGTTCCCATCCACATCAAGTTTTTATAATTACCTGAAATGTGCCTCCTATGTTTCCTTCCATCCATGGTCTGAATTCTACGACCCAAAAATAAGATCTCCCTATGGGTAGGGACTCAGAACCCTCTATATAATACATATCGTTAATGTATTCATATACGTTTTGAAAAAGATCCCGAAGTGTGGAATTTTCACAAGGACATACCCTCATTCAATGACCAAGCTTCGTGTGCTCGCTATTTGGATCCTATTCTTCTTGCACATCCAAAAGGTCCCTCAGACAACATGGATGCTAGGCTTAAGGGCTCTCCATGGATGTTGGGCCAAAGGGCTCTCCTATCATTTCGGGCCGACGTCCCTAAGGATCTCAGAATACTTTTTCAACAGGTCTAGTGTTTCGAACATGGTCAACAATTGAACCTCATTTGTCTGTCCCCATTCCAGGCTAACACGATATGGATATTCCGTTTCCGCCGCTGTCAACAATTATCCTCCATCGTCACGCTGCCATCATTGTGATCCAGATAGTGAGCATCATGATTCACGCATTTTGACTTCAACATGTTCAAGTGGAATTCCGAAATATTTGGATTTATCTCTTTACGCATCAAGGTGCGCTACATAGATGGGTTAGTATCATTGGGACGGTATTTACCGATCGTCCCTTTGCCCAAACCTACCCCTTCCTATGTTGGGAAAGTCCCCCATTTCTTCTTGTTTCCCACATCAAGCATGACTCACGTGGTCTTAGTAGTTTTGGTGGGATATGTACCGGCATAACCAGGATTATCTTCGTCCTAAATGATGTTAAACTGTGCTTCCAGAACTACGTGTGGCTTGATTCCGATACTCATGGGATAGATAGGGACAACATGGTACTTTGCCTAGGGTCCATCCCACAAGAATCATAAGTCCTGTTCCTACCCATCTTTTAGCCCATGGCCTAAACCCTCTTAGGGGACCGTACAACTATAACTCTTCCCTGAACATGTTCAGGATGCCCCAAGATGACATTGGGAAGCGACATACCCCCTCTCCAGAGAGGCCCTGTCTGAAAGAGGGAATGATCCATGATCAAACCGATGCACCCACCTAGCGTATTCCAACCACGGTGACGTAATTTCAAGAGTGTTGGATTCTATTTGAACAAACTCCAACTCCACATTCCACGCTTTGCGTTCCCCCTTTATTCGGACCCTCTTCCCATTTCATGTCTGGAGGAACCCGCTTATAGTATGGATGCCTAACCTATGGTCCGCCTGCTATCCGGGGACAATGTTCCGGAAGACTGGTCATGTTTGGAAGGGTCCCCAAACAATATGGATACTCGACCTATGGTCCTCCTACTATCCTGGGCCGACGTCCCGAAAGACTTATCGACAATATTTGAGTTAGGCCCTATGTAGCGAATGTGGTCAGCGGTCAACCCTCATTTGTTGTCCCCATTTCAGGCTAATGCAATATGGATGCTGTATTTCTGCCATGGTCAACAGCTATCCTCCATTGTCATACCACCCCATAGTGTTCCGAATCATGGGTATCGCAATTCACACATCCCATTCCCATCCGTTCAAACTGATTTCAGTGACCTTGGCATTGCACCATTCGTGCACAAGAGCACGCATGAGAAATAGTAATTCTGTTGTTCAAAGAACTTCCTTCTCTAGTCAGGTCTCTCCAATTTCCCAAAAATCAGGACCGGTTATCCAAACCCCAGATTCCCGAAGCATAATTTTCACTCCTATGTTTGGATGTGGCGATGAGGTGACTATCTCTTATTTCTCACATCAGGTCCGACCCATGTGAGCATAGGGAATTGTCACTGGATGTTCCGAAAACATTGTAAGGATGAATTGAATCAGTGAAAACAATGAGACTCGTGCATGATACGACATTCAAAAAATTCAAGGCACGAAAGTACAATTAAGGGTTTGTAATCATTAAAGTACCCAAGGGTCAACTCCCCCCATGGATGGATTGACCCCATCAAAAGAGTGTTGTAGCTCCTCCACCTTTCGACTTGTGGCATCTAGGAATTTTTGCCACAGACTCTAATCCCGCTCCTCCTCAGCAGCGATGGGGTGCTATTCATCAGCCTCAGCTCGGACCCGCTCTATGCCTGCCTGAATGACGACCATCTATTCAGAAGCCTACCTCATACGCTCTTTTGCCTATACCAGTTGGGCCTTCAATCGCAAGATCAGCTCAGATTGGGCATTAAGAGAGGCTGATTTATCATCTGCTTGGATATGTAGGTGTTGGACTTCATTTTCAGCCTACTGGAGCTTCTTGATGTACGTCGCCTTCCTCCGCTGGCAGCCCATGCTGAGCCCGCGATCTTACTCCCAGATCTTCTCTGCCATAAGATTCCAGATTAGCATATGGGGGCACTGGGCATGCACTCCCCCAGTAGACAGTTCACGCAATCGCGAGTGAATTCTATCCATTTCGTCCAGCCATAGCGCTTGGGGGGTGTCACTGATGAAGCGCATGATCACCTTCCATGATCGGCAGTAGACTATTTTGTTATCCTCTTCATCAGAGGTCATCTAATCCCAGTCTGTGCTATTAGCATGCTCCTACGTAGGGTACAAACACAAGAAGTCTTCAGCGGGATCCACATCTAGCAAGGGATCAGGCGCGACATCTGGCGTTGGATCAGACGCGGCTGAACTTGGGTTGACTGACAGATCCTCATCGTCGGACCCCACCTCGATGACCTCAGGCATGACCCCTCTGGTGGTCCCGCCAATGATAGGGGACACTACAGCTTGGGTGGGCTGGTTAATGATCTCCATGATCACCGGCATGCCCCTAGAAAGGATGCCACCAGAATTCCCGACCAGCCTCGCCACAACAGCCAATGCCTGTCGAAGAACTATTCGTTACAGAGAAGGGAATGGATGTCAGTTGGCATGACCAGCATGTGACAACAATGAGTTCAGTGGAGAGGACTTACAGAGATTTAAATCCTGGTAGTTATCTAGAGTTGTTGTTGATAGGTCACCACGACATGGCCCTCCGTGTATTTTCAGATGGTCTGGATATTCTGGAGGAGCCACCTCAGGTGCCCTATCCCCACCAGACACCGAACAGGAGGCGGCCACATGTGCGTGTTCCGAAGGTCCTGCATCATCACCCATTGAGGGGAGAGAGTGAGGCTTGTGTTCCATGTCCTACTACATGGTTCAGATGTTGTTAAGAGGTCCATATTGACCAGAGAACAGACCCTGAGGGAAGAGACATGGAATCTTACCTCAAGAGCCTCCGTGAAATCATCGAGATCCGAGTCTTGATCACCGACATCACCTTCCTCTAGTGGGATCTCTCCACTAGCCTCGTCACCCCGTGAGGATTCGTCTGAATCTTCAGATAGGGGGAAGCGCTCTCCCAGCTCGGCAGCTGATAGTTTTGTGGGAACCGTCCGATCCCGAAATACCATCACCCGGTCTATCATTGGACACGGGGCACCGCTGGAATGTACAAAGTCCTCCAGCTCATCCAGGTATTGATCCGCCTCTGATGGAGACACTATGAATTTGGCTCAGATAGGGCCTATACCCAGTAAATACATCCCTAGGTTGTTCAGTTGTTCCCGCATCTCTGAAGGACTAAGGTGTTGTGCCCCTCTGGATGGACCTGATCTCCAGGGACCATCGGATCCGCCACTACTGTTGGATCTGCAGCTGCTACCTCACCCTCAGCTGGTGCATGTCTCACCGCCATGGTAGCTCCGCCACCGTGAGATGCCCTTGCCACCCTCCATCCCTGACCTCAGGATACGGGAGGCCTGCCGTCACCAACTCGAAGAGTTGGCTGCTTCAACATTTCTCACAGGTAAGCTGCCTCCCAACTGATGGCATACTCTTTCACATGTACAAAGGCGAGAGTGGGCGGAGGTAATTCATTTCTCATTTTCTCATCTTCCCATGTGAACATGAGACAGAATTTCCTCATCACACATGGGTGATCCTCATGGCTTACATCCCAGTTGACCTGCGGGGTCAGCAGCTGTAGGCACCGTAACTACCTCGCAAACAGGTACGGGGTGTACGGCTCGCATAGAGGCTCACAATCCACCCATGCCACCAAGACTCCACTTTGGAAGTATAGGAGATCAACCCAGTCCTCTTCTGTTCCCTGACCATCGTCGGTGAGTACCCCCGTTGGAAATGGAAATGGGTGAAAGTTAAACTCGTCCGCATTCCAAAACCCGGTTTAGCACCATCGGTACAGTTAGATTGACTGGAAAGCTCCCAGCCGCATTCAGAAAGGATGGGTAGAAGGTCAAACTCGGTGGAGAGATGTGGTTTGGATATTCTTAAACCCCCCTGACGTGCGCCACGATCCACCCATACAGAAGGTGGAAGGGCCCGCATATCCTCAGTGGCTTCTTTCCCTCGATAACGTCTCGTAGCATCTTGTATGATCTGGAAAGCATTGGAATCCCCAGATTAACCCACCTTCCCATGGCCAGCATCGATTCCATGATGAATGAGCTAGGTCGCACCCCCATGTTGGTATCCCTCACTGGTAGGATCCATCTGCAGATAATGGCCGTGATAAATGCCACCAGCCTGAATATCAGCTGTTGTTCAGTGCTGACTCTGAAACCCCGGGTCTTCCATTGGATGTCCTCCAAGATCCACCAATATGAGTTCTCCTTGCCCCGTTGATCCCCCTTCAGGCAATTTTGAGGCCTTATATGGAAAAATTGATCCTCCGAGAAGTTCAGAAACTGCTTGAACCACTTATTAAAGTGGACATCTCTCACCGCTTCCTTATCATCTCCAGGGACCAGTCTCATCACTGGCAGTGCCTGCCGTGGCATCTTCTATAGATCGTCCCATGCACTCATGACAGAGAGAAACTCATCATACATATCCCCCAATATCAGGACCCCTATATCTGATGGACATCCCATAGAATGATTCCAACCTCCCCATGGTGTAGGTGAAAAGTGTTGGACATAGACGACCATCTGGTCAAAAGATCCGACATCAGCTATTTTGGATGATAAATGTTGAATTGGGAGGCCCATGCCACCTCATACAATCCCACTCTCCTCAGCTCGGCCCCAAACTCCTCGCAAGAGGCACCTTCCAAGTAGGCCCATGCCCAATCATTGGTGAAGTTTCCGCCCCGGCACAGGTCCCACTCATCGGACCACCCCCTCTTTGAATCCCTCAAGGCTGCCTTCGTTATAGTGTATTACTTGGGAGGGGATGTCTCCGGTTGTAATGGATTCCCAACAATGTTGTTCATATGGTTTTACAGGAAGTCGGTGGTGACAGGTGTGAAGTCCTCCCGCACATGACCATCAGTCGCCCTAAACCATTGGTGCTAGCACAACGTTCTTCTGAACCAGCAATGCTGGTTCCTCCCAACTCGCCACAGGAATGAAGATGTCATCCCTCAGCCCAAATCCATACAAGGGTAGCTTCTTGCATAGAATATAGTTCTTTTGGATCTTTGATAGTAGTTCTGTCAATGAATTATGGCCCGAATGGCTTCATACTTGCTCCCCCAGGCCTAGACATTTGGCCATCTCATCCCTTCGGGTGGCATCTGCAAGCACCCCCAGCGAGGCTTCTTTATGGGCCATTGGGTTTCATAATATGGAAAAACTTCAGGTCGGGTCACGGAGATCCTTCGCGGAGCTTTTTTGCAAATATCATTCCCAAATCCAAGATGCAGATCATGTCCTCGTCTTGCAAGCACATGTTTTCTTGGCGCAGTCACAGAGTCAAAGACTCGGAGTTTTCCGCAATGCCCGATTCGCAGTGAGCAGACACGGAGTAAGCAGAGCTTCACGAATCTAGAGAGAAAAAGGACAAAGTCACAGAGAAGGAAAAGGACAAGAGTGGTCATCCCCTATTAATAAGAGGCGTCCCTCGGAGCTTCGCGGCACGTCCAACCCGCGTGGAGCTTCGCAGCACGTCCATCCCACGCGAAACTTCGTGGCGTGTCCGAACCGCACGACCCATGTCTGCCTCATGCACCCGCATCGCAAGACAGCACCACGAACTACCGATAATTTTGGCTATTTACATCATACTTCAACCCTTGATCCCTCCGTGGCTCCAATTCTGAGGGGGGCATTTTTTGGAACCAAAATATTTGAAGAAAATATAGATGAAAAAGACACCCTGCTCCCTACCTCATGAAGCTCCGACGTGGAGCCTCCCCAAGAAACGTGGCCGCTACGAAGCAAAGGAGGTGGTACCTCTCCGTGAACTCCCATGAAATTCGTGAACCTGTCTTAAAGAAAACGAGGTGGTTCCTCTCTGTGAATGCCCCTGACGTTCGCGAACCCACCGTGAAGCATAGGATGCGGTACCTCTCTGCGAACCCGGTTGATGTTCGCGACCCGCTGAGAAGAAACCAAATCCGCCTTCGCACCGTGTGAGCTCTGCTTCATGGAGAATATTTCCTATAAATATCTTTCTCCCCTGGATCCTCAGGGATGTTCAGTCCGACCTTTCGGCTTCTCATCTCCAAAATCGTGAATCACTCTTTGGTCTGGGAATCATGAGCTCCACAAGGTATTTTTTCTTTGTGAGAGGCCTCCGCCTTTTCTCGTTTTGTGCCCCTATTTCGAGAGGGATGCCCTTCATGAAGCCTAAGGTCATTTGAAAAGGAATGGGATCCCCAAGGGAACCGGGGAAGTCGCGGATTGTTTATGCTTCGTGAAATACGCACCCTGTATATGTGATCCACATGCCAAGGTACGGTCACTGTACTTCGCAAAGCACACTACATCATGAAACTTTTCGTCGCGAGGCACATATTCTTTGCAAGACAGTGCTCCGCGAACACCCTTCCACATCACGAAGCACCTCTCATTCTCATATTTTCCCCATGCTAAGGCTAAGGCACCCCACTTAACAAAGCACCCCTCTTCGCAAGTTCCCTCTACTAAGTAGAGCAACCGAGTTCTACAAGGCCACTGCTAGTGGACCCCTCTGCTTGGAAATTACTTTTCCCATGTTGCCCTCCAGGTTTGCACGATGTGATTTCAATGTCAACTAGATGATACCACCCATAGCGCCACTTCGCCTAATGCTTCTTCGCATAGGCATGCTAATGGCTATTGCTTCTTCACATAGCCACGCTAACGTGGACCCCTCGATGGATCACTCTATGACCCCCATCTACACAGCATTTCTGGTACCTTCCCTCCCATAAGGAGCAGAGGGTTCCAGTTATGTATGTCTTAGGGGTGCGGAGTAAACCCACCTCATCCATGCAGCAGGACGTTAAACTGCCAAGCACCTCATCCTAATCACATGACGTTAAACAGTGACCTGGCCTCGTGCCTCGCACGCAGGGTCCCCCTGGCTCGGACATTATTTACACTGCTCGTCTCCATCGGGATGGGATCACCCCCCCCCCACATGAGATGATATCCTCCCTCTCGGAGTGGAGTTTGTCAGTGGGGGAAGGGAAACCTCCTTGTTGTAATCCCCTAGCCCCTATTGCAGAAGGTAGCACCCATCCACCTCCATACTTCCTCACTGCCAGGGTCAGCAGAGGGCATTATAAGGAATGAGGAACCTCCTCTCTTTAGTCCAAAATACCTCTCCCTCCATGCTTTGTCGCTCTCGGGCCTCCATCCTAGTGTATGTCCCAGCACCATGGGCCGCCTAATGCGTATGCCCCTCTTCTCTTCCCACGGACGCACCCTTCACGACCTGATCATCAGGTCCCTACAACCTCTTGTTTCTCACACTAAGCATGAATATCGTGGGCTTAGAATGAGCACCAACCATGACACACCCTGGGCCGCCTCAAAGTTTAAGCCCCAAAAATCCCCCATCCCGCATGACGCTAAACTGTGCACCCAAACTACGAGGACTTTGATCAATGTCAAGGCATGGTACGTAGGAATCTTCCCTGAGGTTCAACCCCACCACCAGGGGTGTCACGACCCCCTCCCACCAAAGATGCCCCTCCTGAGATGGAAATGGTGAAAGGGAGTTAATGAACCCCACGTCCCACCTCCAGTAGGCCCTAGGGTGGCGACTAGAAGCAAGGGTATGAGTTTTCACAAATATGGGAGGCATTACCCTTTTTATTATTTAAGATCGGGAAATAGGATGAGTCAATCACCAAGAAGATGAAAAGGAACAAGTATAGAATTATCCCACAAACAATCCCATATGGATGCTTTATACAATAGTGAAAAAAAGTACAAGTACAGAAAAGATCCAATGTACTGTACCAAAAAAAAGGAAACCAACAACAGCAAACAGCAGCAACTCCCCCTCCCTGACTATTAAGGTCCCGCACAGTCCCTGTAGTCCTCCTGAAAACCTGAAAGCATACTTAGGATGAGAATACAAGTATACACAGTCGGGAAACCTAAATCTCTCATGCACAAGTGGGGAGACATCCTAATGCCCTGTGAGAAAACAGAAGAACCAAAACCTATCAAGGAATCTATCCACCCAGCCTCACCGATCACACTCACCAAGTAACACAAGTATATAGAGTATAGTAGTAATGTTATCAAAGTATGGGTACCCCGCACCACCTTCCCACTGGTTAATGAAGAAATCCTACACATCAGACCAATCTTTCCATTCTCACCGCAGTCCCACTGCTTCACCCCGCCCGCACACACCTGGGCCACATCCTCACACAGTCCCACTACCAAACCCCACCCACAAACACCTGGGCCATAACTGTCACACATAACCACACATATAAACACCTAGTCCAGAAAAACCACTACCATGCCCAAAGACACCTGGGCTAGAAGATCTACGGCCACACCCGAAGACACCTGGGCCTCATCTCGAAGACACATGGGAAACCACCTTCCTGCACACACCTGGGCCAACCACCATACTAACCTGTCTGAAGATTCTTGGCATAATAATGGACCTCAGGCCATTACAGCCTACCTGAAGATACTTGGGCTACCCGGGAAAGGGAGCAGAAAGGAGCTAATAACCAGCCACTAATAGAATTGTTGGAAAAAACACCCTCCCCCATGAAATGGGGGTGTTCGGCACTAAGTTCTCAACATGTGCGGGGTGCATAAAGAAACATAAAACATACAATGTTATATAAGTATAATTACCACTGAGCCCATCCTAAGGATTCTACATAAAGATCTGAGCACATGCCTTGGCACTGCTACTTCGAGAGTATGCGCACAACAAACAATCCCAAAACCCCATTTAATGTTTTCATGTTTCAATAGCTTTAGTTATCAGTTTCATAATGACTGGGAAACTATCAAAAACCAAACTGGATCAAGCTTCATAAAAAATATACCTGCCATCCACAAATCATGTTAGGAAAACTCAAGCAACAAAAACAATTCCATTTTTATTAACCAACCAACCCCATTGATTATTATTCCCATTCCATTACCAAGCCCCACCATTCATTAACTCTACCACATTTTATTTATTATTCACAATCCATAGTTCGTTCACATTCAAACCCATCCATGCAGCCCCGATGCCAACCACCATAACCACAACCACACTGAAACCTGTACCTCATCATCCCTTGATACCATTTATCATAGCCCCACTGCCCGTCACCAACATAGCATTCACACCAACCCACAACCAAGCCAATCACAGCCCCGTTGCTCACCCAATCCACAAAAACCCACAAAACACCCCCCCCTTTCACATAAACAAACCCTAACCAGCACCCACATGTTTATTATTTCAGTTTGTTCAACTGGGGTGATCACACAAGGGTTCTAGGTATTTAATCATCCAACTTTACATGATTAACGAATTTCCACATTCAATAAAATTTTCATCTATAAGAAAATCCAGAAGGAGAGGGAAACATTTAATTGCGTATGAAAAGGCCCCTAATGACCATGATTTTTAGTAGGCAAAAACTCATTCAATCCACAATATAATATCACAGGATATAAATATAGATAAACATAATAACATTCCCGTCCCCGTTATTTAAGCATGTTATTATCTTTATTAAACCGTTTCAAATGTGTTTCACATAAACAAGAGGACACCCACCCCGCATGATGCACAATTTAGAGAGATGAAGGTAAGACCCCTACCTCAACAGGTTACGATGTTCTTCTATGAACATAGACACCACAATCACAAGGATTCTCCTAGAATGACTGCACCCACCAAGGACGTCGCAGCACCACCGAATCAACAACACAAGAAACTACCTCAACATGGAGATCACATGTCGTAGAATGGAAAGAAAATGGGAGATGTAGGATCAGAAAGTGAATACAAGAACCGAGGTTTAACATACCTTTTTAGTGTCGTTCGTCAAAGAACGTCATTCATGACAATTATCAATAGTCTCCTCGGTTGAAAACAGTGGAGGGGAAGTCGAAGAAGAGGGAACATAACAGGGTGTACGATGTTCTCCTCACTGACACGATCCCACAGTCACTAATAGATCGACGATCAAAGTCCGAATGAAGAAGTGAGGAGGAAGGCTTCTAGGTCATTCAGGAGCGTCATCGTGCAGAGAATAAGAGAGGTCCATAAATAACACGTGATCCTCTCTTATATAGAAAATGAAAAGGTAAAATAGTATACATAGTGTATTTATGAATACATGATGTGACCGTATGAATATTACACTATTTGACTGGTCAACACACGACACGCCATGTGGTTTCCATGCATTTAATGATAATAATAACTTCAATTAATAATAGTTGTTTCGTTGACCCGGGACACAAAACATAATTTAATAACCAAAATTAGATTTTAATTGACTGTATTTATGACAGGATCACATCGCCACTGACGACAAGTCAATCGGATGTCGCACGCGGGAGTTATGACTTGTCGAAGGTTTAATAATAATATTAAATATATTAATTCACAAGCCTTTCGGGTACCCAATCTGAAAACCCAAAAAATACATCCAATATTGGAATCCTAATTTCCGTCTCGAAGTTAGGGTTGCACTGCCAATGATGGTCTGTAAAACCGAGGTCGCACGAAGAAGTTGCTGACAAATAGGTGTTTTATCACCAAAATTAATAATAACAATATTTTTTAATTATTATTAATCAATAATTTATTTATTTTTCATAATTCCAAAATAATTCATGATTTGAGTCTTATTGAGCGCTATAATTAAACACCCATTCCCCCTTTTTAATTTATTTCTCATTTAAACTTATTTCTCTTATTCCATTTTTTTCTTTGTCTCTCCAATCCCCTTTCATCTCCAAATTTCATCACGCACCCAAAAAAGTGGTGCCACCTTATTTATTTCATTTATTATTAGTAATTAAACTATTAAAAGAATATTATATAAAATGTATAATTATAAAAGGGGAAAGGGAAATTCACGCCTCCCCTCCCCATGCATTTCATTAGCATTCAATTAATTTCTTTTCATTTATCATTATTATAATATAATAATTATTATAAAAATTATATAAAGATACATGGGGCCATGTGCCTCATCCTTATGCCCAAAACATATCATTTATTATATAAATTTTATTAAACATTATATAAAACACATAAATAATATCACCACAATATAGGGGTGCAAAGAGATGTTTTACGGTAACGCAATCACGCTTCAAGATTTTTGTGCCCCCATTTAATTCAAATTAATTTTAAAATGGTTTCCATTAATAAATTAAAACCATTTAACTCAATTATCCTGATATATATACATATATATATATATATATTTACATCATCGTTATTATTATTATCTTACAAAATAATAACTCACATTTAATATTATTAATGCACCGCCTCGCTTTCTCTGAGCATCTTCATTTATTTGTTTGCAATAAATACCATGACTCATGTCATTAATTTTCATTATTATTAATATTAGGAATAATATTAATAACACAACACCCATTATTATTATTCATATTTAATTTCAACAATTACTCAATTAATCATAGACCGCATGTTTCATTTAACAACGTCTAATGGGTCACACACCTTCCCACTTCACATCATTAATAATAATAACACCGATTAAATCATTTGGACATGAATGTTCTTTTTTTTAGTTTAATTAATCACACAATTTATGTCATCATAATTATTATTTAACATATTTTTACGTTATCATAAGTATTAAAAATTATCATTATAACGTGCGCTGTGTTGTCCTCATAGATTTCATCAAAGGAATGGACCGGAGGGGTCTGGGCCATTACATCAGATACCTCTCAAAACATTCTTGTCCTCGAAGAATTAAAAACCAACCCAGAAAAAAGAATGGATCCGAAAAACCACCCCGCAAGATACCTCTCAAGGATCTTGTCATAACAGGAAACAACCAACAACCCTAATTATATGATTTTTGAATTCCTTCTCCCATACTGAGGTATTATCGACTTTAGGCGGCACTGACTCGCCTGCACGGGTTTAATCGCATCCACATTAATGCGTCTCGATTAGGAATTAAGTCTTCTGACTTCCATATATTAGGATTTTCCAAACATACGATACCACCAACACCATACAAAACAACAATAAATTGCCCGAACAAAGGTCTTGAGGAATTCCTTTTCCCATGTTGAGATATTATCCGCTTTAGGTGGCACTGACACGCCTGCATGGGTTTAATCACATCCAAATTAATGCGTCTCGATTAGGGTTCAAGTCCTCCTCTCCCCATATGTTAGGACTCTTCACACACATTTAAAGGAAAGAGGGAAACAACTTAGAATTATAGACTCATGAAAAACAAGGTTCAGGCCCAAAGCATGGGAGAGAATGGGTTTCCACAAAGGATTGTGATGCTCCAAAACATAAACGAGAGCATTTAAGTAAAACTGAAAACATCTCTCTCGATCTCTGGCCTTGCTAAGGTTTCCGCTTCTGTTGTGTGAAAATTTCCGCATCCCACTCCTCTTCCATTCTGTTGACGTCTAGGTACCATAGATGTATGGTAAACAAATATTTCCTAAGCCGAAGTAGCAAGGAAATTTCTCAAGGTTCTATTTTATCATTTTTATTTCAATTTCCTTCCAAGAACACCCAAATAAAGTAAAAAACAATCATGATGATGAAGGTACCTTCCCTAGGGTCTCTACCCTGCAATCAATGTAGTCTCACTTGGTTGTTCGATAGGCTCAGAGTCCTTACATCAGATCACGGGGGGGCCCTAAAATCTTGTGTTCTAGCCGATCTTCCTTGGCCTATGTCACGTACGAAGATTACCCATCATTGTTGCCCTACCATCCCATGCAATCTTCACTATGCCTAACTCCAGACTCCATCCTATCTATCAACCATCAGCCTATGATACCATTCTGTCATGACCCCATCCCACCAATGATTCCCCTCCTGAGCTAGAAATGGTGAATGGGGGATAATGACCCCCGAGTCCCGCCTCCAGTAGGCCCCGGGGTGGCGACTAGCACCAAGGGTATGAGGTTTCACAAATATGGGAGGCATTACCCTTTTTATTATTTAGGATCGAGAAATAGGATGAGTCAAACACCAAGATGAAGAAAAGGAGCATGTATAGTAATAGCCCAAAACCAATCCCATATTCATGCTTTATACAATAGTGAAACAAAAGTAAAAGTATAGAAAAGTTCTAAAGTACGGTACCAAAAAATAAAGAAAAAAAACAACAGAACATAGTAACAACTCCCCCTGTCTGACTATTATGGTCCCACATAGTCCCTGTAGTCCTCCTGAAAACCTGAAAGCAAACTTAGGGTGAGAATAAAAGTATACTCATTAGGGAAACCTAAAGCTCTCGTGCACAAGTGGGGATACATCCTAATGCCCCATGAGAAACCAGAAGAACCAAAACATAGCAAGGAATCTATCCACCCAGCCTCACCAGTCACACTTACCAAGTAACACAAGTCAATAGAGTATAGTAGTAATGTTATCAATGTATGGGTACCCAGCACCAACTTCACACTGGTTATTGAAGACATCCTATGCATCAGACCAATCCCACCATTCTCACCGCAGTCCCACTACCTCACCCCGCCTGCACACAGCTGGGCCACATCCTCACGCAGTCCCATTGGTAAACCCCGCCTGCAAACACCTGGGACACAACTTTCACACGTAACCACGCCTGCAAACACCTAGGCTGGAACAACCCCCACCACGCCCGAAGACACCTTGGCTAGAAGATCTAATTCCATGCCCGAAGACACCTGGGCATCATCCCGAAGACACTTGGGAAACCACCTGCCCGCACACACCTGGGCCAACCACCACACTACCCTGCCAAAATATTCTTGGGCAAATAATGGACCTCAAGCAATCAAAACATGCCCTAAGATACTTGGGCTACCCAGGAAAGGGAGAAGAAAGGTGCTAATAACCATCCACTAATAGAATTGTTGGAAAAAACACCCTCCCCCATGAAATGGGGTTGTTCGACACTAAGTGCTCAACATGGGTGGGGTGCGTAAAGAAACATAAAACATACAAATTTATATAAGTATAACAACCACTCATCCCATCATAAGGCTTCTACATATAGATCAGAGCACATGCCTTGGCACTGCTACATCGAGATTATGCAAACAACAAACATTCCCAAAACCCCATTTAATGTTTTCATGTTTCAACAGCTTTAGTTATCATTTTCATAACTACCGGGGAACTATCAACAACCAAACTGGATCAAGAATTCATAAATCATATCTCTTCCATCCAAAAATCAAGTTAGGAAAACACAAGCAACACAAACAAGTCCCTTTTATTAACCAACAAACCCCATTTATTTTTATTCTTGTTCCATTACCATGCCCCACCATTCATTAAATCTTCCACATTTTATTTATTATTCACAACCCAGAGTTCATCCACATTCAAACCCATCCCTGCATCCCTGCTGCCAACAACCATAACCACAACCACACTGAAACCCATACATCTTCATCCCTTGATACCATTTATCACAGCCCCATTGCACATCACCAACAAAGCATTCACAACAACACACAACCAAGCCAACCGCAACCCCGCTGCTCACCCGATCCACAAAAACCCACAAAACACCCCACCGTTCACATAAACAAACCCTAACCAGCACCTACATGTTTATTATTTCAGTTTGTTCAATCGGGGTGATCACACAAGGGTTCTAGGTATTTAATCATCCAAAATTACGTGATTAACCAATTTCCACATTCAATATAATTTTCATCCATAAGAAAATCTAGAAGGAGAGGGCAACATTTAATTGCGTAAGCAAAGGCCCCTAATAACCCTGATTTTCAGTAGGCTGAAACTCATTCAATTCACAACATAATATCATAGGATATAAATAAAGATAAACATAATAAATTCCCCATCCCTTTTCTTTAAGCCTGTTATTATATTTATTAAACCTGTTCATATGTGTTTCATGTAAACAAGAGGACACCAACCCCACATGATCCACAATTTAGAGAGACGAAGGTAAGACCCTTACCTCAACCGGTTTCGATGTCCTTCTACGAACATGACCACCACGATCACAAGGATTCTCCCAGAACGACTGCACCCCCCAAGGACGTCGCAGCACCGCCGAATAAACAACACAAGAATGTCCTTCAACATGGAGATCACATGCCGTATAATGGAATGAAAATGAGAGAAGGAGGATCGTAAATAGAATACAAGAACAGAGGTTTAACATACCTTTTTAGAGTCATTCGTTAAAGACCACCATTCCCGTCAATTATTAGTAGTCTCATCAGTCGGAAACTACGAAGGGGAAGTCAAAGAAGAGGGAACAAAATAGGGTGTATGATGTTCTCCTCGCTGACACGATCCCACAGTCACTGACAGATTGATGATCGGAGTCCGGATGAAGAAGTTGGGAGGAAGGCTTCTATGTCATTCGGGAGCATCGCCATGCAGAGAAGAAGTGAGGTCCATAAATAACACGCACCCCTCTCTTATATAGGAAATGAAAATGTAAATGGTATGTAGCATGTATTTATGAATACACGATGTGACCATATGACTATTACGCTATTTGACTGGTCAACACATGACACGTCACGCGGTTTCCATGTGTTTAATGATAATAATAACTTCAACTAATAATAGGTGTTACATTGACCCGGGACACAAAACATAATTTAATACCCAAAATTATACTTGAATTGAATGTATTAATGACAGGATCACATCTCCACTGATGAAAAGTCAATCAGATGTCGTACGTGGGAGTTTTGACTGGTCAAAGGTTTAATAATATTATTAAATACATTAATTCATAAGCATTTCAGGTACCCGATCCAAAAACCTGATAAAGACATCCAATATTGGACTCATAATTTCCCTCTCAAAGTCAGGGCCACACTTCCCCTGATGGTTCGTAAAACCAAGGTCGCACGAAGAAGTTGCATACAAATAGGTGTTTTATCACCAAAATTAATAATAACAATATTTTATTATTATTATTAATCAATTATTTATTTATTTTTCATAATTCCAAAATCAATCACGATTTGAGTCTTCTTGAGCGCTACAATTAAACACCCATTCCCCCTTTTTCATTTATTTCTCTTTTAATCTTATTTCTCTTATTCCTTTGTTTCTTTCTCTCTCCAATCCCCTTTCTTCTCGAAATTTCATCACACACCCAAAAAAGTGGTGCCCCTTTATTTTTTTAATTTATTATTAGTTATTTGACTATTAAATTAATAATATATAAAATGTATAATTATAAAAGGGGAAAGGGAAATTCACACCTCCCCTCCCCATGCATTTCATTAGCATTTAATTTATTTCTTTTCATTTATCATTATTATAATATATTAATTATTATATAATTATATAAATATACATGGGGCCATGCGCCTCATTCTTATGCCCATAACATATGATTTATTATAGAAATTTTATTAAGAATTATATAAAACATATAATTAATATCACCACAATATAGGCGTGGAAAGAGATTTTTTACGGTAACGCAATCACCGTACGTGATTTATGTACCCCCATTTAATTCCAATTAATTTAAAAAACGGGTTCCAATAATAAATTAAAACCATTTAATTTAATTATCATGATATATATAAATATATATATACATATTTACATCATCGTTATTATTATTATCTTACATAATAATAACTCACATTTGATATTATTAATGCACCACCTCGCTTCCTCTGCGCATCTTCATTTATTTGTTTGCAATAAATACCATGACTCATTTCATTAATTTCTCACTATTATTAATATTATGAATAATATTAATAATACAACACCCATTATTGTTATTCAAATTTAATTTCAACAATAACTCAATTAATAATAAATCGCATGTTTCAATTAACAATGTCTAATGGATCACACACCTTCCCACATTACATCATTAATAATAATAACACCCATTAAATCATTTTATCATGATTATTATTTTTTTAGTTTAATTAATCACACAATTTATGTCATCATCATTGTTATTTAACATATTTTTACAATATCATCAGTATTAAAAATTATCATTATAACATGCGTCATGTTGACCACATTGATTTCAACAAAGGAATGGACCAGAGGGGTCCAAGCCATTACAAGTGGACCCCCGGGTTCACCTTCATGTCAGTTCGCTGACGAAACCCTACCTGAACTATGAGGACTTTGATAAATGTAAAGGCATGATACATAGGAAGCCTCCCTGAGGTTCAAGCCCCTCCATTCATCTGGACCAAGGTCCTTCTTAATGTCAGTTCGCCGACACCCACATCCATTCTAAACTACGAGGACTTTGATCCATGTAAAGGCATGGTACGTAGGAAATCTCAAGAGGTTCAAGCCCACCACCTAGTCATTCTGGCCTCAATCATGTCTATTCACCCACCACCTTGGGAAGCCTAGAGTGTAAGCCCCACACCATTTTGAACTACGTGGTCTTTGATCCATTTCAAGGAATGGTATGTAGGAAGCCTTTCTAAGGATCAAGCCCACCACCCACCTGGACCAAGGTCCTTCTTCACGTCGATTCCCCGAAACCCACATATCCAACCCAAACTATGAGGACTTTTATCCATGTCAAGGAATGGTATATAGGAAGCCACCCTGAGGTCCAATCCCACCATCCACCTATACCAAGGTCCTTATTCACATCGGTTCTCCGACATGCCCCTATCCTCCATGATGTTAAACTACATCCCAATCCTGCGGTAAGCCGTTGTGACCCCGCCATCCAGTTGTTCTGACACCCCTTCATGTCAGTTCAACAGTCCCTTTTCAACCCGAACTATGTGGACATTGATCCATGTCCTGGCATGGTACATAGGAAACCTCCCAAGGTTCAAGCCCACAACCCATTGGACCATGGTCCATCTTCACTTCAGTTCATCAGAACTTCATCCCGAACTACGTGGACATTAATCCATGTCAATGCATGGTACGTAGGAAGCCTCTCCGTGGTTCAATCCCACCACCCATTGGTCACTCCGACCCCCTTCACTTCGGTTCTCACCAATCGATCAACACAGATTTTGATTTCCTTCCACGGGGATACGTAGGAGGTCTCTTCGAGGCTCAAGCACATCGTTAACATCATCTTCGTTATGGTCTCATCGCATTCCCCACCCACTCCATTCAACATTCCATTATCCATCCTGATTCTTACCCGGGCCGCCACGTCCCGGTGTGATCATGCCACCTCACTCCCCTCCACAGCATTCGGGATGTCGCCGATGTGCTGGCCCCAATATCGGTGTTCCATCAAGGGGGTTCCTCAATCTGATCCACCCTCATCGGTGTTCTGATCAGTCTGATCCGTCTCAGTTGGACGTTAAACGTGCGACATACCCTGTGTTAAACATTGGAAGATAAGGAAAACCTCAAATACATGCCTATGACATATGATTCCCCGCGCTCGATGTGGGATGTCTCGTGCTTCCGCACCCTTGAGAATCCCTATAATAGGAGACAAAAGACAGACACGCCAATTCCCCCACATTCAGACACATTAATGATGATTCGACGTGAATAATCCCCCAACTGAAGGTTTCCGCCCTGACCGGAGCCCTTGGAATGTCCTGACGGAAGCAGTGTAATTAACTGGCATCCATGGAAGCATGACACTGGGATGAGTTTCATGAACAACGTATTAAATGTATGAGGGAGTCCCATACTAGGTGACGAGTTCTGAGGATGAATCCATGGAAGGAGGAATCGACATCCCATCATCCCGTTTCGATCAAGGAGAAAACGTTCCTGAATAAAGAACAGATGTTTCCCGCCTTTGGAAAGTGGGAATGGAGGACAATTAAAGTCGCGCCGACGTCCTCCATAGATGGAAGTGCACACCCTGGTGAATGCATTGGAGACACCAATATATAACAGTTGAAAATAATTTATTTAGTGAAATGAAATGAATTTCTCGACCTGAGTTCCCAACGGAACCCATCCCTAATCACCTCCTTTGGGCTAAGCCAGAAGTCTGAAAGGAGTACCTATAAGCAGAATACACATATGTATATATATAAATCCTAGAAGAGTAAGGTAAAACAAAGAAGATGCATACCCACAAGATTGTGCTTTAACTTGGGGTCTAAGTCATGTTTCAACCAGGTGTGCTTCATCACACCAAAACATATCTCAAATCTCGATGGACTGACAATGACATTAATACAAACCTTTAGTGTGTCATTATTAAAGTTTAAGTTGAGAGTTTGAGTCTTAGCCCATCCCAATGGCATCGATTTGGAACATCCTTCAATTATCCAATACCATTGAGCCCATCCAAGGAAATCATTCAAAAGACCAAGTATTGCTCGAGGCATGACATTACCCTGGGTCCATCCTGATCTCACAAAAAGGGGTCAGGTATCATCTAAGGTAGGATTAGCCACATTGCCAATGGATCCGTCTCGATGGTCCATTTTGGAACTGGTGTCACTCATAAGTATTCGAAATCCCAGGGACGTCTTGGTCCGACAAAGCCAATGACACCACTCCCCAACACTTAGTGGTAACCATCATGAACATAGTGTCTAATCATGGGCCTTAATACGGGACACACATTATTTCCCCGCCCGGAATTTAATTAATGTTTTCACAATAGTAGATATGACATCAAAATATGTAATTGCAGCTTGAAACTAAATAGGTACACCCGTGCATCACACAGTGCAAATTAAATATTTCAGTATAGAGATCTTAACAATGAAAATTACCACATCAACAGAAGTAGATAAATTCACTTTTAAATAAATAAATAAATATCTCAACCAACTACCATAGATCCTACAATTCCAATGTTCATAATTAATCTCAATTAATTATTTAAAATTAAACATCACAGAAATAGGTTGTGCAACACATACAGTTAATTAATTTAAATGCGTGATCATTCACATTTAAATAAATAAATAATTCAGTTCAAAAAACAATCAAAGATCCAACAATTCAAGTCTTATAATTATTCTAAAATAATTATTTAAATTAAACAAAAAAATAGCTTACACAACAAATGAAATTAATTAAATTAAATGTCTAGAGATGCACATTTAAAAAATTAAATAATTCATCACAAACAACTATCAAAGATCGAACAACTCAATGTTCATAATTATTCTAAAATAATTATTTAAATTTAACACAACAAAAAATAGGTTTTGCAACACATGCTGTTAATTAAATTAAATACCCAGGCTAACAGAATTTATACTGACTCTGTAAGCACATCAAAAGGTATGTCTAACTACATTTCAACAAATTAAACAAATTAATTCATGATCAATAGGGTTGCAACAACTATGTGAGACAAATTAATTAATTAATTTGGCTGGAATTTGCACAAAGTCGGGATGCACTAACTAATGATACAACGATGAGTTTCTATAAATTACAACAAAATGGGGGGAAAGAGAGCATATGCCTTACCTTATGGTCATAGATGAACCTTTGATCTGTGGTAGGCTTTGATTTGACCTAAAATGGAAGAGAACAGATGATTTTAGAAAAACTCCAAAATAGGGTAAAATACTTCGGCAATGAATTACGAAAAGGATAGAGAATGAGATCGCATGATTCTTGGGGCATGAGATAATCCTTAATGAGAGGTTTAGAACTCATATGACGTTGAATAAAAATGACAATGAACGGAGGAGCAATGGTCTTCCAAAGGAGAAGAGAAGTGGTGTGCCACCTTGGGTGGAGGGAGACGCGCGACGCACAGGAAGGGAGGAGAGGAAGAGAGGATAAATAAATATAGAAAGAAAGGAAAAGGAAAAATGAAAAAGTAAAAAAAGGAGATAAATAAAAATGAAATGGTGGAAGAAAGACATAAAAATTTAAATTGTTTTACCACAATTTAATTATTTTAAAATCTCTATCCAACCATATCTATTTTGTTATTTATTTTTATCCCCCTTTAAATTACATTACTTTCCTTTAATACTTTTTAATTTTTTTCAACTGGAACACTGCACTATGGCGAGACGTAGTATTTTACATAAAGAATAACAAAAAATTTAATTACATTTAACAGTTGCCCGGGACTCGCAATAGGATGCGGAAGCGCGCGGCAATGGTCTCTTTAAATATTTGGATTAAAAACATAAATGGTTTTCACCATAATTTATGTTGAGACATTACATTAATTTGTGTGGGTAAGTAATAATATTTTATCTGACCCAACAATAAATATACACCCCTGTATATACCTGTTATATATATACACACACACAATTGTTGTAACATCCCGATTCTGGAAGCCACACAGAGGCGCCCCGTACCCGGTTGGTCACATGGCCTCAAGTTAATTTTCCCGAATGATAGAGGCTACTGACTATTAGTGATGGCCTTGGGTGTGATGGTGGGGAAACTATGCCCTTATTGGAAAATTATGCAGCGAAAGTAAACAACATAAAATAGCAGAAGCAGAAAATATCCCACAACAATAAACATCATAAGACTAATAAAGAATCAATTGGAGCATAAATATATATATAAATGATGAATGATACATATATGTCTAGTAAAATAGCCAAACAAGTAACAATGATGAATATAGTACTAAACCCAAGTACAAAAGAAACACAGATGAGAAACTCCTTAGCATCGGAACAGTCATCTTGGTCCCATGCTCTCCAGCTCCAATGCAATCAAGTACCTAAAGTCGAAGGGCGCTTGACCTTGCATATACATGCAGGAGTATAATCCATTTGGGCCCAAAAGCATGACCCAAACAGGATGTGAGACTAAATCCCTATAGGAATCCACCTGATGATCTGTGCTTAATAGTTAGTGAGTATATGGCAGGTAAAAGTATAGAAAGCAATAAACAAGGAGGCACTAAGTAGTAAACAATCCACAGTTTAAGCATTCAAAACACCACACAACATGCAACAAAAAAACAGTTAACACAACAGGTGACCCTATGGGAAGTACCCATAACCTATCCCTTCTGGTCTTACCTATCAAGCACTATCAACCCTCTTGGCGGAAAACACAGTCTCACCCCTCTGGATCAGCAAATGTATAGACTCTCTGGGGAAGCACTCACTATTAATTCCCCCTATAGTATCTTATCATACTAAGGGAACTCTAGGGAAGCACGCAATGTCAATTTCCCTTGTGGCCTGTGTCGAGGAACTGCATACACTCTGGGGAAGCACTCAACGTCGATTCCCCCTACAGTCTCGCATCATAATTATAAAGACACTTTGGATAAGCCATCAACATCAATTCTCCTTGTGTCCTATACACCAGGTTCTCACATCCCTGTGTAAGTCGAGAAAGAATAGCATCGCGTAATGTCCAAAGTAAACCTCAAGAACTACTTGGCTAACAGTCTACAACATAACAACATGTCAGAACAAAATTCACTCCATCCTATAATACTAGGCACAGAAAAGGAAATAGAATCCAAACAGGCTATCTAGACCCAACGGTCAAATATAGGCAATATATGCATGATAAATACATACAAATCACAAAAAACTACCCTATTTAGAAACAATAACCACTACACAGGCATACAAGCAAAGAAGTCAAACAACATGTCTAAAACAGTAAACGCGCAACACCCTATTCATGGGTATTGGGAATATTTACACATAAAACTCAAAGAATTTCTACATAAAGGCACAAAATACATACCTCAAGGCTAGGAGATCAACATACCTGAACCTAAAATATTTAATCTCCTTATAACTTTGTAGATCTCTGAAAATGTAGAAAATGTTCAACCCATGATAACATGGAAAAGAGGAGGAATTGGTAAATGATGCTCTAGAAGAAGAGAGAACTCACTGATGCAATTATAACACAACTGACGGAGTTTGATTCTGAGGATGGATGGAGGCTCAGGGGTTCATCGAAGATATGAAGTTTTGCGAGTTCTCTCGGGTGATGAAAGCCTAAATGAAGACGGTTCTGACCGTCAGACGTGACCCCAGTGCATTTAATGAAAAAAAAAACAAAATACAAGGCCTATACTTTTGGAGTACATGGTCTGTACTCTTCTTTTCCATACTCCGATTTAGGTGGCCTCCACATCACCCCACACGACCGTGTGTGTATCCATAACACGAGCAGCACATGACCTTCTATGGAAACGATGTACATGACATGTACTTCAAAAATTTCCAGAAACTCCTCTTTTCTGAAGAACTCCAGAAAAAGGAAAAACAAAACTGAAAAGAAGATCTAGGTTCTTAAAAACATCCCCCTTAATGAAATTTGTCCCTGAATTTCCCTAGCATGGCGTAGAGAAGAAACCCCAAACAACTCCAGCCACTATGATCATATCTCGCCCCTCTCCCAAGTCTCATCTTATACTGATTCATGCTACCATAAAACCCATACCAGATGAACATACCAGCCACAGAGAACCTTTGTACAGTAATCAACAATCCGGATAAGATACTCCTCAAAAGATATATCCACCTCCAACTCAACTTCCTCGGGTTGGAAAGCATGAGACAGGTATGAAAAGTAACTTCAGAGATGAGAAACGTGGAAGATGTTGTGCATAACTCAGTACCTCTGAGGTAATTACAACTGATTGGATACTATACCAACTCTCTCCAACACCTCAAATGGACCGATGTACCTCAATGAAAGCCTACCCTATCTCCTTATCATCTTGTGTCCCAGCCTCGGTGTGACACAAAGAAAAACTTGATCCCCAACCTTGAAATCTAGAGGTTGTCTCCACTGATAAGAATAAGTCTTCTATCGAGACTCTGTAGTATCCATCCTTTTCTGAATCAATGCTATCTGCTCTGTGATCTCCTAAACAAGATGAGGTCCCAAAAAATCTTCCTCTCCTTCCTCCAACCCACATAAGGGTGATCGGCATGGACTACCGTAAAAAGCTTCATAAGGTGCCATCTTAATAGTCTCTTTAAAACTATTATTTTAGGAAAACTCCACTAGAGGTATATGATTCTCCCAAGAACCTTCAAAATCTAAAAATCATGCTCGGATCATATCCTTAAGCACCTAAATCATACGCTTGTACTGGCCATTTTTCTGGGGATGGTAAGCTGTACTCAAAAGTACATGTGTCCCCAAAGCCTTTTGGAGCCCCTAACAGACCTGAGAAGTAAAATGTGCATCTCTGTCTAAAACAATTGGGTGTGGAACTCCATGCAGACGTACAATCTCTCCAATGTAAAACCGCTTTAGATCATCAACACTAAAGGTCTCCTTGATTGGAATGATGTGAGCAACCTTCACGAGTCTGTCAATGACAATTCAAACTACGTTATTCCCTTGGGTGACCTTGGTAAACTGGTGTCCATCATGACGTCATTCCACTTCCACCCGGGAATGGGTAACTACTGCAAAAGCCCTGCTGGTCGCTGATGCTCCACCTACACCTAATGACAAGTGGAACTCACCATGACGAAACCAGCAATGTCCCTCTTCATACCTGGCCAGCAATATTGGCAGTGTAGATCATGACATATCTTGGTGACTCTAGGATGAACTGCCCAAACTGTGGAATGAAAGTAATGCATGAGCTCCTCGCGTATATCTACTGGCACCCATACGCATACCTAGAATCACATGATATCATCCTCATCGATGGTCTGACAAGGAATATGGTCCTATCCTAACACGCTTTCCCGTAGGACTAGGCCTTCAGAATCTGATTGATGCCTCATTTTTACTCGATCAAGATGGGTAGACGTAACAACTAGAGAATATAGAAAATTTTTCCCTTGTCTGCCATGCACCTCCACATGAATCTAAGAGATAGATCCATAAGCTTCCACTCACTGCTAGCCTCCCAAATTGCCTATATATTAGTCCGTCTACTCCACACATCAGCCAATGTGTTGCCTTTCCCCCAACGTATTGGCATGCTCAAAGTCAATATATTGAAGGTACTCAACCCAACTTCACTGTCTCAAATTCAGATCATGCTGATTGAAGATGTACTTGAGACTCTTGTGGTCAGTGAAAACCACAATGTGATCTCCCAGAAGATAATGTCTCTTGTAGTGTAGGGCATGAGAGACAGCTGCCAACTCTAGATCATGTGTCGGAAAAATCCTCTCATGAGGCCTAAACTGTTGAGACCCGTACGTAGTGACTCCATCTTCCTGCATAAGCATATCTCCATTCCCGATACCTGATGCATCACAGTAAACGTTATAGCTCTTTCCTGGATCTAGAAAGACTAGTATCAGTGTAGATGTCAACCTCTATTTCATCTCCTGAAATGCTGACTCACAAGAATCTGACCATAAGAAATTCACACCCTTCTTGACCAGAACTGTCAGCAATGTAGCTAAGCATGAATAGTCTTGTATGAAATGTCTGTAGTATCTAGCTAACCCTAGAAAACACTGCACCTCAAAGACGTTCTTTGGCTTCTCCCATGAAAGTACTGCCCTCACTTTCTCTGGGTCTACTGACACTCCTATCTCTATGATAACATGTACCAAGAATTGAATATGATCCATACAAAAGTGACATTTTGAGAGCTTAGCATATAAATGATGCTCCCTCAGTGTACTCAAAATGATCTCAAGAGGGTTTGCATGGTCGTGTCGAGTGTGAGAGTACACCAAAATATCATCCACAGAAACAACCATGAAGGAATCCAAGTATGGATGGAACACTCGGTTCATCTGTGCCATGAAAACTATTGTCATGTTTGTAAGACAAAACGACATAAACATATACTTGTATAGACCATACATACTCTAGAAGGCTGTGAGAGGTATATTATATAGTCTAACGCGCAACTGATGATAACCAGACCTCAAGTCAATATTAATGAACACCCGGGCTCCTCAAAGCTGATCAAAGAGATCATCAACCCTAGGAAAGGGATATTGGTTCATGACCATCAACTGGTTCAACTTATAATAATACACACAAAGCCTAAGGGTATTTTCAGCCTTTTTCACTAATAGGACAGGAAAACCCCAAGGAGAAGTACTTGGTTGGATAAAACCCTTAGCCTGTAACTCCTCTAACTATTTCTTGAGCTCCTGCAACTCTGGTGTAGCCATACTATAAGGAGGAATAGACACCGGTGCCACCCCTAGAACAAGATCAATAAAAAGTCTACCTCGCGCTCTGGGGGAAAACCTGAAAATTCTTCTAGAAAGACATCTCTGCAAAGATCCATCACTAGAAAAAAGACTATCTGTGAAGTCCCATGGTCATCCAAATAATGACTACTAATCTGGTTTGTGACTGCCCCCAACCCATGATGCTCTGGACCCTCTCTGATCTCATGGATATCTCACTCCTCCTTATGAAGAAATTATACACCCTCTAGTGATATGAAACTCACCCTACGGCGATAATAGTCAACGACTACCTAGAAGGGAACCAGCCAGTCCATTCTGAGAATGAAATCATAGCCTGTCATCTCTCGGACATGGAGATCCCAAAGGAAGTGACACCCACCAACCTCAAGAGGGCACTCCTTGCACTGACGTACTCCATATGTTCTTGTCCCCAACGGAGTGTCTAGTGTCAAAACATTTGCAGATGAAAAGATACGGAGCCCCTCTCCACAATAGTGACAGATATAAAATGATGTGTATCAGCAGTATTGAAAAGAGATAAGGATAAAACTGAGGAAACTAGGATCATACCTCAAACTGTAGAGGGGTCGGTATACTTATTTTGATGGGTCTGCTCCACTACAAAAGTCTGGCCAGCTCCGCGGCCCTGTGACCTAGCCTGACTACTCTGAGCTGATCCACCATGAAATTGCTGGTGACATGGTGACTGACCACCACGGTCGTGACCTCCACCTGGGCATAAACATCTAGAAGAACTCTAGTTCCCAGACTGGTGAGAAAGTGGTGGAGATTATCCTGTACAAGGAGTCATAGAAGAAGCCCTATCACCAGCTGCAGGTGAAAAGATCTGACAAAAATGTTGAAGGTGTCCCAACATGCCGCAAGATCAGCACTCCACTGGGTCTCTCTGGCACTGTGACCTCGTATGTCTGTTTCTCCGGAACTGGTATCACACCACCTATATACTAGAAGATGCATCCTTCCTACTCAGATCTCCCCGTGTAGTCTCCCTATGGTGTTTCTGGCTATTAGTTTGCGGATCACTAACTCTGGATGTCAAGCCACCCAGGCTCAAAACGTCGGATTCCCTCTAATTTCACTCCGTGATCAATTCTTGGTTGACAATGGAAGTGATGGAAGTCAACCTGAAGATATTCACTTGTGAGAAGATTTCTTGTTTCAGGTCATCATCTAACTTCCTTTCGAGGAATAACCCATCTCTTCCCAGGATGGGTGTGAAATGCTTAAGCTCATTGAAACAAGAGGAGTACTCCATAAATGATAGGGTACCATGCTCAAGGATCTTAAACTCCCGGGCTCGGTCGGCCCTTAGGGTCTCTAGATATAAGTAGTTATAGAAGATGTGATGGAACTCTGACCAAGCCAAAACCTACTGATGACCCACCCGTGATATCACATCCCGCCATCTCTTGGTGGAATCCCATAGCATATAGGTAGCAGTAATGACCCGTCCTCAGGGCCCGTGACATGACTAACCGAAGCCCACCCTCTATAGGCCAAGGCCTAGCGACTAACACCAAAGGCATAATCCCAATAAAAGGGAAGGCATTGCATTTTAAACCTAGAACACACACATAGTTTGAACACAAGCGGTAGAGGTAACAACTAAAAATAAACACTGAGTAAATCTGAATACAAAAGTAAGTGCTGAAAGGAAAGGGGCTGGAAATACAATCCCTATATTAAAGTAAAACTGCATAAAAGTAAACATCATCTACTGAGTCTTCCACTAGGAATCCCACCAGAAGGGTGGGTACAGATGGCCTCCTCATCGCCTCAGGACCATCCGTCTGCTCCTTGTACGTCTCCCCAAGTGGTACACCTCTGGGTACTGTCCAACTCCACAACACTCTGCCTTGATAAGTGATGTCTGCCATTTGCAACCAACACAACGTAGTATGGGCATCGCCCGTGCAGGGTTGAGTATAACGATACTCAGTAGGGACCCCAAGACCCCCGAAGGTCTCCTAGAATCCATGAAGAATAAAACACTAAAGGGAAGATAGAATCACGAAGTATCAACCAACCCTACTTAGGTATATTACCATATGTATACCAAAGTTATCAACCAAAATTCAGCTCCAACTCTCGAGCCCAAGCACAATCCAGTCCACACAGGAAGTAAAGTCAAACTCCTCGAAGATAAATGATTGAATTCAAGACCCAACTCACACAGGTATACATATTTCATATAGAAATAGAGATGATCAGCTGTAGTCACTAAATCATCTATGCTATCAATCCCATGTAGGATCCAAGTACAGAAGTCATCACAGTCGCAACCAGCTCTAGGGTTCTCGCACACAGCACGATCGATTCCAGGAGGGTCCGCTCCTTGATCCAAGTGTCAATACATCAACTATCACGAAGACCTGAGTTGATATATCTCGTAGTTCCGTCTCATCAAAAGGAACCCAACGCGGCAGACGATGCATCAATCAGACGCCCCTTCTGAGAGTTATTTGCTTTTCCGTTCCAGGGGCCCTATTGGAATTATGCTCATTCCAAACCTGGCCATTTTCCAATGTTTCCCAAAACTCACATAGAGTATCGTAAAAGGACCGTCTCTTCATGAGGATCCCCTTTACATAGATGGTGCATCATTCCGATGCGTGGTCTAGAAAAATATTTACGTTTAAGCGATACGGGCTCGACACATCATGCCCGGTGGGCTGGCAGGTCGGCCCGACCCAGTTTGGCGGGTCCGACCTAGCTATGGGTCGGCCCAGCATGGTGGAGCATGGCCAACCTAGGGACCCGGCCCAGTGGGTTTGACCTATTTTGGGGGTTGGCCCGACCTGGTGGGTCATGGCCCACCCGCATACCCAGCCCACAATTGCGGGCCGGTTCGGCTCACCCGGCCGCATCGAGCGGTGCCTCCCCTCCTTGTTGCCCAGCCGGCCAAAGCCATCTAGCTTTATCCAGAGTGAGAGGCCTATGGTTGCAGGCCATGGTTCTTCCGCACGCGGCACTAGGCCGTGCCGCGGTTCCCCTTAGCCCGACCAGCAGGCGGCCAGCTAGTTCGTCCGCTGAGTGGCCCGTGGAAGCGAGCCCTGTCTCCTCTACAACACGACACCAAGAGTGTGTCACGTTCTCCTACCCAGCCAGCCATAGTTGGCCGGATCGTCCAGCAAGAAGCCTGCACAACGGGTCGCGGTCTTCCCACAACATGACACCAAGGAGGCACCGCAGTCCTCCAACCCCGCAGGCTATGGCCGGCTGGTTCGCTTCATCCGAGCAGCCCGCACCGCGAGCTGCAGTTTCCTCCACGTGGCCGTCGTGACGACGCTGGTCCTCCACTACCGCATCCTGGACTGTCCATGGCCTTCGGTCACCACCTCCTTCATTCTTCGCCACCTCATGGCCCTGGCCACTTCCTCCATCATGGTGGGATGACACTACACCCTTCCATCTCCGCCTCCATCGCCAAATAAACTAACAAGAAATGAAGGAACAACGGGTCGTGTTGGTTCGGCCCGCGCCCTCCATATTAGATGATAACATTTGTCCAATGACGAACCAAGGTATTCAATGAAGAATTTGGTACATTTTATTCAATTAAAATTAATCATACTCCCTACCTCATATTTGACGTCGCACGTCGACGAGCCGCGGAAGATGAGTGTCGTGGTAGTTGGGCATCACGGAAGACGGCGTTGCGTAAGATGAATATCATTCTTTCAACTTCGGAGGAAAAATTCATTAGTCATTGGTGATGATCTCCATGTTCAGCGTCTTCTCCCTTGAGTCATAGGAAGTGAAAAGAAGATGGGTGTTCCTCGTGGTTGTCGCCATTCATTCTCGAGAGAGGACGTCCTTCGTCGTTGGAAGAAGGCTCTCCCACTTCTCCTTCTCCTCCTTAGCTCTTCACCAAGAAGTTATGCCCAAAAATAATAGAGACTATTCTGTATTATTTTTATGGCACAAAACCCAAGATTTATACATCATAAAAATTGACAACACATAGATTAAATGTGGAGAGATGGATTCAAAAAGATTTGAATTAAAATTGAATTAATCCACTTCATTAATGGTGGAGTGTTGGATAAAATTAAAACATGGAATTCCAAGAGTTCATGGGGGTTTCAAGGGAGTTTAAAGGACTAGTGTTTGTGTGGGCCCCACCATGCATTATCCTCTCCTGAGAGGTTGTGTGGGGGTGGGCCCCACAACTAACCTCCATTTGGAGATAAAAACTACCAACTAAATAAAATTTTGTAACACATTAATTTTATTTTATTTATTATGAAACCCCAAAATTAACATCCACTCTATATAAAAAGAATCTACGGTAAAGGCACTCTTAAGCGAATACTAGTGCTACGAGTTCATCTGTGTCCTCGGATTTCAATTCCATGCACTGGTTAAAAATATAGAAAACTCGCACATACGTTTACTGAAAGTACCCGAACAAAACATCAGAAATTAATTCCGAGGACACTGGGCCTCGGAATCAGGCATCATCAGAAACTGCGAACTTGTAAAATTTCAAAGAATTTATGAAAAAAAATTTCCATGAAATTTACATGTCTTTATATTACCCCCACCGTAGGGCTTTATGTCCCCTTAAAGGTACAACACACACTAGGGAAACAATAGTTGATACAAAGAACGCATCTGAGCCTCCCGCTCCCATGTGCTCTCTTGGAGGTTCCTGTGCTGCCAGCGAACACACTCCAGAGGAATCAACCATCCTCGTAGGACCCACTCCTATCGATCCTGGATCACCACTGCGACCTCCTTGAATGTCTCCCCATCATCGATGTCCAGATCCCCATGGTCGATGATGTGGGATGGATCGTGCACGTATCTCCTCAACTGAGATACGTGGAAGGCGTTGTGCACTCCGTGAAACTGAGGTGGAAGGGACAAGAAGTAAGCCACCTTTCCTACCTTGATTAGAACCAGGAAGGGACCAATGAATCATGGTGATTACATGTCTCCCCATCCAAAACATTGTAGACCTGGTCGAGGTGAGACCCATAGGAAGACATGGTCGCCATCCTCGAACTCTAGTGGTCTCCATCTCCTATTAGCGTAGGACTTCTGTCTGCTCTGTGCAGTCTTCATCTCCTCCTGGATGATCTACATCTTCTTTGTTGTATCCTGCACCATCTCCGGTCCTACAAGTGATGACTTTCCTAGATCGGTCTAGTACAGAGGTGATCTTCATGGTTGGTCATACAATGCCTCGTAAGGTGCCATTCGGATGGTGGAGTGGTAGCTTTTTTTGTATGCAAAGTCCACCAAGGGTAAGTGAACCTCCAATCTGCGACCAAATTCAAGGAAACATGCACGGAGCATGTCCTCGAGAGTCTGAATGGTTCTATTAGTCTCACCATCCTCCTGAGGATGGCAGGCAAGGCTCAAGCAATGCTCCGTGCCAAAAGCCTCATGTAACCCTTTCCATAATCGAGAAGTGAAACGAGCATCTCCATTGTAGACGATAGTCAATGGCACACCATGAAGCCATAAGATCTCCTGAACATAGAGGCGTCTCATGCTCTCAACTGAGAACAACTCTCTGATCGGTAAGAAGTGGTCTGACTTGGTGGGTCGGTCAACAATCACCCAGATAGAGTTGTTTCCTCTGGATGTACGTGGAAGCCCCATCACGAAATACATAGATATTCCATCCCTCATCCACTCTAGTTTATCTAAGGGATGTACCAAGCCTTCTAGTACTCGGTACTCCACCTTCACCTACAGACAAGTGAGGCACCGTGATACAAGATCTGTTACAACCTTCTTCATACCCTGCTGCCGGTGTTGTCATATGAGGTCCTGATAAATCATCGCCAATCCAGGATGTACCGCCAGAGGGGTAGTGTGAAACTCCCTAATCAATTCCTCTTGTAGTGCAACTGGTACCATGGTATGTCCTCTGAAGAGGGTGATGTGTTCCCCACCTTCATAAAATCCATCAGGTGTCTGCCCTGAGGATATATGAGCACATCACGTCACACAGTCAATGCCCACATTCTTTGCCTCTTGGACCAGCTAAAATATTATAGGAGTGACTTTGAGAGACTATAGAAAGGCTGCTCAATCTCTATCCCCAAAGGATATCTACAACGCGGCCAACTGCTCTATCACCTCTCCAAGCAGATGAATGCCTGATCTACTGCTGAGAGTATCTGCTACAATGTTCCCCTTCCCAGGTATATAGACTATCTCAATGACATAGTCCTGGAGGAACTCAAGCCGTAGCCGCTGTCTCAGGTTTAGGTCCTTCTGTGAGAAGATGTACCTGAGACTCTGGCAGTCAGAATAGACTGTAAAACACTCACCCATAAGATAGTTCCACCACATCTTCAAGGCGAAGACCATTCCTACTAACTTCAGGTCATGGGTAGTGTAGTTCTGCTCTGGCTGTCTCAACATCCATGAACCATACACAATCACTACTCTCTCCTGCATGAAGACACAACCGAGTCTAGTCCCTGATGCATCGCAGTAAACTAAATACCCAACACCCTCCTCCGGTAGCCTCAAGATGGGCACACTGGTCAATCTCTACCTCAACTCCTAAAATATCTGCAGGCATCTCTCTGACCATAGGAAGGGTTTCCCCTTTTTCGTCAATGCTGAAGTAGTACTGCAACTATAGATAAGTCTGGAAAAAATTTCCCATAGTATCCATCCAGACCCAAGAAACTCCGTACCACCGTCACACTCCTAGGTGGATCCCAAGCATGTACTGCCTAGATCTTCACTGGGTCCACTGTAAATCCAGCCTCCGAGATGATGTGTCCCAGGAAATAAACCTCTCGAATACAGAACTGGAACTATGAGAGCTTACCACAATGCTGGTTCTCTCGATGTGTATCCAGTACCACCTACTAATGGTAGGCGTTCTCCTCCTCAATAGTTGAGTAAATCAGTATGATGTCGATGAAGACTACAACAAATTGATCAAGGTAAGGCTAGAAGATCCTATTCCTGAGACTCATGAACACTGTTGTAGCATTGGTTATACTGAAGTGCATAACCAAGAACTCGTAGTAGCCATACCAACATCTGAGTGTTGTCTTATGCACATCCTCATCTTGAACTCTGAGATGGTTATAGCCTGACCTGAGGTCTATCTTAGAGAACCACCGTGCTCCCTTGAGCTATTCAAAGAGGTCGTCCATCCTCGGGAGTGGGTACTTGTTCATCATCGTCACCAGATTCAGGTGACGGTAGTCGACACACAGTCGCAAGCTCCCATCCACCTTCTTGGTGAACAAAATCAGAGATTCCCAGGGTGAAACACTGGGTCGGATAAATCCCTTTCCCTGTAAGTCCTCCAGAAATACCCACAGCTCACAAAGCTCAGCGAGAGCCATCCGATATGATAGAGTAAATATCGGTGTTGTCCTGGGGTACAAGTCAATGTAGAAGTCTACTTCTCTATGAGGAGATACTCCTGGAACGTCATCAGGGAAAACATCCGCATACTGATCCACCATAATAGGAAAACTTTGACTTCTCACATCAAGATATCCGAGGATGAGACTAGACCACCAATGTGTGATCGGCTGCCCCTCCTCTGTGTAAGTATATCCTGCACTGCAAAGGCTCCCTTCTTGTAGATGATGGTGAACCTGGACCCATCCGTATGGATACATCACACTTTGTGCCTAATACAGTCAATCTGAGAATGAACTGTGGATGACCAGTCCATACCCAAGATGACGTCGTAAGGCCTCGACGCTGCTACAAGAAGATCCCAGCCAAAGCTCTCCCCTCTTAGAGTAAGCACACACTACCGGCACCAGTAAGTAATCGTCGAGTCTACTCACGTAGGAGTCTCTAGCTGTAAGGATCTAGCCAACGGCTCCATCATAATCTCTGAGCTCCGAACAAGGGCAGCAGAAATTAAATAATGACTCGCACCTGTGTCTATAAGTACTGTAGAAAGGGTGGAGTAGACACAGATAGCACCTCGAATCATCTCTATTGCGCCATGATCGTAGGCCTCGACTACCTGGAGCTGAGCCCACCTCGATCCACTAGCTCCCTATGGCTGGGGTGGACCTATTAGTGGTGGTGGTGGTAGTGCCTCGAAATGTCAGCCACCACCCGCTACTCAGCCAGCTCCTCTTCCACGTCCACCTACTCCCAGAGGACCACCACAGTCGAACCTATGCCTCTGACTGGTAGGTCCCTCTACTGTCTGCTGATTGTCTGAATGGTGGGTTGGGCAGTCTCGAGCCATGTGACCCTACCCGCCGCATGCATAGCACTGTCTGCCCCTCATATGGCTGGCTCTGTTTTGAGTGCCCCGCACAACCGAACCTGTATCCTGAGGTCTCCAACCCGATGGCCTGGTCCACTTGGACCTCTGAGTCAACTGTCTACTTCCAGTTGTAGAAGACTCCGTAACGTGTCGTCCTGTGGAGGGTCTTGCCGATAGTGACTGCTCAACAAGAAAACTCTCCACTAGACGAGCTCTCTCTAGCACCCCCACCTGTGTCAGAATGCTGAGGGTAATCGTCAAAGCCCTGATCTCATGCCTAAGTCCCTGCTTGAAGGTCCAGGTCCTGAAGAACAAGAACCATACCATATCTATGGAGTAGCATGAGTGGTTGGTGAACCTCGCTGAGTACTGAGCTACTGTCATGCTACCCAGCTGCAGATGTAGTAACTCCTGAATCTGCACCGCACGAAGGGTGGATGGAACAAAATATGAGCAGAAGACACTCTCAAAGCTTGTCTAGATTAATGATGCCTCATCATGCACCTGGAGCATCAGGCTCCACTAACTGTCTGCTGGTGCATGTAAGAGACTCATGTAAAGGATCACCATGAGGTTGGTTGGTGTCTCTACCAATCTGAAAACTCTCACGATAGCCTCCAGCCAATACCCAACTGCTTGTGGGTCCGTCACTCCCCGAAACCTGGGTGGACTCTGGCATTGGAACCCATGCAACACAGTCAGGCGGTGTTCACTCTCTACTATTGTGGCTGGTGGTATCGTTGGTCTAGCAGGTAGAGGTGCTGCTGGTACCTCCGCTGTAAAGGGGCCCTACATCAAGGCCTTGTCGTTCAGTGGACTACCATCTCATACGTAACTCGTAACCCTAGCTGGATTCCTTCATGGAGACATCCTAAAAATAAACATGTGCTCCACGGTTAAAACAGTATACCTAGTGAGCTGACACAAAGTAATCACGAAAAATAATTTCAAAGGAAGCACACATGCAATCAGTGTTTTCGTGCACTGAGTCAGAAATCAGAGGTCAAGGTCCTGGTGTATGTATACGTCAGATTCTGCACCAACACTAGACTACCTAGACTGAAAACCACACTCAATACTCTTAACACTATTTCTTCACAGAAAGAAAGATCAGAGTCTTGAGTTCTACGGTAGAACCGGCTCCTCTGATACCAATTTGTCACGAAAGGTCCTCGGGGCCCGTGCTGTGACCACCCCAATCCTTCCTTCCATAGGCTAGGGGATAGCGGCTAGAACCAAATGAATAATCCCAAGAAAAGGGAAGAAATTTCCTTTTAAACCTGTAACACACACAGTCTGAACAGAAGCGGTAGAGGCAACAACTAAAAATAGACAGTGGGTAAATCTGAATACAAAAGTAATTGCTGAAAGGAAAGGGGCTAGAAATATAAGCCCAACAGTAATGTACAACTATAGAAAAGTAAACAACATCTAATGAGTCTTCCTCTGGGAATCCCACCTGAAGGGTGGGTAAAAATGGCCTCTTGAGCCCCTCAGGACTTTTCGTCCACTCCGTGTATCTCTCGCCAAGTGGTCCACCTCCGGGTACTGCCCATCTCCACAACACTATGCCTCAATCAGTGCTGTATGTCGTTTGTAACCAACACAATGTAGTACGGGAATTGCCCGTGCAAGGGATAGTATAACGATACTCAGTAGGGACCCCAAAACCCCCGAAGGTCTCCCATAATCCACGAAGGATAAACCACTAAAGGAAAGATAGAATCAAGAAGTATCAACCGACCCTACTTATGTATATTCCAAAATATATACCTTATTTATCAACCACGATGTAGCTCCAACTCTCGAGCCCAATCACAATCCGGTCCACACAGGAAGTATAGTCAAACACCTAAAGGATAAATGATTCATTTCAAGACGCAGCTCACACAGGTATACCTCTTTCGTATAAAAATAGAGATGATTAGTTGTATTCAATGATTTATCTATGCTGTCAAACCCATGTTGGATCCAAGTACAGAATTCGTCACTATCGAACCCACATAGGATCCAAGTATATATGTCGTCACTGTCGGATCCATGTAGGCTCCACATATAGAATTCATCACTGTCAAACCCATGTAGGATCTATGTAAAGAAGTCGTTGCAGTCACAACCATATCTAGTGTTCTCGCACACATCACGCTCGTTTCCAGGAGGTTCTGCTCCTTGAGCCATGTGTTGATACATCAACTATCACAATGTCCTGAGTTGATGTATCCTGTTGTTCGGTCTCATAAAAAAGAACCCAACGTGACAGATGGATTGTCAATCATACGCCTTCTCTGAGAGTTATTGAATTTTCTATTCCTGGGGGCCCAGTTGAAATTAAGCTCATTCAAAACCAGACTGTTTTCCATAGTTTTCCAAAACTCACTTAGTGCATCGCAAAAGGACCGTCTCATCACGAGGGTCCCATTGCCACAAACGGCTCATCATTCGGGCGCACGGTCTTGAAAAATATTTACATTTAAGTGATACGGGCCCAGCCTGTCAAGCCTAGTGGGATGGCGGGTCGGCCCAACCCGGTATAGCGGGCCTAACCTGGTGGGGCGCAGACCACCCATGGACCCGGCCTGTAGTTGCGGGCCGGTTCGGCTCACCCAGAGACACCCCTCCTTGCTTCAAGGCCGGTTTTTTCTGGTTCAAGCGGCTCGTGGTTGTGGGTTGTGGTTACTCCGCACGCGACACCAAGCGGATCCGCGGTTCCCATCAGCCCAGCCGGCAGGCAGCCAACCGGTTCTTCCACCGATCAGCTCACAGATGCGGGCCGCGTCTCATCCGCAGTGCCACGCCAAGAGGGCGCCACAGTCTCCTGCCCGACAGGCCATAGCAGGCCAGGTCATCTAGCAAGCGTCCCGCACAGCGGGCCGCAGTCTTCCCGCAGCGCGGTGCCAAGGAGGTGTCGCGGTCCTCCAGCCTGGTCGGGCGGTTCTCTTTGTCCGAGCGGCCTGCAACATGGGCCGTGGCTTCCTCCACGTGGCCAACACGATGGAGATGGTCCTCCACTGCCGCGGCATGGCCTGGCCACAACCTTTGGTCACCGCCACCTTCGTTCTCCACTGCATCATGGTTGGGGACACTTCCTCTGTCAGGGTGTGACGGCACCACACCCTTCTGGCTCCGCCTTTGTCGCCAAATAAACCAACAAGCAATAGAGGAACTCTAGCCCATGTTGGTTCGGCCCACATGCTCTATATTAGATGATAACATTTGGCCAACAACGAACCAAGGTATTCAAAAAAGAACGAGGTATAATGTATTAAATTAAAATTAATCATATCCCCTACCTCATATTTGACGCTGCACGTCAATGAGCCGCGGAATATGAGAGTCACGGTATTCGGGCATCACGGAAGACAATGTTTCATAAGATGTATATCTTTCTGTGATCATCAGAGGAAAAAGTCGTTAGTCTTTGGAGATGATTTTCATGGTCAGCGTCTTCTCCCTTGACACAGAGGAATAGAAAAGAAGATGGGCATTCTCCGTGGGCATCGCCATTCTTTGTCAAGAGGGGACGTCCTTCTTCATTAGAAGAAGGCTCACCCTCTTCTCCTTCTCCTCCTTATCTCTCCACCAAGAAGTTAAACCCAAAAATAATAGGGAATTTTTTATATTATTTTTATGGTACAAAACCCAAGTGTTATCCCTATTAAAAAGTGCCGAAAAATAGATTAAATGTGGCTATATGAATTCAAAAATATTTGAATTAAAATCAAATTAATTCACTTCATTAATAGTGAAGTGTTGGAAAAAATTTAAATAAGGAATTCCAAGAGTTCAAGGGGGTTTCAAGGGAGTTTAAAGGGCTAGTGTTTATGTGGGCCCCACCACACATTATCCTCTCATGAGACGTTATGTGGAGGTGAGACCCACCACCAACCTCCCTTTGGAGATAAAAACTACCAACTAAAGAAAATTGTGAAACACATCAATTTTATATAATTTATTATTAAAACCCAAAAATTAACTTCAGCTCCGTATAAAACGCAACAGCGGTAAAGGCCCTCTTAAGCAAATATTGGTGGTGAGAGTTCATCGGAGTACTTGGATTTCAATTCCATGCACTAGTTCAAAAGATAGAAAAACCCACATGTACGTTTACTTTACGTACCCAAACAAAACTTCAGAAATTAATTCCGGGCACACCGGGCCTCGGAATCAGACGCCTTCAGAAACGGCGGACTCGTAAATTCAAAGAATTTAGGGAAAAAAATTTTGTGAAATTTCAGGGTCTTTACAGTAGAAGGCTTGACTATCCTCTCTAGAGGCATCTCCATATGCTCAAAGATCATTAGCATGGCTTCGAGCTGTGACTCTATACCCTTAGGTCCTCCTTCCACTAAGAAGGTGGGAGGATGCTACTATTTGAAGACCCGCGTCAAATCAGCCATCGACAGGGATGGAGGCAGCGCTCCCTGGAAAGTCAGCATCATCCTCGTGATGCCTTCCCTGAACTATGCATCAACACCGGTAATAGGTATAACTACCGGTGCCAAGGCTGGAAAAACAGGAGGATCAGCAAGTGGTCCCCGATCAGCCATGTCTGGTGTCTTTTCACCGCCTGGAAACTGGTGTACAACAGGAGGACGTCCCGATGTCGTTAATCTGCTAGGTCAAGCGTACACCTTAGACCATAATTATGAAGGACTAAACACAGGGTGTCTAAGAAGAGAACAAGAGGAGGAATACATTAAAGGTTTACAAAACATGACTACATGGCATGTACACTACCTACACAGCCTGTTCCCTAAAGTCATTCACATGGGCATGTACATTTGCCTAAACTGGTCGTGTAACACCCCAGACACATGGAGTGTTCTCTAAACGCTCAGCGTGTACATTAATCATCTTCCCCTGCCTGGGTCTTTCTACACGGTTAAGCCACATGGATCTCCTAAGACAATACTACATGGCATGCTCAAAGTAGACACGGCGTGTACATGAATGCTTCACATGTCCCGTGTTGTTAGTGACACGGTTAGACACACGGCTCAAACTACACGACATGTTTTTTTATAGAAATGGCGTGTACATAAAAGGATAACATCGAACCATGTTTTTCGGGACACTGCTGGGTACATGGGTTAGACTACACAACGTGTTCAAGGTGGACACGACGTGTATAAGAAGATACTCCACCAACCCATGTTGTTAGCTACCCAGTCGGGTTCCTAGGATTATACTACATGACATGTTCAACGAGAACACGACGTGTTTCCACCAGACTTTTCCTATCTCGTGTCTCTACCCACACAGCCTACGACATGGTGAGAGACTACATGACATGTACATAAAGAACACGGCATGTACTTAAGAAAAACTACTTCTTCCCAAACAGAAGAACACATGGCATGTACTCAACAATACACAAAATATATTCTAGGTTTTTCCAGACAGTAAGCCTCAAAAACTATTCCGGAACCCATAAAACACTGAAACTAGCATTGAAAGTGCCAAATTCTGATCCGTGAGTTCCCGTACTCCCTACGAATCCATTCTTGGCATCTTATACATGTTATAAAAAAGGTTAACAGTGCAATAATCCACCAAATTCGGGTCCATGTAGGACCATACCACCTCAAGAACCAAGGTTTGGGGTTCATTCAAACAAAACCTTTCACATAATTCCCTATCAAACAGAAGGTATTTCTATCAAGGCATCTATCACAACAACATGCTTATTCTACACAACATGTATCACAGCAACATGAAATCTATTATGTATCCTAGATGGAATGGAAGAAATGCATGGAATGTTATTTCTAACAAGTGCCAATATGATGAATGAGATGGAACACCCCCATATCATCAGTCTATGATTGAAATAGAACCTCAAAAACATCAATGGTAACTGCACAAAACATGAGAATCACCCAATGGTGAAAATCAATTCAACCGTAACATTTCAAAATCAGAAAAATTACAATAACGTGGTAGATTGGATTTTCCCCATACAGGGGTTAGTTCCTCCTAGGCACAACTTATAACCAAGTACCTATTCTATCCAATCCCTGGCTATAGGCTCCGGACAGTAAATCAAGAGAAAAAGACACCTCTGATACCAATTTTTAATGTCTCAGTTCTGGAAGCCACCCAGAGGCGCCCCGTACCGGGTTGGTCACATGGACTCAAGCACATTTCCCCAAACACCAGAGGCTGCCGACTAGTACGAGTGCCTTGGATGTGATGGTGGGGAACTATTCCATCAGTGATAGAGTACACAACGGAAGTAAAAAACATACAATAACGGATGTAGTAAATATCCAACAACAGTAAACACCAGATGACTGATAACGAAACAACTGGTTTATAAATATATATAAATGATGCATGATACATATATGTCTAGGAAAACATCCAAAAAATTCACAATGCTGAATATAGTACTAAACCCAAGTACAAAAGTAAAAAAGATGAGAAACTCCTCATCATTTTAAGCCTTGACTTGGTCCCATGCACTCTAGCTCTAATGCAATCAAGTGCCTGAAGTCGAAGGGCACTTTCCCTTGTCTATACCTCCAGCTATATAATCTGTTTAGGCCCAAAAGCGTGGCCCAAATAGGGTGTGAGACTAAATCCCAATAGGCGTCCACCTGAGGATTTGTGCCTAACATTCAGTGAGTATATGGCAGGTAAAAGTACAGAAAGCAATGAACAAAGAAGCAATAAGCAGTAAACAATCCACAATTTAATCATTCAAAAAACCACACAGCATGAAACAGCAAAACAGTCAACAAAACTGGTAACCCTCTGGGAAGTACCCACAACCTATCCCCTCTTTTCCTACCTATCAAGCACTAGAAACCCTCTTGGCAGAACACACTATCTCACCCCTCTGGTTTAGCTAAAGTATAGACTCTTTGGGGAAGCACTCACCGTCAATTCCCCATATAGTCAAGTATTGTACTAAAGGCGCTCTGGGGAAGAACACAATGTTAATTCCCCCTGTGGTCCGCGTCGAGGAACCATAGACACTTTGGGGAAGCACTCAACGTTAATTAACCTTATGGTCTCGCATCATAATTATAAATACACTCTGGAGAAGCCCTCAACGTCAATTCTATCTATACTCTATACACCAGTTTCACACGGCCTTGTGTAATTCATGAAAGAATAGAATCACATAACCACCAAAGTAAACCTCAATAACAACTTGGATAGCATTCTACAGTATAACAGCATGTCAAAAAAAATTCACTTTATCCTAAAATTCTAGGCATGGAAAAGGAAACAGTACCCAAACAGGAAAACTATACCTAAAGGTCAAATACAGGAAAAACATGCATGGGAAATAAATCCAAATTAGAGAAAATTACCCTATTCATAACCAATAACCTCTACTCAGGCGTACACGAAAAGAAGGAAAACAACAGGGCTAAAACGGTAATTACGCAATACCCCGTTCAAGGGTATTAGGAATATTTGCACATTAAAGTCAAAGAACTTCTACATAAAGGCACATGCCACTTAACTTGGGGTTAGGAGATCAATATACTTGAACCTTGAAGATTGAATATCCTTAGAACGTCGTAGATCCATGGAAATGCATAAAACATTAAACCCATGATTACTTGGAAAAGTAGAGGAATTGGAAATTGATGCTCTAGAAGAAAAGAGAACTCACCAATGTGATTCCAACGCAACTGACAGAGTTCGATTTCGGGGATGGACAGAGGCTCGGGGGTTCGTCAAAGATCAACGGATGTGTGGGTTCTCTCAGATGAAGAAATCCTAGAAGAAGACGGTTCTATCCGTCATAGGCGACCCCGCTGTGTTTAATGAGAAAAAACAAAATACATGGTGTGTACTTTTAGAGTACACAATGTGTACTCGACTTTTCCGTACACCGCTTTAGGCGGACTCCACATCACCCCACATGACCGTGTGTGTGGCCATGACACGACTAGCTCACAGCCTTCTGTGGAAATGAAGTACACGGCGTGTACTTAAATATTTTTCCAGAAACTCCTATTTTCTCAAAAACTCCATAAAAAGGAAAACCATTACTGAAAATAAGATTCGGGTTCTTACACATGTATATTCATATATATACACCTACAGATGGATATATATCACCATATATATATATATATATATATATATTTAATCTCATATATATAGATATACCTCACATATATATACATTCATCAATGTTTTTGTTCTAATATAATAATAATAACAATAATTAAAATAATAATTATTATTAAATTCAACCCATCAATTACACCATTAATAAGTTAAAAACAATATCAAAAAAAGGATAACAGCTATAAAATAAATATTGATTGCACAGTTGTTTTAATTCGAATAATTAATAATATCAGATTTATTACATTGCATAGTTATTATTTACACAACAAAATGATTTATTAATTGTGGATGTAAATTTTCATTAATTTTTTTCAAAATATATAATAATTTTAATAATTAAATTTTTAATATATCTAATTTACAATAAAATTTTAAAACATAACTAAATTATCTTCAGGTGTGATATGACCAAACGTCCAATGATCACAAAGGTTATACCCTACCTAGGGTAAACCCCACGTCCCAGAACTATTGGTGGGGTCATATTTTTCATTAGACTCACCGTTTGAGAGAAAATAATTATTTACTATTTAAAAATCGGAATAATTAATTAATTAAAAATAAAGATGGACTTATCATGTGGGAAAGTGCCAAACACCCGATGTGAATCAATGTTATACTCTTCCTAGGGTAACCCCAGCGTTTTGGACCTAACGATGGTATCAGATTTCTCATATGATGAACTGTTTGAGAGTTATATCATGTTTTGAAAAAGAAAAAAACACACCTATGAGTAAGATAAAATTAATATTTTTATTCTGTCAACGCCGTAGTGTCGAATATCAGAATAAAAAGTTTCTAACACTAGGTTTTTAAAACCAGCCTGTCTAGTTAATGGAAAAATTTTATTTCCTGCATTTTTTTTTTCATCTGGTTCAAATAACGAAACTTTTCAAGATGTTCCTCTTACTTTTATTTTCTTGGGGCACATTCCATATTCACTGCATATTTGTTTTGTGCGTGGTATATACTGAAAATGAATGTATTTTATGATTTTTATTATTAATATATTGTGATATTAATATTCATCTATGTTTATTTATTCAGTGTGGTTTGCAATTCCAATGCTTCCATAGTGGTAAGGGTTTTATGATACAATTTAATCAGTTTTTGGGATTGTTGGTGATTAAGTTTATGATGATTAAATATTACAATCTATCACTCAAGTAACTCATTAAATTATTTTATTCTTATTATTTCTATATTATATGTTCTTTTTTTAGTTTTATTTTTTTATGTACTCATGAGGTCAAAATAATGTATTTAATGAAAAACTAGCACCATTTCTCTCTTCAGTTGAAAATCCTTTTTCTTCCATGCTCATGTGTTCTAAATTTTTCCCTAGAATGTTTTTACTAATATACAATGATTATTTAAATTAATTTTCAACCATGAATTTATTTTTAAATAATAGATTAAAATGATTATTCTCTTTATTTTCTGAATGAGTTAATTTTTATTTTTTTAATGAAAAAGTTAAAATAATAATTGATTTAATATATAGGAAATGGGAACAATTTTCCACCATCATGAACACTCAATTATTTAAAATACTCTCTACATGTTTCAAAGGTAATTTTCAAATAATTGTTTTTTCTTTAACAATTTTGAAAATTTTATGTTTTAAATAATTGATTTCAAAGTGGAGAGGATATTTTCTTAATAAATATTCAATGTAAAATTTACTAATAATTTTCCATATATAATGGTATTCTTTGATGTTACATATGCCTTAAAGGGGATATAATCCAATGATAACATCATTATTATTTATCGTGAAGGATTATGTTTATGATGATAAGATTTTTATGAAACCTATTTCTTTTCCATGGGGTATGTCATGATTTAACAGTGAAATTTATATGATACATGTTTTTTCCATGAGATATTCTATATTAAAATGATTATTGAAACAATTTCATTTTCATGGGTTATGATATGATGAATGATTTATGATATTATAGAACACAAATGTATTAATTTCATTATATTATGGGTGTGACCTATATCTTCCTCTAATGTATTCGGTAATGATTGATATCTCATGGTATAAACATGACTGGAAGGGAGAGTGAACCTAGATCAATAAATGACTTTGTTTACTATGATAGTAATGACAGGGAACATTAACTACTAATATGGTTTGGATAGTGAAACCATTACACTATAATAGGTTTATAAATAATACTTGACTATTAAAGAAATGATTTTCTAGTTTTTATGTGTATAGAAAAAATTTGTGTCTTAAACCAATTTTAAGCTCTCGTGGATTATGTTATCCAATTCTTTTATGATTCATGTCTTATGAACTACTAATATTTTTTCTATGAGTTAATTTTATGATCTACATATACATGACATGGTTTTAAAATTCTCTACTCATCGTGTCATACACTTATACTCTTGTTCTTTTAATATGTCCCTTGTTAACCCTTATTGACCATCAGAGATCACCCTTTATTATTTTTCTTTTCAATTGGTCATGAATAAAGGTATTATTTATGATATGTCTAAGAAGGGAGATTGTTATGAAAAAGTTAGTGGTAGATGTTTTGGTTCAATTATAAACCATTTGTTTATGTATCCAAGTTTCCAAAGACAATAAACCATTATGGTTCTCAATCATATTTATGTAATATAAAATTTATATTCATTCATTAATATTTAATATCTAAATATTAAAATAGAGGGTCACTATAATATGGTTATAATCAGGATAAAAAATAAATTTATACAAAAAAACATGATCCATGGAGTATAACATAACAATATAATATATAATTATGTAAGAGGAAAAATAATACATATTTATAACATTGAGAACATAGCCAACTACATCATGTTCATGATCAATATTTTTAAAGTAGCTAATCTTCATCATTTTCATGATCAATATTCTAAGAATAGATTATTCTCATTGTGTTCATGATAAATATTATAAATGTATCTAATATTTATTGTGTTCATAGTCAATGATTTGAATGTGGTTAATTTTTATCATGTTTATGATCAATATCCTTACTTCATTAGGTATAAAACAATAATCAATTAATTGGAGGGAGATATAGGACCCCAACCATAATTATTCATACATATATGTACCGCATAAAATAAATCACCATCATATCAAAAAGGACTCATGTAAAAAATGGGTTTTATATCCCTTTAATACGGAATCATGGGATGAAAACATTCATAAATCCATCAATAATCATAAAATAATATACCCATGGAAAATTAACAGGCATTGAAAGTTATTTAGTAACTTTCGGTATAAATATCACTCAATACTGATAATGGTATATACTTTATTTACACTTTATAAATAAAGAATACATATTTTAGTAATTAATTTCACTATTTAATCTATAGTATAGATTCTAGGGGAACAAATTTCAATCAATGAAATCTAAAACATGTTATTCATATTAAAATTAATTGGAAGAAAAGTTATAACTATTCATAGTGTAAGGTTACACAAAAAACAAAATTATGGATCATATCCTTGATAAAAAACAACTTTACATAATCCATATAGAGAAATAAAGTGTATGGTAACATTTGAAGAACATACTTGATCAATTATAATATATTTCAATAGAAAATGACATAAATGAAAAAAAATAATTTTTAAGAGTTTTTGAATAATAATTTGGAAATAAAAATATATTATAACTTTTGAAAGTATTTTAAAATAATTAATTTATAAAACTAGTAGAAAAATTATATATATTAGAAACCATGAAAATTTATAGGGAATGTTTTATATAAAATGATAATGGTTGTAGAAATATGTCATCACATGGAAGTAAATCATAGAAATAGTATTTATAAAATATTTGTTATATTATTGTAAATACAAGAAGTTATGTGGAACTTTGAAAAGTTATTTTCTAAAAAGTGATGTGAAATTTTTTCAAAAATTTATATTTTAATAAGGTACATAAATAACAGATCATTTAAAAGTCATAATGTTTATAAGTAATTTGACTAGGATGATAAAAAATATTATTTTGAAAGTATGAAAAAAACATTTTAATATTTTGTAATACCTTTATTAAAACCACACATCATAAAAGGTGTATCAAAACGTTAATTTTTAAAAGAGGAGAATAAACATATATTGGTTACATGATATTAACCATAATTAGGTTTCAGATTAAAAAGTAGAATATTTTAAGGAAAGAAAAATAAAGTCAAGGAGGGGAAACCATCATTAATGAGGATGAGAATTATCCTCAATGAAAAATACACTTTTGAGAATGAAATATTATCAAAGTAGAAGATTTATCAGATAATATTACACCATAGAGGAGATAAAGTACCATTAAATAAAACCATTGGGTGTAAGTGACTAATAATAGAATAAGGTAGTTAAAGACAAATCATATTAACTCATTAAATGGAGTTGAGTTAATAGAAACACTTACGTTATTGTTAAGATAAGAATAAATGAACATGTGAGTCAGTTACCATTAAATTGAAATTAAAATATAATGATATAAAATATATTACTTATTATATAAGGTAATAGAGTAGTTAATACAATATTTAATGATATTATAGTTTACAATACCAAACATGTCTCAATAAATTCACTTTTATACAATGAACCACTTATAACCTTAGAAAATTTATAGTCGAAACATATTGAAGGATATGATTATAAATAAAACCTAAAATAACCTGAAATATTATAGGAGGATGATAGAAATAATAATTGGATATTATATAAAAAATTACAAATATTATGTGATTTATAATAAATAATATTTTTCAATGGGTGAAAATTTGACATAATAAACCCTTAGAGTGTTTTTGAAATTTTTGTGGCAAAACCCCATGAGAGAAATAACAAGGAATTTAATATTTAATATTATTAAATATAATATTATAATGATAAAAAATATTATATTGTTATTAGATACACCCTTATAAAGAAAACATGGCTTATAATAATAAATATATCTAAAGGGGTGAAAATTGAGACCAGAAACCCTTACATAGTTTTTATAATTTTTATATCAAAAACCATTAAGATAAGAAACAAGAAATTGAACATTGAAAAGAATTAAATAAAATATAATAATGAAAAAAATATTAAATGGATATTAGACACAAAACCTCAAAAAAATAGTGTGTATAATAAGATATTTGTCTTAAGGGGTAAAAATTTGAGATAAAATTTATTTACCTTATTCCAAATTCATTTTGATCATGCACCTAACTTTAAAAATAAAAAAATTAAGTTTATTAGATACATTACTATGAACCTTACTATTATATATTTCATTTCATATGGACCATTTATTATTATATATATTTTGTATTATATTGGTTTTTCTTATATTCTTGTGATAATTGAATCTGTGTCAGCTTATTTTGGAAATTTTCGGAACCACAGGTGACACATTAATAATATGTAGAATATTTAATATAGAATTTTAAAGACCAGAAAAAACTATTTATTTCATTATTAACTTATAATAACATTATTATGTAATTTCAACTATTCATCTAAGATATAGTTTTAGAGCATCGTTCAAGTAAGTGGTTAATCCAACCCCAAACATGAATATGCTATATCTCGATGATTGTGTATGGTTACAGATATGAATAAAATAATTTTAATATATTATTAATGATATTATTTGAATTTTCTATGTTTTGTAATAATTCTTTTAGATGTTTGGATAAAAAAATAAAATCAATATAAAAAACAAAAAACTTTACTTAGTAGAGTCGGTAGTCTGTAAAACGAACAATTATTATTATTTTGGTTTTTTAAGTGGATAGAAAGGAATAAAAAAATGTTTTTATATTAATATAATTAAAATAAATTATATTAATTATACATATTCAATTATATAACTATATTTATGGTAAGTTTTTAAGGGAAAGAATAAGAAGAATAAGATAACAGTTAAGTAATACTCACTTCAGTTTTAATAAAAATAAAATAAATCATTTAATAAGATTGTGTTTATTGAAACTAAATTTAATATAAATTTAACAAAATTCAGTTTCAAAATAATATAAATTTACCTTCTAAATTAAAAAACTAAATATATATAGAGAAAAACTGTTTTTTAGAAAAATATATTATTCACCATTATGTTCTCTTAATATTATAATTTATTAATTACTAATTGAATGAGTGATAATATATTTAAATATTGGTTTATAAATTATATTAATTTAAATGACACAATATTAATAAATCGATTCATTAAAAATAATAGTTCTACCATTATCATAACAATTTACATTAATCTTAGTAATCATACTTTTATGTACAAAAACTAAATTTATATTAATAATTATTAATAAAATTTTCATCTAAAATGTAAAATCATTTTATAATGATTTAATTTCTATAAGTGATGAAAACTAATGTTTAATATTAGTGAATAAAATCTGTTTTAGGGAAAAAATCATAGATAATTTTCCAAAATTATAAACATGGTGTTTATAAACTAAATATAGTTTAATAAATGATTTGTTTTAATATATAAATTTTTATTTTTATATAAAAAATGTTTCAAAAATTTTTATTCCATAAAAGTGACAGTTTTAGCCAAATATGTATTTTTTCATTATTCACCTAAAAATCAATTATTTTTGAAAATTATAAAAACGTAATCCAAAGATAATATTAATATTATAAAGTCATAAATGATGTTATATATATATAATTAAATTTATTAAATTTATATATTTAGTTTTTTAAATAAAATACAAAATATTATGAAAAGATGCCTTTATTGAGAATGTACTTTTTTAACATTATGTTTTTTTTCATATTATTTCATAATGTTATATAATTTAAAGAATGTTTAAATATTTGATAAATTTTAAAACATAAATGATTATTATTAATAACTTCTAAAAGTGGTGAATTTGATTTTTTATAGTAATTTACATTATTATTTAAAAACAAATATTTGAAAAAATAATCATTTTAATATTAATTATTTATCTTGTAAATATATGTATTTTAAATTTATTAATACCCTTTTAGTTACTGCAGGTTTTATTTTTCTTATATTTTTATTAATAATACACATATAATACATCCTGGATAGGTTTAGTTCTGTGTTCCATGTGTTCGACGATATGTGTGACACTAGTTATTGAATATGATATTAATTTAAATGATCCAAAATATATATTCATTATGTTATACCCCCTTAAATAAATTTAATCCTTACAATGTTTCATTATGATGAAATTAAGTGAGTTTATTCTTAAAATATTCATTATTTGGGATAAAAACTCAATCATAACATCTACCTTACTTTCTTAATCTATTTAATGTTACATATCCTTCCTCAAACAACATTAATAATTCATAAAATCACATACCCATGTATATGTATACCATAAACATATATTCTCAAACACAAATATGTTCTAAAACCATTTTAATCTCAAATATATTAAACCAAGGGTGATATTATAGATTCTTCCAAAATTAACTCTATATATAACCCTAAAATTTATTAATAACTAGTTCACAAAGTCACAAAATATTCATTATATATCATAATCCCAAACATGTGATGTGCTTCACCAAAATATAGCATAAATAAATTATCAATCAAAAGGATACCAATACATGTTAACATAATTTTTCAGTACTAATCAACCCTTTATTACCTCATCATTAACCATAAATTAAACCTACGAGTTAACTATACCTAAAACATTTGTCTCTCAATAGTTATCCTATAAATATAACCCCACCATAAAATAAATTTTCAAGGGTATTAGAAAAATTTAATATATATTTCTGGAACATTAATGAAAAAATACTAAATAACATTCCTTAGATGTTTCACATAATCCTCATATCTTCCAAAATATTCCAAAGTAAAATAGATAAATATCACTCACTAAAGAAAATAACTATGTGTATCACGACGTAATTTCTATTAGGATATCAACCACACTACCTTAGGTAAGACTAAGAAACTCACTGTTACCATCATAACAAGCATGTAATAATATTATAAACCATAAAATTATGCTACATTTTTTGTCCTAACACATGGTGGTTTCTAGATACATACCTTTCTGAGTTTCATTTCTAGGATCCTGTTTAAACCAAATACCAAAACCCAAAATGGTTATCAATAAAATTATAGTAAATGATCATATGAATATCAAATATCAACCATAAGATGTCTTATTTAATGACACATTCATTTTGATCTTTGATATATTACTATAAAAATCATGATTGGTTTATCCTATAACTCTCTTGTTATTCCATGTTTAAATTATGTTTTGTACTCTCATGCTTCTTAACATAATCTCTTAATGTAGAGAGGAATTTAATCTTTAGTAAAGTTGTGTAAATATAATTTGATTAACCAAAGTATATCCCTCATGAGTTTCTATCTATGTCTATAGACATAGGTCCACTAATCGTATACCGGAGTGAATATTGAGTTAGTAATTAACTAGTATTTTTCAGGATGATTAACCATAGGTGCATTAGTGCTATAGTCATATCAACTTTATAGTATTCAGATCGGGATGAAATTGGTTGGAAAACTCCATAATACCCACTTTACTAAAACATCAGGATCTCATTCCATACATATAATTATCCAATAGACTTATCCCTAGGGTTTTCAATAAATTTATCTTATCCTAATAAAAAAAATATTCAATATTTTCTCAAATATCCTAAAGAATTTTCAATAAAATTGAAATTATGATCAACCTCATCTTATCAACCATTATATTATACCCAACTAACATCCTTACCTATATATTTATCTAAACCCTCATATGATACCAACTATAATAGGTACATAGACTTGAATGTCTATATTACATGAAAAAATGAAAATATTTCATTATAATACACTTCCAAGTCATTTTAGTTTTATATTTTTAGAATATTGGGACAAAATAAATAATTCATTTCTCAATGAATAGATATTTTCACCAATATATAAGAAATTTCTTAATGCCTAAAATGTCATGAACAACCACCACTAATTATAAACATAAGATATTATTATAAAGATTTCATACCATTCATTTATTAATAACATAGGGAAATAAAAACATAAGAAAAGGGTGAGATCAGCTTCTAATTAAGGTTAAACATAAGTGATGGAAATAAAAGATCATAAATGAACATATGATGAGTAAATGGATATAATCAGTATTCGTAAAAACATTAAAAACAAAGAAGCATGATCCATGGAACATAACATAGTAATATAAAAAAATTATAGAATATTTGTTTCCATAGTTATCCATAAAATTGTTAACATAGCTAAATTCATTGAGTTTATGCTTGTTCTTACGAACGTAGCTAATATGCATCATATTCAAGATCAATCATGATAATGTAGTTAATCTGTGTCATTTTCATTCTAAATATTGTAAATGTATCTAATAAACATAAATTCCATTCTTAATATAGTTAACATAGCTAATACACATCATGTTCATTCTAAATATTGTTACCTCATGAGGTATAAGACCTTAACCAACACATAAGATGGCAATATAGGACCCCACTCATCATAATCCATACATACGTGTCATAAATAAAATAAATAATCATAATATAATAAATTACTCATGAAATTAAAATGGGATTTATATATATTTAAAATTTAATTATATAATAAAAAAAATCCATAATTCCAACGCCAAATGAAACGTGATATACCTATGTAAAATAAACATGTATCCAAATATTTTAGTAACATTCTAGGTAAATAACTCTCAATAAAGATAATAGAGGATATAATATTTAAATAAATAGATATACTATCTATTTAATACCCTGATATTTACATCAAATTTTTTTAAATAACACTATATTCGATATCATACACCATATGCAGCCCTGAGCTTAAATGAACCGTGAAATAATATTATAAATATGACTCTTATTCCCTATACATTGGTTTGAATGGTATGAATAAGAGTAATAAAATTATTAAATATATATAATATATCGTTTAATTAATACATACAATGAATTCAATCATGTTAAAATTTATTTAATAACGTTTTTAGGCAAGTTTCAGAATAAATTCATTTTATGATTCAAAGATACACTTTCTTCAAAAATGGGTTTAATTGCATTATTTGCATCTATATTATGATTAATTTCATCCTATTTTATATATTTTTTTAAATAATTGATATAATTTTTTAAATCAAAATTTCATAATATTCCAAAAATGAATCCATGTGTTTTTTATGGAAAAATGATATTTATGTAAATAGTGAAAAATACTAATATTTGAAACTTTTTCATTACATTTATTTAAATATTGTAATTTAAAAGTTTCATGATTGTTTTGGATTTTGTTTTAGAAAATATATATAATTTTTTTTAAAAAATAATAATTAATTCCATATAAATCAATATTTTATTTAATTTTGGTTTATCTTCATTTCATGCATAAATTTTTTTTTTTGGAAATTTTTTTTGATTCATTTTGAATATATATATTAATTTTTTTTCAATTATTGGAATTTAATTTTGAAAAATGGATTTAATATTTATAATTAGGATTCTCATATTTGGTAAATATTTCATTTTAGGTTTTAATCATAATAGTAACCATGATAATATTTATAACCATGGTATTGTGTAAAACGAGTTAATTAAGGTCAAAATAATTAGATAAGGTCTAAAAACGAACAAAAATATTGAATTTATTTTCTTTTATGAGTATAATTTAAACATAAACATCCTCAATTGTAATATATTGAATTTTTTCCACCTGATCATGACTATGGCCTTTATATTTGTTTATGTTACAGATAATAAAAAAAGTCAATTCCTCTCACTTATTATGTAATCATAATATCGATATAGATAAGAATAAATATGAACGTAATATAGAGGTTGATATTGTTAAGGATTAAACCATATTAATTATAGAAATTTATTTTTAATTTTTGTTTTTGTTATAATTATCTTTAAATCTTTTTCAGCGTTGATGCAACATTGTGTGAGTAGTAGAAGAATCAGATAAATGGGTTTAAAAACATTATAAGTAACAAATTATGGATAAATTATAGTTAAACAAGAATTTATTGGATAATTATAATATATTAGTTATTTTTGAAAAAATTATATTTTAATTCCATTTTTATCTTCATACTTTTAAAGTTAAGATATGTAAAATGTCCTTAAAATTACCTTAATGTTATTTAAGAAATTTTTTTAAAACCATTTTAAAATTGAAAAAAAATTGAATCATGTTGATGTAAAATTGTTTATCATATAATAAAATTCTAAATTATTATCCACTTTAAAATTTTATTATTACATTCAGGAATCATAAAATGTGAAATGTTTGTTACACCTGTTATGTTTTAATAGGGTTAATGTGGGGGATTAGGAAAAAGATAAGGTTTAAAATGACACCCAAAATTGTATAAATTCTATGTTTTGATCATATTTAGATAATATAATGCTTATTTTCAATTATATTTTTTATAAATTTTTACACTTTTTGTACACATATTATATATATTGATATTTCATGTATTTATAAGATTAACACCCAGATCACTTATAAATGGCAACCAACTATCTCTTATTGATCACACTTCATGATCCATTTTTTTAAGAAAATACCCACCAAAATAAATTCCAAGATTAACTTTACAATTTATAGTGCTTATTTTACTCCCCTAAGGCCACCAAATGAATGCTTAAAGTGTAATCCAAATGAGGATTTAAAAAGAAATTGCATATCTCACAACTATGTTCTTTTATTTTATTTTATATTCTAAATATTTCTCTTTTATACTAAAAAAGATGGAATAGTAACATCAATATATTAACTATACTTAAATGTTATTATTTTTATGGTAGCAAACTTATTAATTGCCCTTCCATCCAAGGGAAAATGAAATCCTCGCACATGAGTTTTTACAATCTACCATTTCCATGTATCGATGTGGATCATTTTCTATCACCACCTCTCACAGATAGATATAATGATAGATAAAATTAATAAACATTATATATATTATATTATTTTTATTATGGAAATATTATATATTACTTACTTTCAAAACCTTCCATCCACTAGAAAATGATAACATCATTTGTGCATATGTGTGGACTACCACCACCAAAAAGTGATGTGGTTTGTTTATCATGTCAACCACTCATGAATGATTATAAATTTATATTTAATGTAAAAAATTTATAATTTTTTCATGATTAATTTTATGGATATAATTAAACCATGGCTGAAATTTAAGTACTAGAAATACTGAACCAAAACATGTATAAAACACAAAATAGTTAACAAATAGGAAGATGATGTTATTAAAGAATCATTACTAAATGGTTAATAAAATTTTATAATAAAGTAATATATGGAATAATAAATATTTATATTTTTCCTTTATATATTTATAATAAATATAATTTTATTATACCTAAGGTAATTATCACATACAAAGGAAGTTGGTCCTGAGGTTAGGGTAATTTTTTCTCATTTCCACTTTAATGAGATATGTTTATATTATGCCCTGAATTTCATTTATATAGTTAATAGAATTACCATTTGATATATTATATATTAAATTTATATTAATTAACAGTATTTAATGTTTCAATTCATTTTTATTCTTTTAAGGGGGTTTGAATCAAATGTTATTAAAGTCATCAGATATTTCTGTTAAAATATCATTTTATATCAGGATTGATTATGTTTAGATTTCCATATATAAAATTATATTATGAAAACCTATAGATCTTCAAATATTTTACTCTCCTAATTTTTTTTGTGTTTTAACTTGTTTATATTCCATGACTTATCTTATTTTATTAAGGATCAATAAGTAAGTTACATGTAATAGGAATTCTTTTGAAAATATTGTTTTGAATTTTTACTTCCGACTCTTTTTCTTGAATGTCATGGGTTAATTAAATGGTTCAAGAATATTCATTATTATGATTAAAATGTTGAAAAAGATCATTTTTATCATTTTTTACATTCTTTACTAATTATTAAAAAGGATAGTTTTTAAAATTTTTAGTATGAGTTATTTTCAATATTTTAAAGAAGTCCTAAAAGAATATTTTTAGTATATATAACTTAACCGTCATTTTACATTATAATATATGTTATTCATTATCAAGATTCCATGACAATGGTAAAATTTTATTTCAATGAAAATATTTTTCTCAATATTTTGGGAATTTTAATTTTTTATGATATTGAAAGTAAAGGTTATTATTTTCTAAAAGGAATCAAAATAATTTTGAAAGTGATTTATAACGTTATTTTCTAAAAAAATTAAATGGAATTTATTTGTAATTTTTTTATTCCACATTATATTATATTCCAAAATATGTTGGTTTTACTACAAAACCTTAATTTCTAATGAGTTGATGATATTCCTTTATCCATTCCTGATTCAATATTTTTTGGTCAATAACTTTCTCATTATCACATTCCGTATCAAGATCTATTGTTTAATTTCACATTATATTCTCCTATAAGTATATATTTTATGTATCAAGGATTTAGAATGAATAATTTATTCGACTTTGATTTTGTCTCATCCATATACCACTTTTGTATATGGTTTCAGGTGATGTAAGTTTATTGGGAATGACTATTTCATTATGTGGAGAAATATTCCTTATTCAAGATTAAATATGGATAAATATTGATCTATGAGGAATTTTGAGAATGATTTTTATTGATTATTAAATATATATGGAATGAATTTAATGTGAATGTTATTGGTGGTTTGTCGTTTTGGATAGCCCATAGATGCATAAATAGTTCTCCTGATACAAAAAAGAGGCATTCCATGTTAGATGGGTATATTTTTTTACAACTACACATTTATTAATAATATTTTATTATAAAAGGAATTGATGATAATATTCATGATAACTTGGCCAATTATTTGATGGAAAGGTAATGAAAATTAGCATTTATGCTTCTAATTTTTTGAAAATTCATTGTTCATTATCCATGAGATTTTCTATTGATATTTGTCATGTATATACTTTGAACTCATGTTGATGATTGAAATGAATTTTTTTATTATACATTATTTTATATTGATTATTAAGTATATAATTATTATCTATTCTATTTTACACTTTCCTTTAATGGGTAATTTAGCTCACCCTTTATTATGTTTTCCTTTCCCAATGATATGAAGAATTCATATTTGAATTATCTTCATGGATAAAATAATGCTTTTCACGGAATGTTTTTTAATTTAATATGGAATTATTGTATATATCAAAACTATCAAGACTGAAAAGTTAATCAATCTTTAAGGGAGTGATTCATTGTATGTGTTACCAATTTAATAAGTAATCAAAAAATCTAGGTTACCCTAATTGTGAGTTTTATAGTTGTTATCAAAGGAAGTTTAGTAGGACCCTTGGGAAATAGATTTTAGTCTAATATAGATAAAATGATTATTATTATAACCTCTTAGAGTAGTTGAGAACTTCTCTTGAATTTTTATTCCATGGATCAAAATTCACGATAAATTTGGGATAACTAAATGAGTGCCATTATATAAGGGTGGTAAATCAAGGAAGGAATGAAATCAACACCCAGGGAAAATACAGGGACTAAACTTATAATTTGTTTTTTGTATTTATTGATGAAATCATAACACCAAAAAAGGATTATAAATATCATGGGAATCCCTTGAGGATCATTCTTGAATTTTTTAGAGATAATAGTGTTATATAAGAAATTTAGTAAGAAAGAATGTTGATTTTAGGAATATTATTTTATTTGAAATATTATTTAATTAATGGAATATCTATTTGAGGTTTAAAATGAAAAATTAAATCAAAGATGTGTCCTATGGGATGAATTTACACATTATGTATTTGAATTTAGGGTAATTATGGTTAAATTAGAGAATATATTATTATGATGTGGTTATATTTATCAATAGTGACTTGGTATTAGTATTAATATATATATATGATTATTTAAAATATTATTTTTTTCTGAGAATTTTTTTAAATTTGATTTTTGGAAACTTATGTTCTATAACACCCCAAGATTTCATAGTATGTACTTCTTCAAAACAATTCAATAACTTGCACTACACGTAACACCGAGTTCAAGCGCACCATGACTTACCAAACAAGCCGTTCAAGAGGTTATGATTAGTATTAACTAAATTTTGAACCTTATGTAGTCCTTATAATTTTAGAATCAATATTATGAGTTTCATAGACATAATTTAAGAACAAATTCCTTTTTTTTCAGAAAAAAGAAGTATTTTTCTAAAATGCACTTTTACCATCTTTAATAGTGATCACCTTTTAAATCCAATAATTTAAACTTTTATATATTCAATTTCAATAAATAAATTTATTCTTTAGAATGGGGACATCAAAAATTTATAATGTAACACCCCAAGCTTCCATGATACGCTTCTCTTTGAACAATACAGTAGCGTGTGTTGTACGCAACTTCGAGTTCTAACACACACTACAACCAATCAAACTAGCTGTAATGAATAGTAATACCGAAATTTTAAAATTTTATAAATTTTATCTCTCAAAATGAACTTCATTTTTGGAATCATAATATCGAATTTAGACTAGGGTGAAATTTTGGTACTTTTCGGATAAGTTTTATATTTTGATGAATAGTGAAAAGTACTAAATTTTAATTAAAAAAAACTTTTTTAATCAAACTAATTAGTAGAGATAAATTATGAATTTGAGTGGTTTTAAAGTATATTTAGAATATATTTTTTTACCATTTAATACAATTTTGGTCATTGGACATAATTTTACAATTAAACCGGACATAAAAAAGTGTCAATCTTTTGATAGTTATTATATCTTAAAAACATGTTTTCTGTTTTGACAGTGGGAATTAATTTTAAATTAATTTCTGCCACTTCTATGTTTTGAATTTGGAAAAATGGATTCAATATTTGGATCCAGGATGTCCAAATTTTTTAAATAGGTAACTTTTATTTTTAGATATTTTGAATAATTACTTCGGTAAATATTTTATTTACCATGGTTAAAGGGTAAATCCAGTAAATAAGGATTATAAATAATATTATAATAATAATAAATTACCCTAAAACATTTCCTAACATTATTTGTGGATAGATGTCCGACTAAGGGAATCTTTGGGTACATTTTGGGACCCCATGGATCCACTTGTAAGTGATAATGACACTTTATATTAATTAAGTTAAAATAAATACAAAAATGACATAAGAATATATCTTTTAGAAACAATTTTTTACATATTGTTATATATGTTGTATTTTCGACTATAAATATTCATTAGAAAAATAAAAATATTTCCTACATAATTTTATTTCATTTATAATTTTTAGACATTAATTTATTTAATTTATTTATGACACAACGCTGGTCCAGTAATTACCATAATAGTGAAAAATTAGAATAATTGATATTCTAAAACCCAAATAAATTTAATTTTACACTTTTTATAAATACCAATAATTTTATAGGTTAATATGTAATGTTAGGATTTCTTTCATTAATGTTTTCTTAAGTAATCATTCTATTATGAGTTTTAAAAAAATCATTTATTAAATAGGTTCAAAATTGACATAAAAGTGTTTTTAAAATAAATATTATATTATCAATTGATATTAAATTCCTAAAAATATACGGTTAGTCTAGGATACTTATATCATGATAGTTGTATCATTAATGGGCCACTTACGGTCTCTTGGATGTATATACTATGTTTATTGACCATATAATATAAAAATACAATGAGACATTGTAAAAGTGAAACTAATTAACTAAGAGTTAATACTTAAAGATAAGGTTAATATAGTGACCCAAACCGGTCAAAATTCTATTTGTTGAGTGGTTTTCGAACCATATCCACCTTAAAACATAAATAATACACTTTTTAGCCATTATAAACTGAATATGAATTTATTATAAAATAATATTTCTAGCTTTTCCAAAGGTTCCCCTCACCCCTCTTATAAACGGGAACTCCCCCTTCTCACTAATTCACATATTAAAAGCCTTTTGTTCGGCGAAACCCTGCCCAAATACACTCTCAACTTCCATAACTTCATACTAGAGGCATTACATTAGTAATAAAGCCATCTTAAGGATCCCTTTCGATCAAATCAAAAGGAAGAACCCGAAAAAGAGGTAATGTTTTCACCACCCCTTTTCAAGTTCCTTTCTTCTTCCACTTCTTCTTTCTTTGTTATTACCATTATAAAATAATAACTCCAGTATATTATATATACTTTTAGGTTATTATAAACATGTTACAACCATATTTCAGTATTTTATCTATCCTTTAAATGACATATCACCATACGTGCGTACGTACGACTTACCGTCTCCACGTCGTGGTGTAATTGTTATTCAAAACTCTATAATTTGTATGGGTATAATAATGATGTGTAATTCATGTTAATAATAAACATAACATGAAAATTATTCTTTATATATGATATACCGTCCAATTATATATTATTTTAATATCAAAAGAATGATATTGTCGCTCGTGCGTATGTACGGACTACCGTCTCCACGAACGCGATGAGATTCATTCTCCATCGTATCCATTAAAGTATAATTATCATTTGACGATTTAAAAATAATGTTTAAGGACTTGATATCATTATGGATATGAATAAGATACATCCTATCAATGACAACCATGACTTACATAACAGAACATATAAAATAAAATGAGTAAGTTAACACCCAAAACGATGATAATTCTAAGATATTATTTACAAAGCAATGTTAAAGGATCATATATGATATCGTATTAATGTATATGATTTTTGTATAATTTAATAATAATTATTTCACCATTATACAGGAGGTTAACCTACCCCCAACCAAGGAAAAGTACAAGGTAAGGTTTATTTAACAATCTCTTCATTATCCGAGGTTGTTTATACGTGATTATCTACTGGGACCTCTTTATCATCCACATCTATGTTTCATAAAAATGTATTTCAAAACATTCTTACCATTTTATAGAATATGAGATAAAGCCATTTATAACCTTGTTTGACTTTTTATAAGATGGTTATAAAGGAATCTTTACATCATTTTCCAAACAAGGTCCTTTTAACCTTTTCGACAAAATTAAGGATGTCTTTTTTAACTTATACGTCTGGTGCAGCTATTTGTCACCGTTGTAAAATCACTAAAGATTCCCTTACAAGATTATAAGAATATTTTCAAAGTAAATGTTTTATTTTATAATTATATGACCTTTAAATGATTTCAAAATTAATATTTTAAAAATTTGTGAAATGTACTCTTTATCAAGATCATAATTTTAAATGTTTTAATGATTTATCTTACTAAATCTTTTTAATTAATGTCCATGTTTTCAAAATGACTTTAAGGATTTATATATATTGACATTAATATTTTTAAATTATATTTCTCTTCAAAAGTTTCAATTTGGTATGGTACACTTTGATTCAAAAATCTATTTTAAATTACTTCCTTTATAAATGTGCGACTTTTAAATGATTTAAAAAAAGAGATATTTCTCTAAAATAGTTTCGATTTCATCTATATAAACATCCTTTGATAGATTTTAAGATTATATGAAGTTGATTTATTATAATACGATAATTCCATATTGTATTGATGGTTTTGTGATATGTTTGACTGTGGATGTGTTATTTATATACCATTCATGATTTATGGAGAAAGTATTGACATTTCATATGCTAATTTTAATACGAATGGTTATGTTATATTTAAACCTGTTCATATGAGGAATGTATTGGACTTAATAAGTGACGGGTGAAGCCCGATATAGCTCCTCGATGCATCAGTAGGTCTCATGAGACAAACTAGTTTCTTGGCACCATGCATTGACAAAATCTTATTTTTAGTCTTGGCACGAGGCCTTGGCTATGTGGTTATGATAGTCTGGAATTATGCATTCCATCATTCTGAAAGTAGTTATTGATATTGCATGTGATTATTCGATTTGTAGAGTATCCATGTGAATATGTAAATGGAATTATTTAATTTTATTTTTTCCATACTATATATAAGTTTATGTTTAAAAGGCTTTTGTTTTAGTTATACATTGCCTTAAATGTTTATGCTTATTTATGAAAGTTTCCACTATATTTCATACCCTTACGGAGCATTTTAGCTCACCCATTTCAATGTTTTATTTTTTTCCCCAGGATTTCAAGAAGTATATTGTGATTGATATGCAGGGTTAAGACAATGGAATGATGGAATTCATATAGGATTATTTATGTTGTTTTGTATGTTATGAAGTGTAATGTAACATTAATGTATGTAATCTATTTTCCAAGACTTCTAAACTAATCAGTCCTTCGGGACATGATTCCTTGTAATCATGCCAATGTAATAAAATATTGCACCGACTCTGGGTAACTGGGGTCGGGGTCTTACAGTTGGTATCAGAGGAAGTTTAGCAATAACTTTGGAATCTAGATTTAGATAAACTCCGATTAGAGCACAAAGCTCTAAGATAGACCTTGAGGATTAGTATCGAATAACATCCTAAAATTTTGGTATTATAGTGACTTTTTGTGTTTTCTGAGCAGTACATCCCTGTCTGGATACAAGCAGGTAGAGGCGGCTCTGGCGTAGATGTACCTATGGTTAAAACCTGAAAACACCGCTATAGGCTACACACGAACGGAAACTAGTGCACGACAACGGGCCTTGCCGCACTCTTGGTTACGACACTCCCGAGGGATATGCTTATTATAACACTCATTTTATTTACAAACCATTATGAAGGGATCATGAGTATATACTTACTCAAAGAAAACATTTCTATGATTATGGATTATATGAATAAACAGTTCAATTTGCATTAGGTATTTTAAAATTTTGGAATTATTCTTTGCAATTCATAAACTGACCTAGTATATGGTATTGTATTGAAATGGAGCCCAATAGACGGAATGTGAACTCCAGTAATACATATGATACAAAGAGTAAGAAGGATCGCATATTTCATGGTATTAATCCATCATTTAGAAGGAAAATAGTCTACCACGTAATATCATCATATGAAGAAATAGTATAATGTGTTGATAAGATAATTAATGAGTTTACTGAGTCCTATGGCTTTGAAGGGAAGCCAGAGAAGAAATGGATGGAAGAGGGATAGATGGATAAAGGGAAGAGGGAAAAGAAGAATTTCCCCATATGTGATAAATGTGGGAAGAAACACCCTGGAACATTCTTGAAAGGAATGGGAGTTGGTTATAAGTGTGTAGGAAAAGGGGAACCAAGTACGTGACATCAAGGGTAAGAAAATGGTTTTAAATGTACAATTATTCATTTGCAAGGAGTTTGGACACCACGCGAACCTATGTCCTAGTCATCAGATTATGCCGCAAATGATGCTATTGGATAATAATCAAGTTATGATACTACCACAAATGAAGAGGAATGATTAGAGTTCTTATGTTGATTATGTCATTTGAGTGTTTTATCAAAAATGTACTTGTTATAATAATTATGGAGTAAATAAGGATTGTACTGCAGTACTATTTCATTGAGGATTTGAGATTTTATGGTACTAAGAAAAATGACTCTACAGAAAGTTATTCTTTTTGGAAATTACATTGTTGATGGAAAGATAAACCTTAATATTGTCCTAATTTTCAGGTACTGATTTTGGAATAAGATATAGTTGATTTGGGTAAATTATATTGGATATTCTTGACTGACTTGAAACCGATTAAATAATTGTATATTCCATAATTGTTGGAGTTTACAAAATTTTTTGATGTATGAAGAATATCTAGCATTCTATATGGAATAAGGGAGCATGAATGTAATAAATAGGGATTATTGTATTCAGGATGTTTCAGTGTTTTAAAAGAATACTTGATGAAGGTATTCAAATGATATTAAGGGGTAAAAAGGATCTACATTATGTTTACCTTCCTTATAAATGTTGGACTGTGAGTTTGGATAGAACTATTTTGGATAATTCTAGTTTATGATTTATTTTGGATTTCCACAAAAGGACAACCCGGAGGTCGGGCGGCAACCCGTCGTGACCAGCAAGGCCGCGAGACTTGAACCCGAAACCGAAGGGAGACAACGGTGTATCACCTACCACTGGCCCATGATATGTCCTAGATTAAATAATGTAGTTTATTTTAAGGTCTAGTAGATGAATTATAAATTCAATTTTTTAACCCCAAACGAATAGGGTAAATAGAATATTTTTTTATGTTCTATTATCTTTTAGAGCGAAATATGAGTTTGTGGTAGAAATTAGTTAAAAGATGGAACTCTACTTTTCAAGTATATATTTTTCTTCTCCTATTATTCTATAAAGACAGTAATGCTTATACTTTATTGATGGGATCATAAAACAAAATATGTGTTATCCTAATACCTTATGTTTTGTTGAACAGATGGCATTTTAAATCATCATAGATTGCTGAATTTAAGGACCTCAATTTTAAACTTGTTTATTATTGATGACCTCAATCACTACCTATTAATATTTACATTTTTCATCCAATTACCAATTTTCTCCTAATAGATATCATTATTTTGTGGTGACCCATTCATTTATCTTTTCCTCTTATTAAGACTAAATTTAATTAACCAAATTTATGATGTGGGTTTTCCCAAAAAGATATTTTCTTTTTTCAACCTTTATTTTCTAAGAAGAATATCAAATTGTGAGGAAAAAATTTATTGAAGGAGGTAAGAATGTAACACCCCAAGATTTCATAGTATGTACTTCTTCAAAACAATTCAATAATTTGCACTACACGTAACACTGAGTTCAAGCGCACCATGACTTACCAAACAAGTCGTTCAAAAGAGGTTATGAATAGTATTAACTAAATTTTGAACCTTATATAATAATTATAATTTTAGAATCCATATTGTGAGTTTCTTAGAAATAATTAAGAACAAATTCACTTTTTTCAGATAAAAGAAGTATTTTTTAAAAATTCACTTTTACAACTTTAATAGTGAACCCCTTTTAAATCCCATATTTTAAACTTCTATATAAAAAATTTGACTAAATAAATTTATTCTTTAGAATGGGGACATAAAAAATTTACAATTTAACACCCCATGATTCCATGGTACACTTCTCTTTGAATAATATAGTAGCGTCTGTTGTACGCAACTTCGAGTTCTAACACACACTACTACCAATCAAACTATCCGTAATGAATAATAATACCTACTTTTTAAAATCTTATAAATTTTATCTCTCAAAATGGACATCATTTTTGGAATCGGAATATTTAATTTAGTCTAGGGTAAAATTTATCTACTTTTAGGATAACTTTTATATTTTGATGAATAGTGAAAATTACTAAATTTTAATTAAAAACAACATTTTTTAATCAAAATAATTAGTACTGATAAATTATGAATTTTAGTGGTTTTAAAGTATATTTATAATATATTATTACCATTTAATACAATGTTTGTCATTGGACATAATTTCACAATTAAACCGGACATAAACAAGTGTCAATCTTTTGATAGTTATTATATCTTAAAAACTCGCTTTTTGTTTTGACAGCGGGAATTAATTTTAAATTAATTTGTGCCATTTATATGTTTTTAATTTGGAAAAATGGATTCCATATTTTGAATCCGTATGTCCAAATTGTGTAAATAGGTAACTTTTATTTTTAGACATTTTGAATAATTACTTCGGTAAATATTTTATTTTTCATGGTTAAAGGGTAAATCCGGTAAATAAGGGTTAACAAATAATATTATAATAATAATAAATTTCCCTAAAACATGTCCTAACCTTGTTTTTGGATACATTTCCGACCATGGGAATCTTTGGGTCGATTTTGGGACCCCATGGACCCACTTGTAAGTGATAATGACACTTTTTATTAATTAAGTTAAAATAAATACAAAAATGACATAAGCATATATCTTTTAGTAAACCAAAATTTACATAGGGTTATATATTTTTTAATTTAGACTATAAATATTCATTAGAAAGATAAAAACATTTACTACATAATGGTATTTTACTTATAATTTTTAGACATTATATAATTTAATTTATTTATGACACAATGGTGATAGAGAAATTACCAAAATAGTGAAAAATTAGAATAATTGATATTATAAATGCCCAAATTAATTTAATTTCAGACTTTTTATAAATACCAATAATTTTATAGGTTAATATGGAATGGTAGGATTGTTTTAATTTACTTTTTTATAAGTAATAATTCTGTTATAAGTTTTAAAAAAATCAATTATTGAATAGTGTCAAAATTGACATGAAAGAGTTTTTAAAACAAATATTATATTATCAATTAATATTAAATTCCTAAAAATATAAGGGTCGGCCAAAAGACTTATATCATGATATATTAATCATTTATGGACCTCTTGGGGGTCTCTTGGATGTATATAGTATGTTTATTAACCATATAATATTAAAATATGATGAGACATTGTAAAAGTGAAACTAATTAACTAGGAGTTAATACTTAAAGATAAGGTTAATATAGTGACCCAAACTTGTCTAAATTCTATTGGTGTAGTGGTTTTCGACCCATCACCACCTTAACCTTTAAATAATTCACTTTATACCCATTATAAACCGAGTATGAATTTATTATAAAATAATATTTCTAGCTTTTCCAAAGGTCCCCCTCGCCCCTCTTATAAAAGGGAACTCCCCCTTCTCACTAATTCACAAATTCAAAGCCTTTTGGATATGCCAACCCCTGCCCAAATACTCTCTCAACTTACCTCACTTCATCCTAGATGCCTTCCTTTAGTACTAAAGCCATCCTAAGGAGCCCTTTTGATCAAATCAAAATGAAGAACCCGAAGAAGAGGTAATGATTTCACCACCATTTTTCAAGTTTCTTTCTTCTTCCACTTCTTCTTTCTTTGTTATTACCATTATAAAATAATAACTCCAGAAAATTATATATACATTGATGTTATTATAAACATTTTAAAACCATATTTCAGTATTCTATCCTAATTTTTAATGACAAATCACCAAACGTGCGTACATACGACTTACCATCTCCACGTCGTGGTGTAATTGTTATTCAAAACATCATAATTTGGATGGGTATAATAATGATGTGTAATTCATGTAAATAATAAAAATTACATGATAATTATTCTTTATATATGATATACCATCCAATTATATATTTTATTTTAATATCAAAATAATGACATTGTCGCTCGTGCGTACCTACGGACTACCGTCTCCACGAACGCGATGAGATTCATTCTCCATTGTATCCATTCAAGTATAAATATCATTTGATGATTTAAAAATAATTTTTAAAGACTTTATATCATTATGGATATGAATAAGATACAACCTATCCATGAAAACCATGAATTACGTAACAAAACATATAAAATAAAATGAGTAAGTTAACACCCGAAACGACGATAATACTAAGATATTATTTACAAAGCAATGTTAAAGGATCATATATGATATCATATTAATGTATATGATTTTTGTATTTTTATTAAAAATTATTTCACCATTATATAGGAGTTTAACCTACCCCCAACCAAGGAAAAGTAGCAGGTAAGAGTTATTTTACAATCTCTTTATTATTCAAGGTTGTTTATACGTGATTATCTACTGGGACCTCTTTATCATCCACATCCATGTTTCATAAAAATGTATTTCAAAACAATCTTACCATTTTATAGAATATGAGTTGAAGTCATTTATAACCTTGTTTGACATTTTATATGATGTTTATAAAGGAATATTTATGTCATTTTCCAAACAAGGTCCTTTTAACCTTTTCGACAAAATTAAGGATGTCTTTTTTTAACTTATACGTCAGGTGCATCTATTTTTCACCATTGTAAAATCACTGATGTTTCACTTAAAAGATTATAAGAATATTTTCAAATTAAATGTTTTATTTTATAATTTTTTGTCCTTTAAATGATTTCAAAATCAATATTTAAATAATTTGTGAAAGGTACTCTTTATCAAGATCATAATTTTAAATGTTTTAATGATTTATCTTTCTAAATATTTTTAATTATTGTCCATGTTTTCAAAATGATTTTAAGGATTTCTTTATATGGACATTAATATTTAGAAATGATATTTCTTTTCAATAGTTTCAATGTGGTATGGGACACTTTGATTCAAAAATCTATTTTTAATTACTTCCTTTATAAATGTGTGACTTTTAACTTATTTAAAAAAACAGATATTTCTATCAAATAGTTTTGATTTCATCTATGTCAACCTCTTTTGATGGATTTTAAGATTATTTGAAGTTGATTTATTTGGATACAAAACTTCAATATTGTATTGAAGTTTTGGTGATATGTTTGACTATGGATATGTTATTTCTGAACCATTCATGGTTTATGGAGAAAGTATTGACATTTTGTATATTAGTTTTAATATGAATGTTTAAGTTATATTTAGACCTATTCTTATGAGGAATGCATTGGACTTAATAAGTGACAGGTGGAGCCCACTATAGCTCCTAGATTCATCGGTAGGTCTCATGAGACATACTAGTGTGTCGACACAAGGCCTTGACAAATTATTATTTTTAGTCTTGGCACGAGGCCTTGGCTATGTGGTTCTGATAGTCTGGAATTATGCATTCCATTATTTTGAAAGTGGTTATTGATATTTCATGTGATTATTAGATTAATAGAATATCCATGTGAATATGTAAATGGCATTATTTCATTTTATTTTTTCCATACTATGTTGATGTTTAAGTTTAAAATGCTTTTGTTTTTGTTATACATTGCCTTAAATGTTTATGCTTATTTACGAATGTTTCCGCTGTATTGCTTACCCTTACGGAGAGTTTGAGCTCACCCCTTTCTATGTTTTATTTTTTTTCCAATATTCCAAGAAGTATATTGTGATTGATATGCAGGGTTAAGACAAGGGAATAATGGAATTCCTAAAGGATTATTGATGTTGTTTTGTATGTTATGAAGTGTAATGTAACATTCATGTATGTAATCTATTTTCCAAGATTGCTAAACTGATTTGTCCTTTGGGACTTGATTCCCTGTAATCATGCCAATTTATTAAAATAATGCACCAACTCTAGGTAACTGGGGTTGGGGTGTTACATGTTCAATAGTTTAACCACCCTAAAAAGTGATTTTTATTAAAATGAGATATTTTTTGACTTATTTATTTAAGAATACATATATGAAATTTAATGGTTTTATTTGACTTGAAAAAGTTATCCTTGGTTTATTTTACTGTATATTTTATTAGTTTACTCATGAAAATATATATTTTTGAATTTTTTATATGGGAATAATTGAGAGATAAAGGTTGTTTTAGGATAAAAAATGTTATTTCAAGAAGAATACGTTATCAAACAAGTAATATTTTTATTCAAATATTATAAATCATATTTTAGCAGTTTTAAATTGATTTTGGTTACTGTTAATATTTTGATGATTGATTTTTATGATGGTTTATTCATATTGGTTATTATTTTAGTTTGTGATAGACATTTTTTAGACATGAGTAATAATTTTTCATCATTTTTTGCACCAAATAATTGATTAAAATTTTATTTTAGTTTTTCAAAAATAATAAATTAATAATGATCATCATGATGCATACAAAAGGGCCAATTAATTCATAAATAATGAGATGAAATCAAGTAAGTAATCTTAATCTTATTTTTTATCCATTTAGTAATGGAATTTCTAAATCATAAAAAAACTAATGTTAAATCTATAATGTTTTATTAAGATATTAACACTCATCTACAAATATGATTTTTCATAAATTAATTTTAATATATGATACTTATAGAGATACATTTATCATAATTTTCTTGGTCATAACATTGAAAATAAAGTTCATGATAAAATATATATTTGAATTTTACTATGTGAGGATAATTTAAAATTTTAAAGGAAGAATTCATATTCTAAGGTTGAAATTCAAATAAGGATAGGTTAATTTAATAGACTAGGATTTTAGATTATATTTTATTTTAAATGAATAATATGTTTAATAGTATACCCCTCATCCAACTTTGGTCTTAACAAAACAGCAAAATAATTCTATTTAACTATGCAATTTATAACATAGCTATTGATAGGTATGAATATGAGTAAAAAATTGACATATTTTAAATATAAGTTTTAATTAATAAATAAAATTAATTTAATCTTGTTATAATACATGTAATTACTATTATTATTAATGTGATGAGAATAAAATCATTTTATTTCACAAAAACATTAAAAAATACTTTTTATTGTATTTGGTACATAGATATTATAAATAATTTTCACCTATTTTATAAATCATATTATAAAAAATGAATATAATTTTTGAAATAATCATTTCATAATTTACATAAAAATAATTTTTTATATTTTTATGAAAGGATTGATTTTTAAGTGAATAGTTAAAAATTATGATTTTTTAAAAACTATGATTTTTTTCTATTAAGACAGGTTATTTAAAAATAACATGATATTTTTTATTTTCTTTTAACTTAATATCAGACCCCATAGAATAAAAATCAAAATAATAATTTTATAGGAAACATAATTGTATTTTTTTGGTATATGTTCATTTTTAGGCATAAAAACTAATTTCCCAAGAAACTGTTTTCGAGGGGATTTCCATACATATAATAAAATTAATTTAAATAAATTGTAGTAATTAAATATTAGAAAATTGATTTCATATATATTAATTTTATATATAAATTTGAAAAAAATTTCAATTTCTTATTTAGTACATACAGTAACCATGGTTTTGAGTTGTCATTTTGAAAGTTTATTTTTCTTGTCTAGAAGATGTCAATATGTAGTGAAGATGAAGAATGGTGAAGATGAAGAGATTTAAAGAAGTTGTTACATTACTATAAAATATTATTGTAATATTATAATTTATTTCTGAAAATATTAAAATGAAAATATATTTATTTCATCAGGGCTTGATTGAAGACTATGAAAAGTTAATTTATTCAGGGATGAGGTGATCTAAAGAACTCTATGATGATTCCTTAAGAAGGATGAATTACATGAAAAATATTTATATTTTTTAATGAATTATATTTTGAAATGTATGATTATTAATGATCTATTCTTACTTTTTAAATAATTATTTCTAATAGATAGGTAATTTTATACACCAATGAAGATGATTGAGGGTCATGGAAATATTCATTTTAGTTAAAATAGTTTATGAGCATACCCAATAAAGGGAACACATTTATATTTTTTGTAATGTTTTTTTGTATAGGGATCAGTAATTTCATAGTTGGTAATATTTTACTAATTTAATGGGGTGTGAATAAATAATGGGCCAACTATTGCCCATCCATGTCCCCGTTAACCACACATATGGGACACAGGGGTCAACCATGTGTGAGAGGGTTGAACTAGCTATCATTGTTGGTAGGATTGTGAGTGGATTATAAAGCACTAATTGGGTGTGTGTAAGGTGGTAAATATGGAATTTTCATAGCATGAACCATGGTTCTTGGGTGGACCATGTAGGTGTGACATGACTCCGAAAGGGTGTGTGCACAAGTGTTTTGAGTACCAACCTGAGTCCCAACTAAAATGTGTAGCAATAAAAGAATATAAAATATATAAGGGATCGAACCATTTAAAAGTCATTGTGAGATCGTGAAGTGTGGGTATTGTTAACATGTTTTTAAAACATACAAACGTATCATCATTGTCTAATTAGAAGTGATCTAACAATCATCAAGACACCACATATAAATCATCAACCTCCACTCATCCACTTAATATAGGGGGACTAAATGCCACTTATTTGATGAATCACCCAACATACGACCATCTCTAGTAATCATTCCAATAGAATTACTCTCACAAGATCTTCTCAATATCATACATTCACCTGACATATTTTCTACAAGAAACTATTCAAAGGAAAATTATACTACCAAAGAAGATGTGAAGATATAGTGAGTATTTATTATACGATAATTCATGAATGTTAATGCATGTAATTTTTTACACATTCACATGAGGATTTTACTCAAAATAATAAGCAGATGACTAACAGAAATACACTATCAAACTCAAAGTCAAGTAATGAAATAAATATTCATTAAAAAAATAAAAATATCTTCTGAAATTAAAATGCACTGGTAGAAATGATATAAATGAATGAAATTAATGTTAGTGAAAATTGAAGGTAAAGGAATTGGATACCTCACTTATAAACATCAATCATATGAGATCATAATTGTTACTTTAACTTGTAATTTCTCCGATCTTTCATTTTCCATAAGGAAATTGTATTCTCAATATTCCACCTGCACAAAAGGGAGAAGTGATTCTAAATCATATTAGTTTTGACAAAGAAGAATAAGTCCTCCTATTAGCCTCATTAATATAAAAGAATAATAGGACCTTCCATGATGCTTTTCAATGATTTTATAAGTATTATGAATAACACAAAGTTTATCTTATAACACACTGTTCACTTTCATGGAGAACTAGTTTGATGTAGAAATGAATTATCTGTAGGAGAAGTGTTTTTTCCTAGAATCAAATATTCAATAAGTTCATATACCAGAGAAACTTATGTAAATAATTAAGTGAATATCATGTAATCTATAGATACATGAATCATAGTGAGATAGTTCCATGAACTAAGTATGTTATGTGAAGAAAAGGATGTGGTGTTTCATAATAAAGTTTCACATAGAATGTGTGAATTTATCTATGAAAAGAAAATGCATTCTCTATGATTTTATAAATGATATAAAACTTTACATTTTCACATATATTGTTGTCCGAGGAAATTCATAAGGAACCGATATACTACATTACAAGATCTACATTGTTCATATAAATAACTTGTAGTGTGTGGAGATAGGGTGTTAAATGATTTTTATTTCTAAGATTATGTGTATTTGAAAAATATAAGACTATTCTATGCCTATGATGATATGTATGTATGGAGGAAATTGAGTCACACACACTTATATCATTTCATGAAGAATGTGTGATGAAATAACACTGTGTAATAAATATTTTTTTCTAAAAATATTATTCATATATATTCATTCATGATGAACATTAGAAAATGTAATTAGTAGAATTTTTATGTAGAAGTTATATAATTCAATATAGTGAGGAAGAGGACAACATTTAGTGTGTTGAGGAATCATTAACATTTCTTTATGACAAATCAATGAGCTATAATAGATTTTATGTATTTATATTATTGAAGAGTACTATAATGATATGTAATTAAATAATATTGTTGACACAATAATATTTAAAGAATTATAACTGAGGAAAGAGGTTATTTTGATGATGAACAGTCATCCAGTGCAATAGAGAGATATTTTTCAAAAATTTGTTGGATGATCATTGAGGAATTTATGTTATCTTTATAAACAATGGAATTGAAGATCTATTAGTTTTAGTATAAAAAATGGAATCAATCCCTTAAATTACATGGGCATTATCAATATTTTTTTTTGAATTTTCTAGTACACATTTAATCACTACAATATTAGTTTTTATAAAATCATTGAAACAACCTAAGCTTGATCATGACATAGAGTATGATTTTATTATTAATGTGAGTAAAAAACCTAGGGTTCTTTTCAATTATTTTATTTTATTAATATTCGAAAGGTTATATTTAAAATAACAAGGGAACAAGGCTTTAACCAACTACATATGTTAAATATGAAATTAAATTCATATAAAGTTACCACTAATTCCCCCATCTCAGTGGTTCTTTGTCTGGTGATCTACAAGTGGTATCATAGAAACTTTCACATATATTGGATTATCTATATTAAAATTGTTCTTTTTTGATATTTAATGTTCATTCCTATACATATAATGAATTGAAATTTTATAGATGTTCTTTATATTAAAATTTTAACTCACTTTCCTCTAAGGAATTAATTAATAGGAAAAATAAAGATAAGTAGGATATGAAGATGTCCCTCTTTTCTTTAGAGAATGAAGATGTTTATGCCCCTCCAAGAAATGATGAAGTTAGATTTAAAATTGTTGGAGTTAAAAAATGGTTGTTTGAACATCCTAGGATATAGAAAACATTATTACCTCATTAGAATGAATGTATTCAATCAATAATGAGGTATTTGTAAAATTTTATTTAAATTTTCTTAATGATGAGGAAAGCACTAGTGGAAGTGATAATATGACAGTTTAATTTTCATTTATGGCATTATGAGATATGATTCATTTTGGTCCCATAGATATTATTTCTATTATCATTGGGATTTTTGAAAACATGAAATATAACGTCACTTTTCATATAGCTAGTGATGAATTAATGGAGAAGATCATTGAATAATAAGATTCAATCATGTGAAAATAACACTATAAAAGTTGGAGTCACTAATTTAGAGAATGAGTTGATTAAAGTAAGATAATACAAACTTTAATAAGAGTAGCACAACAAACCCCATGAGAAAGATGAGGTCACAAAATAAATTAAGAAGTTAATACATTCATTGAAATTAAACATAAAATAATATTTTTCATGTCAAGAAATAACAATTGGATATTAAATAAAAAATAATTATGTATGTTGGGTATTCATTGTATGAAATGTTTGGTTTTCATGAAGAGGTTATTGAGAAGATGACGAAGGATTGTTAAAATAAAATTGAATATATTGAATATTAAAATACTTCAATTAGTATAAGACGTCATGAATTATAAATGAATCTAGAAAATTCTGAAAAGAATCATGTTGATGATTCACAATCAAAGAAGTATATTGATACAAATGAATAATGTAGTTTGGATAATTATATTGGAAAATTACCTTAATAATATTACAATAATATCATTATATTATCTAATTATATCTCTCCTGCACCTATGAATAAAGTGGAACCATCCATATCTCAATGTAATATTTTTACTAAATCTATTTATATAAGAAGTACATATTTAAAAAAAAATCTATAAAAATATATATTATTAGAAAAGATTAAGAGATTTAAATTATGTATATGGTGGACAGAATGATTGTGGTAGATGGTTCCCTATATATATCCCAATAGATGATAAAGAAGATCCACAATAAGTGTGTTGATTATACTAGAAATTATTAAAATCATACAGAATTCAATAGAAGATCAAGATTCATGTGTCGTTGTTTTTTATACAAGTGATTTTAGCATTGTGAGTTGGATTTTTGGTAAAATCAATTAAATACTAAATCAGAGAGGAATAATATTCTAAGGGGGAGAAAGTTGGTGAAGATTAAATAATCATATCGTAAGAAACATCAATCTATATCAAATAGATTTTATGTATTCAAAATATTTTTGTGATATTGGTATAGGAGGTGGCCATAGAAAAGTGATGCAGATGTATATCAATATGTATAATTGTATAATGATGAGAAAATACCCAATAAGGATGTGGAAGAAACCTTGGGTATAAATATGAATAAGATTGCAAAATATTTTACACCCAAGAATATTCTGAAGAAGTTAACATGGACACAAATCACAATAAATAGTTGGTTTAAAATATTTCTAATAAGGATATTAAGAGGGGTGATAAATCTAAGAATAAGAATTTAATGAGTGGAACTCATGGGAAGTCATGTGTAAATTCCCATATTTTTTCCAATAAATGCAAAGATGTATTAGTTATTTTTCCAGTGGATTTAGAGGGATAAATAATGTTGTAAGAAGAACAATAAATGACTTGTGAAAAATAAAAAAATAATATTACACATAAAAAGGCCATATTTCATGGGAGGTTTTCAATAAATAACCAAGCTTGTGTTAGATATATTTTTTGTGCGTGGTAAAACATGGATTGAAGAACTCTTATATATTATTCTACCATAATTACTAAACAATAAATGTTATTAAAAAGTATTAAAGCTTCACCAAGGGATAAATGTTTATTTAATTATATTTGGAAAATTAATTTCACATATAAAAAACTAAAGAAGTGTTGATATATTTTAAAACTAAAGAAAAAAAAAATGATGATTAGATTATAAATTATGATTATTGGTGAAAGTGGAGAAACATGGTTGAGAATCAAATATCAACCATGTTGTTTATAATTTAGGAGTAAGAAGACCCTCCTCCTCCTCAACCATAAAGGACATAATATTTGTGTATTGTATTTTTTATAATACATGGAATTCCAGATGAAGCATGTTATCAGGGAGATAACCAATGAAGTAGTAAGAACTATTAATTCAGGTTTGAAAATATAAATAATTCAACAAAATTGAATTATTTATAAATAGTTTTTCAAATAAAAATATGGGAATGGATCATATTTGATATAGTTGGAGAGTAGTTATTCATATCCTAGGAAGTAAGAATGACGTTGATACGATATTATTTTGATCTTATATTTGGAAAACTAAAGAACAAGTATTAAAGAAGATCATCCTTGTGGAAGTTGTAGAAGTTTCAAAATATGGAAATCCATATGTTTAAAATTCATTTTGGTTTATTGGGTATATTATGAAATCATGACATAAATTCTTAATTATATTAACCATTATGATGGTTTTTAGGAGTGTTTTCCTTAAGAGGGGATAAAAATGAAAATTTTGAAATTACTGTAATTATTTTTTATATGCAAATTTTAACATTATGGATGGTTCTTTCTAGAAAATTTCATCAAAGTGGTATGTAATATATATCATTCATTCTTAATAAACAAAGAAAAATTAAAAATCAAAGGGGTAGAAAATTATTTAACCAATGACATAAAAATGTAAGGATTAAGAAGTTTCAAGGCCATTTTAAAGTGAAAATATTTTTTACTGGAAGATTTATTTATCTATTTCTTAAGAAAGTGCAGGAGTATTATGTTGTTATTTTATTACATAAATTAGATTCTACAATTTTTATATGCTTGGAATACAGTTGGGTTTTCCTTAAAGAAGAGTGTGAGTACTCATTTTAGCTAGTCTCACTCAATTTTATAAGGTAAAACTTCATTCTATAGATTATAACATCTTTTTTTACCCAGTAGTACTGGATAAATTGGAATTAAAGTGGAGTGGTTGATGACACATTTATAAATACAAATTGATACTACCTTTCACAAGTAATATTTTCTTTTAAAAAATTAGGGAGGGATAATGTGAAAGGACTTATTGATATGAAATGTGAGATAAGACATGAAACATATTTACACATCATTTATATATAGGTATTGACTAATAAATACAAAAGGGTAGATTATTTAATCCCCTTGGAGGTTTTATTTTTTTGTCGAAATATGTTGATATGAAGTGAATATGAATCTTGGTGAAGTGGAATAGAACCCCAAATGTCAGTTACTGCCTATCAAAGATTCTTGGAATGTTATGAAGTAGTTACGAACAGAATACCCTACAAATATCTATTTTTATGAGGAATTTATTTAACACCATGAATAGATAATTTGTTCTACTATATGGATAAGTTACGAATCCTTAATATATATTTGAAGGGGAATTAATTCCATAAAAAAATATTTATATTTTTTCATGAATAATATTTTATTATGTATGAAAATTGATGAAAAATTATTATTATTTAAATAACATGTACTAGGGGATAGAACATTGTCTACCCAAATTAATAGGATTCAAGAAAATAAATAAAATCATTTTCTTGAATACACTTGATATCCCTACTCAAAAAAAGGGAGAACACATTCATATTTTTAACGATTATTTTGTTTAAAAGTAGGGTTGTAAATTTCATACATGGTAATACAATACTAAGTATATGGTTCATTTTTAAAAATGGGCCAACCAATGGGCAAAAAAATATTTTACCTACATCGCATGTGTGAATCCCGGGTTAACCACGAGGGATAGGGTAGAATAATCTATCCATGGCGGATGGGGTATGGGTGAGTTAGCATATCACCCAAAGGGAGAACACAAGATAGTGTGTATGGTGGATTTATAGTTCCCAAAGGGTGTTTAGGTGGACCACATAGGTATATCCTAGTTGAATGTATTTCTAGTGATGTCCCCTATGTCATCTATAAGGTACAATTGGAAAAAAATCTATTATATAGAATTAATCAAAAAATTGTAGAATTAATGTGGGATGATGAAGACTGAGTACTATTCACCGCTATTTTAAAAATATAGACCATTCATTACTGTCATATTTGAAGTGGAACAAAGATCATCAAACTACTACATCTTCATATTCAAACTCTCGTCATAGACTTTTTATAGAAGTTCCCTAACACTAGTAGTTTTATTCCACACCCAATGTCTAGCCATCTCCAGTAATCATTCCAAAAGATTGAGTCTGACAAGATTTTCTCAATATCATGTATTAAATATATGTATTTCATACCTGAAACTGTTCAAATAAATAATTTTATTACCAAATATGATACAAAGATATAGTGAGGCATTCATATATCTGAATTTATATTAGTTAATGCATTTGATTTTGTACACATATACGTACGACTTTATCACCAATTAAGAAGTACTCAATTAACATGAAGACACAATAAAACTGAACATCAATAAAATAACGAAATCTATTTATGAAAATTAGCAATATCGTTGGTAATTCGAATGTGTTGATCAAAAAGGAATAAAAAGGAAATCCATTTTAATGAAACTCATATGAAAATATCATGGGGACCTCACCGATAAATATTGTTCATCTAATAATTAGAGGGTTTCTTCTATACTCGATTTCTAATTGATTTATTTTCAGAAAATATAATAGATAATTTTTATGATTCCACTTGACTAAAAGGTATATGTGTTATATGATCCACCAAGGTTTAGAGAAGAATAAATCCTCCCCTGAAAATCAATTTTCTATATGATAGGGAATAGTGTCTGTAAGGATTTTCAGGATTTTGTAAAGTGTTATGAATACCAAAAACTTGAGTTTATAATATACACTTTATTTTAATTATGAAATGGTACCATTTATAAATACTTACATGAAGGAGTAGTTTTTCTCCATGACCATAAATGATTCATGAAGTTCGGATCCCATATACACATACATGGAGATGGAAAAGAATATCATGTACTCTGTTGATATATAAATAATATTGAGATACTTCCATGAACTGAGTAAGTAATGTGATGAAGAATTGATGGTATCATTTAATAAAGGTTCATAAAAAAGATTGTGTTTAGATACGTAATGAACATGAATTTTCTATGTATCCATATGAGAACACTTATCTTTATTACACATTAATTCATGATTTATTATATAAGAGTAAACATAATGGAACCCAAAAGATCAATATGCATAATGAATTTGGGAATTAGATATGTCACACAACAACATCAAATATTGAATATATCATTTTATTGTAAAATTCCTCAAAAGTATCTTATTATTCCTTCGTATATAAAACTTCATGTGATAACCTTAGGACATACATAAGAAATGTGTGATTTATAAAGCTTTGTAAGGGAATAAATATGGAATAAAATGTATAAGGTAAAAAATGTTATACAATAGTAATATCAATGGGGCATAAATTAGTGAGAATCGTAGACTTGAACAATGAGGCATGATATAACATGATAACATAAAGAAAATATGGAAAATCTAGACACAATGGAAAACACTTAATCATAAACATGGGTCAAAGATAACTAATAATACATCAGGATGGAAAAATTACATTGATAGATTATGAAAACTCGTAAAACCTTGCATTACATCTCAAGAGACTAAATAATTTCCCAATGCATTGGAGTGCTATATAATTCTGGTCACACCAATCCTTTTCATTTTATTCTCATTCTTACATGTGACACATATATTATAAAACATGGAACAATTTGTCATCAAATTTTAGTACTCAATAATGGAGTGTGGAATAAATATATGTAATTACCCAATATATAATGTATAATTTTATAAATGTTAACAATCTTGATATGAAATGGTTAGGGTATTCACTACACAATTTTTTGGGCATAGTAAATCATAGTGAAATTACGACACCATAACAGGGGCATATAAATGTTCATGGATGGGGTTAATGAGAGATAAAGCGACATATAATCATTTAGAAATAAAATTTTTAGTAAGAGAGATATTGAGGAACATATCCCATCAGTATGAAATAGAGTGAAAATACATTATATAATGAAGAAATATGGATACATAGAAGATGGAATGGATCCCTTACCTTGAGAGTGGGATTCCAAATGCTTGGGAGGAACTTCTTGAGATATTGGGGGAACCTTGGGAGGACTCCAAAGAGGGTACATAAGATTAAAGTTGTTCTTCAAGTATTATAAGTAATGATATATGGGTTATTGGGTGGGTTTATACAAGAATGGTGTGGGGAATTATTTATTGTTTTTCAAACACTGGTTATTGACTATATATAATAAATTTAACAAACCGCATACCATACCTTGGTTTTTGGTCTATGGTTTCTGAAAAGAGTGGTTTTTTAATTATTTTTTAACTCCAATGCCCGATCTTATCAAAATAATACCCTTTCTATTGTGGAGGTGGGTCACGTCATTAAATAAATGATTTTAAAACCATAATATATAATATAGGTTTTGGAGGATTTATAAAGGCTCTATAAAATTAATCATTTATAATTAAAATCACATCATTTTAAGTGGAACCTTATATTTTTTTGTTTATATCCCTAATTGTATTTATAAAATCATTTTGGGTCATTATGATGTAATAATACAAACTATATATTTATACCGTATTTATTTTTTACCCGAAAATTCAAATGTCTTAGAAAATTATGAAAAATCTACCATAGGATACTTTCAAATTTATGATTCCAAAAAAATTTATTTATTCTACTAATATAATTTTATAAATATATGAATTTTTAATTTTAAAATATAATATTACTTTACTGAGAAACATCAAGTTTTTTTGAAAATAACAGTTTTTATTCATTATAAAAATAACATTTCACTTCATAAAAATTACATGATCATTTATATTTGATAAAAAATATTTCATAAAAATATTTCAATGTAACATTATTTATTATAAAAATATAATTATTCATTAAAATAAAATCCTTAATTGAATTTTATTGTTACCCAAGAATACAATTTGTGTTTTATTATATCAAAATCAAAATCATTTATAATGCACCCATAATAACATAAAAACATAACAATTATTCTTTTGAAAATATAATAAACATATTAATATTATTATGGTATTGATACACATCTCTTTATTATAATGGAAGACTCTTAATGGGTGAGGTGCACGATGGTGAGACTTTCATATTGTGGTTTGACATACATGGTTTTGACCATGATCTCGATGATTTTGGATTTTCCCAGAAATTATTTTATCACGCTTATGTTATTTTCTCTCAAATTGGGATTGGTCAAGGGAAAATACATGTTATTTTAGCTCCCTTGTATGATCTGAAAAAATGGGATTCTTAGGGCATGATCTTTTTATTCGAGGTCATCATTTCTGTTGTCTATGTCGATTGGATTTTTTAGAACACTATATTTATAATAATCATAGGATCATTATTAAATGGCTTTATTATCAGTGATAATGATTCATAATGGTATTTTAAATCTGATAGGATATAATAAAATAAAATAAATTCATGTGTTTTCTATTCCCATAATATATAATAAGGCATTTAATTAATTCAAAAGGTGGATTTCACTGATAAAAGTTTATGTTGTTACATTATTCCCCCTTCATAAACTACACACATGAAATTTTCATTTGACCCACTAAAATATATATGGGAAATTTATTTTCATCACTTCCTCCGGTTCCCACACAGCTTCATCAACCTACATATTTCTACACAGAACTTTGACATGGTGAATTTTCTAATTTGGTTGAAAGTTTTCTCTTTGATTTACGATTTTCAACAAATGATACTTATATGATAGATCATTATACAATGGTACCATCTCTAGATTGAGTACAGGTGGAGGTTATGGTATATACTTCCTAAAGAGGAATACATGGAATACATCATGTAATTGAGATAGGTAAGGTGAGAGTTCTAGTTCATAGGACACCACTCTGATATGATCAAGGATCTCAAAGGGACCTATGTATCATAGACCAAGCATTACCTTATTCCCAAATCTCATGACTTTATTCCACTGATATGTATGGATGAATACCATTTCTAGAACCTACAACTATAGGTATTGTCAATGACTGTTATGATAGTTATTCAATCAACTCTATGAATCCTTGATGTGGTACTCGAGGGTATTTATCTTTTACTCCATATCCTCAAACATTTCAGGACATAGAAGTTTATTTTCCCCAACATAATCCAAGAATGGAGGTGTTCTACACCTCTTCCCATAAAGTTATTCATAGGGATCCACTTGGATCCTTATGTAGAAAATATTATTGTATGAGAAATTGACTAGAGGAAGACATTGGTCCCATCCTCCTTTGAAATCAATGGATTATTCTCTCAATATGTCCTTGAGATTTTGGATAGTCTTCTCAAATTAGCCATCATTTTTATTGTGATAATTCATGCTAATGTTTAACCTAGTATTTTGAGCATATTAAAGAATATTCTAGAACATGTAGGTAAATATTGTATCTTGATAAGATAAAATCTATAGTAGTGTTCCATGAAGCCTCAAAAATTCTTTAATGTATATTATGGAAAGGTAATTGAGCTAAAAGTGTTCTTGAATTGTAATGAAATGAGAATTAATTGTATGATGATCCACAATAACCCATATAGAATTATTTTTTCTTGATGTCTTCCAAGGACCAATGAAAATTCCATAATGATATTTCCAATTTCCATGTAGGTAAGGGTAATGGTTTCATAATACCTCATATAATTTCCTTTTCTCCTTCACTTGATGATATAAAAGAAATAATTATGTAAATTACACGATTTCCTTATTCATATTGCCCAAAAATTGTTCTCTAGGAGATCTCAATACATAATTCTTCTTACTAGATGGATGAAGAAGGTTGTGCTATGTGAATTATCCAAAATATAATTCTTTAAATAAATAAATTATCATAAAAATCTTCTTGAAAACAATCATAAAAATCCTTAATCATTAACATTGAACTCCTAGGATTTAACTTTTTATATAGCTCCCACTTTCTTTTGAATTCCCACTTTATCTCCTTGAGCATACGTTATCTTCTCCAAAAGGGATAGTTGAACAATCATTTTCAAAAGGATTGATGATGTTCCATCCTTCTTGATTATAATTTCCATAATTTTAAATTATAATAAGATCATATCATTCTCAATTATCACCAATGATAAAATTGAAGGATCCTTTCTACTTAGTTAACTACCACATTATTTTATTTCACAATATGGTAGTGAATTGAGTTGTTATAGTCATTGATCATCTCTAACCATATTCATCTGTGAAAATTAAAATTTTTATATGTGAATATATACTTTAGGATCTTGTGATATGTATATATTCCCAAATTCTCTAGAAAGATATATTGTAGCCTTATTTTCAATGAGAAAATCATTGTGTCCAAATATAGATCATGCTTTGGGATGTTCAGTTATTGAACCTTCCATTTCCTTAAGGCATAGGATATTCCTTTTTCATCCTAAATTAGCACACAACCCAAAACCTTCTTCTAAGTATCACTCAATACCATGAAATTTTTTCAATTAATGGGTAGTATGAGTACATGTGGACTGATAAGCCACATTTTCAATTCCACGAACCTCTATTCAATTTCATCATTCCAAAAAAACATGACTCCCATCCTATTTAAATTGGTTGTAGGGCTTGACAATCAATAGGAATTTCTACAAAATCAACAATAGTAATCAGCTAATATAGGTTAACAATAAATATCTATCATAAATTATTAAATCATCCACATTTAAACGGCTTCTATTTTCAAGGGTCTATAAATATCCCATTTCCTGTGAATATATTCCACAATTATGAGACTTCCTTCCACTAGAACACACAATTTTTTACTTTTCATAAATATTTTCATATTTTAGTCTTTAAAATAATTATTAGATTCTAATTCGGATCATTCTTTATTTTGGAAGATATTATAATATCATCTATAAATACCACCACAAATATGTTAAGGTAATCTCTTAATACCCTATAAATCACACCCATAATGATTTTTGGAGAGTTAGTGAGTCTAAATGGAATTACATTGGACTCATAGTGAATGATAATTCTATGAAAAAAATCATGTAGATATCCTCATTCTTCACCCTTAATTGATAATATATCAGCTGGATATCCACCTTGGAGAAGTATTGTTCTCCACGTATTGGATCAAACAAGTAATATATCCATGAAATGTGATAATTTTTATTTATCGTGAGATTTTTTAGTTCTCAATTATAAATGAAAAGGCGCATTGACTCGTCCTTATTAATGATGAAGAGGACTAAAAAACCCCTTAGTGAAGCACATGGGCATATGAACCCTTTTTCTAGATTCTACCATATTTGTTTCTTCAGTTCCTCATGTTCCATGATTTCTATTCTATATGTAGTATTGGATAATGTAAATTACCCAAGAATAATATTAATTTAATATTCAACCACATGACTAAGATAAAGACCATGAAATTATTCAGGAAACACATTAGAATATTTCCTCACAATGGGAATGTCGTCAAGGATGATCCTTTCCATAGACTCAATAATTTGAGCTAGATATGAATTATCGTAGGGAAATAATATCCATACTTCAGATGTTGGAGACAAATAAGATTAATCCATCTCATTGTACTTGTACATAATCATAAAAAATTCAAAATACTGAGAAATATTTACTTGTCACAAATTATTTTTCTAGTCATATATATGAAAACTCAATCTGTAACATTAATTTCATCAAATTTCTTCATAAGGGAGTTTCATAATGTTTGTTGGAATTTTCATGCCACATATTTTGACAGGGGGGGAGTTATATACCTGGGATGCATTAATTTCCCCATTTTCCATTTTCACCAACAAATACACTTCCAATCTTTTTTGAAGTGCTTTAATAGTTGTACTCAACTTGTGTGATATAATGGTGTGCAAAGAATAATGGATGATAACCGAAACTCTCAGTTTCAGATTGTTGTTATATCCATTTAATTCATAAAAAATGGACTTATAGATTATAACATTCAAAATATTAAACACATAAATGGGAATCCAATTAAAATAAAGGGATGAATTATAAATGATAGTTATTTCATTAATTATGAACTTCTATGCTTCAATCTATGACATTCATGATCTATTTTCTAACATAGACAATTATGGGAATTTTTTCCTTCAATAATAGTTCATAATGAGATTCTAAATCATTCTAATAAAATATCATGTGGGTATCAAACTAGGTATGATGTATGACCTATATTCATTCAGTAGTTCACGGTTGAGTCTATCTCAACATGATATTTTTGGTTTGTACAATTGTGTACATCTGTGCTAGCTCCACATCCATTTTTAATATCAAGAAAATGATGTCTTTTCTTGAAAAAGAACATAATATATATATTAAAACAATTTAGGGATGATTTAATATAATTATTATTATCCAAAAGGCTTTCTTAAGAGTTTTCTAATATTAATCCCAAAAATAACAAAACATCACCTCTGATACCAACAATGACCAACTGAATCTTCATTACATATTAATTGATAATTTATTACATAAGCGTAAAAATAATAAAACTAAGAAGATAAATATGTAGGGTGTATTTAGGGATTAGTTAAGTAAAATAACAACATAAAATAGGGATTGTTTCATTTTGATTAAAAACATCTTTAACTTTCTCATATTATTACTTCATACTTAAAACTACATGGGATAACCTGGTGATATATATGAGAAAAGTGTGACCTATAAATCCCAGTAAGGTAATAAACATTTCATAACATGAAAAATTTAATACATGTTAGACAATAAAAATATCAATAGGGCATAAAATGGGTGAGAATCATAAAAATGAACATTACTGTTTGATATATCTTGATAACATAATGGCAACATGGGAAATGTGGAAACATATGAAAACACTGTATCATAAACATAGGTCAAGGATAAATTCCAATACATAATGATGGAAAAAGTACTATCATGGATTAGGATGACTTACTAATCCCATATATTTTTTTATATAGAGAATAAAATATTACCTAATGAATTGAAGTGCTATATAATTTTGGGTGCACCTATCACATTCATTTCCTTCTAATGCTTAAGTGTTCCACATAGACCATAAAATCATTAGTTATTTATTGTTAATTATTAATTAGCAACCAAATATTGTGGAATAAATACTTTTAATTCCCTAATAAATAAAGTATAAGTGTATAAAGGTGAACACACTTGAAATGAAATGGGTACAGTATTCACTATATAGTTGTTTCGGCATAGAAAATGATGGTGAGAATTCAGCAGTATAATGAGGGAATATAAACGATCATGGAAGGTATTAATGAGATAGAAAGGGTTATATCCTCATTTATAAATAAAATGGAAAGTAAATGGGTTATATAAGAACATATCTAGTCATTATTAATTAGAGATAAAAGATATAAGATAATGAAGAAACATGGATAAAGGGGAGAAGGAGAGGATCCATTACCATGAGATTGTGATTCCAAATGATTATGAGGAGCTTATTGAGATATTAGGGGAATCATGTGGGGACATTAGAGAGGTTAGGGTAGATTATGAACGTTATTAATGGGGTTTTAGTGAAGATAAATCAGATATTGGATGGGTTTATATAGGAAAGTAGTGGGGAATGTTTTTATTATTTCCCAATTTTATGATTTCGACTCTATATAATAATATAACAAAAACCACAAACATTCACATGCCGTTTTCCCATGATTCCTTCAAAATAGGAGTGGTTTTCATTATTTTATAAGTACAATGTTCTAAATTATTAAAATAATATCCTTTCCAATGTGGAAGTGAGTCCGATCCTCAAAGAAATTATTTTAAAAACATAAAATATATTATTGGTTTTTGAGGATTCATAAAGGATTTATAAAATTAACAAAATAAAAATTAAATAAAATTGTTTTAAATTTAAAACTATATTTTTTATTTTATACACTTAATATTATTTTTTACATCACTTTTGGGTCATTATGATATAATAATACACACCGTATATTTATATCATAAATAATTTCTACCTAAAATTTGATGTTCTCATAAAATTATGAAAATTTCACCATAGGATAACTTTTAAATTATGATTCCAAAAATAATATTCATTTTATAAAAATAATTTTATAAATATATGAATTTTCCATTTTAAAATATAAAAAATATTTATTATGAAATGCTTGGATTTTTTTTTGACAATAATAGTTATTGAATCCTTAAAAAATTACATTTGGCTACATAAAAATTGAATGATCATTTATATTTAATTATTTTTTTAATAATATCATTTTAATAAAATATTATTTATTTAAAAAATACATAACTCATTTTAAAAAATTCATCAATTTATTTTGAATATTAACCAAAAATACAATTTGAGTTTTACTCTATTAAAATCAAAATAATTTATAAAGTATCAATAATAATATGAAAAAATAACCATTATTCTATTGAAAATATAGTATACATATTCATATTATTATGGTCTTACTACATATATATTTATTATGATAATAAACTCTCTAAGGGTGAGGTAAGAGATGATGATGCATTCATGGGGTGGTTTTTCATACATGGTTTGGTCCATGATTTGGATTAGCATAAACATATCCCATAAATGGTTTTTCTTTTGTTTAAGTTGTTGGATGTCAGCTTTGAATTTTTCATGGAAACTCATAGTGATTATATCTCCCTTGTAAGATCTAATAAATGATCTTAATAGGGTATTATCCTACTGTTTGATGCCATCACTTCATTTTTTGTTGTCAATTGGATTTGTTAAAGGCCAATATTTATACTAATCATATGATAACTGTTCAACAACAATATTATCAATGAATATAAAGAGTATTTTAAATAGTATAGTAAATAAAAATTTAATATATGTTCATGTATTTTCAATGAACATACTATATAAAAAGACATTCAATTAAATCAAAAGGTGAATTTCATTTATAAAATCTCAGGTTACTATAATGAATAAATTAAATTCAGAGAATTATTGTCATATATACTGTTATGCAATGAAATTCAAAGGGAAGTCTTGTACTACATTACATGAATCATAATTTTTGTATAAATAAGGTTCAATATGTGGAGATTTTGTGTTTAGGGATAAATTTTTCTTAGATTGTGACTATTTGAAAAATAGGAGTGTATTTTATGCATGTGATGATATGCATGAATGATAAAAGTATTTTTCACACATTTATATTATTTGTTGAAAATATTATCATACAATAACACCATTCCTGATAAAAATCATATACTGTCATGAATGATGGAATTTAACAAATAATGTGATCCTTATTTTTTTGAACTAAAGTGATAAATTTTAGCGTATAAGGGAAGATGGAAAAATATATTGTATAAAATAATTTTAGGTAGTTCATTATGATATAATTGTTGACGCTGAAGAAAGCCCGCAACTCCTGGAGGATGTTTCCGAATGATGAAGCGAGGTCATATTCAGAATCAGAGGCCCGATCCGGAGGCCTGGGAAGTGGTGCGTGAAATAAAGGAGGATCCGTGAACAAAAATATTCTGTGCGCGAAGTGCTCTCAGGATTCGCGGAATTGGACCGGTGAGGCGCGCAATAATTGCGCGCCCCGTGTCTCCACGGTGAGAATTTGCACGGAAGCGGTTCCCGGCGAGAAAAACCTCATGCGCCGCCTAGATTCCGCGTCGGTGGTCACCTATAAATATAAGGTGACCCTGAACTATTTGGGGGTTGAGGAATCCGAAAAAACTCTTGTGCGCGCAATTCGGCTCCCCCCACGCGAAAGATGACATCCAGGTAATCCCTAATTCTGCACAACCTTGCCCTGGAGTTCGCCTTTGTGCGCAACTCCACCGGCTTCAGTGAATTTTCCCCTTCCCCTGGTTTCCCCATTTGCGTGTAATCTTTGGTTCGTGCGTGCAATACCCTGCCGTGCGCGCAAAACCTCGCGCGTAATTCCCTCTTCGCACGCAATTCCGTTGCTCCTATTGCGCGGTGTCCTGGTGTTTTGCGCGCAAATCGTCTCTTTTGCGCGCACAGAGCCGAGGACCCCTCACCTTGACGCCCCTTGGATGCCCCATGCAATGGCACCTAGTGTCTCCCCTACCGGGCATGCGCGCCATGCATTGTTTTCCCGCACGTCCTTCCAGGCTCGTGCGAAGTAACCTCAAGCTCCCTTGGGCCGTGTTTCCCGTTGCGTTTCTTTGCCTTATGCTTCTCCGCATAGGCACGCTAACGGCTATTGCTTCTTCACATACCCACGCTAATGTGGAACCCCCGGTGGTTTTCCCTTCGGCCCCCCTTTGCTAAGGCCTTGCCAATGCCTTCCCTTTCACAAGGGGTAGAGGGTGTTGGGCATGTAATCCCTAGGGGTGTGGAGCAAATCCACCTCGTCCAAGCTGCAGGACATTAAACTTCTAAGCACCTCGTCCTTAACACAAGACGTTAAACTGTGGTCCGACCCCGTGCTTCGCACGTAGGGTCCCCCCAGCTCGGACATTTTTTATACCACTCGTCTCCACTGGAATGGACTCTTCCTCACATGGAATGAGATCTTCCTTGTCGGAGCGTCGTTTGTCCGCGGGGGAAGGGCTGACTTAGAGCGTAAGACCCTAACCTTTTGTATGGATGATTCCACCCATGCATCTCCGTACTTCCCCCCTGCCAAGGATAGTGGAGTCTTTCCCACTGCACTCTGGGGCACCACGGGCCTCCACCCTGGAGTAAGCCTCGGCACCCAGGGCCGCTAACCATGCGTAAGCCCCTATTTCTTCTATGGGCTGCTCAACGCGTAAGCCCCATTCCGCTTCTCACGGACACACCCTTCGCGACGTGATCGTCTGGTCCCTAGTGCCTCTTGTTTCCCACATCGAGCATGACTCACATGGGCTTAGAGTGCGCATCGGCCATGACATCCTCCTATGGGCCGCCTCAGAGCGTAAGCCCCATCCTAGCAAACAACGTGGACTTTGATCCGTGCTAACACATGGTACATAGGAAGCCATCACAAGGTTCAAGCCCACCACCCAGTCATCCCGACCTCTCCATGTCGGTTACATGACCACCTTGGGTTTCCTCAGAGCGTAAGCCCCAAATCTCGCGTCCCACATGACGTTAAATTGTATCCCGTCCCCCATGATGTTAAACTGTATTCCATCCTGCATGATGTTATACTGTATCCCATCCCACATGGCGTTAAACTGTATTCCGTCCTGCATGACGTTAAACTGTATCCCATCCCGCCAGACGTTAAACTTTATTCCGTCCCGCATGACGTTAAACTGTATCCTCCCTCTTGGGCTGTCTTAGAACATAAGCCCCATGCTTCACCCCACCATCCATCCTGATCCTTACCCGGGCTGCCACATCCCGGTGAGATCAAGCCACCCTTTCCCACTCCATGTTATACGGGAGGCCACCCACGTGCTGGCCCCAACATCGGTGTTCCCCGCTAGGGATCCTATAACTCGATCTGTCTCCGCAAGACGTTAAACTCGCGAAATACCCCGCGTTAAACATGGGAAGCTGAGGAAAACCTCATATGGTACACATTCCCCGCGTTCGATGTGGGATGCCTTGGGCTTCCGCGCCCTTGAGAAGCCCTGTGATGAGGGACCAAAGAAGGACATGCCGACGATGCCCCAACGTGACCATTTCCTCACCGTAGGTTGCTGTCCCGACAAGACCCCTTGGAGCATCTTGACGGAAGCAGCGTAATTAACTGTCATACATGTAGATATGGCACCGGGAATGAGCTTCACGAACCCGTCTTAAATCTATGAGGGAGACCCGGACTAGGTGACGAGCTCCGAGGAGGAATCCACAGAAGGAAGAACCGACATCCCATAATCTCGGTTTCGATCAAGGAGTAGACGTACCTGAACATGGAACGGATGTCGCCCACCTTTGGAAAGTGGGAATGTAGGGCCACAAGGACCACACCCTCCCCCGACGGACGGATGCGCGCACCCCGGGGAAAGCGTCGAAAACAAAAAATGGTGAACCGAACGTGAAACTCTTCTCCTCAACACGGGGAATGGTAGCCGTTGGAGCATCGGAATAATATCATGTCACCAGGTCTGGGTAACCCTCACCGGGACATGAACCCGCCAGGGGTCGAGGCCATCAGGATGTTGACTACTCTGTTCTGTGACGTCGTCAGCATGGTTCCCTCTCGCCGACCACTGAAGACGGAAAGATGTTGGGCCTTGGTTGTTGATCTCCTTCCCTGTTGATACTAATGGGTTCATCTCCCTATTTCCAGGAATCAGATCACTGCATTCGGGGCTCGATCTCCACCTGCCCACCGGTGGAGGGGCAGGGGCAGTGCCGACGTGGCTACCCCGCGAGGTCCCACCTATCCCACGGTTGCTCCGACTTTGACCGCCGTAGCATCCAGGTGCTTGCGACCCCTCTCCCCGTCATAAATCATCCAACGGAGTGTAATCAATAACCTGGTTCGTAGGTTTGACGAGGAAAGGATCATCCCCACCAGGGGCATGGCCCGCTTGGATCTAGAGGCGGTCGTGCCTCACCACCATCGTCTCCCTCGAGGACCGCGCAGGGAGCCGCTGCTGCCCACGCCGAAGTTCAACCGCTTCGGGAGCCTATCCCCGGAGCGTTGTGACACATCCCTCCCCTACGCCAATGAGGTGTGGGATGTCCGGGTCCACCCGATCGGCGATACATCACAGGGGTTACTGGAAAGAACCCCCGCCAGGTAGCGTCGACGCCGCCGCCCGACTCCCCGAGCCGAGGAGCAGGCAATCTTCATGCCCGGACCGCTGGCTCCGGCTCGTCTGACTCGACGCTAGCGTCGGGCGCGAGTGGGGGAGAATGCCCGTCCTGGGGCACCAGCATTAGCAACCATTGTGGCCCCAGCCACTGCTGACTCCTATTCCCAGATCCATGCGCATGTTGAGCAGGGGCAGCCATGTGCACAACTGGGATCGAAACCCCGACCGCCCTGCAGGCAGGTTGGGTCGAATCTCCCAGTCGCGGACACTGGCAATGGCCACTGCGGGCCAATCCGCGGTAGTGCCACTCACTATGAAGGCACATCTCGTGTCGCCGATCTGGGAAGCCGAAGGCTTCTTCGCGATGGTTATTCATCGGGTACGACTCCTTCCAGCACCCACTGCATGGGGTATGAGGTCACTCCCCCTACAACCGGTCGCGAGCATGGAGCCGTTGTGTTTCCAGTCGCTCACTCACATGGAGGTCTTCCCCGTGTCCCTTTCGACATCTGTCCCGGTGCTTCTCGCACCCTGGCCTTCGGTCCCATCTGCCCCAGCTCTATTGTGGCAGGGGGACCCGATGACGGAAGCTGTCCTTACCTTGAGGAGCTATGCAGGGGCAAGAAGGCAGGGCGTCGCCGCCGACAGAGGAATGTCAGGGGAGTCTGGACAGGAATCAGACCAGTCCGTTTCTCGGATTCTGAGGTTGAGTACGACTCGACGATAGAACATCCCCCCAACCTTTTGAGTTGAGGGCAGAGATGGGGACGTGGCGCATCAGTCTTGTACTCCCCGAATGTGATATACTTATGATTCCATCCTCCCATCGAAGGTATTTCTAGGAGGATGAGGATTTGGCGTACCGCCAGGGATCAAGCCCGCAGTTGCCGCTGATCTCCTCAGAAGCGCCTCCTGCCCCTGTTTGGGAGGATGAGGAACCTTTTGAGGGACTGACAGAAGGACCGTGAGGCGACTCACCCTCGGTGAGCACCGACGTTGTGACAGGAGGTCCATCCACCAACCCATCCTATCGCGACGTGGTGGCCAGGGCACTGCAACCTTGGGAGGATGACCCGAGGATCGGCGACCAATCGGCCTGTTCACCGTATTCCCCGCCGACCAGCCCACCGCCCCGATGGCCCGACTCAATGCCATTGCCAATTCCCCGACATTCCTCGGTGGATGACCAGGGGCGGCAAGTCCCGGACCCCAAGCCAGAGCCGTGGAGCTTCTGGACCGTTCTTGCAGCGGGCCACTTCTCTGAGAAGTTTTGGCCGGTCGTAGAATCCGGTTTTGATGTGCCAGAGTCACTCACCCCGGGAGAGTTTTAATGCTTCCGCCAGATTCTTCGGGTGACTCACTCCCGCCTCCGTCATCAGCTAGTGCCTTATCCCGGGATCCAAGCACATCTCGAGGAGATTGGTGAGAAGTGTCGCCAGGTTGACCTAGCACCAATCCCCGCGGTCCGGCACCCCGAGTCGCTGGACCTCCACGAGGCCCTTCAGCAACAATGCGTCCAGAGTTTTCAAGTACTCCGCAGAGTTATTGAGGAGGCCACCCCCACGTGCACGTCCGCGGGTAGGGGCAGTACGCTTCTCTCCTCTTCTGCGTGATCCTCCGGCAGCCTGACCCACTGGGAAGCCCTGAGGGAACGTCGCCAAGGGCAGTAGTAGTCAACATGGCTGAACCTTCAGATGAGGGAAACATTGTGGAGCCCCTCGACGGGGATTCACCCCCCGAGGACAGGCCGCTGCTGGACCCATCTGGGAGGATTACTCGCCAACAAAGGATCCTCCTAGGCCTTCCTATACCCACGGAGGCACTGGCGCTAAGCCGAAACATCGGCAAGGGTAAAGAGCCCGTCAGGTCTGTCAAACTCACCGTCCCATCTGCCTCAGTGCAGAAGGCATAGCAAGATCCCGAGAAGGCCACAATGCGCCAACAGCTAGCCGAGCAAAAAAGGATGGTTGATGAACTCCTGGACGAACGCATTGCAGAGCGGCGGCCTGTCTACGACAACCTTAGATCATGACAGCAGGGGTAGGAGTATCTACCCCTTGCTGAGATCCCCCCGATCAACCATGACCGGGTCATGTTCGCCGATAGGGGAGACACCGGAGCCCATGGCAAGAGGGTGCGATATGTCTTGCCGAACCCTCCCGAGCAGCGAGGCAACCTGGGTGACCCAGCTCGGTTTCCTCCAGCCACTCCGACAGTCTCTCCTCCAGCTGCCCCCTGAGCCGCTGAGCGCGACCATCGTATCGAAGAGCCTGAAAATGCGCTTGAGGTTAGAGATCCCCGTCAGGACATGAATCCTCATCTGGATGATCTGATGGAAGTACTCATCGCTCGCTTGGAGGCCCTGGAAACTCGGCAGGTGGCGATCCCACCGGATGGAAAGCCGTACCCCGCATGGGTGGATGACATGCCGGCCCCGCCAGGATTTGGTAATCCCACTTTTTCTCCCTTTAACGGGATTGGAGACCCGCCACAGCACTTGTCCCACTTCAACTCGTGGTGCCGGCCTATGTTGGGGAATCCGTCGCAGCAGGAGGCTGCCAAGATCCGGTGCTTCGTTCAGACGCTGGAGGGACCAGCGTTCGTTTGGTACAGCCAGCTCCCTGTTGGATCAGTTACTAGCTGGGAGGACCTTCGTCGAAAATTCCTCTACCATTTCAGTTCCACAACCCGGAAGACAAACACTGCAGACCACTTCAGGTGCAAGGAAAGGCCCGAAGAGCGAGTTTCGGACTTCGTCGCCTGGTGGAAGGGGCTCACGTACTCCCTTGACATGCCACTGACTCAGGAGCAATTACTGACGATGTGTGTGGGGAACGTCAAGGCGGAGTTGGTTCCTTCATAGATCACGCAGAATTTCCCTGGAGGGTTCCGGGACTTCTCGGACAAGGCTCAACGTCTCGAAGAAGCCCTACAATAGGCCAGCCAGGCACGTCTGCTGCCACCTGTGATCTCCGCAAGGAGAGCCGCCAGAGACGAGCTCGCTGCTGTGGCGCAGATAGATGCCCCCAGACAGCTAGAGTTGCTGCTGGTGAGGCTAGATCAGCAGGCTCATAGGGGTCCACCCCCACAGCCTCAGGCCCAGCAGCGACCACCTCAAAATCGTTAGGGGCCTCCGCGTAATGCATCACCACCACCTAGGCAAGGTAATCCAGCTCCGCCTCCTCGGCCTGCTCCATCGGCCCCTGGCCATGGTCATCCCCCAAGGGTCCCCTTTCCAGGCAGAAGGAATCGCGCTTACTTGTTTGACGAGGCCCAAGTCCCCGGTTATTTCCGTAGCACCTTGGAAGAGAGGATTGTGCGGCTGCCTGAGTGCCAAAATCCAGAAGAGGCGTGTCTCACGGATCGCCCTGACTATTGCACTTATCACCGGTTCCTGGGATACACCATCCAACAATGCTATGTGTTCAAGGACTGGCTCCAAGACCAGATTGACAACAACATAGTCAGGTTGGGCCCAGCCCTGGCACAGGTGGCAGGTGTCTTCGTGGGATCAGATGGAAGTAGTAACGACGGGGACGGGTGGGAACAGGTCTCTGACCGTGGGTCCCGGATGTCTAACGACTGGATGGCCCGCAAGATGGTCGCCCATGCCCATGGCATCATCTGAGCCCGCATGGACCAGCCAGATCCCTCAGAATCCACGAGCGCTGCTTCAGCCTCGTTTTCCCAGCCTACTTCTTCCCAGAGGAGCAGGCGGCGGTGCAAGAAGAAAGAACACGCCCTGCCATTGTCGTCATCTTCTCGCACGCTTGGTGATTTCATGCCCCCGGGAATGAGGATCCCTCCGAGTCCCCATCCGGTAGTGGATGAATCCTCGACCGAGAGCCTGGGGTACGCTTCGGTTAACACCGTAGAGTTGGTAAATCCCTTCTTGGCTCCCGATGATGAGGAGCGCCGGGTGAATCCCCCCAATGTCCCTAGCCATCATCAACGTTGACGGAGCCGTGGCTACGTGAATCGCCGGGGCACGACGGTCTTCACCTCCAGTCAGGCCGTGCACGCTACCGAGACCAGGAAGCAGGCCCAGTATAGAGAGCAGCACTCGCAGATCCCTTATCCGGTGACAAAAGGTTCCCTTCCACCACCGTTCGTGTTGCTGGATCGGGCGGAATCGCCTTACCCGCGTCGCAACCAGCCTAGCCCTGCCCCTGGCCGACTACGGCCTTCCGGTCCTAGCATGGCAGCCACCTCCCGGGCTTCATCTAGTGAACAGCGGGACATGCCTAGTACCAATGAGTCACGGGTCCCGCCAGCAGGGCCTGTCATGCCCCCAATCGCAGAGTTACCTCCTGTAAGCAGAAGCCCGCGTTTGGCACAAAAGTAAGATGTCCTGAATCATCTGGCCGGCATTCCGGCAAGGGTTTCCATCCTTGAGGCCCTCTGCCTGTCGTCTGAAATTCGTGAGGCACTCACCAAGGCTCTGAGGAGCCCCCTCCTGTTTGAAATGGAGGTAGCGGCCACAGAATCCTTCCACACCGAGGTGGTTGATGATGCTGAATGTCAGGCGGTTATCTCATTCTCCGGTGAAGATGAAGACCCTCCCATACAGGGGAACATCCTCCCGCTGTACATCACTGGCCAGTTCAATGGCGTGGAGGTCCATCATTGTCTTGTCGACATGGGTTCTGGGATTAACTTGATCCCAACTCAAACACTGCTAAAACTGGGGTTGTCTAAGGATTATTTAACTCCTTCCGACCTCAGAATCCAGGGGTATGACAGGACCAAGCAAACTCCACTCAGCATGATTCGTCTGAAGACCCAGTTCGGCGGCTTAATTGCCAATACTGAACTCATTGTTGTCTCTCAGGACACTGCCTATAATGCGTTGATGGGATGGTCGTGGCTCCATCTTCACACAGTGGTTCCCTCATCATACCATCAGTGACTCAAATACTCCCTTAAGGGTCGAGTGGGTGTGCTGCAAGGAGATGCGTCCCTATTTGCCTCTTGTAAAGCTCGTTACCTGGATGCAGACTATTACAAGAGCAAGGACAACCAGATCCTGGCAGGTGAGGTTGAGCCTGCCGCTGTCGCGAGTGATCCCTGGGCAGGTTTGGATGACGCATATGTCTTCCCAATCCATCGGTTGGAGGCCACAACTACCGATATGGGAGAGTTCTTTGTTTCCTCGGGTACCAGAGGAATGCATATTTCCAGGTGTAAGAGACGGCTGGAAATCACCTCGTACTCTTACACCAACCAGGCCCGGGTGATCCCCGAGCCTCCTACCCCCGTACGATATCGGGACGTTGGGATTATGGCAATGACTGTGCGTCATACGTGCATGTTTCGCCATGCCGGGATCGACTGGCTCAGGCCAACGCGACACCACTGCTTCGATGTCATAAAGCATGACCCCTTGGGCTGTAGGCCGGATGGGATTGGATCAACCGCCTTTGTCGCTACGGTGTTCTCGGTGCATGGACCTCCCGTCGTGACGACCTCGACAACCCATGCCGGTGCTAGCTCCCCATCAGGGTCGAGCAGCCCCGAAACGACTGCCCTCGTGGACGATCTTTCCCCAACCGGAGAAGTAGACATGGAAGATGCTCCTGCCGCCTTTGAGGAGGGCGTCTCCGCCATGGTCGACGAGCTCATACAGGTGAACCTCGGTAGTGGGGCGGACCTGAGACCCACATTGGTCAGCACCACTATGCCTCCCGAGGAATGGAAACGGTAAATAGACTTCCTCAGACAGCACCGTGATGTGTTTTCCTGGAGTTACGATGAGATTCCGGGACTAGATCCCCAGGTAGCCATCCACCGCCTTGGCCTCCCAGCAAACCATCGCGGGTTCATGCAGCCTCCCAGAAAAATGCACCCCTTTCACAGTGCCATGGTTGAGGCCAACGTTGATAATCTCATTAAGGCCAACTTCGTCAGGGAAGTCCAGTACCCTAGGTGGCTAGCCAACATTGTGCCCATCAGGAAGAAGAACAGGCAGATCAGGGTCTGCATCGACTTCCACGATCTTAATCACCACAGTCTGAAGGATGACTTTCCCCTTCCCGTGACAGAGTTGTTGATCGACGCAACGGCTGGGTTCCAAGCCCTCTCTTTCATGGATGGGTACTCCAGGTATAACCAAATTCAGATGGCCCCCGAGGATGAAGAGTAAACTACCTTCAGGGACCCCGAGGGCACTTTCTGCTATCGGGTTATGCCCTTCGGCCTGAAGGACGCCGGTGCCACCTATCAACGGGCTATGCACGGCATATTCAAGCCGATCCTTGGGATGCTGGTGGAGTGCTATGTAGATGACCTGGTGGTTAAATCTCGTCAGCACCAGGACCATCTTAGAGACCTTGAGAAAGTGTTCGGTTTGCTCTTTTCTCGTCATTTGAAGATGAACCCGTTGAAGTGTGCCTTTGGGGTCACCTCCGGAAAGTTTCTTGGCTTCATCGTCAGGTATCGAGGTATCGAGATCGACCCCGAGAAAATCAAGGCCATCAGTCAGATGCCTCCCCCGAGTAATATTCGGAATCTTCGAGGCCTCCAAGGCCACATAACCTATATACGCCGATTCATTGCGAATCTGGCCGACAAGTGTAAGCCCTTCTCTCGGCTCATGAAGAAAGGTTCCGCCTATGGGTGGGATGAAGAGTGCCAGACCGCTATTGAGGAAATCAAGCAGTATCTACTTCAACCTCCGGTCCTGATGCCACCCGTTCCCGGAAGGCCACTGGTCCTTTACGTGACCGCCCTGGATCGATCCCTCGGCGCCCTTCTCACCCAGAAAAACAACGAGGGAATAGAGAATAGCCTCTACTACCTCAGCTGCATGCTCCTCGACTCAGAGATTAGATATTCTCCCATCGAGAAGAGCTCCCTGGCGCTCGTATTTTCCGTACAAAAATTGCGGCACTACTTGCATCACTATTAGGTACAGTTGGTATCTCGGGTAGACCAGTTGAAATACATCCTGAGTCGGCCTATGTTGACCGGCCGATTGGAACGCTGGGCTGTGATCCTCCAACAGTTCAACATTAGGTTCATACATCAGAAGGCCGTCAAAGGATAGGCGTTGGCAGACTTCTTGGTTGCTCAGCCAACCTCTGCGGACCAGCCGATGGATGTGGGCTTTCCTGATGAGGAAATCCTCTCAGTCGATCACGCCACCCCATGCTGGAAAATGCACTTTGATGGTGCCTCTCTAAGCCCTATCGGTAGAAGGATCAACGATCCTAGGATTAACAGAGTGGGCCTGGGTATCGTCTTCATCACCTCGGAGCAAGTCGTGCTTCCATATTATTTCTTATTGTCAAAGGGCTACACCAACAATGAGGCAGAATATCATGCCCACATCACTGGCCTCGAGTTGGCTCTAGTGGTTAACATACCCCACCTATATGTAAAAGGGGACTCTGAGCTAGTCATCAAGTAGGTTAATGGTGACTACGCTGTCAGTAAGCCATAACTCATGTCGTTGCTGGAGTGCACCCTCCATCTAATGGCTAAGTTCCCCTCCCGACCAGATGTCATTCACGTTCCCCGGTCGCAGAACAGTCAAGCAGATGCTTTGGCCAGCCTGGCCGCATCACTCGCAGAGCCTGAACAGGATGACCTAACCATCCACGTGGCACACCGAAGAGTCATTACTCCTGTTATCCCAGAGGGTGGTCGTGGCCCACGAGTGAACCATCTCACCACTCGTTCCCCCGCGTCGGGACCCACCGGGGTTCAAGGTGTGGTGATCGAGACAGTTCCTGACTGGAGGACACCTCTGGTTGAATATCTCCCGCCTGGCAATCTTCCGATGGACCAAGTGGAGCGGGAACGAATCCGGTGCCGCGCGCTGTAGTTCACCCTTCAAAGCGGTCCAAGCCGTGATCAGCTCCTTTATAGGCGTGGGTTTGATGGTGTTCTCCTCCGTTGTCTTCAAGGAGTTGAGATCCCACAGGTAATCCAGGAGGTGCACGTTGGCTCCTATGGCGCCCACAAGTCCAGGTCGAAGTTGTCCCACCAGATTCGGAGACTGGGATACTTCTGGCCCTCCATGATCCACGACTGCATCGAGTACGTCAAGAGGTTCCATGCATCCCATGTTCATGCTAACTTTGTGCATCGGCCACCGGATCCTCTCCATGCTACTAATTATTCTTGGCCCTTTGCAGTCTGGGGGTTGGATGTCGTAGGGCCCTACACGCCAGCGATGGCCCACCAGTGCCGGTTCATCTTAACCGCCATGGATTTCTTCTCAAAGTGGGAAGAGGCAGCCCCGCTTAGGGAAGTCAAGGCTGGTTCTATCGCCGACCTCGTGAGTTCTAATATCATTCACCAGTTTGGAATACCTCACGCTATCCTCACGGACAACGGAACTAACATCCAGGCGGACGAGCTGAAGAGATTGTACGCCAAGTACAACATTCGCTCGAACCACACCTCCTACTATCATGCACAGGCGAATGGATTGATTGAGGAGTTTAACAAAACCCTCTCTAACATTCTGCAAAAAATGATTGGTCAGAATAGGAAAAGTTGGTCGGACAAGCTCCCCAATGCCCTATGGGCTTATAGGACGACGACACAAAATTCCACCCTGGTGACCCCATATTCCCTGGTGTACGGAGCTAAGGCCATCCTTCCCATCGAGGTTCAACTACCCTCATTGTGCACGGCGGTCTACGACTAGCAGGCTCCTGACAGAGTTGTCGGGATCCTTCTTGCCAAATTGGAAGCGCTGGACGAAAGTAGGCTTCACGCTTTACATAACCTGGAAAGGCATCAGAGTAGGATGGCTCGAGCTTTCGATAATAAGGTTTGCCTCCGCTCCTTCCTGCAAGATGACCTGGTGTTGGCTCTCAGAGTGCCAATGATTCAGGGAAGGAAACCACCCAAGTTGGAGCCCATGTGGGAGGGACCTTTTATTGTCCACAAGGTCTATCCCAATGGTGCATATTCCCTGGTGACTATGGATGGGGAGCGTATCACTCCTCTCACCAATTCCAGGTTCCTCAGGAAGTATTTTGCCTAAACTGTTGGTCCTACATGGCCTTAAACTGCATGGTCCAGCATGAACTTAAACTGTATGGTCCAGCACGACCTTAAACTAGACTCTGCCCTATGTCTGGGCTCTTCTTGGTCTGAGTTCTAAGACCTAAAACTGAGATCTATATTCAATCCAACATGATGAGAAAATGTATTTTCATGAACTACGTGTGGCTTGATTCTTATCCTCATGAGATACGTAGGACCGCCCGGACATTTCGTCTCAGGTCCAGCCCAGGAGTTACCAAATTCTGCCCTTTCTTCCCTCTTGGTCCGAGTTCTAAGACCTAAAACTAAGATCTATATTCCGTCCAACATGACGTTAAACTGTATTGCCAAAACTACGTCTAGCATGATTCTCGTCCTAATGGGATACGTAGGAACGCCCAGACCTTTCGTCTTTGGGGTACAACATGAGGTCCGCTGTCGCGTCTGTTTCGCCTTTGGGACTTCAATCACAGGGTCGCGTGGTGTGGTGTGAGATTATGTCCCCATTAACGTCGGGTTTGTAATAGCTGCACCCCGCGCACCCTGTCCTCAGGGTTTAGCCCTCCTCTGTCCAACATCGTTTAAAGACGCATATCAAGAACTATGTGTGGCTTGATACCCATCCTAATGGGATACGTAGGACCGCCTGAACACCTAGATGATAGGTCCAGCCCCATCTCTTAGGAGATCCCACGATCTCCCAGTGCTCAAGGTGTTTGGCATTACGCCCCCTCTTTTACCCTGGGATCCGCCATCTCTTAGCCGCTCTCGGACTGAGCCCTCTGACCCTTTCCATTGGTCTGCTGATGTGCTCAAAGCACTCTGGTCTAGAACTTGGAGTGCTAGATTCGACTTAGGCAAGTTCCATCCACTTGCCAAGCTCCGTGTTCCCCATCATTCGGGCCCCCGTCATCTTTCATACCCGGAGGGACCCCCAAGAACGGTCTGGATACAATGCCCAAGGTCTCTCCTACCGTCATGGGCCAACGCCCCCAAGGGTTTTAGACAAAAAATTCATACAAATCCCGCGTTGCGAACATGGTCAGCGGTTGATGCTCATTTGCTTGTCCCCATGGCTAACACGACATGATGCTGTGTTGCGAACATGGTCAACAGTCGTCCTCAGACATCATGCTGGTTCCCCAGGCCCTGAATGTTGGTGGCATGGTTCATGTCATTTCCCGCCCCGTCGTGCCATGGTGGAATCTCGACACTCCTTGTACTAACCCTCAGTACACCCCCGCACATCAGACAGACCGAGCTGCGTGATGGTGTCTCTCAGGGCTCCCACGGTCTGAGTGCTAGAGTATGCGCTTGGGTATCTTCTTTATAGGTTGTGTGCCGCTTGACCTTCATCCCCTTAGGGGAGTGAGGAGTCGCCCAGACATTGCGTTTTGGGCCCAACATAGCTGGGAGCTAGCATCTACTGCCCCTCCCTGATTGTTGAACCCTCGTAGGCTCCTTTGCCAGAGGCTCCTCTCTCGGTTGGTCCAAACCATATGATCTTAAATTGTGTTGTTGGTCCAAACCATATGACCTTAAACTGTGGTGTTGGTCCAAACCATATGACCTTAAACTGTGCTGTTGGTCCAAAACATATGACCTTAAACTGTGTTGTTGGTCCAAACCATATGACCTTAATATGTGCTGTTGGTCCAAACCATATGACCTTAAACTGTGCTGTTGGTCCAAACCATATGACCTTAAACTGTGTTGTTGGTCCAAACCATATGACCTTAAACTGTGTTGTTGGTCCAAACCATATGACCTTAAATTGTGCTGTTGGTCCAAACTATATGACCTTAAACAGTGTTGTTGGTCCAAACCATATGACCTTAAACTGTGCTGTTGGTCCAAACCATATGACCTTAAACTGTGTTGTTGGTCCAAACCATATGACCTTAAACTGTGCTATTGGTCCAAACCATAGGACCTTAAACTGTGTCGTTGGTCCAAAACTTACGACCTTAAACTGTGCTGTTGGTCCAAACCTTACGACCTTAAACTGTGTTGTTGGTCCAAACCTTACGACGTTAAACTATGCTGTTGGTCCAAACCATATGACCTTAAACTGTGGTGTTGGTCCAAACCATATGACCTTAAACTGTGCTGCTGGTCCTATCACACGACCCTAAACATTGACATTATCGTCCTGGCCGCACGACGAAAAACAACACTGCATTGTGGTGACCTCGCTGTAGAGGACACCACGTTGGGTATTGGTTTTATACCATGCCATTTGTCAACGCCTATCATGGCTTGATGCTTGTGGCGACACCATGGCCTGCTACTCTGGGCCTATCGCTTCACAAAAAAAACCACTCACCTTAAAGGACAAACAAGATTTATCAAATGCCGCTTCTTTTAGTGTAAGGGCCACGCCCGTACTCCCCCTTTTCCCTTGGCACTGGTATCTTACCATGTCACTTTCAGAACTACATGTGGCTTGATTCTCATCCTTATGAGATATGTAGGAATGCCTGGGGTACTTCCCCGCGGGTCCAGCCCACCTCCGTGTTCAGTCCCTCAACTCGAGCGTTTCCTCGGAGAGCACGTGTTAAGTATGGATTAGGTCCTCCTTCACGTCGGGTTTTGTAACCGCCTGGTCGTGTGTCCGTTTCTCCCCCTTCCTCATGGTCCGAGCTCTAAGACCTAAAACTAAGATCCTCATGGTCCGAGCTCTATGGCCTAAAACTAAGATCCATGTTTCGTCTCGCATGACGTTAAACTGTATTCTATCCCACATGACGTTAAACTATATTACATCCCGCATGACGTTAAACTGTATTCTGTCCCGCTTGACGTTAAACTGTATTTCGTCCAGCATGACGTTAAACTGCATTTTTAGAATTACGTGGGCTTGATTCTCATCCTTATGATGTACGTAGGACCGCCCGAATGTTTCGTCTTTGGTCTAGCCCAAGGGATAGATGAACACTGTCCTTCTGTATTGTCGGTCCCTTGGCCCGACTTCATGAGAAATGGTGTTATCCGGATATCTACCCCGAGCATGTTCGGGATGCCCCATGGTAATGATGGGAAGCAGCAGTTCTCTCACCAAAGAGGTCCTACCTGGAAATTGGGACGACCCGTGATAAGGTTGGTACGTCCGTCTAATGCGCCTTCGCCCTGGTGGCGCAATATAGAGAGTGTTGGACTCTGTTTGAACAAGACACCATTCCACCTCCCCCGCTTTTCACTCCCCCTTATTCGGACCCTCATTTCATTTCGCGTTTGACGGGACCCCCTAATAGTATGGATGCTCGACCTATGGTCCGCCTACTGTCCTGGGCCAATGTTCTGGAGAACTGGTCATGTTTGACGAGACCACCTAACAGTATGGATGCTCGACTTATGGTCCGCCTACTGTCCTGGGCCAACATTCCGGAAAAATGACTAATGATATTTGAGTTAGGCCCCATGTTACGAACATGGTCAGAGGTCATCCCTCATTTTTTGTCCTCCCATTCCGGGCCAAAGTGATATGGATGCTGTGTTTCTGCCACGGTTGACAGTTATCCTCCATGGTTGTGCCCCATTGGGTTCCGAATTTGGGCAGTGTGATGCGCCCTTTTTCTCCATCCCCCTGTCTTCGGATGGATTTCAATGCCCCGGCATTGCCCCGCTCGTGTGTTAAGGCACATTGAGAAGTCGACACATCAATCGGTCTGGGGTCTCTTCAAAAGTCCAGGCCCGATTTTGGATGCCTGAAGATTGGTCAATGCCCCACAGTTGAACGGAATGATGGTACGAGCACCTCTTGCTTCTTGCGTTGGGCATGTCCCACATGAGCCTAGGGGTGAGTAGTTATTCACTTCGAAACTATGGTTGAGCGCATTAAACCAAGGGTAAAAAAGAGTGGATTTGGCCATACATTGGATTGAGACGATGAGCAATACAAGAAAAAGTTCATGAGATGGAAAAAACAAAGCCCTTAGGGATCAACATGCTGAAGTGATCTTTCCAGCGCTGCTACCCTCTTGCTGGTAGCCTCCAGGGCCGCTTTTCGCTCTTCAAAGACTCTCTCCTCATCGGCCACCACAGAGCGCAGCTCATCAGCCCTAGCCTGTGCCTGTGCCCGATCGCTTCAAAGCACGGTCATCTGGTGACTCGCCTCCACCAGTTGCTCCTGGGCATCAGCCAGCTGGGTGGTCAGTTGCTCCACGAGCTCAGAGCATGTTGCGATGAAGACCTCCTTATCTGCCGCCTGCCCCTCGAGGTGTGGGACTTCGTGCTCCGCCCTCAGCAACGCCTGAGCGCTTGTCGATCCTTCCTGGCATTGGGAAATGTCGGTGCGCTGGCTGCTCTCGTGCATCTTCTTGGCCATGTAATCACGGACCGTTAGATGAAGGCGCTGAGCATCAGCCCCTCTGGCGCACAGGAAGCGCAACCAGGTCTGAAGTGATCCCATCCGCCTCAGCCAATCGGACTGGGGCTGCCTGAGAAAGCACTAGATACACTTCCACCCCTTGCGCTGTGTCATCCAGCTCTCCTCGATTGCCTCTGAGTCTGAGTCATCAATATCCTCAGGGTCGGCAGGTCGGTATATGGGGAAGGCCGCCAGCAGATCGGCAGAAGGATCCACCCCAAGGATTTCTTCGTGAGGAATAGAATCCTCGACGTCCGGGCGACCTTCCCTAGCCTCAGCAGCAATGACGCCTCCACCAGCCTCCGACCGCGTTCCGGGAACAACGCCACTGATGTCCGCCGCCCTCTGTTCATCTATTGTCGGGGCCGACTCAGTGTAGGGAGCATGTTCTGAGTGAGGTGGTATGTCCGCTGCTGGTCCGCTCATGGATGGCCCGGGCTCCGCAGCTTGACGTGCCTCCAGTGTTGAGATCACAACATGGGGCATACGCTGTTCAGACGGGATCTCTTGACACCAAGCACCAGGAGTGAAGCGTGAGACTTATAGGAATCCAGAGCGTCAGTCCCCAGTGTTTCGGCCGCTGCAGGATCCAACATAAGGGGAGACCCCTCTACGCTGATTAATTCAATGATGGGTGTCGGACCCCCATCAAGCCCCACTGGTTCCTCTCCGCCTTCCTCTGGTGGGGATGCTCGTCCACCGCTCAGCTACTCCTGAGTAAGATTGGGAAGTGTGTTAGAAGTTGGAAAGTAGAATAGATGGATGAGGGAAGTGAATGAAGACAGAGACAAACCTCGAGAATCTCGGTTATGTCGAGATCAGAGTCGGAAATCTCGCCTCTCTCTCGAAGACTCCCTTGGTAGGTCGCCCCTTGTGAACCCTCACCTTCGGGCTCCTCTTCTTCGTCTTCTCCCTCGCCTTCGTCCTCTCCGGTTTCCTCCTCCCCCTACAGCTCTTCATCACTGTCGCCTTCTCCTGGAGGCATCGCTTCCGGATGATGCTCCTGGCCGAGCATCACTTTCACCAGGAAAGTTGGCTCCACACGCCGCCCCCTTAGGCGTGTGTATGTGTCCATGGCCGTCAGATAAGCGTGCCACCGATGGAAGTTCACTCGTTCGGTAATCTGAACGAGCCCGACCTCTGGCAGTTGGATCCCATTCTGCATTATCTTCTGCCAGATGGCTTCGACGCTCAGCGATTGCCGCAGGGTCATCCAGGCCGACCATAGTGCTGGGAAAATTGCGTCTTGGGAAGGATCAAGCAAATATCTTATCTTCCTCCCAGGCAGTTGCCTGGCCACCTCATGTGACCCACCTGTGGGTAACGAGGACGTGGACACACCATGTGATGTCCTCGCTGTCGATGTCCTGGCCTATGCAGGCCTCACTTCCTAGCGCGCCCTCGGTTCTCCCCTACCGACGGAACCTTCCCTTCTTTCCCGTCACCCAGTTTCCGCGCGAGTAACCTCGAGTTTCCGGACGTGCTTGCGTAATATCCCCTCAGGGTACGCAATGGTCCAGTTTTCGGCATATTCAGTTGCTAGGCTGGCATCGACCCTGGTGGGAGGGAGATTAACGACGTCGCCAGAGCCGAAGGTGGTAAACATCAACCACATCTGGCGCAAGACAGCCGTGAATACCTTCTTCGGCATTCGCTGGAGGCACCCGAACTGCCTGGCGAAGTGGGATGGAACGTACGGCTTGCAGATCACCTTCCCATCGATCCGAGCCACGAGCACCCCGCCTCGAATGCTCTGGAAGTATTCCTGCTGTTCCAAAGAGCCTCGCCCGTTGTCCACCAGTTGGCCAACCGGGGTGGGGAACGGGCTGAAGTTGAAGTTGGCATGGTTACCAATGCGGATCCTCACGCCCTCCTCATTGAGCGTCAATGGCGCCACCCCTGAAATGTTTAGCAAGGACGACCGCAAGCCATTTCCCGGAGGACGGACGACGTTTGGGAAAGTATACCCGCCGAGATGAGCCGCCACCCAGCCATGGAAGATCTGGAAGGGACCACAGACCCTCCAAGGCGACCTCCCTCGTGAGATGTGCCCCAGAATGGTATACAGCTTGGCCAGCATGGGGACGCCCAAGTTGAACCGTTTATTGGCGGCCATGGAGCCCACCATCACCAAAGTCACTGGATGGACGCCCATCCTCGCGTCCCGCACCGGCAGGAGCCACCCGCTCAGGAAGGTGACAAGGAACCCGGCATACCGGACGTTCGGGTCCTGGGCCTCAATGACACATTAACCCCGTGATTGGTATTGCCATGCCTCTAGGGTCTTCCAGTATGACCCGTCCATTCTCCTGTGAGTCGCGATTGGGCACCGTTTGCCCCATCCTGGCATCTTGATTGCGGAATCCTTCTCAAGGAACAGGCTGAACCAGCCCTTGTAGGCAATGTCCTTCAGGAAGTCCTTGACCCCCAGCCTCTCCTTGGCAAACTGCAGCAGGTGCCACATTAGCATTGGCATCCGCGACCTGTCTCCCCAAGTGTTCTTTGGAGGAACGAACATGTCATATTGGTAACCCTCCAGTGGGATACTGCCGATGCAGTGAACGTCCCAAAGACTGATGCCGACTTCCCTGTGATGAAGGTGGAACGTGTTGGTGTCGGGAGACCACCGGGTGAATAGCTCTGGTCCGAGTTCAAGCTGATGGTGGAAATGGAACTACGATGTCCATACCGCCTCGAACAGGCCGATATACCGCAGTTCATCTCCGAACAGGTCGCAGGTATGGAGAACCCAAAATGCCCAGGCCCATTCGCTGGTAAAGTTACTCCCGGAACGTAGGTCCCAATCCTTCAGCCATCCCTTCGTGTCGTCCGTGATGCTCTGACGGAACGTGCTCGCGTAGAGGGCTGGAGAATCCTCCACCACAGGCTCGTCCCCGGTAATGGTCCTAGTCCTCAGGTTCAGGACATATACATCCATGTGTCTAGTTTCCCTGGCAGGGCGGCCATTTTTGGTGATGTTGTAGAGAGGAAGTTCGTCCTCCCGAGTCACCCAGGACCGCGGTGTGTCCTCCTCGAAGCCCGGCAGTGGTACCTCTTCCGGGATTCCGAAATTCCATAGTGGGAGGTTTTTTGATAAGGGATATTCCTTTTGGGCCGGAGTTAGTAGATTGAACAAGGTGAGATTGTTGGAGATGATCACTTTGGCGCCATATAACTCCTCGTTCGCCACCATTTCTGTCCTACGGGCAGCGGCTTCTCCCTCATCGACTCGGTTTGCAGCCATCTCGAATTTTTCAGGAGTTGGGCGAAATCAGGATACAGTGCGCAGAATCGGAGTGTTCGGCGCACAATCTGGCTGAGTTGCGTGAAATCCTGGAGTTGAGTGCGCAATCGGCATGCTAAGCGCAGAAGATCCAGGTTTGGTGGAAATCACGGCCAAATTTCGGAAGGAATTCCGCGCTACCAGTGTGTTATTACGCGTAGCCGTGGAGCGATTTCGCGCACGAGAGCAGTAAGCTTATCACGCAGAAAAAGAGGAAGTATGGATCTGGGACCCAGCGCCCCTTTTCATAGGTGAGGCTAGGGTTCCGCACAGCGCGGAAAGAATATTTCGTGCGCGTCCGTAGGTTTTGCGCACCCCGTCAGATTTTTTGCGCGCAACTTGATCAGGAGGCTCCGCATTTTGGCGTTTCGGCGTTTCCCTTGGAATCCTATCGTTGCAACCTCTTGCCGATCCAATTCCAAGGGGGGGCATTTGTTGACACCGAAAAAATCTCGCAACTCCCGGAGGAAGTTTCGGAATGACGAAGCAAAGTCATATTCGGAATCAGAGGCCCGATACGGAGGCCCAGGAAGTGGTGCGCAAAATAAATGAGGATCCGCGCGCAAAAATGTTCTGCACACGCAGTGCTCCCAGGATTCGCGTAATTGGACCGGTGAGGCACGCAATAATTGTGTGCCCCGTGTCTCTGCGGTGAGAATTTGCGCGCAAGCGGTTCCCGGCACGAAAAACTTCGCGCGCCGCCTGGATTCCGCGCCGGAGGTCGCCTATAAATATAAGGTGACCCTGAACGGTTTGGGGGTTGAGGAATCCGAAGCGACTCTCATGCACGTAATTCGGCTCCCCCCATGTGAAAGATGACATCCAGGTAATCCCGAATTCCGTGAAACCGTTCCCCGGAGTTCTCCTTTGCGCGCAACACCACTGACTTCAGTAAATTTGCCCCTTCCCCCGGTTTCCCCACTTGCGTGCAATCCCTAGTTCGCGTGCGCAATACCCTGCCGTGCGCGCAAAACCATGCGTGTAATTCCCTCTTCGCGCGCAATTCTATTGCTCCTATTGCGCGACGTCCCAGTGTTTTGCACGCACAGAGCCGAGGACCCCTCACCTTGACGCCCCTTGGCTACCCCCTGCACCGACACCTGATGTCTCCCCTGCCGGGCATGCACGCCATGCATTGTTTTCCCGCACGGCCTTCTAGGATTGTGCGAAATAACCTCAAGGTCCCTTGGGCCGTGTTTCCCGTTGCGTTGCTTTGCCTTATGCTTATCAGCATAGGCACGCTAATGACTATTGCTTCATTGCATAGCCACGCTAATGTGGACCCCCCCGGTGGTTTGCCCTGCTGCCCCCCTTTGCTATGGCCATGCCGATGCCTTCCCTTTCACAAGGGGTAGAGGGCGTTGGGCACCCTAGGGGTGTGGAGCAAACCCACCTCGTCCAAGCTGCAGGACATTAAACTACTAAGCACCTCATCCTTAACACAAGACGTTAAACTATGGTCCGACCTCGTGCTTCGCACGTAGGGTCCCCCCAGCTCGGACATTTTTTACGCCACTCATCTCCACGGGAATGGACTCTTCCTCACATGGAATGAGATCCTCATTGTCGGAGCGGCGTTTGTCCGCGGGGGAAGGGATGCCTCATAGTGTAAACCCCTAACCTTTTGTACGGATGATTTCACTCGTGCATCTCTGTACTTCCCCCCTGCCAAGGCTAGTGGAGTCTTTCCCACTACGCTTTGTCGCACCATGGGCCTCCACCCTGGAGTAAGCCCCGGCACCAAGGGCCACTAACCACTCATAAGACCCTATTTCCTCTTTGGGCCGCTCAACGCATAAGCCCCATTCTGCTTCTCACGGACGCACCCTTCGCGACGTGATCTTCTGGTCCCTGGTGCCTCTTGTTTCCCACACCGAGCATGACTCACGTGAGCTTAGAGTGCGCATCAACCATGATATCCTCCTATGGGCCACCTTAGAGTGTAAGCCCCATCCCAGCAAACTACGTGGACTTTGATCCATGCTAACACATGGTACGTAGGAAGCCTCCACGAGGTTCAAGCCCACCACCCGGTCATCCCGACCTCTCCATGTCGGTTCCCTGACCACCTTGGGCTGCCTCAGAGCGTAAGCCTCAAATCTCGCGTCCCGCATGACGTTAAACTTTATCCTGTCCGACATGACATTAAATTGTATTTAGTCCCGCATGACGTTAAACTGTATCCCGTCCCACATGACGTTAAACTGTATTCTGTCCCTCATGACGTTAAACTGTATCCCGTCCCACAGGATGTTAAACTGTATTCTGTCCCGCATGACGTTAAAATGTATCCCCCCTCTTGGGCCATCTCAGAACGTAAGCCCCATGCTTCACCCCACCATCCATCCTGATCCTTACCTGGGCCACCACATCCCGGGGAGATCATGACACCCTTTCCCACTCCATGTTATACGGGAGGCTGCCCACGTGCAGGCCCCAACATCGGTGTTCCCCCTAGGGATCCTGTAACCCGATCCGTCTCTGCAAGACGTTAAACTCGTGACATACCCCGTGTTAAACATGGGAAGCTATGGAAAACATCATATGGTACACATTCCCCGCGTTCGATGTGGGATTCCTCAGGTTTCCGCGCCCTCGAGAAGCCCTGTGATGAGGGACCAAAGACAGACATGCCGACGATGCCCCAACGTGACCATTCTCCTCACCAGAGGTTGCTGTCCCGACAATACCCCTTGGAGCGTCTTGATGGAAGAAGCGTAATTAACTGGCGTCCATGTAGATATGGCACCGTGAATGAGCTTCACGAACCCGTATTAAATCTATGAGGGAGACCCGGACTAGGTGACGAGCTCCGAGGAGGAATCCACGGAAGAAAGAACCGACATCCCATCATCCCGGTTTTGATCAAGGAGCAGACGTACCTGAACAAGGAACGGATGCCGCCCGCCTTTGGAAAGCGGCAATGCGGGGCGACAAGCAGCGCGCCCTCCCCCGGTGGACGGACGCGCGCGCCCCGGTGAAAGTGTCAGAAACAATAACATTGAGTTATAGTGGAATTTGTTTCTTCATCTTATATAATACTACTGGATTAATAAGAATATAATTACTATTGTCGATACAGTAGTAGTTGAATAACTATAACTAAGTAACAAGTCTATTTAATCAATAAAAATTCATTCAAAAGAGTAGACAATTATTTTTTATAATATTTTTGGAAGATGTTTTAGGAAATAGTGGTTCTAATATAAACAATACCTTTGAATAATTGGTGGTTTAGGTATAAATAATTCCATATATCCTTTACAATATGTGGATATTACATGGATAAACTTCTGTAACTAAAACTATAATCACTATAATCTTAATGATAACAAAATCCATGAAACAACCACAAGGTGATCATGATAAAGAGAATTATTTCTTATTGAGGCCAAACCTTGAAAACATTCTCATGTGATTCTAATTGATTCTATATATTTTTACACAGGAAATGTGACATTTCAAATAATGAGGGATCATGGATTTTACTGACCAATACGTTTTTATTAAAAGAAAAATTAATAAAAAGTAACCACTGATTAACCTCCCTTATTATTGGCTCTTCTGACCTGGTCCTCTATATATGGTAAAATCTTTCCACTATGGTACAAGGTAAAAAATGTTAATTAAGGTTAAAACTATGAGATAAGGTCATTAAATCAACCCAATCCTACATTTATTTTATTATATGAGTGAAAATAATCCATAAACATATTACATTAAGAAATATGTAATTACTTTCTAAGAAAAAAATGATTATAACCTTTATATTATTTTATATTAAGGATAATTACAAAAGGATCTATTCCCTATATTATTATGTTATCGTAATTTGTATATACATAAAATTACATATGAAATAATCGAAATGATAAAATTTATAAGGATAAAACTATATTTATGATATTAATTTATTTATAGTTTTATGATATAGTCTAATTGCCTTCAATTCTTACTCAATGCTGACCCATTTCTTGTGAAAATAATAGAAAAAAATCAAATAAATGATTTTAAAAAATTTAATGTAATATATTTTGGATTAATTATTGTTAAAAATTGATTTATTTGATAAGTATAATGTATAAGTAACTTTTAAATAATTTATATTATAATTTCATTTTTATCTTGATGCATCAAAAGTTAATATATTTTAATTGTTCCAAAAATATCCTTGAATAACATTTAATGTTTAAAAATTATTATTGATTAATTATAAAATTATAAAAATATCATATATTAACACATTTGGAAGGGAAATAATTTACTCTATCATGAATTTTTCATTTATATTACAGTTTTAAATTTTAAAATTACATTCATGAATCATAAATAATCACTACTAGAAAACTAACCTTTACCAACGGTTTGGAACTGTTGGTATAGGCCTCCAAACCGTTGGTATAGCCTATACCAATGGTTTGGAGAACCGTAGCAAAGTAAGTCGTTGGGATAGGTCTATACCAACGGTTTTGGAAACCATTGGTATATGTAATATGAAATCTATACCAACGGTAATGGAACCGTTGGTATATAAATTCCAAAAATAAAACATCCGCTGGGAGTTGATCCCAGTACCCCTCATATATCATTGAACGACTCAACCACTAACCTAACATGACTTTTGTGATCATAATTACATAAATATATATATGTATTCTCATAAATATTTTAAATTTTGATTTATATAATGTTCTCGGTACGAAGGTCTGATAAAAAATGAAAGTACCTATACCAACGGTTTTAACAACCATTGGTATAGGTACTTGGTTGTGATTTTCATTCTATGGAGGATGTTGATTTTTTGGGCCACTTTTCCCAACAGTTTGGCCAAACCGTTGGGAAAAGTGGCCAATTTGGGGGCCTTTCCCAACGGTTTGGCCAAACCGTTGGGAAAGGGGACCTATACCAACGGTTTTTGCAAACCGTTGGTATAGAAGCGTTGGGAAAGATCAAATTTCCAGTAGTGAATAAAACTTTTGTTATAATGGTTATGGTTAAAGAGTGTTAAGGAGGAGGTTGAACCAAAATATAAGGTTTAAAATTACATATAAACATGTATAAATTCTAGTTTTTGATAATATATTCACATTATGGTACAGATATTCGATAATATAACACTTTTAATCCATTTTACATAAGATAGACACATATTTTCTTTTAATATTTCAAGTATTCTTATGATCTCTACCCACCTCACTTATAAAAGGGAACCACCTCTCCTCTCTTACTAAAAATTCAGGAGACGTGTAGTTCAAATGATATATTCAAAACTACCTTCCTATAATAATTTTACAATACATATAAATTATTTTCTTGACCTATGAAATCATAATAAGGATTAAGCTATAATCTAAATGAGGATTTCCCAAGAAGATGTATACATCCTAACCAAGTTCATTCATTTTATTTCATATTCTACCTCATTTAATTACATCCTAATCATAATGATATAACAACATCATAATACTCACTAAAAATAAATATTAATATTTTTATGAAAAAATAATTATTAACATTTCCCACCCAATGGAAAATGAATACATCGCTTGTGCATGCATATGGACTACCATCTCCAGATAGAGTTGTGGTTCACATACCATTATTTTCTCACATGGATGGATATAATGATATATAAAATGAATATATATTCTATTTATGATATTATTATTATTATATTAATATTAAATATTACTTATCTTATTACCCTTCCATTCATTGGAAAATGACAATGTTGTTTGTTTATATGTGTGGACAACCACCTTCATGATGAGATGTGATATGTTTCCCATACCCACCATTCTGGAATGATTATAAATTTTTATTTAGTTTATATAAATGTTAAATATTTAATTATTAATATTATTAATATTTTTATACCATTTCCTATATTCAAGGCCCAAAACTACTAAATTTTATCTTGTATAAAAATCACTATAATTAACACCCAAGTTGATTATGTTAAACGAGAATTTCATAAAAAGGGTGATAGAATGTTATAAGTAAATAATATATTGTATTAAACCTATGAATATAGTTATTTTATATATTTGTTATAAGTCAAAATTTATTACATTTTATGTTAATATTACATATGAAATTAGATGGACTTGAGATAAAGATAATTTAATCTCATTGCCACTTCGATGAGACATATTTAAATTATGTCACTACATTCATTTATATAGTGTATATACTTAAAATTTAGCTTATTATATCATTAATTAATATTTAATTAGGGTATTTAACGTTTTGGTTCATGTTTCCTCTTTTAAGGGGTTATGAATGAAAAGTTTTTAAAGATGTTAATGTTTTCTGTTACAATAACATTTTATTTTAGGATTTTATTTGTTCTGATTTACAAAATGAAAAGCAAATGATCATAAAATATTTAAGAAAATATACATTCATATCCTCTACTTATTTTTTGGAATTAAATTTTCATATTCTATTTATTTTCTTGTTTTATTAATAATTAACAAGTAATTTACAAGTAAGTTACATTCTTTAAAAAATATTATTATAACATTTACCTTCTATCCTATTTCATCCATATCTAAGTTCATTTATATGGTTAAATAATATTATTAATTATGATTCAATGGATAATAATTGTTTTCAGTTATTTTTAATTTAATTATATTATATTAAAAATTAAAATTTTCTACATTTTCTTTATTAATTATTTTCAAATTTTAACGAATATATAAAAATTATGTGTTTTTAAAATATACAGCTCGATTTCCTTTTACCTCATTCATAGAAATTTTTGATATAGATTACATTAATATTTTCCATGATTAATTTGAATAAATTATTTTAGTCAATATTCAGGGAGTTTTCTGTTTTTTAAATATATCAGGAGAAAAGGTTATTATTTTCTTAAAATAATTAAAAGAATAATGTTAGTGATTTATTATAACATATTTTACAAAACATTACAAGGAATTTATTTTTAATATGTGGAATATAATTCCTATTTTATCCCCAAAGTATTACTTTTTCTATAAAACATTCATTTAGGATGAACTAATGGCCTCGTTTCATCCTTTTATGATTACAATTTTGTGGTCATTAAATTTATCATGATTAAATTCCATATCACAATCCATAATTTAATTATAAATAACATCCTCTTGTGTTTATATATTTTAATTATAATTTATATAAACACCATCATTTCTACCACTTAAATATTAACTCAACTATATTCCATTTCAATATATAGTTTCAATTGAAGGAAGTTTGTTGAGAATGATTATTTCATTGACAGGTTCAATATTCTATATTCTTGAATCAATATGAATAAATGAATATTTTTAAGATATCTGTCAATGATTTTTTTTATCATTATATATATAAGGAATGAATAGAATTTTCAAGTAATAAGTGTGGTGTGGTTATAAATATCCCTAGTTGCATCAATAGGTTATATGATAAAAAATAGAAAGCATGGAATATTAGATGGGTATCGTGTTTAAACCAACACATTTATTAATAATTATTCTTTGGATGATTCCTTTATGGTAAGATTCATAATAAAATGGATGATAAATTGATGGAAAGATCCTTAATGTTAATATTTAGGTATTTCATTTATTGAGAACTCTATTTCATAATCCATGTGATTACTTTGTTAATATTATCCATGGATTCCCTTTAAAATCTATTTGATAATTAATATTGGATGTGTTTTGATCATCAAATTTCCAATATTTATTACTCCTTATCTACTTATTATAGGTTTTATTGTTCACCTTCCCTTACTGAGTATTTTATCTCAGCCATTTTTATTCTCTTCTTTAGGATATGAAGAAGGAATATTTGACTTATATTGTAGGATTCAATAAATATTTAAATTTTATGTTATATTTTTTCAATGTAATATGGAAATCTTGTTTTTATGTACTTTCCCATGACTGCTATACCAGTTTATCCTTCATGGTGAGATCTCATATATCTTGTACCAGTGTAATAATTAAGCACTGACTATTGATTACTATAGTTAGGGGTATTAAAATATAAAATTTAGTTACTAATTTCATCAATCAATCAATATTTGTGAATCCAGTTGAACACCCTTAAATTAATAAAATGTAAAACAATGTATTCACAAATAAATGAATTGGAATAATGTGTATTCCAAATCATGATGGATGTTTTGGAATGAAAATTATAGTGATTGATCATATCCTCGATATAAAATAATATTTCATAATATATCTAATGAAATAAGTAGGATGATAACATTGAAAAATTATCCATGATCAATAATAAGATATGGAAAAGGATAATTTATTATATTAAAACAATGTTATGAGTTTTAGGGAAAAATTGAATATAGGAAATATATTAGATCATTTAAAATACTTTTAAATGAACTATTTTCCAAAACTATAAGAAAGATAATTTATTTTATAAAGTAGGAAAATATGGAGATAAATATTGATATTATAAGATAAAGCATGAGAAAATATGGTTTCACATGGACGAAAAACATAAAGAGAAATTATAAATCATTTGTCATATTATAATAAAAAGATGATGTTATGGGTCACATTGAAATTTTATTTTATAAAAGGTTGTGAAAAATAATTTAGAACATTTATCTTTGAAGAAGATACTCCAATAATAGATCCTTGTAAAAACTTAATGGTTATAAAAAAATCACTGTGGAATATAAGCCATTTGATATTTAAAGGACAAAAAACCTTTTTAATATTATAAAATAGTTTTTTTGGAAACCAACATTGTAAAAAGAGTATCAAAACATTATTTTTTATGTGGATAAGGAAATTATTGTGTTCCCATGAGTAACACATAATTATATTTTCTATTAAAAAGTATAACATTAGTGGGATATAAAAATATAGATAAATATGTGAAATCATCATTAAAGGGGATGAGAATTATTCTCAGCAATGATATACTTCTGAGTATGAAATTTTTTAGGGTAGAATAATTTAATTCAAATATATTTCTCCATGATATATGAAGAAAAATTACTATTAAATAATATAATTTGGTGAAGGACACCAATATTGGATGAAATAAGTTCAATAGGGGTCATTCTAACCTAATGTTGTGAATTTAGTTAACCAAAATACTTACATTAATGGTATCATAAGAATAAAAAGATCATTAAAGTGATTTACCATTAAATATAAATTAAATAATAATTGTGTCTACTATATAGATTATACTTGAAATCAATATATTAGTGAATAAACCATAGAAAATAATTATGTTGAGAAACATCCAATATGTATCAAGATATAAAATTTGAGACAAAGACCCCCTTACAACCATGGAAAATATTGATTGAAAACCTATTGATGTTTTAAATTCAAAATTAAATATTTAATACCATGAATAATGATAGGATCATGATAAAAATAATAAATGATAAATAGATACACTATTCAAAATAAAACATTGCGTATAATAAGAAATATGTCTCATGAGATGAAAATTTTAGTAAATAAACCCTTTCATTTTTTCAATACATGATATTATAAAGAACATAGAATAAAAAATTGAATATCATGAAATATAAAATAATAAAGATAAAAAACATTGAAGTATCATTTTATACACCATACAAAATAAAATGTGGGTTATAATAAGAAATATATTTGATGGGGTGAAAATTATGATAATAAACCGTTACAACTTTTATAGATTTTATGTAAAAATACCATGAGATAAAGGACATGTAATTTAACAATGAATATCATGAAATATAATAGAATATTGATTTAAACAATTAAATTCTAATTAGATACACCATTATAATGAAAATATAGTGTATAATAAGAAATATATCTCAATGGGTTAAAATTTGAAACAAGAAACCCTTATCATTTTGGAATTCATTCTTCAAATGTGTCTAAAATCCTAAATTATAAAACTAATTTTATTATATTCATTTTTATAAATTATATTATTATATATTTAATTTCATTTGAAACACTTATTATCATTTGTTATTATTCTATTTATATTTTAATTTCTTATATTTGTGTAAAATTTGAATCTATGTCGGCTTATTGTGTAAATTTTAGTGATAAAAGATGATACATTAATAATTAGTTATATATTAAAAATATCATTTCCAGACACAAAAAAATCATTATTTGGTTATTAAATTATAATAACAATTGTTTTATGTTACCATATTCATCCTTGATAGAGTTTTATAACATTTTTCAAGTAGGTGGTCAAACCAACCCCAAACACGAACACACTATATATCGATAAGCGAGTATGGTTATTGAAATGTATAATATCATTATAAATTAATATTAATATTATTATTTAGATTTTTTTATCTTATTAAATCAAATTTTTAGTGGTTTTGATAAATAAATAAAATCAATATGAGAATGAAAAATGTAACTTCAGTGCGGTGGTAGTCTTCACAACACAAGATTGACATTCTTTTGATTCTATAAGTGATGGAAAAGAAAAAATAATTGATGAAAAAGAAATATAATAAAACCAAATTATACAAATTATACTAATTTAATTTTACTATTAGGAATATTATAGTATTTTAATGGAATGAATAAGAAGAAAAAGATAAAAATTTAGTAATACTCACTTTGATATCTTAATCACTCTCTTCAACATATCTTTGGAAATGGTGGGACAGGGAAAAATTATTATGACTAGGGGATAAGTAATCATTATAGGATTATATAGTGAACAAAATGGAAGAGTTGTAGGAAGAAACTATGTTGGATAAAGTAGGTATTAATTAGTGAAATAGAATCACTTTTATAAGTGATGAAAATGTCACTTCTGTGAGCACCAGTTATTTTTCAAAGATATCATTACACTATTCATGGATAAATGGTTACAAAAGTTATAAATAATGTATATTTGGTGATATTGGGTAAATAAATACTCAAAAAATTATTTTCAAACTTGTTTTAAACATACAAGATGTTATTTTCACTTATAATATTACTTTTACCTTTTTTTATCAGGGTATCTATTTTTTACACATGTAACTTATGAATTAATAAAAATATAAAATAACCAATATTAAAAATATCAATTTCATGAACCTAATTTTGAAATCAATATATTCTAATTCAATTTCTAAATAATATAAACATAAATAAAAAACAAAAAACATTCTTATCTAAAAAAATGTTATGTAGAAAAATTTTAGTTCTACCATTAAGAATTCCTATTATTATCCTGTAATGATTAAAAATTGAATGAGGGATTATTTATTTTAATATATTTTTAAAAATTATATTAAAGTCACTTTATAGATGAGATAGATCTATTTTCTTAGATAAAAATAACATAATATTAATAAAAACATTCATTGAAAATAATTGTTTTAACATTATGATGGTCATTAACCATAATATTAATAATCATAATTCTATGAAGAAATTAAATTGAGATTATTAAATAATATTAAAATTTTGATCCAAAATATCAAAATCAATTTGTAATATTTATTTCCTACAAGTGATGAAAAAAAAATTTAGTATGCTCAATTAAAAACTATTTTTACAGTGAAATATAACATAAGTTTCAAATACACTAAACAGGGGATTTATAAATTTAAAATAATATTTTAAATTATTTATTTTAATTTATAAAAATATAATTTTATATAAAAGGGTTTCAAATATTTGTAATCGATAAATATGATGGTTTTGAAAAAATTGGTAATTTTCACCATTAACCTAAAAGTCAATTATATTATGGAAATATCATCAATTCATCCTAAGATAATATTTACATTTTTAATTACAAGATATATTCATTTTTTTCAAATTAAATATATAAAATTTATATATTCTGTTTTTTAAATGTAATACAAAATATAAAGAAAAACTAATATTATCGAAAATGTCCTTTTGAATATCAATTATTTTTAATATTAATGCATTCAAACATTTAATTAAAATAATGTTTCTATATTCGTACATATATTTTAATATAATATGTTATTATAATAATTATCTAAAATTAGTGAATTTAATTTATTAGAGTAAATTACATAATACTTTTAACAAAATAGTTATTTGAAAAAAATAATTTTTATATTAATTATTAATCTTCTAAATATAGAAATTTAAAACTAATTAATATCATTTTATTTATTAGTGGTTTTGTTTTTTATATTTTTTTTAATAATAATAATATAATATGTCATGACACATTTTAGTTCAGCGTTGTATGTGTTCGGTGTATCCCATGGTATATGTTAGTGAAGAAAATACTAATTTAATGGAACCACAATCATGTGTACTTACAATCTCTGTAGTGGGATAAACCAATATTTGATAGTTGGAAATATAACAGTTTCTCTAAACCATCATATAGATAACCCCAAATATATTCCTCTAGTAACTAAATCCTAATAGGGTCTCCTATTTATGTTTGATCTAAAGAAAACACTATAAATATAAACCTAGTACTATTGGGATTACCCATTACTTGCTTTCCATAGAGATGATAATCGTGGGGAACCTATCTTTAGCATGACCTACCTGATTGGATGACTGAGGTCTTGAAAATGTCTAATTTTTTAAGTGATTTAACACATAGTATTAGAGTGGATATCTTTTAACATCTCCAAATTCATTATACCTGATATAGATATTAAATTTATAACTATTTAATAAAATAAAATATTTATTATCTTGTGTTTTATCCAATTATATATGTATATTCCTAGAAAATTAGTTTTCAAATATATATTCTATCTACGAAATTAAAATATTCAGACAATATTGATATATTTATATTTACACAACCCAAGATTTGTGTTACTAACCTGAAATAGAATCCATGAATATTCATATATATCCAAAGACAACATATAAATATGGTGCATGCAATTTTGATGTAAATGTTTATAATTTTATAATATTGATATTATTCATTTTAGTAAGCCTCAAGCCACATATAAAAGACTCATTCCTTTTTAGAAAATCATATAAACCTCTGAACAAGTGTGAATACCTGCTCAAAGTCTCTCTACCAGTGATAATTTACTAAAGATATAATCTAATTAAACATAACACTAACACCAAATATATACATATTGTATCCAATAACTAAATTCAAGATAATAATATTAATTATAAATCAAGGTCAAGGTAGATGAAAAGTATATATTAATTTTTCATACAAAACATGCTGTGAAAGGCTTAAAAATTTATATAAATAAATTTATCAGATAAATAAAATTTTAAAAAATATTCACATTTCATAAAAAATTTGTAACCATTAATATAAAAAGGAATAAAAAAATAATCATTTTATTTATTTTCCAAACATGAGATATATTTTTGAATAATTCATAAATAATCAATTGAAAAAAATTTATAATTTATTATTGACATTCAATAATTAGATAAATATATTCACTTTAAATATATTCTTAATATTAACATCTTAATGTCATATATTTTATGTAATTTTAATTTATTATATTATATTTCCTAAAATATAAATATATTCTTTTTATATTTCTATTATTAAAAATGTTTACCTAATTAAAATATCATATAGTATTATTACTTAAATCACTGACCATATCATATATTAGAACTATTTTGATAATGATTAAATAATTTTAAAATAACCCCCTTTGAATTTGAAAATTTCAAATTAAAAATTATGAACAATTCATAATTTTTAAATATAAAAACTTTATATCATTCGTTATTTTTTTAATTTTATAATCATTTTATATATCATACACATAATTTCATTAAAAAAAATATATCCAAATTAAATTCATACCATATATCTTTGAAAGTAATTTTAATTATAAATATTAGTATTATGGAATATTTGTTTATAATTTTTTGAAAAACATTTAATTAATTAATTATACACTCTATAATTAACTGATTTATAACACTATAAACAAATCAATAAATATTTCCGAAATAATTTTTACTAATATTTTATAAAATTTAAATAATGAAATTCAATTCCCTATACAATATAAAATAAATAATCTATCTCAATTAATAATATTTACCTATATAAGGTTAATTAAATGGTCGAATTGTTAGAGTGTGGTACATAAATTATTTACATGTTATCTATCATATATTACCACTAATTGTCCAATCTTTAAATATGATATCCTATCATATTTTGTGATATATAGGGATATCTTAAAGGCCACATGATACTCTGTTCTTGAAACCCATGGAATTTATATCATAGGATATGATATACTTATATTATATGCCACGTATTTTGTACTAAATTTAATATTACGACTGAAATTACGTTTGATATTATGATATCGAAAAAATTAATTTATAAAATGATTATAAGAATTTAAATTCATAGAAAGGATTTGATACAACAAAAGTGTTTCTAAGAATAGATTTACTAGTAATCAAAATAGCCAATGTGATTATGAAATATTTAAATAAATATCACCATGATTTCTAAATAGAAACATTATGAATCTAGAATGCAGAATGAATATATTTTTCCATTATCTAATACTATCGATGCATTCATTTTTTTTATTATGATCACCAAGGAACATAAAAATTTTCCTTTCCTATAAAATTTATCCATGGGAAACACATAATCACCCAAACAATTTTTAGGAAATAGAATCACATCATTCATGTTATATTAGTATCTGAAAAGTAAAGGAGGGAAGAAGAAATATTTTAGAGGGATATTAAATCATCCAGAGGTTTCTCAAGGATATCACACAGATTTTGTCCATGGTTAAGGGTCTTCATATATACTATATGGATGCTCTTATATCCATGAATCCATTCAACTAAATTACCAGTAAATTTAATAAATGTATGAGTAATGCCTTTGGTAACATCCCAAGTAACATATGATTATAATATCTCACATTCCTTTTAATGATAAATGATATGTTGGAGACTATGAATGTTTACTACTTAATTTTCGATAAATAAAATTAATCATTTATGTTCCAAGAATATTGAACCATTCAACAAATAACATTATGAATGGATTAAATCATACAATATGATATGAAATTTCAACCAGTATAGGACATCTATGTATTATAAAATATAGAATGCCAAGAGAATTAAAGATAAGAGTTTTTTATATGGTGCGTCAAAATATATGATATATTAGCTCATAAGATACAATATATTAATATTTTAGAAATATTCTTCATAGTTTAAATATATCACTAAATTGAAAATTCATGTCACTTTGTGCATAATATAACAAATAACTAGTGAATTCTTGAGGATAAAATACACATAACATCTAATGTCAACTAAAATAAAAATAATACAATGTGAACAAAAATATAATTGAAAGTGTTTGAATAAAGATTTCAAAAATCTCAAGATATGTAAAAATCCAAAATTCTATATGTTTTTTTCAATAATATTTAAGTGGAATATTCAATTCTCTCGTGTTTTTCATATTTAATATTACTAATTAATTATAATATGATTCTATGAACCATAAATAAAATCTATGTTATTTTAAATAAAATAAATATAATATACATATTTATTCAATAATACGCATATGTTATAATCTAATTAATGAAAAAAATAAATAAATTAATTAATTAGAAAGGTAAATAATTATATTACTATTAAGTTTAATATATCTTTAACAATAAGATCTAAAATATATGAATTCATTACAGTCATGGTATAATATTTTCCAATATTTTTCATATTTATAAGAAACTAATAATTGTCCTCATATATAAAAATAATAATCAATAAGATAGATTATCCCTTAAATTCATGATAATAAGAATTAGAAGTTTCTAGAGTATGTGGTTTCTATTTATGCCATAATTACTTTTTACACTTTTTATACTCCTCTAAAGTTACATGTAAGAAATGATTCAAATAAATTTAAAAATAATTATCAATAAAATATATACAACACATAAGTTATCCATTAGGTACCATACAAGTAAATCTATAAATTATAAAAAATTATGTGACATTATCCAACAAAGATCACATAATTAGTAAGGAATGACACTCATGTTGATGTATCTATATATATTATATAGGCAACCTTATTTTATTTGAGTCAATATGATAATGATGTATAATATCCCCATTATAATGTATTATCTACTATTCTATGAGATGATACTAGGTATATTTAATGTACAACTCATAGTAGAATTAATCTAATTTATGGGGTGGAGAAGTGAGATGCATAGGCTGAGAATGCTCCCAAATATCTAAAAACATATAATGAACTATAATTATAATTTGATCCTATTCCAAATTATTAATCTACAAAATTTAATTTTTAAAACATTCTTCATTCCCTTGTATACTTCCTTTGTAAAATCAGTACAATGATCCCCAATTTTATTTAATACTAACACCCACCTTATATCGCGATACGTGGGTTGAGTTCTAATCCATTCCCAAACTTCCACTAAGGATATCCATTATAATCTCAATTAAAACGGGTCTCTATGTATAATTATCTTATAGGCCATTCAGTAATAATTTGATAATAATTATACCATTGTAAGAATATTTAAATAATATTATATAAGAAATAATTTCATTTAATTTATTTTCTTCCACCATCGATTCCCAAATAAGATATATCCCCATTTTAATAATTCTCTCCCTTTTCTATTTTTTTTTGAATGGAGGGAGACAGAGTATTGACCTCCTAATAGATATTTGGTTCAACTCTATAATTTAAAAATATTTTAGCAATTATTTTATATTAAAACAATGAAAACCCTTCATAAGATATTATGGTATGTAATCATCGACTTTATCTCATAGTAAGGACTCCTAAATAACTTTTCATTAAAAATTAATTAATTACTCATTAATTGTCTATGAATTGAAAATCAAATTGTTATTTTTAATTAATAATGTTGCATCAGGTATCTATATATTGAAAAAATTTGTTTAAAGAAAATAATGAAATTATACACCACAAATTATGATAAAAAATTATATAATAATAAAACCATGAATAGAGAAAATAAATAACACGAAACTTTCACCATAGAAATATACAACTGATATCATTGACCAATGGTTGATCATGTTCACTATGAATAGTTAATAGACTCATTCCATTTTGGTTTATCTACGGATATATTTGAATCACCCAATTATCATGTAGGATTATCCTTAATTCCAATATATGTTACCATATAATGGGAGTTAAGGAAGGATGAGGAGATATATTCAACAAGGTGAATCAAATAAAAAAGAACACATATTTGAACACCATATTCATGTCCTTTGAAACTCCTATATATTGTATGGGGTATTCCCGTTCCATTCGGGGAATTACTTTAATGTTATGAAACATTTTAGTAATGTATTCAATTTTAAAATTATTTGTAAATGTTTTGTTATGTGTGAATGAATTTATCAGATAAATTAATATTTTTTTCAATATGTCTCATCAAATAAATCATTAAAAATCAATTATTGCTTTATGTAGAAGAATATCTAAATGTTATCAATTAACAATTGATCTCCTCATCAACAATAAAATTGATCTATATCACAACACTAATGATATATTTATATTATAAAATATGGAATAATCAATGGTATTTAATATAATGGTATAATATTAGTATATCCAAATATCCAATATTAATTAATTCATATAATATTTATGCCATATCCCCATTAACACCCCACTTTTAATTATTCCTAACATTCTTAGTTATATTTTCATCATAGACTATATCATATAAAATCAATTATGAACCCACATCCAAAACTCCATTGGAAAATTTTTATAATACTATAGGAAATCAATTTTTAGATCCACCATAAAATATATAATATGTAATATCTTGTGGATATCCATCCAAAACTACTTTTGGAAAATTCTAAACATTTTAGAGTATCCTTTTGAGTTTTGTAAAACACAATACCAATTAAACCAACCATAATGTGTGAGTTAAATGAAATTTATATCATTGAAAAAAACGAATTCCTCAATACATAAACATAGTGAATAGTTTCCTATATAAAAACTTCAGTGATACTAACATTATTAGGGATCTGGGGTGATCTCTATCAAATACGTGTGTCGTTATACATGTATAAACCAAATACAACATATTTAAGTATTAATTATCATATAACACCTTTATCCAAGATATAATGTTACTATATGACACATAATATGTAAATCCCTTATATCTTACTATTATATTGTTGATTCTCCAATTATTGACTGACTGAGTCAATGAATACAACAAATATAATTAATCTAAGTGGATGCGCACATCACATGAACATCATTATAGTAAATAAATAGAAAAAATTTAAGTTTTCCATGAAAGACCATAAATATCATCTGTCTATCTCAGTCAAGGATATATATATTTCAAACTCACCATAAAAGGTGAAAATCATATCTTGGTTAAACTCTATCCAAAAAAATGATCTGAAGTATACCCAACCACCCAATGATCATCAAAAAATAATGGGTTGAATTATAAGTATTTAAAAAACTAAATCATTAATATTTTAAGATTGGTTACTTTGGGTAATTTTTTGGAACCACTAATAAATAGAATTTAAGGATTTATTACTGTTTTTTTTAAAACATCACAATTTTTTTTTGAATTTTTTAAAATCATCTTTCCCCCAACAAATAATTTCAAACTACATTGATCAATCCATATACACCTTTCCCCTAGCCATCACCAAAAATATACCCAAGACTTCTATATTGTTCCTCATCATCACAACTCTCTCCCTCTCCCTTGACCTCAAGGTCACCCACTCCCTCCGAAGTCATATCATTGAGACCTTTCAAAAATCACTTTATCCGCCAAAACTCTAACCCTTCAACTCAACCCCAAAATCATACTTTCCATATCTATATCCCTACCCCTAATTATCAACCTCGAAATCTCCTGTTTATTCCCTCGCAGGAGTCACTTCATCAAAATATTTCCCAACAGCATTTACCTTGACCTCATTTTATTCATCATATTTGACTGAGTAGTCACCTTGGAGGTCAGATAATGGTCAAATATATTCCTTATTTAATATGATATTTTATTAATATATTATTATATTTGTGATTATGATGAACACACAATATATTGTTTTAATTTTTTATAATTAATAATGGTTGTATCATTAAATAAATGTAGTTTTTGTTAAATAAAACCTTAGGTTGTCACAACAGATTAAATCATTACAAAAAATTCATGGTCAATATTTTCATGTTAGTTATAAATCGAATCATTTAGATAATTTTTTTATTTGCTAAATTATTTAAGAAGGCATTTATTTTTATTTTAGTTTTTTCTCTATATTTCTGTATTTAGTGTAATAAAAAATAATAAAAAATAATATAATTAATAAAAAAAATTAGTATAACTTTCATTTATTTTTTAGAAATTACTATTTAATGAAAGTAATATTGGTAGTTAATTAAATATGGATAAAATCTGGATCAAATTACCATGGAAAACAACTCAAACATCTAATGGAATGGAGGAGCTTTTAAAATTTTCAATTTCCAGTTTATCTGTTAATAGGAGAATATGATGTCAATGTCCTAAATAAAAATTTAAGACGTGATTGAAGGGAGATTAAGTTTATGAGAAATTTATATTGAGGTGATTCCAAGATCAATATTTATGTTGAATTTTTGTGGTATAATTGAACATTATAAAATGTTTGGGAACTGACATCAGTTAAGAGAATTGGCATGAAAATTCATCGATCATGGACAATGAAATTAAAAACCATATAAATAATGCATTTAGTAATGAATTGAAAAATAATCAATATCAAAACATATCAGTACATACAGTTGAGGATTATAAAAATATTACCACTCCATATGAATTTATAAGACCTTAGGTCAACCATATCATGATTGTAACATATTAGTAGATGATCATCTGAATTGTTGTGGGACTAATGAAAGAGAGAACATTATTAAGAAGAAAAATTTATATCCTGATTTTTTTAGGATAGAAGACAATACATTTATAGTGTATTTGTAAAGTAATCATGAAATTATTTTCTACTGCTGTTGAACTTGAAAAAATTCTTATGTGGAATTACTAATAATGTAATATCCTTGATATTATAAATTCATCATGAAATATTTACTAAAGCTAAGATCCATGGGTATTTTTATTACATGAATATGTTATCAACAAACTTGGAATAAATTGTACTAAAATTAATTCTTGTTCAAGTGATTTTATTTATTATTTGTGAGGGGATTAAAGTAAATAAAAATGAAGAAATATGTTTATACTATGTGGATGTCAATGAGTAGTGTTAGAAGTCTGAATCAACACACTACAACGAAGTAGATGAAAACAAGCACCCTTGTAAATATTTTTTGTCACTTTTCTTTAAAACTAAGATTATAAAGGCTATTCATGTCATTAAAAACTACCAATCATTATAATTTGAATTATATATATAATAATAATGATGGGTTAATGTGAAATCCAATTGATTCAAACTCTTATAAATATTTCGACTGATAAAATCAAAATTTCCTACCTATTCTTATGAATGTAAAATTAGGATTGCATACTAATATACTCAACCCATTAGAGTCTTTGATTATTAGGTATAATATTTGGATGGTTGTTTTGGACCCTTATAGTAAACAATCATGGATATGTATGAAAAAAATTCAATTATCACTTCAATGATTATTCCTAGAAAATGAATATTTGGAAAATATATTGATGAATACTTGTAGTCTATAATTTAATAATTTCATGTGTTTAATAGAAATGGTGTTGATATGTATGATGAAGCTATAATAATAATGTAAAAAATTAATTAATCATTAATGTGGACCATTATTTACATTCCTAGTATGGGGAACTTATTTGTTTAGAACACTCACATGGGTTTGGTTTGTCTAGTTTGTAACTTTGATTTCCATACAATATAACTAACTTATTGAAAAAAATGGTGCTTATTTTGGCATTAAATAATTCTTGATGATTCTCAAAGATATCAGTTGAAAAAGTCAAAATTCAATTTATTAATTTATATTTGGAATCCTTATAAGTTATTGACAGGTTATGAAATATTTAAATAATTAGTAAATGTTGAAAGAGAATTTGGGAAAGTCAATTAGTAGAATGACACTGGGAGACAAGTTCCAAGTATCACATTAGTTGGAATTGGAACACAATAATGCATGAAAAAAATTATATTTTTAAATCTAACATAATTATATTTTCATTTTATTAATTATAATTTTATTCATTATTCAAATTGAGAATAAAATTTGTGAAAATTTTATCTTCACATTTGTTAATGATCATGGAAAATCGAAGGCCAATCTCAATTCTTGAAAGAAATTGTAAGATATTAATATAAAGTGAGATCTATAGATAGATGAGAGGAGAAATTATTCATATAAATGCACAGGTATATTTAATAATCAACTTAATTTATTTTTTGAATTCATGAACTAAATAATTATACTCATTATAATAAAATTAGGGTTTTTTAAAAATCACAACGATCTTTTTTTATAAATACTAAACTCATTTTCTTATGAGGTTTTATTTAACATTATAATTTCAATTTTATTACTTCGAATTAGATAAAATTAAAATGATTTTTGAAATATTAATAGATAAATTATGCTACGGTGAAATTTGGGAGATTTTATAAATATATTTATTTTTCAGTGAATAGGGAAAATACTAGTTTTTATAAAATTATAATTTATTTTCCTTAAATAAATTAATTTAAATTTATATGTGATTTGAATTTTTTCGCAACGTAAAATTTGTTTTATTTTTTGATATTTATTTTAATTAATTACATTTTAATCATATTTATACCTGCTTTTTTTCATTAAGTACATTTTTGGAGCTTAATTATGCATTTCTCTTAAAAGTGTTTTTCATTATATTTTTCATTTTATTATTAAGACAATTTCTACAAAACCACGAAATTGATTCATAAAAAATGGATTGAAAATTTAAAATCAGTAGTTACATTTTTTTAAATATCTCCCTTTTGTTTTATGATCATTATGAAATGTAACTCAAATAAATATTTGTTACCTCAGTAAGCATAAATTGGGTAATTATGGTTTAAAATATTAAGATAAGGCCTAAAAATATCCCATAACATTTATTAATGTTAATGGAAATTTCTTTATACATTTAATATTTAATTTTATAAAATGTATCAACTTCTTGAAACTTTACCCTAACTATTACATTTATATTATTTTATACAAGTATAAAGTAAAAAAATTTCACCCTATCAGTTTTAATATCTATAATATTTTTTGAGGGGGATAAAAATAACTTATGTTTGGTTATATATATTTAATTAATAGATAAATTATTTATTTTTATCAAGGTATGTTTTTTAGAATTTTTAGTTGTCAAATAATTACCTTATATTCTTAAAAAATGCTGACACAATATTTGTGAAAGCTGTTGAAAAATCAAGTAAATAATTTTAAAAACTATAAATGTAATATTTTTTCGGTCGGTAATAGTATCGCAAGAATTTTATAGATAAATATAACATAGATGGGATTTATTAAAGTATTATATAATAATTAGTTTCCTCTAATGTTATTTTCAATGTAAAATTGAATGGATAGTTACAAAAAAATGATATTAATAATATATTATAATAAACAATGTTTTATTAAATGATTTAAAATTCCTAAAAATAGTATTATTGGAAAAAAAATTTAATTATATATAAAATATAAACCATGATCCTTTTACGGGACAATTTTCCATTTATAGTAATATTATTATTCCCTAAAAACTAAAAAACATTGATATAAAATTTACTTTTAAAAGAGTCAATAGAGGCTTAAAACAAAGAGATGGGTAAATACATAATTTTAAATTTTTAAAATTTTATTAGAATATATAATTAAGAAATATAATAGTATAATATTATAATTATATTATTTTTTAACCATTTATCAATGAAAATATATTTATATTAATTTAATACATTAAAAAATTCGAAGAGTGGGCCTCAAGTCACTTATAAATGGGAACCCACTAAATTCTATTCCTAACACATTTTGAGCACTTGTTTTTGTCCAATACCTACCCAATTATCTCCCAAACATTACTAAACATATTATAGAGTCCCTTTTCTTAGTATAAATTAATCCTAATAAGGGTTCTGGTGTAAACCTATAGAGGTTGTTCGAAGAAGTTGTATTTTTGTTATCTAAAGGTTTTCATATTATTATTTCTAATACCACATTAAAATTTTATTCAACCATTATTAAAAAAAAAGTTATATTCAATTTATTGATATGATATTATGATAATGTAATAATCAATATCCATATCCTCTTTCATGAAATGGGAAATAAAATCATTGATTGTGTATTTGGCAGATTACCACCTCGCGAACCGCTGAAATTCATTTTTCTTCACCGCCTCTAATGGATGGTTATAATGATGGATTTAATGTATATATTAATGATATTAATGAAATATTTATACTTATATAAATATAATATATCATCTAATTTCTTAAATATCTATCCATTGAAAAGGTATAACGTTGTTTGGTCATACATATAGATTAGCACCTCCACTAAGCGATGCGATTCAATTTTCATGAACACATAAATTATTAAAATATATATGTATATTTTATCAATTAATATGATATTTATTATAAAATAATATTTTTATATGTAAAATTATACTTACATTCTTTCAATTATTATCAATGAAAAATGTAAATGTTACTCAAGCATATATAAGACCTACTATCTCCATGATTGTAACATAGTTCATTTTTCATAAACATATTTCATGGTTAGTTATAAAAGTATAATTTATGAATTAAAATGATAATAATTTAATTATTATTATTATAGATATTATATAACAATTACCACCTTGATCATATTCCACCATCCAAATTCATTTTGGACATATGAATCCAATGTCATCAAAATGACCAACTTGAATTTAAATAACTAATTAATTGAATATAACATGGAAATAAATTATATAAAAAGGAATAATAAACTTGAAAAAGTATCTTAGTCATGTAAATAATTATTTATTATTTATTATTATAATTATCATATGAGTCACACACGCATTAAGGGATACTTTATCATAAAACCTCGTTTTAAATGTTTTGACGATTTATTTTCAAAGTATTTTTATTAAATGTAAATATAAATAAAATTATTTTATTCAAATAATTTTGTTTATATAAATTATTTGTAAATTAAATTTTATGTTTCCTTTTACTTTCAATTAATGGTCCTCTAAAGGAATCTTTTTGCGTCTTTTTTAAGGAATGTTTTGAATCTCTTTACAAAAGGAAAAAATGATCTATATTAATGTATACGATGCCAACAGATTATCTATCCATTGTCAATGATATTATATGTTAGCTTAATTTAAAATATTTTATTTATTTTTTAAATGAAATCCGTCTTTCCATTTTTTTATAGTATATTTTTTTTTGAATGTGGGTTTCTAAGGTAATGGCGTTTGAATAACCAAATGGGTTTTGCATATGGGTTCAAACGAGTTTTCCAAGATTTTAATGATGAAATAATTCATTAATAAATGGTTTTATTATTTATATATATAATTATTATTATAAATTAATTTTTATTATATCAATACATTTTATATTTAATGTGATCCAGATATAGATTATACGAAGGGTTGGGAAAATGTTGATCTCCAATGCGTTGGGTAATGTTCCTTATCTTCCAAGATAAAAAGGAGAGAGTTAATTAGGGTGTTTTATCCTATAGATTTATCTATGATCTAGTTATTTCTAAAATGAGTTTAATTCAATTTAATAATACAATTTTCTAAATTTATAAAATGTGTTTCTATTTTCATACTATGGATTTAACGATTTTCTTTAGAAAAAAGTGTTTGTTTCTCATTAGGTTATGATTTATCTTATACTTCAATGAATATTTTAATAAAGTTAAATAACTTGTGGGTTTTAATTTTTTTCACTAGTCTAGAATATTTATTCAATTTATTTCCCTTACTGAACTTTTTGTTCTCATCCTATGTTTTAAAATGTTTTCATAAGGTTAAAGGATGAGTAAGAAGAATGAATAAGTCATGTTGAAAGTCATAAAGATTAGTCGTGAAAATAAAACATGTTTCATTTTAAATTTAGTATATTTTGGTAAAACTCGGTACTATGTAGAGGTGTACACAATATAATATAAATGTTTTTTATGTAAGTGTTATGAAATAATTATCTAAATATCTAAACCTCAATGATCTTTAGGAATGAAAGAAAGTGAATTCTTGTCTAATGATAATAGTTTATATAAAGTTTTAGGTTGGTTCATTATATTTTTTATCAAAACAAAATTTTAGATTAATTTATATTTATAATAACATTAATAAAATATCATTGATAAATTCTATTTTATGGTTATGTTTAAATTATATAGTATTTAATGATTAACAAGTTTCATTATATAATATATGTCTATTCTAAATGGTTTTCTATAGAGGATATAGGGAAGATGAATTATGAAGTTATCAAGAGGAATATATCCTTCTAAATCCGTATCTTAGAATTTTAGTAATTGGAACTGTGTAGTTATTTACAGTGATGGCTCAGTGGATACATGAAATAAATAGTGGTGGTATCCATGTTATAGAGAAATCTAATTTACAATAGGGGACATGTTGATATTTGAACATTACATGAAATAGTGTCCTTCATTTTTTATGGAACTTCAAATACTGATAGTCAAATGATGGATTAATGATCTAGATATGATATTTTAAGTAATGGACTGTTAAGAATGTCAAAAGGTAACTATTATCATTTAAAATTTTAAAGTGAAGTAGATCGATGGTGGTCATTATTTATTAATAAAAAAAATAAAGAGAATATTTTAATTCCATGTAATGAGACACAAATAAGAATATTTTCATGTATACAATTTTACTAATATTTTATGACCCAATATACAGAAAAAATTTATATAATATTCAAAAGATATGAAGATTTTGTAGTCACATATGATGAATATTTAACAAGAATTTACTTTTAGTAAATAAATTTTGTTCGCGACCATGATCATAAAATTAACATATTTTACTCAATTTTGAAACCATGTTTATAATGATAATTGGCATTTTGATATTTTATAATTTTTGAGAATGCTTTTTGTTGTACTAATAATGTTATGATGGTTTTTTAGACAATTATGTTCCAAAAGATGGTAAGAGTAATAACTGGTGAAGGTGGAATCAAATTTAGATGCATTCAACTGTGAAATATATAGGTAATCGTAAAACATAATCCATCTATGGTAAAAAATATTCACAGAATATTTGAATGTTTCAGGAATGTTTTATCAGTGTGGAATGTTTGGTCAAATGGATTATGACTAAAATGAAGAGTCCTGAAAAATCCAGGAATGTGGAAACATATAGCCTTCCAATTGTGAGGGTTTTTTTATTTTAATGAATTGATAAATTTTGTGAATATGTTTTTTATACTCATTACTCAGGGTGGAAATCAGTAATATAGAATGAAATTAGGTGTGGAAATATCATTTTCTACTACTATAGTTGATGTTGGGCCATCTAATGAAGTGGTGACATGTACATTACATGTTTATTAAAATTATGTTGATGCAATTCATGAATATAGACCTTTATATTCCTTCATTTATGATAACTATTTCTGTAATATGAGAAAATCATATCATGAAAATAAGATGGAACTCTTGGTAGAAACTCTCTATGTAAATATTAATGTATCTAAGATTTACAATAATCTTACTATTGTTATCAGTTGGACGAACATTCTTATACATAGTTTTGAACTAACCATAGTGTATTTTTATGTCATCCTTGGTATGGATTTGATTTTATTTTATCATGATATGGTATATTGAAGACCTAAGTATGTTTTATTCATTTATTTTATACCTTTGATAACATATCGTGATTATTAGAAATTTAACAGAGCTAGCAATGACAGTATTCTAGCTCAAGTTGTTGAAAAGAAATAAATTATTCAAATTAGAGATGTTCCAATAGTGAATGATTACATAATTTTTTTCCTAATGAATTTCAAGGAGTTATTTAGGATTTATAGGCTGAATTTATTGTTTTCTTACTGCCTTTTTTAAGACTATTTCAAAACCCCTTAATTTAATTTCCCATGTATAACCATTGGAATAGAAAAATTAATTATGATAGATTGTAGATAAAATTTTCATTTTTCCTAAAACATACAGTTGGGGTGTTCTTTTTTTATTTTTTTAAAATAAAGATGGTTCAATGTGAATTTTCATTGATTATATAGACCTGAATAACATTCCTATTATGAACCTATATACTTTTCCACATATTGATGATTTGTTTGATTAGTTCTAGGGAGCATAATATTTTTAAAATATTTATATCAATTTAAGATACCATCAGTTTATGGTCATGGAGGAATATATTTTGAAGTTAACAATTTAAAATAGATACATGAATTATGAGTTTACAGTTATACCATTTGAGTTATATAATAACCAATCTGTATTTATAGAATTTATGAATGGGGTTTTACATGACTATTTAGATATGTTATTTGTTCTGTTTTTTCATTATGTATTGTTATATTCTAAAATTCATTATGATAATTAGAAACACATATGTATTGTTTTTCAAACCCTGAAAGAAAAAATGATTTTTCGAAAATTTTGTATGAGTGAGTTTCGGGTGTGCTAAATTTATATCCTAGGGAATATTGTTTTTAATGATGGAATAACAATTTAACCTTATTAAAATAATGTTATTCATGAATTACCAAGATCAAAAAAATTCAAATATATTCATAGTTTTTTTTTGGATTTTTGGGTTATTAATGATTGTTTTGTGAAAACATTTATCATTTATCTAGACTAGTGACCTTGTTAACTAAGAAAGGAGTTAAGGTACCATGGATAATAGAGTGTGATGATTGTTTCCAGGAACTGATATTTTTTCTGAATGGGAATTTTTTTGGACCTACTCCTTAGATATGGTGAATTTATCATATATATTGGTTTTAATTGATGATAAATGGATGTGTTCTATTATAGGATGATCAAGAAATTTCTTTTTCTTTATATCAACTAAAATATCTTATGTTAAATTATCATACACATGATATGAAATTTTATATTATGGAGTTTTCTTTAAAAATTTGGGGGAATCATTTTTATAGAGTAAATTGTGAAATATATACTAGTCATAAAATTTTAGAGTATATATTCACTTAGAAAGTGTTTAACATGAGGCAATGTAGATGGATGTAAGTGATTAAGGACTTTCATTACATGAATCATTACCATACTATTAAAAAATAAAAAATATCTAATACTATGACTCATAAAGATAATATTACATTAAACATGTTAATTTTCTAAAATAAACCTTTGTTTAATGTGTTGATAATTTTTATACCCAGAAATTGTGTATGTGGGACTCCCTTTGTTTTATTTCATGTGATAGTACAATCGTCTATGTCATAAATAATATAGAAATACTATAAAGAGGATCATTTTTTATATGAAATGGTAGAATATACTGTGAGGGTGCATTTCTAGGGATTAATATTGATGGAGAAAGTGTTATCATATTTTAAAATATATTATGTGTGCCTTTTGATTCTAAGATGAAGGGATATTTTTTAAGTAAAATTGTAGTTCCCTATTTTTTATTTATCCTTGAATTAGTATGATGTACTAACAGATTCTAAATTATTACTAGTGGGATGAAATGAAAATATACATTGTTGAATTTACCATGAAATGTTTGATTTTCCAATAGGTTGAAGTATAATAATAACTTTATAAGTGGATTCTTTTGAATTTTCTAGTTCTAGAATAGAAATGTTAGAATATAACCCTGGATTTCTTGGTGGGATTACAAAATCAATTTGAGGTAATAATGAAATTTAGGTTACTATCCATTGATTAACTAATTTTTTTAATTTTGCTTCTATTAGAGATGATATATCTTTTGATCAAAATTATCTATTATATCTCAATGATATAATTAGGTTATATAGAGTTCCTCTCTCTATTATATCTAACTATGAACCTATGTTTACATAAAATTTTGGGACAGGTCTTTAGAGTCATTAGGTACAAAATTTATTTTATGAATAACTTCACATCATCAATTTGATGGAAAATTAGTGAAAAAAATTCATACTTTGGAGGAAATTAATCATGATTTATTAATGGATTTCCTCAGAATATGGGGAAAACATTCATTATTTTAGTTTTTAAAAAATAATGTTTTTCATTCAAATAAACAGATGGATCTCATTGAGGATTCATTTGGAATGTAGTGTCATACTCCACCTTGTTGTGATGAAGAAAAGGAATGAAAGTTATTGGTACTAGAATTGGTAGATTAAATGGTAAATAATGTGAAAATGATTCAAAAAACATGAGGACAACTCATAGTATGTAGAAACAATATGCATATAAGTGGTCACAATATTTTTCATTCATTGTAGGTGATCATGTTTTTTTAAAATTATCACCATGGAAAAGTTTCATACATTATTGTAAAAAGTGGAATCCAAGCCTATGGCTCATTAAATCATATTAAATCCTAGATCAATTGGGATTTATTTCATAATTATTGACTTGTCATCCATTTTTATCTCTGAGTACATAACACATTTCATGTTTCATCATTATGGAAATATGTGTCAGATGCATCTCTTGTTTTGAACCCTAAATAAGATTTGATAGAAGAAATTTTTTTATGATAAATAAAAATTACATATTCTATAATATAGAGATTAAATTTTATAGAATAATGTAATTTATAATGTTAATGTTTTATAAAAAACTATGTGGTTGAAATATCAACGTGGGAATTAGAAAATTATATGAGGGAAAGACATCCCCAGTTGTTTATGAAATGAATAAAATTGTGATGATGTAATTTAAAAAAGTGGGGAAGAATGAAGCAACCATATTAGAGTTAATTATAAATTTTATTCCTTATTATTATACATGAATTAGATAGTTATATTCAATAAAATAATATTAAGTAATTTTATAATTATAAAAGGAAATATTTATACATTTTTTAAACTCTTTTTATTATAAAGTTGTACTTAAAAGTTTAATATCTAAATTCTAGAATTTTAGTTTTTAAAAATAAAATTATTTTTTTAAATCATCATATCAAAATTATATTATAGTTAAATTTTGGACATTTTTTTTTAAATATTGATTTTTCAGTGAATTGTAAAAAATGCCCATCTCTATAAATAAATAATATATTTTCATTAAATCAACCAATATAAGGGTCCCAATTTGATTATTATTTTCAAAAAAAAATAATTATTCTTTTTGTTATATATAATATAATTAATTACCGTTTAATAATCTTTGTACATTATTCTTTTTAAGTACATTTTTGGGATTAATAAGGATTTTTTTCCTAAAAATGGTATTTAGTCACATTTATTATTTTAAACATAAAATAATTTCAACCAATTCTAGAAAATTACTATTTAAAAATGGATTCATAATTTTTATTCAGTGGGTCCGAATTTAATTAACAGTTTCTTTTTACTTTTCATCATTGTGAATAATAGTTGTAGTAAATATTTTTCACTTCGATAAGCGAAAATTAGGTAATTAAGGTTAAAAATAACATGATAAGTCCTAAAAAGATCCCTAAAACTTTTATTTATTTTATAAGATAATTGTTTTTGGGAATTTAATATTAAATTTTCAGAAATTTGGCAATTTCAGGCCACATTCCTTTGATTATAACATTTATATTATTTTATGTAAATATAATATAAAAAATTTCACTCTCTTATTTTTAATATTTATTATATTGTAGCAGCTTGGGTTTTTTCCCCGTCAGACTTTGGAATATCCCTATGAATATTTCCAAATCTAGGCGCGAAGACAACATGTGATTCTGAGGCCCGGTGTTCCTAGAATAAATTTAATAAAAATATTAATTATTTTTATACTATGCATGTGGAGGGGTTGTGTTTTCCACAAAATGGTAGCTCAGATCAGAACTCTGAGGGCACTGTTGCATCCGAAGCATTCTATTTACCCTAAGAGGTTTGTAAAATTTGCATGCATGGGACTGCTATTGAAAAGGCCACAATATGCATTTTCGTAAAAAAATGAAAATTTTTATTTATGAGAGACATCTCGAATAACTCCTAAACGGAGTCTCGGATCACAATTTTGAGTGTGCCATTGTGTTTAGAACATCGTGTTTACCCAAGTTGTGAATTAATCTTTTTCGGCGCCGGGTGTTAGGTTAGGGGGCAGGTCGGACCGAGAAGATGAGCTGATATTTGTTTAAAAAACAAATATCTAATCTTCTCTACCCCCTTTATGTGTAACAACCCTATCCTCCTCCGTTCTTCACCGCTGATCCACCAAATCGAGCAAACGAAGTGTCGTCGGTCTCAGATCTTGACGACAGATGCTCTCAGATCGTGCAGTAGCAGTAGTGGGTCGTGCAAAGCATCGGGGTTCCACCAAAAGGTAGGTTTTTATTGTTTTAAAATTTTGAATCTTGTTTATGCATTGTTTTTCTTCAAATCGTCATAAGGATTTTGTAGTTTGGGTCCCGAGGCTTTCGAATCATTTTTTGGATCTGATTTTGGAGCACCGGGGTGATTCTGGTGGCTCCCAGATGTTTTCCAGCCGAAATCCCAGTTTTAGACGGCGGCAATGGTGGTTTCTGGCGAGGGCGGCATAGGCGCGGCGACGTTGTGGTGGATTCCAGCAAGCGCCGGTGGTCCGTTCAGGCAGACGGTGGTTTCCGGCGACCCTACGGTGGTCCGGCCATATTTTTCTGAGGGTTCTCTAGACCCCCGTAACTCGCAAATCCTAACTCTGATTTGCGAGCCATTTGCGGAGATGCATTCCTTGAATCGATACGGACCTTTTGGACTCACATTGGGAATTTTGTGAGTTGGGTTTTTGGCCCGAGGCCATGAAACATTGAAAATTATAAAAATAATATATTATTTTCAACTTCGATACGCCATAACTACTGCACAGAGCGTCCAAATGACATGTCGTCAATGGTGTTGAGACCCTGATGGTATGGAGGAATTTTCATGTTAGTTTTTGGGTGTTGTGACCAAGAACAGGGTGTGAGCCCCAGGAGGCTGGGTTCTGGCGTTTATGGAGAAATGCGACTTTTCTGCCGAGTGTCAGTTTTGGATGACCGAGTAGTCAATCCAGTGTGTTTTTCCTAGAGGATTGCAATGGTGTGATATGGTTAATGAGTTTTGGGATCCACGTGTGGGCCCCACCTAAGCGGGGAAGGTGAATAGTACATTTTTCATCGGTTGTCCGTTTTGGACGATCGAGTAGTCGATCTCATGGGTTTTTTCGAGGGGAACGCAATGGTGTGATCCGCTTGATGATTTTTTGATCGTGGCGTGGGCCCCACACTGGCAGGCTACGGTGAATTTTACCTTTTTCACTGGTTGTCTGTTTCAGGAGAGTAAATAGCCTATCCTGTGTGTTTTTCCTCATAGACTGCGATGGTGGCCTCAGTATAGTCCTAGGAGGTGCGTAGTGTGGCGATGTAGCAGGTCACTCGGGTTTGCGACGTTTGGACCAGCAGTGGTTGTGGGTAATCCTTTGGTTCGCTTCTATGAGGGTTCATGTGGCATCACAACCGTGGTATTGGTTTGTGATCCCCTCAATAAGATATCTAATATGTTAGAGTTGTGGCATTTCTTTGGCGGGCTCAGGATGGGATCATCTAGCTTAACTACCCTAGATCGGGTTCTTGGTTTCACTATGACCACTTATCCTTGGGAAGAAATCCCCTATCTAGTTGGTTAACGCTCATAGGATTTTTGGAATCACCGATAATATGATCCCCTACACATTGGGTCTTGCTCAGTAGGGTTTTGGAATCATCGGGTATAAGATTCCCTACTCATCTTATAGTTTATAGTAGGGTTGCAGAATCGTTAGTTATATGATCCCCTACTCAACACATGGTTTCTGTAGGGTTGTGGCATCATCAGTTCAATCCCCTAGAGCATGAGATGTACCAGATAGGGTTTAGGTATTGTCATGACCATCGTGACACAGGTGACGATCCTCTATCTGAGTGACATGTTTCTATCGAGCGCCAGATCGGATTGTGGTATCCCCTAGAAGACCCAGGGAGTGACCCCATATCTGTGAGATCTTCGTATACTGGTGTGTGTTCTGGTATCTCGTAGCGGACCTCGGGAGTGATCCCTTATCCTGTGAGTTTGGTGTTTATGTAGTTTCAGTGAGGTTTCCTCAGTGATGATATCTGATGAGTGTGATCTCTTGGGTGAGCAACTGAGATGTTTGTGTGGGACCCGATGGAGTGAATCTCTCGGTCTAGTGTCATCTGGGAAGATAGTGATCCTGGAGTTTGTTCTCCTGGTTGTGAACCATTTCTGGTGATGAGGTTAGCACCTTATGAGGCTTGGTGTGCGAGCTAAGTATATCTGGATGTTTTTGGTATATGTAAGAATGTATATCTGAGCGGATGTTCATGTTGAATGTATGGGCATACACCTGGATTGAGCTGACTAGTTCTATTTATCCTAGGATGGTAACGAGATGGAGTTTGTCTCTCTTTTGGGATCCCTCTGGTTGAGATGAGTGGATTGTTTCCTTTCTGTTGCTCTATTTTGTTTTGGGGTTTTGGGGTGCCTACTGAGTATTGTTATGCTCACCACGACACAGGCCTTTCCCACAAAAGTTTGTGTCTTGTAAAGACCCTAGGACTTTCGAAGGAGTCCTAGGAGGACCCGAAGCAGGCGGAGATGAGTGAGCGGGATTGACCGTGGAGTCATACCGGAGCTGTGATGAGGAGATTTTCAGTGGTGATTTTGGCAGCGTACCCCTTCTTCTGAGTAGGTTGGACACCTTTGTAGTTTTCCTTTAGTGGGCCCTGTTTTACCCTTTTTGTACTGTTGTTGCACTCTGGTGTGGGATAGTTGTATACATGCATTTACTATTCAATTATATATATCACTGAATTGTTTCATGGAGGTGTATGTGGGTGCGTGTGTACAGGTACCTTAGCCTAATGCCTCCCATCTGTGTGAATTCCTACTCGACTCTAGTTGCCAGCCCATGGCCTATTGGAGGCGGGAATGGGGAGTCGCGACTCGAGCCCCGTTTGGTCGGGTTGTGACAGAGTCGTATTGAAGGAGGTTCCACGTATGGGATCTCAGTGTGTAGATGCTCTAGCTATGATTTTGATTTGGGTTTCATAGAGGTATTTTCAAGATGTTTCATGTTCGTCTTTCAGGCCAGGGACTCTAATATTGGTGCGGCGGCCGATGTATCCATTCACTAATACTCTGATAAGCTGACTTTCGACTCGGGACGTCTGGACATTAGTCGTAGGTACATAACAGTACATGCATCATATAGGGCAGTTTTTTTGGGTTTCCATTGTTCTTCTTGAGTCAGATCTCTAGATATACTCTTCGAATTTCGAGCATCTTGATTGTATTTCATGATACCTCCATGATGACAGCTAGCGAGGGTTCCACTACAGGATTGTGGTGATGATCTGCCCCATGTAGTGGTTATAGACCTGGGAGTAGGTTCTAAGGCTGCACCTCCAAGTGGTCCACCAGTTGGGCCACCACTTTTCGAGCAGCCGGTTATGATGGTAGTGCAGGATGAGCTTGTGCACATGTTTAGTGCCTTGCAGGAGTTCTAGAGGCAATGACCTCTTAGGTATCGTGGTGATCCAGACCCTCAGACAGCTGATGACTGGCTCGAAGCAGTCACCTAAGTTTTTCATGTGGTGAGGAAACATCCCGATCAGATGGTGGTCCTAGTGGCGAGCCTTCTGTGTGGTTTGATCAAGTGATGGTGGCAGCTCTTCAGGGAAGAGTTTTATCCAGTTACGATGAGGTAAGTGCAGATCCATGAGCTTCTACATCTTTAATAGGAGGGCATTTCTGTGTCAGAGTACTCAGAGAGGTTTAAAGACCTGTCACAATACTCCCTAGATATGGTTAGAGACCCATTAATTAAGGTTCAGACCTTCGATCAGGGCATATACAGAGACATCCAGAAAGGTGTGCATTCCTTATGCCTACCCACATATGCTGGAGTGCTGGAGCGAGCCTTAGTGGTGGAGAGATTTCTGGCTGAGCAGATTTTTCCCGCCAGTGTTGGGCGTGTGGCAAGTGACACATCGGAAACTGGTAGTCTTTGGTAGGCGCAAGGGGATGGACGTGGCCAGAATTTCAAGAGGTGACCCTAGGATGGAGAATCCGAGGCATAGAGATCGCATGCCAGTTTTGGTCAGCTGTAGGAGAGGCGGTGTTACGCGTGCGAAGGTCGGGGAAATCTTGCTAGGGATTGTCCGACCCGTCATGTTTCTAAGAGGGAGCCAGTCGATAGGCCACCTTAGAAATTACAACGTCTCGAGTTTGGAGGTCTGCAGGTTGGCGGATGTGGCGATGGAGCTGGTGTAGAAGTGGGAGGTGGTAGGTGGTATCAGATGCCACCACAACCACCCACAAGCGGTCCACACTGAGCTCATGGAGTTTGAGGGAGAGGGCGAGGATAGCTACATGCCCTGATATCTGTTGACCGAGAGGCTCCACGAATGGATAGAGCTACACCTTCTGTCCTTTCTACTTTCTGTAGATTTTTTTAAAAAAAAAATTAGCGGTGCTCTTCCCTTTTCATTGATTGCTCGAGTTTTGTTTAGGGCATTGGTAAGACTCTATTTGGGTGTTGTTCGGTGTGCTTCAAATGTGTGAGGAAGAGGGATCCTTCTCCCACCGAGATTCATTTTTGTGATGCAATCAAAACTATGCGGGTGAGTCAGTGCCGCCGAAAGTAGATAGTATTGAGGTGTGGTGGATGAGTCCCTCTGGCTTATCTGTTCAAGAATGGGTGTTTATTGGAGTACTCACTGGTGTGGGAGATCCAGTTGAGAGTCTAGTTTCTTTCCTTGTGCTTTTGGATTTTTTGGTACGAAAACATCTAAAGTGGGGAGGATCTAGTAGCTCGGGTTTTGGCCCTGTGAGACTTTGGAATATACCTAAAAATATTTCCAGAGATAGGCGTGAAGACAGTGTGAGATTCTGAGGCCCGATGTTCCCATAATTAAGTTAATAAAAATATTATGTATTTTTATACTATGCACATGGTGGGGTTGTGTTTTCCCCTAATCGGTAGCTGGGATCAGAAATCTAAGGGCACAGTTGTGTACCAAGCATGTCGTTTACCCTAGGCGGGGTGTAAACTTTACAAGCACAGGCCTGCTATGGAAAAGGCCACCGGGAGCATTTTCGTAAATAAATGGAAAAGTTTATATATGAGCATTGGCTCGAATAACTACTGAACAGAGTCTCAAATCACAATTCTGAGTGCACTATTGCATTCAGAACGTCGTGTTTACCCTAGGGGTGACTTAATCTTTGTTGGCGCTGGGTGTCGGGTCCGGGGGCCGGTCGGACTAGGAAGTTGAGCTGATATTTGTTAAAAAAAACAAATATCTAATCTTCTCTGCCCCCTGTATGTGCAGAAACCCTATCCTCCTCCGTTCTTCGCCACAAGTCCGCCAAATCGAGCAAACAAAGTGACGTCAGTCTCAAATCTTGAAGGCAGACGCTCTCTGATCATGCAGCAGCAGCAGCGGGTCGGGTAAGGCATCATTGTTTCACCAAAATGTGGGTGGTTTGAGTTTTAAAATCCCATATCACTTTTATGCAATGTTTTTCTTCAAATTTTCATAAGGGTTGTGTAGTTCGGGTCCCAAGGTTTCCGAATCATTCTTGGGATCTGATTTTGTAGCACCAGGGTAATTCTGTTGGCTACCGGAAGTTTTCAGGCCCAAATCCCAGTTTCCAGTAGTGGAAATGGTGGTTTTCAGGGAGGGAGGCAGAGACGTGGTAGCGGCGTGGTGGATTCCGGCAGGCGGCGACGGTCCGATCAGGAAGATGGTGGTTTCCGGCGACCATGCGGTGGTCCGACCATATTTTTCTAGGGGTTCTTTAAACCTCCGTAACTCGCAAATCATAACTCCAATTTGTGATCCGTTTGTGGAGACATGTCCCTTGCATTGAGACAGACCTTTTGGAATAACTTTGGGAATTTTGTGAGTTGGGTTTTTGGCCCAGGGCCATGAAACGTTGAAAATTATAATAATATTATATTATTTTCAACTTCGATCTGCCATAACTCTTTCACATAGTGTCCAAATGACGTGCCATCAGTGGCATTGTGTCCCTGATGGTTCAGCAGACATTTCATGTTAGTTTCTAGGTTTTTCATCTAAGAACAAGGTGTGGGACCCATGAGGCCGGTTTCCAGCGTTAACAGAGAAACATGACTTTTCCACCGGGTGTCCATTTTGGACGATCGAGTAGTCAATCACGTGTGTTTTTCTGAGGGGATAGCAGTGGTGTGATCTGATTGACATGTTTCGGGAACGTGGTGTAGGCCCCACCCGGGCTAGCTATGGTGAATAGTAACTTTTCCACCGGGTGTCTATTTTGGACGATCGAGTAGTCGATCTCGTGTGTGTTTTTATGGGATCGCAATGGTGTGATCCACTTGATGAATTTTGGGATCGTGGTGTGGGCCCCACATGGACAGTCTACAATGAATAGTACCTTGTTCACCGGTTGTCCATTGCGGGCGAGTAAATAGCCTATACTGTAGGTTTTTCTGTGTAGACTGTGACGGTGGACTTGGTATCGGCCTAAGTGGTGAGCAGTGTGGCGATGTTGCAGTTCTCTCGGGTTTACGACGTTTGGCCAGCAGTGGTAGAGGGTACTCCCTTGGTTCGCTCATGTGAGGGTTCATGTGGAATCACAACCATGGTATAGGTTTTTGATCCCCTCGATTAGATTTATAATCTGTTAGAGTTGTGGCATCCCTCCGGTGGACTTGGGGTGCGATCCTCTAGCTTCGCTACCCTAGATCGGGTTCTTGGTATCGTTGTGACCGCTTATCCATGGGCGGTGATCGCATCTCTTGCAAGTTAACCCTCTTAGGGTTTGTGGAATCATTGATAATATGATCCCCTATGGATTGGGTCATGCTCAGTAGGGTTGGGGCATTATCGGGTATACGATTTCCTATTCATCATGTGGTTTATTGTGGGGTTGTAGTATCGTTGTTTATACAATACGGTACTCATCCTGTGGTTTCTATAGGGTTATAAAATCATCTGTTTGATCCCCTACAACATGTGATATACCAGATAGGGTTTCGATATTATCATGACCATTGTGACTTGGGTGACAATCCTTTATCTATGTGACGTGTTTCTGTCGAGCGCCACATCAGGTTGTGGTATCCCCCAGTGGACCCTGGGAGTGATCCCCTATCTGTGTGATCTTTGTATACAAGTGTGGGTTCTGGTATCCCCTAGCAGACCTTAGGAGTGATCCCCTATCTGAAGAGTTTGGTGTTTATGTTGTTTCAGCGAGTTTTCCTCAGTGACAATATCTGACGACCGTGATCTCTCGTGTGAGTATCCGAGAAGTTTGTGTGGGACCTGATGGAGTGTATCTCTTGGGTGAGTGTCATATAGGATGACAGTGATCCACATGTGTTATCTACTCGTTGTGAACCATTGCTGGTGATAAGGTCAGTACCTCATGTGGCTTGTTACAATAGCTGAGTATATTTGGATGTTTTTGGTATACGTAAGAACAAATATCTGAGTAGATGTTCACGATGTATGTATGGGCATACACATGGATTGAGTTGACTAGTTTTGTTTAGAATAGGATGGACATGAGATGGAGTTTCTCTCTCGTTAGTGTTCCCTCTAACTGGGATGAGTGGACTGTTTCCGTTCAGTTGATCTCTTTTGTTTTGGGTTTTTCAGGTGCCAACTGAGTATTGTTATACTCACCCCTACACAGGCTTTGCATGAACATATTTGTGTCTTTTTCAGACCACATGCCTTTAAACGGAATTCCTGGAGGACCAGCAGAATGCAGAATTGAGTGAGAAGGACTGACCGTGGAGTCATACCGGAGCTGTGATGAGGAGATTTCTAGTGGTGATTTTTGCAGTGTACCCCTTCTTCCGAGTAGGTTGGAAAACATATTACTTTTCGTTTGGTGGGCCCTAGTTTTTTATTTTTTGTACTGTTGTTGCACTCATATTTGTGATAGTTTTATGCAAGAATTTACTATTCATTTTTATATATCTCTCCATTGTTACATAGAGGTGTATGTGGGTATGTGTGTACATTTACCTTAGTCTAATGCCTCCAATGTGTGTGATATCCTACTCGGCGCTAGTCGCCAGTCCCTGTCCTATTATAGGCAGGCTTGGGGAGTCTCTTCTTGAGCCCCGTAGGGTCGGTTCGCGAAAAATATTTTGTGATAGGGATAAAAACAAATTATGTCTTGTTATCAATGTTTATTTGAGAAAAAAAGGATTTTTATTTATTTTAATAATTCATTTCTAAATTTTATTGATGAAATTAGTATCTTAAATACTTATATAACACTAAAACAGTGCTTGTGAAAGAAGTTGAAAAATAAAGTAAATAATTTAATAAACATTAAAAGTAATATATTTTTTGAGATTTATTAAATACCTAGTATTTTATAGATCAATATAACATGTTATTTTTATAATAAAATTTTAAATTCCGATATCTTTTTTTCTCATGTAATTATCAAATTCATAATATATGAATAATTCCAAAGAATTACAATAAATATAATTTATAATAAAAGTTATTTTATTAATTGATTTAAAATTCCTAAAAATATTTTTTTAGACTATAGACTGGAATATGATTTAACATTTCGAAATTGTTTCATTTATCAACCACTATCGTTTTTATATTATCTTTATTGACCCTTAAATAGTATGAAAATTGATATCGATGTAATAGTCAAAAGGATTGGGGTGGGATATAACAAATAGATAATGCTAGAAACATAAAATAAACAAGTCCAAATTGTATTTAATGAGATCATTTATACCCATAGTCATCTTAGATGATAATTATATCAATTTCACACATTTTTTCATGAAAATTAATTTCTATTAAATTAATACATTAATTTATTATATGAGTGTCCCCAACCTCACTTATAAAATAGAACCTTCTCTCCTCTATTACTCAAACATTTTTAGCACTGTATTTCATCCATGTTGTACCATAGTCTCTCCCAAAATGATCCCCCACATTCTATAAGATTTTTCTTTCTTATATAACCATCCAAATACGGCTTTTATTGTAAACCAAATGTTGTTGTATGATAAATATGTATAATTATTAACCAAGAATTTTTATTTTTTTAATTATTCTTCCAAAATCAAATATTTTTAATCAATTGTGAAATAATAACATTAACATGTTCCGTGTACTGATATATTATTATTTTAATGTAATAATAAATATACATCTCTTATTCCAAGAAATGGGAAATGAAGATGTTGTTTGTATATATGACATAATACCACTTCACAAACTGATGTAATTAGGTTTCTATAACCACCTCTAAAGGTTTGTTATAATGATAGATTTAATTTATATATCATATATTTTTGGAATATTTTTTTATTTAATTATAATATGTCATAAGGTTACTTACCATTCCATCCTTTTAAATTATACAACATTGTCACACGTATCTGTGGATTACGACGTCCAAGAAACAACGTGATTCATTTTTCATGACCACGTCATAGAGATAATGTATATAAGTTTATTTAAATAAATAATATGATATTTATTATATAATAATCATTCTATAGTGTTAAAATTAAAATTATCTTGTTTTAATCATGATCTTTAAAAAATGGAAACGTTACACATACTTACGTAGAACCGCCGCCTCAATGACAGTAATGTAGTTCAATTTTCATAACTATCATTCATCGTTAGTTTTATAAGTATAATGTATATATAATTTTAATTTATTATTTCATTATAATTATTAAATATATGATTTAATAATGACCTATTAGAAAACAATTAACATTCCAAAGTCATTTGGGACATAACAACTCAATATCATCAAAACACATTATATAAATTTAAATAATTCTGTAATTGAATATAACAAAGAAATAAATAAAATAAAAGGAATGATAAACTTGAATAAGGTTATTGATAAAGTAAATAAATAATATATTTTATTATTTAAGAAGATAAATATTGTATTTTTCAGACTTGAGTAAAGGGACAACTTAACTTCAAGACCCATTTTAAATGTCTGAATGATTTATTTTATAATTTTTTCCCTTATATGTACTTATTCATAAAATAATTTTATGAATGTTTATTATTTGGACATATATGTATTATAAAAAATAAATTTTTGATTATTTTTAATTTATTTGGACTGATTTAGAATGGGTTTTTGTGTATTTTATACAAAATGATTTTAATTTCTTTTTGAAAGGTAAAACGAATGTTCTATTTTAAAATATATGGAATAAAAAAACATTTATAACAACTATAAAAATTATTTAATGTTAGATTACGTTAGAATATTTAATCTATTATTCAAAGTAAAACCATCTTTCTCATTTTCTATGTTTTTACCATTTAAAATGGTTTTTAATGGAAATAGTATTTCATTATTTTAAAGTGTTATACATATGGGTTCAGAAGAGTCGTTGAAGGGTATTATGTTGAAAATATTAGCGAATAAAATGTTTTGTTTATGATATGGTACTTAACAATTATATAAGAATATTGGTTATCCTGATACATATTATATAATGGGTGGTCTTGATATATCTCTCAAATTTAATGGGTAATGTTAACTACCTTTATAAGCAAGATGGAGGGAGTTAATCGAGGTGGTTTATCCTCGGGATTTAACTGGGATATAATTATTTTTAACATCAGTCTAATAAGTGTTGTGAATATAATTCAATATGTTTTATAAAAGGGTTTTAATTTTATTACTGTGTGTATTAAATATTTTCTCCCTGAAAAATTTTGTACATTTAATAAGGTTATGATTTATGTCATATTCATAAATAAAAATGTGAAAAAAGTAAATAATTTATGGTTTTTCATGTTTTCAGTTGAATAATATATTTATTTCATTTATGTCCCTTTCTAATATTGTTTTTATCGTATAATATTTTAATTTTTTTCATAGGGTTTAAGGATGAGTAAGAATAAATAAGAAGTCATGTTTTTTGTAATAATGATTAGTCATGAAAAGAAAACATGTTTTATTTTAAAAGCCTTATATTGTAGGAAAAATTGATACTATGTGGAAGTGTACAATTTTAAATATATGTTTTTTTATGTAAGATATATTACCTAATTCTATAAAATTTTAAACCTAAATGATCTTTGGAAATGAAATAAAGTGAATTATTATCTATAGACACTAGAAAATGTAATGTTTATGGTTGGTTCCTTACAATTTAATAGTAGTTTTTTCAATGAAAAATTAGGATAATTATATATTCCATTAAATTTTAAAAAATGTGAAACTACATGATGGTTATTCAAGAAAGATCTCTTGTTTTTTGACTTAAATAATCATACGTTACGTGACTATAAAGGTAATGATTCACATAGTTTTCTAGAATAGTAACTAAACTTATCATTGTGTACAATGTTATATGAAAATGTAAATTTTTTTCAACATCATTGTTTCACATTATTAAGAAAACAATGTGATGGAACTCTAAATGTATTTTAACTTTAAAATATTTATGAAATATTCTTCCTAGGACTATTTTCAATGTTTATGATCTTTCTTCCATCAACTTTTATAGCCATGATACATTTAATTGTAAATTTTTTCAAGAAAACTAAATAAGATGGTCCACACATTATCAATAGATGTATCAAATTAATAGGTACATAATATTAATTTTTTTAGTCTTATGTAATCTATTCATGACATTTCATTAAATCCTTAACTATGCTTCATTTTTTTGTAGATACTTTGGTCATTTGAAATCATATGTGATAAATAAAGGATAACCATATGTCTCTATTTCTAAAGGTTATTTGAATAGGAATTCATTAACTCTTGCTGTATATACTTGGGTGACATTGAGATAACATTCATCCAAATTGGATGTGTTGATGATAGCTCGACTGAATTTAAAAATCATTCTCACTATTGGTCGACTAGTTGGGAGGATATGAAATATTACATTAATTCAAGTGGAATTATTTTATGAACATATATATTTACTGCTAAATTTTGAAATCAGGGATCCATTCATTGAATATAAAATGATATAAATAAATAGATTCAAGGGATGTCTAACATGAAATGAGACATATATAAAAAACATTTTAAATAAAGATATGAATGAATGGTATTCATGTCATATAAGTTCATAAATAATGAATCCAATAAGGATATTAGGTTTATATATATATATTAGATTAATATAATAATATATATTATTTTTTAGATATTGTGTCACGAACCAACCCGAGTTGACCCGGAACCGGTCACCCAGGCCAGCCCACAGTAAGTCCCGAGAGGCATTCCTGATCCTCCCGAGAGAGAAACAAGAACCAAGGGAATCAATAGAGTAAACAAGGGAATTATTTGACCCATATATAAATAATCAATCAAACATTGGAAATAAATCAAAAACCCAAAATGAATTTATATTAAAATTTAACTAAACATTATTTGTACAAGAAACTATGAGTAGAACCAAAACAACAACTCAACTGACCAAACCTGATAAAAAACTCACTCCATGTGAAAACACTGGTCACTCTACAACATAATGATCACAGGTCACCCAAGGTAGTCAAACTCAAGATAAAACCTTCATAAGGGAAAAAAAATAGAAGAAGACTGTAGGCGTGAGTATTAAAACTCAGTAGGTTAGCCTGAGATTCTATTCCCAATGCACATCCTTTAAAAAAAAGAAACATCAATTTCATGTTTTAAATAAAATATCTAAATGAATGATTTTTCAGATGATGTTCCATACTATAATAATTATCAGACAAAAACATGCATGTTTTATAAACAAAAATGCAAGAAACAATTTTTCAAAGAGGTGAAACTTCAAAATGAAAATTATTTTAATGAGGGATGCTTTATAAATTGTACCCCATTAAATAAATATGACATGATACTGAATTTATCATCCAAACACACTGTATGTCAATGGTGAGTACAAAATATCCAATGAGCACGGCTCTGGGGAACACCCCTAGGCACTAGTTAGTTGTGAGCCCCAGGTACCTTGTATCTCAGTAAAAGTAACCATAATAAATATCTGTTCTCATGAACAAGAGACACTAGTATGTATAATACCAATAATCTAGTGGTCTCTCAATATCATCATCATCTTAGTTTTGTTAGTTTTATCATCATCCAACCTGCTACGTGAAACAGGGGCCAAACCCTAAGGAATCACTATAATTCTAGTACACGTCCGCCCACCTAGATACCTGGGATTCCACTTGGTGCTCAATCAAGTTACACATATTATAAAATAAACTTTACACATCTAAATTACATTCCAAAACCATAAAATAAAAAAAAAACCCACAATCATTCTTCACATTTCTTTCATGAATCAATAAACCACAAAAAGATTTCGTTAAACAATTTCAAGGAGTATAACTAGGCATTGCACCTAAAATCCATTGAAAGATGATATTTTAAGGAAAAAACCCTAAATAACATAACAAATAATATTTGGCAGCCCAAAAAACAATTAATTATTCATTTTCATTTCACCATAAAAGTTCCCAAAATGATAGAACATGAAATACACATGGAAACCATTTTTACAAAACAAAAAAATGGAAAACAGGCCATTACGCCATTATCAAAACTAACATTTGACCAAGGTATGAATTAAATTTTATTAAGGAGGTGTATACACACCATTTAAAGAAGCAAACAAAATTTATAAATCCCTTAAAACACTCAGGTTACATATTCAAAACATAACCATTTTCATAAGAATGTGAAATGGTCCATTTTCCGACATCTCGGGCCAAAACATGTTGTAAACCAAAACCCATTTGTTTGTAAAAATAAATACAAATTGGAAAGCCATATAAGGACCCAAAAAATAAAATTTATAATTCTTCTAATTATTTTTTTAATCCAAAAAAATAATTTTTAAAACACACATCACACATAAAATCCAATATGGAAATTTACCGAACACATGACATGCCCTTTTTACACAAAACAATTTATTTTGAGAACGTGAAAAGGAATAAAACCAATTGAATGAAATATTTTATTCAGGATACTGTAAAATTTTCAAAATACCAAAAAATAGCTTATAAACCTCACTAAACATTTTTGAATGATAGCGGAACATTTAAAAAAACACTTGGTGTGCACTTTTATAACAAAACAACACTACCATTCACAAAACAAGGTATAATCAACCATTTTTAATGCCAAAAAAACTATCCAATGGATGAAAAAAATAAAAAAAATATATATATCGGGTGTTAAAAATAAGAAAATGATGAAACATAAATAATAATGGCTTTTGCAAGGGATATCCTACATCGAATCCTTGGCGGAATGGAAACGCACCCACGAAATCACCATCTGAGGGTTTACAAAACCTAATCCTATGACGAACAGACCCAAATGAATTAAAACCCCATCAAAATAATGTAATAATAGAACCATAAGTTGAACAGGAATATGGGAGATTATAAAACCAAGAAAAAATGAAAGGAGGAAGAAGATGGGGGATAAAGGAGAAGGAATCTAACCTTTTCTACTAGAAAACTCATTGTATTCCACTATATATGAACCAATAGATGAAAGGGAATTTCTTGAAACTTCGTGGAGAGATTCCTAAGGTTTGGAAGAAATAGGGAAAGATTATTGGTGGCCAAAATAGTACTAATTGATTGATTTAATAATGAAACAATTTACCTTTTCAATTCTGGACGATTTGAGAGACATTAAGAATTATTCCCCATTCAGATACTTTTATTAGATAAAAGAGGAAAAATATATAATGGGGCTGAGTATAGGAATATTTTACAATTGTGGGAGTTGGAATCACCAAAAAATATTAAATATTTAAGTAGATATAAAATAAAAAAATTATGTTTTTAAAACTGGAAATGGGCCCATGGGTTGCCCCAATGGCTAAATAAGTAACCCAAATTCACCATGATTATGAATTCCTAATGGGTCCAAAATGCTATCGTAGTTTTAATATATTATTTTAGGACATGTTTTTAGTGGAATGAGAGAAAAAGGTTGAAAAAAATGATTTATAAAAGAAACAAATTTTGTTTTTACAACTGGAAATGTGCTCACAGTTGGCCAAAATCATGAAGTAACTACCCTTTCTCCAAAAAATAATAAAAAAGTTATGGGGAACCCAAATTAGGGTGATTATACATATATGAAACATAAAAATTCCAAATTAATCTCACAAAAGAACTCAAAAAAGTATCAGGATTTCAAATGAACTGGATCAAAACGAAGACATGAAAAACCAGGTGTGATAATTCTCCCCACCATTAAAGCTTTCCGCCCCTGGAATGCCATAACACTTTCCAACTGAAAGACAAACACACAAGGATTCCATATCTACATTATCTAACCTATAAATATAGTGAAATATCAATTTGAATCAACATAAATTAATACTCTATCCAAAAAAAACACCAACTCACAACCACTCTGTAACAATCAATGGAACGGTCAATCCACCACCTCCACAACCATGCTAAGAACTTGATTGTTGTGCCTTATCCCAATGAAACAAACAATTACCAAAAATAAAGAGCACTCAAGAAAACCAAGGAATCATTGGGAGTGTATAACAGACTCCCCATGATTAATAAACCACTTTCACTAGACAAGTTCATAGGAGAAAAAATCATCGAGAACTATGGTGGGTCTCCCCACCTTTAGAACACATCTTGCAATGAAAAAAACAAGAACTAAACATTACGTCACTTTCACCATTCCAAAAAAACTCTCCCACAAAAACCCACCAAAAATGTTAAGAGGGTTAAAACATGAACATATAAACCACCCACTCTCGAATAGAGGGGATAAGAACTTGTCCAACACTTTCAGCATAGATCTGGACCCCCACCACTCGGGGAGGGGAGGGAAGGGGACCCAATAATTTGGCCACTGGAACCACAAAAGAAACCAAGGAACCACCCAAAACAATCCACCAGTGAATAGGTAACACCAAGACTACACTCGATTTACTGAAGCGGTCCATCAAGGGACATTGATCAGAAACCTGCATCCATGAAGGCATAACCATAGACACCATGTGAGGGGAATGTCCACCACACTTGTTTTGAAAAATGGAAATTTACTGTAGTGAAGAACCACAATATAGACATAGAAACTACCTTATAATAATGGTGGAGGCACTATCTTGGTCAAACTCCCCACACCTCTATATATTTCCTGACTACGTGAAAAGCTTCACTCTGAGGCCTATGGTAGGATCCCTAAATCATGAAACATTTGCTGCCCCATAGTCCGGTGATAATTATCACACCACTCAAAAAAACTCATCTGCTCAACAAAACACATTCATCTAAATAGGATCTCATAGATACATAAAAAAATTATATCTCACTCAGAACGAGGAGCATAATGGACATTTAATATAGCGAAAAGCATCAACACCAACAAACACAACTGTTATGTCCACAAGAATTATCACGAACATGAATCACTTTAAATCAATCCCAAAAATCTCTCTATTTAAACTGATGGGATGAGGAATTATTTTAGGAGGTGGATCTAGCTTATGTAAAATAATAAATAATCCTTAGGTTTATTAATTTGAAATCTTGCAAACATAGAACTTTCTGTGGCCACATAACTACATCCAACACATCCTTAGAAACCCACTAAACATTACTCCAAACCCGAGCCAGCAACAGGATCCCATGTCAAGATGAAAAAATAGTATGAATTATAGATCATACAGGATCATAATTAATAGAAAACACTACTAGTACATAGGATAAACCATCCACATAACCATTGGTTCAAAACAAACACCACAATTTTTCAGCTAAAAACACTATTGACAAAAACTAACTTGGTGGATTTTCACATCCACCAATGGTGTTTCATCAATTCTCACTCACATAAACATTTATGAGCCACCATAGGAACTGAAAAACCATGACATATAGGTCATCCTTATAGATATCAATAAAACCATGCATGTGAGAACCCATGTAAACACCAAAGTCTAAAACGAAACAACATCATTTCAAAAATCATGTATTGTAAAAAAGAACAGCAACCACAAAGAAAACAATGCATTTCATATTCCACAAAACTAACCACACTTCATCAAGAACCATTTGATTATTAAAACAATCCATTTCATTTAATATTACATACAAAAAACCATTCTATTCCAAATTTCCCTTTCACATTTATAAAAAAAATCAGAAATGTCTTTTTTCATAATCTGACAACCACAAAATCCAAAACCCCTTTCCAGAAAAACACCAGCCAGACAAAACATAATTTCGAAAACCTATTCATCAGATTCAAAAACTTTTCAATAGGACAAGAAAACCCACTTAAAACAATGTTTCAGAATTGCATTAAAATGATTCACACATTCCAAACCTTTTATTTCAACTAACCACAAGTTTAGATTAGAGAAAATCCAATCCTGTTAAATCATTTCCACTTCCATCCCAAAAATTGTTTTACAAAAAAACAAACATCCCAAAACCATTTTTATATTTAATTTTTGAAAACATTTTTAAAATTTTCTAAATCTAATCGTTCCTTTAAAACCCATTTCTATAATTCTCAAACATGGATTTTTAAAACAAAAATTCATAATTCATGAAAGGTCCAAGAAACCCACAAACAGGAACTAGTGTCGGTTGGTGTCTTGATCATATGGTTGGAATCCATTATTTCAAACCCAAACCAAACATAGATAGACTTATTAGGACCACACCCCGGCTCCACGTGGCCTTCTAGGCCCTGTAGCTCACATATTGCATTAGTCAGACTCCCCTTGTCATATCCCAACACCAAACAATCATCAAGAACAAAGGACACTAATAAAACCAGACTTCCCAAGGAAACCCCAGGATCAAAACGAGCAAGAGTTCGAGATGCTATTCCCGCAATTACCCCTAATGTCCTAATAATCGAAATCCATCTAACTTGACATCCCCAAATAACAAGGGCAATCTAAAAATAATGGTCTGTTAAGAGATGACCCCCTCTGATACCATTTTTTCATGAACCAACCCGAGTCGACCCTAAACCGGTCACCCTGGCCAGCCCACGATAAGTCCCAACAGGTGTTACTGATCCTCCTGGGATGGTGAAAATCACCAATGGAATCAAAAGAGTACCCAAGGTAACAATGTTTCCCATATATAAACAATCATACAAACAACATGAATAAATGGACAGCCCAAAAATGCATTTATATAAAAATTAAACAAAACATTATTTATACAAGAAACTAAAAGTAGAACTAAAACAACTACTCAACTGAAAAAACCCAATAACCCACTAACTCCATGTGACACCACTAGGCACTCTCCAAAAAAATGATCACATGTTACCCAAGGAAAACAAACTAATGTTGAAACCATCACAAGGGAAAAAAATCGAAGAAGACTATAGGGGTGAGTATTAAAACTCATTAGGTTAGCCTGATATTCTATTCATAATGCACTTCCATAAAAATAAAATAAACATAAATTTCATGTTTTCAATACAAGATATAAATGTATGTTTTTCAAATGCGGTTCTATGCTATAATAATTATCAGACAAAAACTTTCATGTTTTATAAACAAAAATGCTTGTAACAATTTTTCAAAGAGGTGAACTACAAAAGATATTTTTTTTAATGAGGACTGTTTTAAAGATTTTACACTTTTAAATAAAAAAAACTACTTAATTTACCAACCAAACACACATTATTCCAATGGTGGGTACAAAATATCCAATGAGAACAACTCATAGGAACACCCCTAGGCACTAGTTAGTTGTGATCCCCAGGTACCTCGTATCTCAGTGAAAGTAACCGTAATAAATATCTATTCTTGTGCACACAAGACACTAGTAGGGATCATACACATAACCTAGTGGTCCCCCAAAATCATCAAAATCATTGTTTAGTTAGTTTTATCACCTTCAAACTTGCTACGTGAAATAGGGTCCAAACCCCACAGAATCACTAGCATACTAGTGCACGTCCGCCCACCTAGATATTCGGGATTCCCTTTGGTTCTCAATCAGGTTACACATATTATGAAATACAGTTTCCACATCAAAATTCCATTCCAAAACCATAAACACACAAACATCCCACAAAAATTCTTCACATTTCTTTCATGAATCAATAATCCACTAAAAAATTTCGTAATACAATTTCAAGAAGTATCATGAGGTCTTGAACATAAAATCCTTTCAAAGATTCTCTTTTAACGAAGAAAACCCCATCAATAACATAAAAAATCATATTTTAAATCCCCAAAAATAGTTAATAATTCATTTTCATGGACCATAAAAGTTCCCAAAAATATAGAACACGAAATACACATAGAAACCATTTTTACAAAACAAACAAAATGCCAAATGGGCCTTTACACCTTTCTTAAAACTAACATTTGACCACGGTATGAATTAAATTTTATTAGGGTGGTGTATACACACCATTTAAAGCAGCAACCCAAATTCATAAATCCCTTAAAAACTCACATTACATATTCAAAATGCAACCATTTTCATAAGAATGTGAAATTGTCCATTTTCTGACAACTGGGGCCAAAACGTGTTGTAAACCAAAACCCATTTGTTTGTAAAAACAAATAAAAACTATAAATCCATATAAGGACCCAAAAATGTCTTTTATAATTCTTCTAATTCATCTATAAATCCAAAAAAATAATTTTTAAATCACACATCACACATAAAATCCAACCGGGCAATTTACCGAACACATGACATGCCCTTTTTAAACAGAACAATTTATTTTAGGAACGTGAAAAGGAATAAATCACCAATTGAATTCCATATTTTATTCAATATACTGTAATATGTTATAAATACCATTAAAAATCTTATAAACCTCACTAAATAGTTTTTAAGGATAGAGGAACATTTAAAAAAACACTTGGTGTGCACTTTTATGAAAAAACAACACTACCTTTCACAAAGGAAGGCATAAACAACCATTTTGAACACCAATAAAACTATATAAAGGCAGAAAAACAATAATAAACATATATATATATATATCAGGTTTGAACAATAATAAAATTATGAAACATAAATAATAAAGGCAAGTGCAAGGGATATCCTACCTCAAATCCCTGGCGAAATGGAAACACACACACAAAATCACCATCTGAGGGTTTACAGACCCTAAACCTAGGAAAACCAGACACAAATGAATAGACACCCCATCATAAATCATGTAATAACATAACCTTAAGTCAAAGAGGACTAGGGGAGATTATAAAACCAATATATAATGAAAGGAGGAAGAACATGGAGGATAAAGGAGAGGGAATCTCACCTTTTCAACAATACAACTCTTCATATTCCACTAGATCTGCACCATTAGATAAAATTTAATGGATTGAAACTTCTTTTGGAGACTCCTAATGTCTGGAAGAACCATGGAAATAAGGTTGGTGTAAAAAATTGTATGAATTGATTGATTTATGAATGATACAATTTACTTTGTCAATTCTAAATGATTTGAGAGACATTGAGAATGTTTCCCCACTCATATACTATTATTAGCTAAAAATATTGCAAATAGATAATGTGGGTGAGGATACGGATTTTGGATTAGTGTGGGAGGTGGAATCACTGAATAATATTAAATATTTAATTATACATAAAATAATCAAATTATTTTTTTAAAACTGGAAATGGGACCATGGGCTAGCCCAATGCCAAAATAAGTAACCCCAATTCACCATGATTATGAATTATTAAGGGGTCCAAAAGGATATGGTAGTTTTAATATATCAGTTTAGGCCATTTGAGAAGTTGAATAGGTGAAAAAGGTTGAAAAAAAGATTCATAAAAGAAACAAATTTGGTTTTTACAATTGGAAATGGGCTCACGGTTGGGCCAAATAATGAAGTAACCACCCTTTCTCCAAAAACTCCTAAACAAGTAATGGGGAACCCAAATTAGTGTGATTAGACATAGATGGAACATAAAAATTCATCATTAATCTCACACAATACCCATGAAAAGAATCTTGATTTCAAATGAACTAGATCAAAACAAAGACATGAAAAACCGGGTGTGACATATTGAATATCGATACTCAAATTGAACTGTTACAATATTTAGTGTTCCTTCTCTAGGCCCTCTAATGTAAACTGTGATGTTCGACACGTTCAATGTGAATGACTTTAAATTTCATACAATCGATCCAAAAAAGGAATTAAAACTCAGAATAGTGGTATATATATAGTTTTTGAACTAAGATACTGTGTAAAGATAACTGGTCTTATAAAATAATAATACGATGGCCATTTTTTAGTTGTTTTATTTAAATTCATGTTTTTAAATATTTCTAGGGGTATTGAAATAGATTCCTCAAAACTTACTTCTATGAAATTCTGTAACTTAAAGGATATCAATGAATATAAGTTTCATGATTTGTATATGTTGTCATCATAATAAAATATTGTATATTGTTTTTATGTTTCAGTGTGTGAATTATAGAGTTTAGTTATTCAAATGAAACAAAGAGACTTGAATGATATGGGTGATGAGGATGAATATTTGACCTCTGATATTGGACCCCATCTAAAATAATAAACTGACTTACTTTTTCCATCATGATATTAAAAATATTGATCTTACAAGGATGGATAATTTATAAGAAGTAATGATGGAGCTGAATAATTATATGATTCAAGGAGAAAAGGATTTTGTGTTAATTCTTCCATTAACTTAACAACTACCTTTGTATAATGGAATTAATTTTTAGTACTGTGGATTTTTATCTTATTTATATTAATTTTTAAATTTAACATCCATTATTTTGAAAAATATAATGTTATATTTTATTATGTTCAATCTTCCATTATCTTACCAATGTATTAGGTTTTTAATTTACAGAACAATGAATTTTTACCATTTTTAAAATTCATTTGATATAAGAATTTATTAATTTTGAAAAAATTCAATACTTGATTAAAAATATATATTTTCTGATGTATAAAATTACATGATTCAATGATAGGAATATTGAAAATAGTGATTCATTAATAATATATGATTTCCAACCAATGTATCCCCTACCATGTAGATGTCATCGAAATTTCCTAATGATTCATCAAATCTTGTAAATAGGACCCCACTAACTCCACACAGATGAAACATATCATGCACTCTGTTTCCCTCTATATAGAATCTAGGCCAACATTTATCTCCCTCCCAATGATGGATGACATACTACCTACAGATTTACTAGTATGTTCATGTGTTGATCATGCATCGATGGAATAGTAGGTCATTGAGATTTCTTCAGGGGAAAATTATAGGTTCATGATTGTAGGTAAACAATTTAATGCTAAAAAATTATTGAAATATGATTCTAATAACATCATTTTCATAATATATTAATGTAACACTACTTCAATGATAACATTAAATGTTCAAAAGTGTGGAATCTAAATCGATCAAATATAGTTGTTTTATTTCATTATTTTGGGGTATCCATAGAGGATTCTGTGGAAACATTTTTCCATATACTGGTCTAGTTAGCATCTTTTCGAGTGGCCCTTCAAATTAAAAATTCTAATCAGAAGCATATACCTCTATATTAGAATAATGAATTATTTTATTGAGAAATAATGGTTATTATGATACATTATTCATTAATTTAATTTCCTTATTTAATTAAATTCTAATATTTTTAATGAATGTATTAATACAGATGTTATTTCACTTTACATTGGGGGTTCTTATCATATGAAAGTGTTCATTAAAAATTAATGTATGAAATTGGATGATATTAAATGGATATTATTGTATGAGTTTAATTACAACTCAATTATTGCTCTAAAAATGTATAAAAATGTACCTAAAAGGGTAACTTGAGATTATATTAATGTTTTTTTTCATATCCACCAACATGACAATAGTATAGAACAAAATAATATATTATCATTATAATATCATTTTACATTATATGATATTGGTACATACACCTTTATTAATTAAAAAATATAATCCCTATATGGTTAGGTTATAGGAACCCATTACACATCCTGAGACCTAAAACAAATTTCCAAAAGGCTTATAAGAAACCAATGAATGGGGCCAAAATATCACAGTGACAAAAAAATGACATGAGGTCCCAAAAAATACTCCCACTACTTGAAGGACTAGTATTCAAATACCGTAAAAAAATAGAGGGACCAAATGTTTTGAAACTCAAAATATGTCCACCATCTCAAAGAATGATCCCTAGTAGATACTAAACATATGTTCACCTTACCATATATCTAGCTATATAGATCATCAATCAACCAGTCATCTGGTGACTTGAACTCCACCACCAAGCTGACATCCACTGTATACAATGATGTCATCGATGTTCATGGATTCCACTAATTCCAACCATGACCTCCACTTCTTCCCTATTATACTAATTTCATGAATCGATTACCACATGAATCCATAGATGATACTTCATTCCCACATACATTCTTGTATAGGTTCCTTGAAACAAGAACCCCCATCCATATCGCTCTTCTATGATGAATCCACGACACATTCATTTCCCTCCATAGAAAATGCCCGAGTGGGATCACATAAATGGGATGAATAATACCATTATTTATATATATATATACATTCCTATGATAAGAATATGAAATTTAATACATCACTATTAAATCTGTTGTTCTTCATTTCAGGAGGATTCTTGAAAAAATGTATTGAACAGGGGAAAACTAATCATCCCTCACACAACTAATATAAATAATTTTTCGAGAAATATATACACCATGGTAATATTTTCATTAATTGAAATATTTAGATGATATTATTATTTGTTTCATATAATAAAATGTTTTTTTAAGTGAAAGTTAATATAAAAAATAGTTTGGGTGCCAATTCTCTTGAACAAAAAGTTTTCTAGATGTTCATAAGAAATTAGATCAAAGTTATGTGAACGAAGAAAGCAAAGACATTAGGGTAAAAAAAATTTCTAAATACAAATATTTTAATAAATTATTAACTTCTAAAACTAAGGGGTTTTTGTAAAATCTAATGAAAACTAATTTGAAATATTTTATTTATGGAATATAATTATATTTATTATTTGATCTTATGTATATGTTTTCTATAAAATGGTAGGTCTAAACGTATGTACATTATGAACATATCATTATAATCATTTTATAATTATTTAAATATTTCATCAAGTAATATGAGGGAGTATATTTTAATATGAGATTTCACTTTTCATTAGATTTGAGTGTTCAATTACTTTCACATGTACAATTATTTATTTTGATTCTATGATATATGATTATATGAGTATGTAGATTTAAAATTTTAAAGAAATTATTAAATGGATGAGTTATTATAATGTTATCATGTATGGTTTTGAATTGTTATCAAATTATTAATGATATGTTGATTTCAAATATATTTGGTTTTCTGTTAATATGTATTAAATTAAAATTTTATGATATATAATTTTTAATATAAAGAAAATGAAATATGAGATACTAATCCTGTACATTCACTCTTGATCTCCTAAGATGATCATGTTCGTTAGGTCCTTAGGATGGTGAATCATATTCATGTGTTAGGGATTTTTCCTAATTACCTTATGAAGCCTTTGGTAGGTCACCAAGGGCTATGAAAACATCTCTATTAGGTTCTAGTTACTCTATCCATCTAGATGATCAAAGGTATTTCTTATGATACAAAACAAATCAAGAAATAGGGGAACAAAATTAAACAACAGGGGACTCATGTAATGATACAATAAGTCAAGTTCATCACTAAAAAATAATTAATTGAATTATATCAGAAGATGACTGGATGTGTCTCTCGTTACATTACATCGATTGATGGTTTTATTAATTTGGTTAATGATATAATTTCAAAACAATTTAAAACACTAAATTTTATTTGATATTTCTTGATATTTAAAAAAAATTATTGTTTCATTTTAAATTAAAATATCATACAGGTGCAAAAGAGAAGGGACTAGAGATGGAGACTGAGATAGAGATGATTGTAGCTAGCTGGGATATAGTGATGATTCTTGATTTTGAACATATTTGTGTGGTTTTACAACTAAATTATATCTGTATCTTATTGTAGTTAGTTATACATATATATTTAGTACATAATTTTTTGCATGGATTAATAATTTTGTATTGTAACCTTGTATCATTTGGTATTTTATAAATGGATTATGTGACTAATATAAACTCACATATTATGTAAATTATATTGTGTTTTTTAGGGATAGATATGTTCTACAACATTATTTTTATTTTAATTGGGTGAAACCTCTTTATTTTTTTATATATTTTTATGTATTTAAATATATAGAGTTGTTTTAAACAACAACTAAATATGAAGTATAGTTCACCTTATTTATGATAAAAACATACATCAAATCCCAAAAATCGTCTACAAAAAAAATATTTCATGACACTTGAAAGAGACCTACCCAAATCAAAAAAGTCATCATAAAAAATATTTCGACACCACATTTAGCGGTGGGTTTATAAAACTACAACTAAAAAAATTGGATATGTTTTAAACCACTCATAATTAAAAAACCACCTCTAGGCCATTATTCTTTTGTAGTAAATGTATGAAGGTTATAAAGTTTTGTATATCTACAACCTTTGGTATGAGGACTCAATACTAAACATACACCCCTAGTATACCATAGATTATGTATGGCACTCCATGGGATTTACTTGGTGGCCATCAAGCACAAAAATCCTATTTTTGACCTCATAGGATACTCAATATTTTTATATGAAATACTAACCATGCTAAGCATAACATTTAATTACAATCTATACTACTCTATGATGAAAATAAGTTAGGGATAACTCAAATTTATACTTCAAGAGGTTAACTATTATTTCACTTGATGTAAAATATAAATCTATTATGAAAAAATGATAAAGTCATGATTTCATTTTTATATAACATGAAACTTTTTATATTCTTAACCCCATTTATTAATACTAATGAAACCATCAAAGAACATCCATTTATTAATATCCCAGATAACTCCTCTATATTGGAATTATGATAGGTTCACATTCAGGGTTTTCTTTAACTCTGTACATCTCTGTGAAATTCCTCCCTCATCCCCATGTGACCATTTGATGAAAATCTTGCTCTAAATATCTTTAGCGAGCAACATATATGAAGGATTCCAGTTTCAATAATGGTGAAATTTAGAAATCAAATTCTGATTTTTCAACTCCTTAAACAGGGTATTGAAACATATTTACATAAAAAACAAATGTTAAAATTTTAATTAATATTTTATACTTATAACTCTCTCTATGTTCATCATCATCATCTTTCATGGAAACATTACTATAGAAATATTTCATAGAAATATTTTTTAATATAATGTAACTCTTAATGTTAATCATTTACCAACATACCCTTAAACATTAGGGATATTATGTAATATCTAATTTTTTCTAACTTCTACAATCCTTTATTTGTTAGGTTTTGAACATACCATGTACAAACGTACCTCCAATAACGGATTAAATTATTTTTATGATATATTTCTATGTAACAGAAAATCTTTTGTGTAAGGAAATGAAATGTATTCCCACAAGTGAGAATATTTATCAAATAAACCATTTATCAAAATCATATATGGTATTCTATGGGGTTGGATAATTATTTTATAAATATTATTTTATTCATTAAAATATTATATTAATGGTTGGGGGGATCATATATGTTATATTTTTACAAAAATATATATAATCATATAATCCCAGATAAAACCCCTTTTATCATGGTCTTCATTTTATGAATGTTATTGAATCTAAATAATCACAAAACATGTGTATTAAATGCAATATCTTATGTTTAAAAAAAACTACATATAAACATATTCTTTCATTATATAATTTAAATGAGAAGAAAATACACATCCATTACATAGATCCACATGGGATTGAAATATTCCTTTACATTTAAAACCTTGATTCAATAACCCATGCATTTTTCATTTAAATTAAAACTATAAATTCCATAAATTTTTTCATTTAACTTGAACTCTGGAATATTTAAAACAATTTTAAAGTATACATTTGGTATCATATATCACTTAAAATAGAAAATTTCCTTCCTCCATAATACTTAAATTTATGTTTGAATTATTATAACATGGTATTTTAAGAAACATTAATCGACTTTACAACTAACATGAATTCTTCTAGCTTGAAATTTTACCCACTTCTATTCCCAATAAAACACTCAAACCTAGACATAAAAATACTTAGTTCATATATCCCCGAAATATTGGTGATAGCTAGTTATTATTAAATTGAACTCATTTTTATTTTCATAACACATCCAATGATGATTACAATGTTAATTCAGTAACCATACCAAGCCATATAGAACCTATAATTTCTCACCAGGTCACAAGTATATTTATTTACATTAAATATATAATATCATATTTGGTTACATTAGTAAATTTTACTTTAATTCCATTGAAATATTTATTCAATCATTCTTTGATTTTCCTAAGCATAAATATTCTTATACTAAAAAATTTAACATTTGTTTACTATGGAAGGTATTACTCTAACCCATATATTTTTCTATATTTTTTAAGAAACATTATTATTTTTATGTATCAATAGAAAATGATTCTTACATTAACATTCCAATTTTCATGAATTTATATCAAATTAATGTTTCATGATGATGATTCCATTTTTCTATAAAATTTTTTTCTTATAAAATCAGTTTCATGAATAACATTAATTTAATAAATATATATACTAAATTTGGTTTCCATTACAGTTATATCCACTTTTTAATTAAAAAATTTCATTAGTATGACAAGATATATATTTCATAATCATTTCTATCACTTTATTATTTCTCCCATTGAATAATTATTTAGGTATATCATCATTCTAATCACATAATATATGAATCTTTTATATTTTAGAGGAAAACTCTACCCAATTTATAATATGGATAAACTAAAATATATTAATTCGATAATATAATTGTATTAGTGTAATCCTTATAAGTGTAAATAAAAGATAATTACAAAAATATGAAACTAATATTATTAGGGTCACCCATTAATTTCTTTCCATGAATAATTTAATTTATGGGATCCTAGATTTTGCATGACATACTTAGTAGGTAGATCAAATCCTTGATTGTGTTTTCTATGGAAGGAATTTGATAATCTGTATTGTTAAAAGGTGATTAATCTCACCATATTACTTCATATATTACATTTATATATACATGATTCATGTGATTTAGTTTATAAATCAATTCCTTATACAAAATATATTTGTTCAAGCAATATTGTTATGTAACTTTTTCACAACTCATAACTTGTTCTAAGAAACCAATGAAAGAAAATTATGTATATACATATCAAAAAGAATTATTTGAAAATGGAATATAAAATCATTTCATTTAATGAATTATAATAATATAGAACCAAAAATAACTACAACATTAATCTTAGAGTGATAGATATCGAACCTCAACTTTTCTTAAAAAGGCATAGACCTCTTGGTCAATTGGCAATCTTATCCAAAGTTCCACTACCCAATAATACATTACTCAAGATAGACATAAATTCCACTATAATTATAACACCTAATATATATATAATCTAAAAGTAACTTATAAATTTAATCTCATAACCCAATACATGAGAAATTAAAGATAAAAAAACATAATCAATTATCATATCTATCACATTACTTCTTATATGGATGTTTGACAATTTATATAAGTTGTTTCATTACTTAATCTAAAGCACACATCCATTCATAATATAAAAAGTACATGAATGAAAATTATAGAATAAATGAAATAAATAAAGAATTTTTATAATTAAACATGACATAAACATTTATGAACATTTCATAATTACAGAAATTATAAATATATTATAATTTTTTTATATTTTGTTCACATTACATAATTAAATAAATATTACAAATTTATATCTATCTACGATATAAAATATAAAATATTATCATTTTATACATAAAATACTTTAAATACATTATATTAAATGAAATATAAAATTTTTATATTCCATTTCTATCATGCAAATAATTAACATTATCTAAATATCACATATTTAATATTATTTTAGCCTATATCATTTAAATTATCAAAACAAATTTTAATATTTATTATAAAGTGATCCAAGAATTACAAATATAAAATTTAATTCATTTTACAATTATATTAAATAAATATCATAATAATTAGTTCCATATAAATGTAAAGGTTTAGTGTAATTGGAGACTAGATACATATTCATCTTATTTCATGATTTACCCTTATCATATCCCACAATATTCTTCTCACAATGTACACTTCTTACACATATCCTACTCAATACATTTATTCATAACCTAGGGAACGAAAACCTAGGAATGTGTGATATGAGATTATCAATATGGGTAAGCATTGGATATATAAATCAACGATCATAAGTGAGTATAAGATAAGAATAAATGTATTATAACATGATCATAATTTTTAAAATTCATACCTAATTAGTCAAATATATATAATCATGAATCATGGAATATAGATTTATCAAAAAAAAAGAAATTAGTCATAAGAGTGTGAAATCATCAATAATAATTCATAATCTACATGAAAATATCTTATGAAAAAGACATAGGCATGTGACATAAACAGAAGCAAAGAAAATAATTTTCTTAGTTAAGGTGCACTGCCAAGAATATCACATGAATTTTGTTCACTCCCCATTATTACATTACTATAGTTAAGGATCACTCCCAAGGATTAAATATTGTATAAATTCGATTAAAATTTTGTTCACTCTCTGTTCTATTACTTACATAGTAAAATGTTTTCTCCAAAACTTATCATATTTGATAGAGTCCCATACTGAACTAGGTTCACACATGAATTCCAGTTGATATTATCCCATGGGATATCAATATTTCTGATTTTTATTGGAGGGATTTATAATTCTAGTTCCACCCATCACATAATCAAAACCATATATTTTTTTACCACATGATCATAAATCATTCATCAATTTATCACATGAAAATTTGTGGGAAGGAAAAGGGTTTCCTTAAAATTCAATCATTTCTTAATAGCATAACTACTGGATGAGAAACCAGTTTCATAAAGATTTTATCATCAAATAATTAACTAGTTGTCATGAAAGGGGTTTCATATAACCATCTTCAAATCATCATCATTACATTATATCCATAAAAAGGGATTGGATGGTATCACATGATCACATCCACAAGGAAGCACAATAAACATTAATGTAAATTTATATAAATTAAATATAATTTTAAAAGATAATTATTCCATTTCTATAAAAATAATAAAATTTCCCTTTTAACTCAATATATTTTAAAAATAAAATTCCCAAAATATTGAAAAAAGTATTTTCCTTGAAAATAAAAAATGTTAAAATAGAAAGGCAGCTTAAAATATTATAATTATCATGATAGTGGGAAAATTTTCTATAATATAAATATTAAAAAAATTGATTATATGAAATGCTTAGTGTCACTTTCATGTGGGAGTACTTGATTGGTTGTTTAGAACCTCGAGTTAGAGGTGTTTTGGGCTTAAAATGTAAACTTCTTGGGACCTTTACTTGGACACATGGTTATGGTTCATGTGAGAACTCATTGTACAAAAAAAGTTTATAGCTCATGTAACTCTTGATAGAGGTGGTCTGCATGGTAACTACATATTCCATTTAACCATGTGAGTAAACCATACAACAAACCCAAAGAGAGGCAATTTTTTCATTTTGGGTTTTCTATAAGTGTGGTTTCATCCCTTAGCATCCCTGCATCTTTTCCCCATATCATGGTGCCTCTTCTAGCCCTCCTTAGCTCTTTCGAATCCCCTATAAGGATATTTTATAGGGGATTAATTGCTATTTTTACTTAGTTTGAAAAGTAAGGGCTTCTCAGTCCTTCTTATTGGGTTTTATCCCATTTTCATTTTATCATCTAACCCTAGTATCCATGTTTTCCTTATCATCATTATTATGGTTTTTTGGTAATTGGTTTTTTACTTCATAATGTTTTTGAGTCACCTTGTGGGACCAAATATGTTGGATTTCATCAAACATGGCATGGTTCTACCACTTGATGGAGTTTTTTTCATTCATTTAATTTTATTTCAGAGTTACAAGATTTTTTGATGATTTAAATGTGTTTTAGATTTGTATAAAGGTAGTAAATGAATTATTGTTTTTATTTTTCAAGGGTTTCTATGGTTGTGTGGGGTTTTCATTGAAAAATAGGGTAATTTTAGTAGTGTAATTTAAATTAGTTTTGAAATGGTATTGTATGAATTCTACATATTTTATGAAATAAAAAATAATGATTTCTTTGTAAAATGTTCTTGTTGTATGGGATTTTGTGAAAATAGGGGTTTGAAATGTGGGATCTCATTTGTGTTTGAAGGTATTACTTGTATTGAAATGTGGTTTCGTTTTATAAAATGATAATGGATTCTCCCATGAATTTTTTGGTTATTATTAAAAGTATTTATGCTATATTTTATAATTGAATTTAAATTAATTTTTTAAAAATGTATTTCCAAATGAATATGATATAATGGAAGGTCCAGCTGGAACTTGTGGTGTGATGTTCATTTTTCCTTTTTTAACCCTTTTTTTTTGTTGATGTCACATCATCAATGTGATAGATACATTATTATGTGATTTATATTACGGTCATGTATTGGGGAACTCATAAATGGTATTATGGGAGGTGGGATAGATAGGATTGTGGTGTTATCCCTAGGTTATTTATTATCCTCATGTGATGAAATTGTTTTATCATGTCTCACCTCAGTTATTATTCCATGTGGTGATTGAGGATACTAAGTGTGATGTAGTGGAAAATTATTGGGATAATTTATTTTTAAAACTATAAATTACCCCCCTAATTTTACACAATTACTTTCTATAGGTATTATAATTGAGAAGACTACATAGAGTGATCTCGTTGACTGATGTGTGATAGTTAACCTATCCTTGATAGGTCCTCTTATACATGTCTTATGATGCCACGTTGGTCCATATGGAATTTCCTCATGCTATGTATCATCATTATTACATTTTGTATGTATATTTTCATGAGTGTTTCTTATTTCATGGATTGATTTTCTTGATGTGTTGATCTTTCCATGGTTTATTCATATTGTTGAATAGTTTTATTCCATCTATTTATTGTATTTATTTATAAACTCTAAAGTTTGTGTTTCATTTTTATTACCCCTTATCTTAATTTTTACCATTAGGTTGGGAGTGGAAAAAAATTAAAAGAAAAATCTAGAGTTGGGCTTCGTAGCGGAATTATTGATTGTCATTCTTTTTAAATGTTTTAAACCTTGTGTGGGTTTATTTTTAAATTTTTGGTATCTCTAAAGATAAATAGTTAGTGATTTTAATTGGAAGGTTTTTTTGGTAAATAATTCTAATGTAATATTTAATGAATGTTTTTATTTAATAAATTTCATAATCAATTATCTTTTTATCTCCATTCCATGTAATGTTAAATGAAAACCTACTTGTCTACATTACTTCGAAACTAGAAAGCATTGTTTTTGTTCTAAAATTAATGAATTGGGAAAATGTTGATATCCTAATAGATTAATATCACATCCTATATACTCAAATTGGTGGGTATGTATTCTTCATGTATTGTGAAAGTATCATTAGGTTGGCATGTGACTGCTATCCATTAGGAAGAGGTTATTATATGGGTGATGGTGCATATAGCAGATTCACCAAAATTTGGTGATCAGAAATTCAATTTCATTGAACTGGTTGGCTTTAGATTTGTATCATATTCTTTGGTATTTTTTTTCATTTATTTTATCTTAAAATTTATTTTTTTACCATGTATAACTTTTTTTATACAAGGTGTATCATGTAATGCATTTGTTTCTTTATTATAATGCCATGTATAGATGTTTCTGTTTGTATTTTGGGGGTGAAATAACCCCAAAAAATTCTATTCTATACCCACGATGCTTTTCATAATACAGGGGAATATTGATAATTACTGTGTATTTGGTGGGATTATTGGGGATTTAATGTATTGATGTCCTAGTTTGGTTCATTAATGATTCATTTTAAAAATTTTGTAAATATTCATAACTGACCTCTTCTAACAGCATTTTAAAAATTCATTTTTAAAAAATTGACAATAAATTAAAATATGTATGAATGTTAGTTTTAACAATAATTGTATTATTTAAAAAACATTTGTGAAGTTTTTTTAAAAAACATGTTTATAGAAGAAAAAGTTCATCGACCAAAAAAGGAATAAGGTAGTTTTTTCATTGTAACATTTTTTCAATCATTTTAAGTACCAAAAATAGTAAAATGGTATTATTACTATAAAATTATAGGAATAAAAATAGGATAGAGAAACTATATTTGGTTTAATATATAAATATCATATAATTTCCCTAGAGGAGATTCAATCCTAAACAGCTCGATTAAAATTGAGATTGCAACATAAACCCTTACCTCAAGTCCCATATTGATTGATGTGCATTCAAAACCCATGTACAATAAATATATAAATATTATAAATTTGGTATAGAACCATATTCATATATAAATTAATATTTATGATTCCTTTATAATTTAAAATTATCCTATTATTAAAAATTTCTTCATTAAAATAAACAATATTTTTAAAAATGTTCTGTCTTGAATTCATGTTTTAGGTTTATTGTTCATGTTTTTAGGACTTATTGGTATTTTCATCCTTTAAATAATCTTAAAAATTCCATAAGTATTAAATTTATTGATTATATAATATTTTATAAAAATATATATAATGTGGCGATGAAAAGTGTATTACAACACATCACGAAGACAGTAGTCTGTACATACACATGAGTGATGTATCAACATTTTTATAGATGGAACCAAATTAGGGATTATACTAATTCCCCTTTATAGAATAATAATTCTAAACTAATATAAATTTATTCATTTAATTTATCATTATTACCATCTATGTAAATAGGTAAGGGAAAACGATTCACATAACTTTGTGGGGGTTGTAGTCCACACGTATGCACAAGAAATTTTAACATTTTCCAAAAGATTGATAGGAGATATAAAATGGATATTAAGTTAAATTATAAACATATTATTATATATAATTTACTGATTTGATAATTTTATGTTGGTTATAGAAAATATTTAGAATGATTATGAAGAATGAAATACAGAAAATATCGGTAATAACATATTTGTCTTCATCGAGTATCATCTTTCGAATATCTCTTTAAGGATTCTTTGATGGGACTTTTGGGATGAAAATAACCTAAAGGTAATGTTTAATGATGGTAAGTGATAATTATATATATATATATATATATATATATATATATATATATTATTTTAGCTAAATGGCTCAATTGGTTTGGATAAGAGTGTATTTGATGCTCTCTTTTATATGTGAGGGGAGTAGCACAAATGTAATTTTTAAGAATATTAAAATATAATAAAGTCACTCTCATGATAAATAGGTTACAAATTGAATCAATTTAAAATATTGGATAATATAGGATCAAAATATATTTTTATGATAGGACATACAAATTTATTTAGGTAATTTTAACCCTTATATCTTTAGTTTAACCCCTCATTAATCCATTTTACCTTTACTATGGTCACATGTTTTTTTACTATGGTTACAGTTTATTATGAAGGAAATTAATTTGATCCTATAAAATAATATTAATTTATATTATTCAAAAAAATGATTTTAAATGATTTAACTCCTATATGGGGTATAAAATCATTTTAAAATAAACTCTCCCAATATAATTAAAACCGTTTTTTGAAAATTGAAATTTTAAACAGAAAAGTTATTTTTTTATTTTCTTATTAAAAATAGTTTGATGAATGATGAAATATTTTATTGAATATATTATCAAAAAATTTAATTATAATAATTAAAAAGTTAATATTGATATATTTTTCTAAAATAAAAAATAGTGAGTTCCTAAAAAGATTTTTTCTATTAAGACATATTTATTACATTAAAATACATTTATATATATTACAAAAAAATTTATAACCAATATAATCATTTGATAAATGAGAAAAAAATAATTTTTCATAATTTATTTGTCTTATTTATATCTTCAAATCCAACATGAAGGTGATAAATACCACAATAAATAATAATATTTTAATATAATATGTCATTAAATTTGAGCTCTGTGTTGTGTGGAAATAAATCTATAAATGAAATAAAATTTATTTAACGATAAATATTTAATAAAATACTAGTATTTTATATTGTAACCACATTATAATAATTCTCCCATGAAATTCCATTATTATCATACAAATACCTAAGGATACTTCTACCTAATCACATCCTCTGGTTCTCATGTATCTTCCTAAAATGTATTGTTTTACCAAAAACCATTTACCAAGGGAGTGACCATGTTCTACAAAGCATTCTAAAATAAAAAAAACACCACAGATTGTTCATCATAAGAGAGATCATTCTCTAGTGGTATAACCGTTGAGTTTGATACATGTGAAAATCAGGCATGTACTTTCTCAGGACAGATACATAGAACACATCATGAACCTGGGATAGATTTAGTGGAATAAAAAATCGATGAGAAAATAACATGATATAATAAATAATTATTAATGGACTATAATATATTGGTTTATAATTACCATATTTTAAAATATCACAATATTCATCCAAGGAGATATTTATTTGAATACTATATCACAAACTTCAAACATTAAATATAACTGATGATAGAAATTTTTTTCCATCTCTGAGCTATCATCGAGTATTATTGAATGAATATAATATTATTTTTCATTTCCACATCTAGACCATATCCATATATCTTTCTTTATATAAATGCAACAAAACACAATAGATTTATACACATACTACAATAATGGGCTTCGTTAGGATCCATCAGAATGCTTTAGTGAAATTTATTTTTTATAAGAAAAATAGACTAGAAATATTTATTTATCCCAAACGCCCTTAAAATCCATAAAAAATGATAATATTTTGTATTCTAGGGTTTAACTGGTCCCCTTTGATCAACCATTTTTATGAGGATGATATGTAGTACTAAAATTCCACTATGCATTTAAATCTTACTGAACACATGTTCAATAAATCGAGATAATCTATGGATCCTGATCAGTTATAATATAATGTGGTACTCTATACAACATTACCACATTCTTAATTTACCTCCTTGAATACTGGTCATGAGATAAATCTTCTCTACTTTTAATACAATGTGCTAAATTTGTAACACAATGGACTACAACTAAAATAACATTACATCCTTCAGATGTTTTTTGGATTTTGATGGTGATATCCATGGTAATGTTTTGAAATTTCAATTCTGTAATTGGTAATAATTTTAATATCAACTTATGCTTCTGTCTCCCAAACATTAGATGCTAACATACCATGAATCAGGTTATATAATCTAAAATATCAGTTTTTCATTTTGTCCCAATAGAAATACTCATTCAAATCTCTATACATATTCATACCTCATGGATTAATAAAGAATGATTACTATGATATTTATACATATACTCATTGAGAAACACTTTATTATTGAATATTATCATTCCTTCACAATAATTATTTAACTTATAAAAATTTCACATCATATGCTATACTTCCACATCTTCCTCGTTTGCCTCCTTAATCATCAAAAAGATGTTGGGATGCATGTCTATCTAAGAAAGATATCATATTTACCATTTAGTCTTGATTTTAAGATCTATATTCATCAAATCCATATCAATTTTATCTCTTTCAATCCTCATCATTGAAACACTAGAATATTAATTTCAACAAATAGTATCATACACCTTATTCAAATTCCATGGTTGGTAATGTATTATGCAGTCATAGTATTCGATCAACTCCACCCAATCCTTTAGTGGATATTAAACTATTTCTATGTGGATAAATACTTCATCATCTTATTATTAGTATATATATCACATATTTCACCATACTGATAATGCATTAATATTTTTGATTAAAATATTACTACTATAAACTCCAAATCATTAGTTGAATAATTTTACTCATCAATTTTGAATTTGTGTGACGCATAAGCTATATCCATATAATTTTATTTGAGGAAAAATCTTAGTACCTTATTTTATGATTCTCTATAGATCAAAAAACCTTCCCCACTTCATGGTAGTGTGATAACAAGTGCACAAGATAAACTTATTTTCATCTCCATGGAATTTTCTTCACATTCATCGATCCATAATAACATGGATCCCTTCTGTGTGGACATGGTTATTAGATGTGATATCCATGATAAATATATCACAATGAATCAATATTATCTATATAACCAATGAAAACAATATATCTTAGAAACTATGGATAGACTAATCCATTTCACAAAACACCCTTCATATATGTGTATGTTAATATAACCTTGATATACATTACATGCCCTAAGAACAAAAAAATTTATAACCAGAATTCACACTTGAAAGTTTTAGAACATGTATTTTACTTCTCCATGGTTATCAATAAAATTCTCTAATAATCATCATGATCTTTCTTTCTCTTTGAATATATAATAATATCATCTACAAATTATACCACAAACATATTGAGGTAATATATAATGTATCTATTCATTAAATCCATGATTACATGAAGGGTATTGGTAAGTATAAATGGAAAAAAAATTAAATTTATAATATAAATTACTTATTTAAAATGTTTTATTGTGTATATCCACTTTCTTGACCCACAATTTATGACATATGGGTTAAATACAAATCATGTAAAAAAATTTCTCATCTTAATTGATAAAATAACCCAGTGATAAGGGGTATAAAATACTTGTTCTTAATAGTGGTCTTTTTATTTTATCAATGTAGTAGTTTGTGTCCTTTTTTTTTACTTTGATGAAATTTTTATTAAATGTATTCAATATCAATAAAACTTCATAGTACATATCTTCATATATTTTTAAATAATCTAATGTAGTAATTTCTTAGAGTATATGTCACATTGATACGGTCAAAGTTGTTCCTCTATAGGATAAAAACCATGAAGTGTTATGATGATATTCTTAAATATAGTTAAATAGTTGGATAATGTATAATGATGGGAAGCAAAGTACCTAGAAATTTAGTTGTGATCACTCAAAATTGGATGAGACATTTTCTCATGAAGTTCACAATTGGTAATATCAATGATTATATTTTGTGATAAGGGACCCGCCAGAAGAAATTCCTAATGTATTGGTGTCATAAAATATTCATATATAAAAAGGTGATTAATTGTCCATAGATTTTAAGAATAAAATTAATGAATTTCATGACTTGGGCAATGATATTTTTTGACCAAAACATTGATAACATATGTTCTCTATTAGGAAGGGTGTGTCTGGTGTATTACGATTGAATAATCATTAATGGATAAGTTGAGGAACTGTATTTCCCTTCCATCACTATAGAAGCTAATATCTAATCCCTTTGATTGGAATAGAACTATTGACCTAAATTCCCTATCCATGGCCTGATGATCTATTTATTTTTCATATTCAATGAATTATGTATCACATATTTTGGGTTATGACATGGATGTATAACCCTCTTTATGATATATTGAGACCAATAGATTATATTATATAGTGATTTTTCATATATGGTTTTCATTTTTTTGACATTAAGTTCTTTACCTTGGGTTCCATGTCCCATTTCAGTATAGTAGTCTTGGAATTTATGAAATCCTTATAAATTCCAATGTGAAGGAATACTATAGGGTTACACAATATGTGTTTTTGATGAACTTGATTATATTCAATTTGAATTTAATTAATCGAATAAATATTTTTCATAGGACTGAGGAATAATTTTATTAATGATTAATCAATCAGAAAAATTTATAAATTAATAATATATATATATATATATATTCAGTATTTATTACGGATTTCAACAAATTCTAGTGTATTTAAAAAGTTCCAAAACCTTGAAAGGTAAAAAATTTTAATTTACAAGCCAGTTAAATAATATTTTATATTTATCATGTTGGTGTGTTCCATAAAATAAAAATTTTATTATTAATTTTATATGGCATGGGATTATTAATGTTTATAATATTATTTAAGGTTTTTAATGAAATTAAATTATTATTTTAACCTGTACAATATCCCAATAAATAGATGGTTAGTTCTGTTGTGTAGGGTGTGAAATCAAAAATAGATAATTTCTCTTCACAATGAATTCAATTTTGAATCCTCTTTCCCTCTCACTCTCATGAATGAGAAGTTCACGATATATTCCATCACGATCGAAGGATGAGTGATCAATAGAGAAAATGTAAGAAAATCAATTCATTGTGATAACACTCTAAGATCTATTAACATTTCATGGAGGTCAAATGAGCATGTGTGGATCATCAATAGATGGATTCTATCCTTGGAACCTCACAGTACATTGAATAAATATGAAAGGGTACTATTTGATGATCAACATCAACATAGAATAAAGATCCAATGACAAGGTATTAGTTTATTTATATATTAAATAAATTAATTATAAATTGTTTGTACAAGACACTCACTTGAGGTTTTGGGAATATTGATATTAAAAGAAATTTGAATATATCACCCACCATTGTGAGATTCCGCTATTCCATGAACCATCACGTGGTTTTTGAGGTGTCATGTTAAAATGTATAATTTTTATTGGATTATAGATCCATACACAATTATGGTTGAATTTTCATTTCATATTATTCATTCCTAAATCTTTATAGAATTAACATTTTATTTACATATCAACCATGTACATTATTTATATCATTTATATAAAGGTTGATGAACAGATGATGAACGATCAATGATTCCATAGGGATATTCCAAATTTTGGATGGTAATATGCTGTCACAAGACATGTAGTAAGAGAACACATCGTGTACCCATGTATGCTTCACCTAGACATGCTAGGAGATAGAAGTCATTCCTCACTATTATTACATGTGGTGTACATCATGTGTTGACTAGAGAACATGAAACATATTTTTTCATATTACAGAATGTGTATTTGTTATACATGTTTTCTAGTCTATATGTATTAGTGGTGTAAATCATGGAATCAGCATGGTCATTATAAAATCTCAAATTGCATGAGACTTAAAACCTATGGAGTTTATGATATACACAACAAGTCTTTGGTGTAAATAGTACACAGTTCAACAATTATCATATCCAAGATACATGCCATGTCCTCAGTCTTATTATATAGATACATGACTTTAGTTATACAAAATGTATATATAAAAGAACACGTCATTTAGTCTCTTTCTAGAGATTTGGCCATATACATTATAATGTTTAATGGGAATAAAGAATTTAGAAAGTGTGTGAGATAAATGGCCCTTAAACCAAATGTAATCCACCAAGATACAGGTTGAATACATAGGAATGTATCTTAGGTAAATGTAAAGTGGATAAAAAGTGCGTATCTAGAATTTACATAATATATAGTCTCACTGAGTCATCATACCGAAGCCCCAAGCATGTGACATGGATACATGAAAGTTCAGGTACACGATGTATAGCTCGATAGTACACATAAGGTAATCTCCTATTTTATGGGTGAATAAATTATAATAAAATTACAATTGTAGAATTAAAACCTTTTTTCGGTCGTTGGATCTTTTAGTTTTTGACATTTTAGTATAGGGTTTTAATAAATTTTAAATGTTCAATTAATTTATTATAATAGCTATGTGACTATTAGATTTTCCTTTTATTTACCATTACATCCATTATTATGGTTATCTATAATTTAATAAGGATGGTCATTAATATGAAATGGAAATAAATAAATAATTAATTAATACAAGAATTATTATCTTTATAATAAATAAAATATAAATAATTGAATGTCAACTATTTTATTTTTTTTATAAATTGCATGTATGACCACTTATTAGCTAGAACATACTAGTGTATGTGTTGGAATTTAGTTAATTTACTTTATTTCTTGGTTTTGCAATTATTTAAAATTAAATTAAATATGATGGTTAGTGAGTCATCCCTCCCTCAATTATTACGTATAACATGCATGTTCAAGGATATTAATGTAATTATACTTTAACGTATCCTTTGGTACCCCTCACCTATGTGTGATTTATAAATACTGGTAATTAATTTAGTTATTTAAGGCATGTGTAGGAGGTTCAAGGTGGAACCATATTTTTTTCAACCTAAGTGTCACATAGGTGGACATGTGGAAGACTCTGACTCATTCCAAGACTATGAACACGAGTTATTTTCACATGATCAAATCAGTCATTAGATAAGACTCATAAATGAGTCATCATATTATTTATTTATTTCTGTAAATGAAAGAATTAATTTTACACAATCAAGATCGTGATAACAAAAATATTATTTAATGTGCTAATATGGAATTTAATTAAATTTATTATGCATAAATATTAAATCAAACCAGGTAAATTAATCATGTATCATCCACATAATTTTAAAAATTCATTTAATGGATAAAAAAGATAAAAAATTTCCTAATAATTTAAAATCTATCAATTAAATTTTAATTCAAACATGGCCTTCTAATACTAGATTAATAATGAAAACCTTATAACTATGTGTTTGAAAAACCCTCATTAGTAAACTAACATTAAACATGGTGTTATTATAAGGTTTATGGGTTGAATTTAGTATATTACATCAAGAAAAGTATCCCTCGCTGTAATTGATGTAACATGGATGAATGTTTTGAGGAAATACACATAATGATTTTAGGATACGGGAGGCTACTCAACAGATCAAGGAGTCACAAGCCTATTGCTATCAATAATTTGAGAAAGACATCCTCCAGATTGGAAGTATATTCCAAGAGATGTTTATACACCTTTGGTTTGTGCTATATGATGAATCTTAATATTAAATACTATAATCCCCAATTCCCAATCCACCTACCTTGTATATGAGTGATAAATATATCATTATCTATGAAAAGAATTTTAGCGACTCAGCCAATATTAAATTATTGATGCCTCTATCTATGTCTAGTGAACTCATGAAGTCTCACAAAAATGTGTATGTGTATAACTTTATTATGAACCTCCATGGTCTTTATTAGGAAAAAGATAGACAAAAACAATTTGATATTTCCAATGTTATATTTCAAGTAAATCTTGGAGAGGGTTCCCAATCTAGGCCACATGTAGTCATTCTATTTAGATACAATGAGTGTCTGTATGATCTAGGGTTTTAAATCCCTAATGTATTGGGGATTAATTTCATTTTGGAATCACTCCCTCATAGATTCTCTAAATTTTTTTAGAAATTTTAATATGAAAAACTTTGAGAAGTCTCTAACAGATCTTATCACTCTTCTTCACCATGTAGATAAGGTGAAGATATATGAAAATCCTTTGGCCCATATAGTGAAAAAATGGAACCACAAAGTGACGAACTCAGAGTCCAAAGCTTATTCACATCCATAAAAAAATTGGAAGATGAATAGGTAAAAATGGAACTTGGTGGTGATATTTTCACATATGGAAAGAAGGTCCCTGGAAGAAAAACAATACCAATCAAAAGAAGTAAGTGTAATATTCAGGTAAATTTTTTGTCAAGTGGAATTTAAATAAAGGTATGTATATGTTGGATTACACAAACTAAGTTACGGTAATCACTAATGAAATTTCTTCACAAGACTTATATGACACACAACTACGGAATCCTTAGATTGGTCATGTAAACAAAATGTTCTCAGGTAAATTATTCCATGATTGATATTTTTATTATTTTGACCAAAAATCAATTGGAATATTTCACACATTTTTACAAGGTAAGATGGACAAAAACACAATTCATGGAAATTGTGGAAGGGATAAAGAGATTCTTGAATTAATTCATATGGATATGTGTGGACCACATACTATTGAGTAAATGGGTAGTCACTCATTCTTCATAACAGTTAATTATTTTTAATAGATATTGATAAGACTAATTAATAATGTATAAGTCATATTATTTTTATATATTCGAGGAATACATGAATTAAGTTGAAAACCAAATTTTTAAGAATATTAAGAAACTTTACTCTGACCATGGTGGAGAATATCTTAATTAATACTTGATTGATTATGTATGGGAGTTTTGAATCATATCTTAACTCACTCCCCATTATAAATCTTTTTTGAAATATGTAAGTGAATGCAGAATCCTACCCTTTTTTTACATAGTCGGAATGGCCGGAATGCCTTCATTTTTTATTATTTTTGATAATCCATCTTTCAAGGGGTTAGGTGGAACCCTCCCAATGAATAATGTGTAGATTTATATTATGCCCCAAAGTATCTAAGGGATATTAATTGTGTGAAATTAATGATTAATCTGAATGTAATGAAATTAAATGTAATTTAGATTTTTTATTTACTACATCTTCTACACACACATCCTACATTGAAGGGTCATTCAATTTTCAAAACCTACTGTTTCATCACTATTTTAATATATTTCAGTTTAAATTTATTAATGAATAGAAATTAGTAACTTTGTCAATAAATTTATATTCAATCGTAGATTGAATAGGATGTTTTAAATGGGGGTTCTCAAACCTGTATTTTTAGGATTCTTAAAATCTAAAAACACATCTGTCTTCTCTATTTCCCTATCTTGTAGAGTTTATACAACCCATATCTTCCCCACATATGGTAGTAGGTCTTGCTTTATCTAATTCTGATCCAACAAAAAACAATTTCTTACTCATTTGTTTGTGTGGTTCATGTTCATATGAGGTATGTTCTTATTTTTATTTTATTTTATTTTATTATTATTCATGTATTCTAAATTCAATATATTGTATGTTGTTGATCAGAATTACACATTGTTGGTGTCATTGGATTTGTATCTATGATAATAACCTAAATCATATTTTTGATTCAATGGAATTAATGATTTATTCATTTTTATTTTCAACATTTTAAATTTTTCATTTTAAATAAATTTATAAAAAGATAATTATTAAGAATTATAAAATAATAATTGCAAAAACTTGTCATAGAATAATTATGTGAATTATATAATGATTACTATTGAGATTTGGTTACATGGAATTATTGACTGATATGTGAGTAATTATCTAAGATAATTATTTGGGATAATTATAAATAATTATCTAATGATAATTATATTGATAATATAATTTTCGTAGAAGAAAGGATAATCACAAACAATTTTCAAGAAATGAATAATTTTGTGAAATTGTCAAACATTAACAATGATGATTTAACAAATGATAATTTAGTAAAATTATTGAATTGAAAATTGTTTAAAATTATCAAATGATAATTATTTTTATTATTAAATTATAATGAATTATCAATATATATATATATATTGATAAACAAACATGGGATAATTTATTGAAAAATTTCCACTGTTATTTATTTTTAATATAAAAAGTGATATGTATAAAAATATATAGATAGATATAAATTTTTTATAATTACATTGGATGTTAAGGATAATTTTATTAAATATATAATTATGAACATGTAATTTATAGAACTATTGAAGTATAATTTCAAACACATGAGTTGACATAAAATGTTAATCTAAATATTATTCAACATAGATGAAATATTATTGCGTGAAATATTTTAATTGAAAATTTTTAATTATCCATGAGAGAAAAAATATTATATCATATAATATTTTAGTTAATAATTTGAAATTTTCTAGGATAGATAAAAATTTATCACAAGAAATATTTTAATCAATAATTTGAAATTATCTATAAGAGACAAAATATTATCTTATGTAATTATTAATTGATAATTTTAAAATTATCCATGTTAGAGAATGTATAATCGCATGTGTTATTTTATATTATTCTTAAATAAAATAATAGGTGTTGGTTCTATGAAACCTTGATGATAGTCGACCATTGGTGTGTCGACACATACGATAACAAGAACATGAGGAGGTGTACGAAACCAATCTAGGTGATTTATCAATGCCACTAACATTGATGGAATTGAGTTAGGTGGTTCCCTCCTGATTAACCAAATTGATTAAACATGAATTGATTTATTCATATCAATAGTTGATTTTACTTTAGTTTCTTAAAATTTCTTTTAATTGATATAATGAAATATTATTTTAGTGAATTGGGAAATTTGAAAAGGTTTAACATTTGATTTGGAAAACCACCAATTCCATTGAATATGGGTGTGTTGAAGGAAATTGGTTAATCTAAATTATATAACGTAAATATTGGATTTGAATGAAATGATTACAAATAAATTTATTCATTTAATTGTGGAAATTAATTTTGAAATGATAGACTTTAGATTTCATGGATTTCAAACTTGTGAAAATGAATTAAAATATTTTTATAAGAACTTAGTGGTTTATATTGTAAAAGAGGCATGTTTCTTATTAAGACATGTTTTTTTTAATTATAAATTTGGAATTTAAATGTATGTATTTGATGTAAATGTAATTTAAGCGGTCTTAAAATAAATTTCCGATCATTTATTGTCTTTGAGAATATGCAAGGATGAGGTATACTTTGAGTTATTTGGAAAAACTCTAAGATTATTATAAAGTTCTAAAACATACAAGAAAATATTCACATCCCATAGCCAAAGCTGATAAGTTTTATCAGACCAATTTCCAGAGAACTGATGTGTACACATTTTTCTAAGACCACATAGAGAGTGCATAGTCCTATACTCGGAAATACTAACATACCTATTTGGTGGATGACCATGTTGCTCACATGTTATTTATATTTGAGAAGTAATTGTATGCTAATGATTTTCAACTGATTTACATGATTGATGAATTTACATAAAATATTTTATATAATTATTTTATTGAATTAATTTTTTATAAATATTCCATCATTTTTAAAGATTTTTCTTAACATTTTATTCAATCATTTAAACTGTATAAATGATTTTTTAATTATGATTTCAACAGTGAAACCTTTTATATTTTAAAAATTGAAATCATTTTTATAGTTAATCAATTTTTGGAATATATTTTAGAATCTTTGGTGAGACTCTAATGGGATATTTAACTCACACCCTACTTTTTTCTTCCAGGTGGTTATAGAATTTCTCCTTCTAGGTTCGACAGAGGGAAAAGTATCTCTTGGATGTGGATCCATCTATTGATCTTTTGACTTTGTGAGGTGTGTCCTTAGGGACTTTGAGTTATTTTCATTTGTTTTTGTACATGCGTTTTAGTACTTTGGGATTGTTTATGCCTTCTATTTTTGGGTACATTACTCCAGGTGGGGTTTCTTTTGATATGGATACAATTTTTTTCTTTCATTTCAGCATTTTTAGTGGAAGAATCATTCCCACTCTCAGTTTGTATAATGTCAGTTGATAGTCACTGACCCATAGGGATCAGGAAATCCCTTCATTCTATGTCAGGGATCGATCAATTATTAGGTTACCAAGGTACTTGGCCTTGTTTGTGAAAAAATGGTATCAAAGGGAGGTTATGCTTTTTTCTTGATATTAGTATGAATTTATGAAATCTCATCGGGGCATAGTATGATTTTTCAACTGATTTCCTGAGTAGATGTCATTGAAATGAACCTTATGTCACTAGGGGTGGTTAGGGAAAGATGTATTATAGATTAGTTTTAGACGTTTTCCAATTTTGATTTAGAAAAAGTGAAATCCAAATCTTGTTTGTTCTTTCTGATGGGATTAATTTCCCTCATTTCTCTGTTTGAGCACTACCAAATGTATTAAATGTTGTATGGTGATGTTGTGTAACATTATGAATCTGAGAAGACATATGAATCTAATCCAGGATGAGGCTATTGTTGAAACATAGTGAGAAAATAGTATTGTGGATCCTAATCCAGGTGAGGTGACCATGCGTACTCTCCATGATTTGAGGAAGGCACCACCACCAGTCCTCATTCAGGATCTAGTTCTGGGTCCTCAGGGGAATTTTTGTTGAATTTTTTTTTAAGATTTCTCTCTAGTAACAACCATTTTTCAAAGGATCCACTGATCCACAACATGATTAATAATGGTTAGGTTTGATAGAATGTTTCTATGAGTTCTCGAAGACACCGGATGGGATCAAGGTGAAGTGTGCCACCTTTATGTTGCAGTGTCCAAGTAGGAGATGATGGTATATGATAGTGACAACAAAGAAACATGAGGTCTTAGAGTGAAAGTAAATCAAGGTTCTTCCCTTGAACAGTTCTATGCACACTTAATGGTGTTGGACAAGGTTATGGAGTTTTTCAATCTTGAGACGAATGACAGAACTGTGTCTCTTGAAGACAATTAATGAACTTTTAAATGCGTTTCCATAATTTTCCACTCCACACATTACCGTGAGTTCATTATCACATTCAAAAACTATGGTGAAATCAAATTATTCACATAAAAAAGGGTTCTGACCATAGGAATCTAGAAAGTAGCTTCTTCACATAGTGGAAGATTCTCTAGAGGAAGCAGATATTGGTCCATCAACTGTGAGAGACACCATTACTATAACTACATCATTACTAACTACTCTATTTTATATCGGTTCATCACACTGATTTATTTCAATTAATATCATTAATATTATTAATCTTTCTATTAAGATTATGTATTTTTAAATGGAAATTTTTACATCCCTTGGTGTGAAGAGGGAGCAGGGTATCTGTAGTGCCAATTTTGTCTCCTCTCAATCAGATGTCAATCATGCGTGACATTTTCTAATTCATGACATGGAATTTCATGACATCGTATTCGATATGGATTGGATCATTTCCCATAATGGTTGGATTGAATTTCATCTTCGACGGGTCTACCTTACTAAACCCAGTGTGCCTATTTTCTTTTAAAGATAATGACATCCATGGTTGAGCTGAGCCAGACCATCTGATCCAGAGTTGGGGAAACTAATAGAAGTGTTTTATTTTGATTAGGAGTGAGAATAAATTAGTATTGGTCTCTCTATAATCATTATTTAGTCTCTCGACATGTTTCCTTATACCTTATTTGATTTTCCAATGATAATGGATGTTGAGTTTTCTATTGACATAATTCCTAGAACTCAACAAGTTTCAATTCTCTCTTATCGCATGACTCTAGCTGAATTAATAGAATTGAAGTCCCATATGGATGTTTTTTTGTCCAAATATGCTTCAGGCTTGAGATCTCGTCTTTGTGGGGCTTGGGAAGATCATTTGGGTTAACTTGTTTTTTATTATAACAATGGTCACTAGTCCATGGTCAGAATGACTCCTTTTGAAGAATTGTATGGAAATCCTTATAAATATCTATTATTTTGGTCATATATTTATAAAAGATCATTGGTTGGACTGAGTTTGGTCCAAGATATTATAGAAAAGACTCAGTTGATTCGTCATATAATGTTAACATCACAGAGCTGATATAAGCCTTCTGTTGATTGTCATCATAGACCTTTAGAATATTCATTTGGAGAGGATATTTTTTTTTACGATTCACCATAGTTGGGTCATCGAGGGATTGGGAGGCTAGGGATTAATTCTCCTTGTTTTGTGGGACCTTTCAAGGTTTTTGATCAGGTGGGTAAAGTTTCATATCATTTTGGACTACCAACATATATGATGTCAATACATAATGTGTTTCATGTATCTCAACGTCCAAAGTATTTATGTGACCAATATCATTTTCTGATTTTGCATGATCCTAATGTGGAACCTGATTTATCTGTGACTGAACAGCTAGTCAAAGTTGTTGATTCTGAGATCAATCATTGAAGGATGAAACCTTTGTACCATATTTTATGGAATAATGGTTCTAATTCTCATGAGACGTGGGAGAGGGAGACAATGTTGAGAGTAGTGGGCTCATATTTTGGACATGGAGGCTTCCTTGTAAAATTTTTGGGGATATAAAGTTCCTTTGGTGGGGTTTTTATAACATCCTGTTACTCTTTCAGCGATTTATAATCCCTCTTGTGTTAAAATATTAATATCATAAGTGGGAAAAAATTATTTATCCGCGAATTTTTGATAAATGTGTTAAAGTCCTTAAATGCCAGTTAGTATCATGGAATATTCAATTAAATATTTTTTGGGGTTCAACATTGAGTTTGTGTGTGATTCTGAGGCCCAAAAATGCTGAGAGAAGACTAGATAAAAATAATAATTGTATCATGTTAAACCTATTCATTTTATTAAAAATAATTAAATAAATCCAAAATTGTATGTTGTATGAGAAATCTAATTCCACGATTATGTATAAAACATGGTTTTCGCCAAAAGAGGGTATAACATTCAATGACGATAAACATTTGGATGCCTAACTCTTGAGATAAAGTTACTAAATATTATTTAATCTATTATTTTATTAAAAATTATTAAATATCCCTTAAATGTTGCATTGTATGGGAAATATGATTCCACATATAGGCTTGGGATGTGGTGTTTACCCTAGAATGGGTATAACATTTGTAGGCATGAAACATTTGGATAGCTCACTTGCGATAAAAAAAATATTTTATTTAAATTAATTATTTATCATGTTTTTTAATTAATAAATCTTTAATATCACTCAAAAGGTTCATCATTAGAGAAATATGAGACCACCATTGGGTTTGGGATGATGTTCTTACCCTGGAAAATGTATAACTATTATATGCAAATGGAATTTGGTGATATTTAATTTTTATGTTAAATAATTTATTTTATTAATTTAATGATTAATCTGAATTTAATGAAATTAAATGTAATTTTGATTTTATTTCCTTTATCTTAAACACACACAAATCCTCCATTGAAGGGCCATTCAATTTTCAAAACCTCTTTTTTCATCACCGATATAATCTATTTTAGTTTTCAATGCATTAATGAGGAGGAATTAATATCTCAATCTTTAAATATAGATTGAATCGCGGATTGAATAGGATGTTTTAAATGGGGGTTCTCAAACCTATGTTTTTAGGGTCCTAAAAATCCTCAGACACCTTTTCCTTCTTTATAACTCGATATAATAGAGTTTATGCAACCCAGATCTTCCTCACACATGGTAGTAGGTCTTTCTTGATCTAATTCATATCCAACGACCAACAATTTATTCCTCCTTTTGGTGTGTGGTTCATGTTTGTAGGAGGTTTGTTGTTATTTTTATTTTATTTTATTTTTATATTATTCATATATTCTAAATTCAATATCTCCTATGTTATTGATCAGAATTACACACAATTGGTTTTGTTGGATTCGTATTATCGATAAGAACCTAAATCATATTTTGGTTGTGAAGGAAGTAATGAATTATTAAACCCAATTTTCGAAATTTTAAATTATTGTTTTAAGTAAATTTATCCAAAAACAATTGTTAAGAATTTCCAAATTTAATTGCAAACAATTATCAAAGAATACATATGTGAAATATCTAATATTTATTATTGATGTTATGTTTCATGAAATTTTTTAGAGATATGTGAATAATTATCTGAGGTAATTTTTATGAATAATTATAAATAAATTTTTTAAGACAATTACATTGATATTTTTTAGAATATAATATTTTTAAATGAATGGGTAATCGCAATTAATATTCACGAAATGAGTAATTAAGTGAAATTATCAAACAATAACTTGGATGATTTAACAAATGATTGTTTCATCAAATTATTGAATGGATAATTCATTAAAATTATCAAACAATAATTATTTGGATTATCAAAATATAATGAATTATCAAAAGATATATATATATATATATCGATAGATATACTTGGGACAATTTATTGAAAATAAACTAATGTTATTTATTTTTATAATAAAATATATATATATATATATATATTGTAAGATATATATTTTTGATAATTACTTTTTTGGTTAAGGATAATTTTGTTAAATATAAAATTATCAATAGGTAATTGCATGAACTATTGAAGAATAATTTCAATCAATTGTGTTGACATAAAATGAAAATCAAGATATAATTCAGGAGAGAAAAATATTGTTGCATGTAATATTCTAATCGATAATTTGAAATTATCCAAGAGAGATAAAATATTATCACATGTAATATTTTAAACGATAATGTGATGTTATCCAACAGAGATAAAATATTATCACATGTAATATTTTAATCAAAAATTTGAAATTATCTATTAGAGATAAAATATTATGAAATTTAAAATTTTAATTGATAATTTTAAAATTATCAAGGGGAGAGAACATATAATTTCATGTGTTATTTTATTTCATTTTGATATTAAATAATTGGTATTGGTTATTGGATCCATTGATGATCGTTGTCCATTGGTGTGTCGACACTTATGATAATACGACCATGATGAGGTGTATTGAACCAAACGAGGTGGTTTATCAGTTCCACTGACATCGATGACATTGGGGTAGGTGGTTGAATACCGATTAGAAAAATTGAAAAAACTTTAATTGAATGATTTATTTAAATAGAAGATTTAAATTTAGTTGCTTAAACTATTTTTCAATTGATATAAAAAAATCCAATTCGAGTGGATTGGGAAATTTTAAATGGTTTGGGGAATAGATTTGGAAGACCCCCAATTCCATTGAATTGGGGTGTGTTGATGGAAATTGTTTAATTTTTTTTATTAACATTAATAATTTATTTAATGGAAATTACTTCAAATAAATTGTTGAATTAAATTGTGGGGATTAATTTCGAAATGATGGAATCTGTTTTGCATGGAATTTAAACTGCTGAAATGGTCTTCAAATGCTTTCATAAAAACCTAGTGGTTTTATGTTGTTAAAGAGGAATGTTTTTGAATAATAATAGTTTTTGTTTTAAATGGAAAATTGGCATTTAAATGGAAGTGTGAGATTTAATTATATTTTACTCAGTCTTGAATTAAATTTCCCATAACAGATTGTGTAAGAGAACATGGAATTCATTGGTAGACTCTGAGTAATTTGGACACACTCTATGATAAATAAAAAGTTCTAAAACATACATATAGTAGGTTACATCCCTCATGGGATAGTGAAATTTCTTCTCTCACTAGTGTCCATATGACGCATGTGTACACATTTTTCTATGATCCATTACAGAGTGTGGAGTCCTATAACTGGAAACACTATCGTACCTATTTTTTAGAATACCATGTTTCTCGCTTGTTATTTATATTTGAGATATATATTTATGAAAATTATTTTGAACTGATTTATATTCCAGATGAATTTATATGAACAGTTTTTTGCCACTATTTTATTCAAGAAATTGTGTTAGAAACATTCAGTCATTTTTAAAGCCTTTGTCTAAAGTAATTTTCCATCATTTGAAATGTATTGCATGATTAGTTTAATTGTTCTTTCAAATGTCAAAACTGTTTTATTATAAAAATTGGAAGCATTACTATAGTTGATCAATTTTTGGAATATGTTATGGAATCCATGTTGAGACCCTAAATGGACTTTTTTCTCACACCCTACTTTTTCTTTTGGGAGCTTTTGGACTTTCTCCTTCAAGGTTTGAGAAGTGAAAAAATATCTCCTATAGGTGGATCCAGCTGTTGAACTTTTTATATGGTGAGGTTTGTCTTTAGGGACCTTGAGTTGTTTTCCTTTGTTTTGGTACACGGGATATAGTACATTGGGCATGATTATGTCTTGTAGTCTTCGGGTACATTACACCTAGTGGAGTTTATTTTTATATACACATTGTTTTGTTTCGTTTAATTATACATTCCTATTTATAAAATCATTCCCACTCCTTTTTTGTATGATTCATTGTGCTAGTTTCCAACCCATGAGGACTGGGAATGCCCTTCGGGCCTTGTAGAGTCTTCTTAGTAATCAGGTTACCAAGGTACCTGGGCTGTTTCATGGGATTAACTATAAGAAACCATAGAAAAATGGTAATAGTGTGAAGAAATTATATATTTTTTTGGGAAAACATATCAAAAATTTAAAGTGGGAGTGGGATAGTATTCAATGAAGTCGTGTCTATGGTATGTATGACTTGGGATAGGAAACAATTCCATAAATACCCATGGAATAAGCAGTTGATATACAAACACAAGTATAGTGTTGGAGTAATAGAGTGATTAAAGATCTAGAATAGTATGTTTTTCTGGTCACTAAGGTTAGTGATTCATTAATAGTTGATAATATTGACCCTATAATGTACAATAAAGTAGTAAGTGGCATATATTTGTCTAAGAGTAAAGAATCCGTGAATTCTAAAAATTATTCCATGTACCAAAACAAAATCAGGATTTTGGTAGATCCTATAATGGATATAAGGCATGTTCATTGTGAATGGGTATTCAAGGAAAAAATAGACATTGAAGGAAAATTCAATATCTATAAGGAACAACTAGTGAAAAAGTTTTCAAAAAAATCAAGGAATTTTCTATGATGAAATGTTTTCACAAGTTACAAAGATGAAATAAATTAGAATTCTACATTCCATTATGAATTACCATGACTATTAGAATTGGAAAATGTATTTCATAATAACCTTCTTTAATAGTAACCATGATGATTATTTATATATGATAATACCCAATGGTTTTTCAACCACTACGGATACCAACATGATATAAAATTTTAAAAAACCCATTTATAGATTAAAGAAATAATCTCGTTCATGGAATATTCTTTTTGATGAATCTATAATGGAATTTTGTTTCATAAATAATGATTGTAAGAGTTTTGTCTAAAAAAAGTTTAACAGGTGTGATATAATTTTATTTATAGTACTTGTTGATGACATATTACTCATTGGAAATTAAATACCATTAATACATTCTATTAAGGAATGGCTGAAAAAATTATTTTTTATGAAGGACTTGGGAGTGGTAGTATATATTTTTGGGATGAAGATTCGTCATGATAGCTCCAAGATACTTCTTGATCAATTTAAATGTCCATATGTTGACCATATACTAATGATATTAAGAATGTAATAGTTAATGAGGGGATTGCTTCCAACATCACATGGCTTTCATTTTTACCAGAAGATGTGTCCTTAAAAATATGAGTAAATAAATATGATGTAAAGGATTCCATAAGAATTAGTGATTGGGTATGTCATGTATTATATGATATGTACAAGGATAGATGCCTCCTATGCATTATGAGTGGAAGTAAGATATCAAGATGACCTTGGTGACTACCATTGGATGGTAGTTAAGACAATACTTACATAACTAAGGATTACTAAGGATATGTTCATCTTTTAAGGAGTGGATGTGTAATTAGTCATAAAATAATTTGTAGACAATAGTTTATAAATAGATCAAGATTACATGAAGTCAAAAATGGGATAGATATTCACTTTTAAAGGAGGTGATATGAGCTAGGAGATCTCAAAGTTGGATATGGCCACAAATTATATAGTAAATTTTTAGTATAGTGCAGCTTTTAATGTATTTAAATAAGTTTAATGGATGAAAACTTTTTCAAAGAGATTTATGTAGTAACTAGAAGTAATGATCCTATCATACTCTATTATGATAATATTTTAGCAGTGGATCATGAAAAAGATCCAATGTCACATCAGTAGATAGAGAACAAACTTTTAATGTATATTCTATTGAGGTATTTTTCTCAGATAGGTGAGGATACATTGATAATTACTTCAACAGATGACAATATGGAATACCCATTGTCTAAATCATTGACTCTGCATAAACATGATTATCATGTGATGTCTAGTGTAATGAAAGTCATAGGCAGCTGGCTTTAGTCCAAGTGAATGTTTGTCAAAGGAGTTATACTTGGAAAAACTATTTTTAATTTTATTACATGTATACTTGATGTATTAAATATTAATAACACTTCTTATTACACATTGATCAATATTCTCAATGAATTTAATATAATAATGTCCTCGAGTATTCATCTCATTGATAAGGCCTCAATAATTCCCAACTATAATGAGAACCATGATGTAATATGATGATATTATTAAATATAGATTTTTGATTAGATAACATACTATGATGGGACATGTAGTAAATAAAATATAATGTGTTATTACTTAAAATAGAATGATTTTTTTCACTTGAACTTTGCATTTGTTAATCTCTATGGAAAGGTATTACGAGAATAGACCCTATAGTAGGAATTCCACATGTTTTTTGTTGTTGGATATTCCTAACTGCGAGTGCGTGTAATGGTCCTTATACATAAATATTGGCATTAATTCATATCACGACTCATTAACTTAGATTTTATGATTAGAAACACGATGAAATATGTTCACAGTAAGGTAGGTTATGTTGGGTACATCATGACTAAAATATTAATAATGGATAAGTATAGGACGGATTTGTACCTTCCATCTTTATTAGAAGCTAATATCGTGACACTATGATTGGAATATAAATATTTCCCTAAATTTCATGTACATGGTGTGATGACGTGATTATTTAATATTTATAAACAAAGATTTATCAAGCATATAGGTTAGTTATATGTATGTCAAAACATCTTGACGACCTATTGAGGACAAAGTATTTTATTACACAGTGTATGTATGTATGGGGTTATCATCACTATGATATTTAATTCTATATCTTGGGTTCCATGACCTATTTCTAGACTCTAATATTGAAATTTAGGCAAGACCTCATAATACCAAAAAAAAGGTATTCATAGAGGGTCACACACTAAGTGTTTCCAATGATCTTGATTAAATTATATCTGAATTTAATTAATTAAATAAATATTATTATCAAGAACTGGGGATTATTTTATTCATGTTTTATTGATCATAAATATTTATTAATGAATAAAATTTTTCAATAAAATATTTATTAGGGTTCTCAATAAAATATAGAGGAGTTTGAATAGACTTAGACCATTTTCAGTGATAAATATTAATTAACAAGTTGGTAAAATAATATTTTTTATTGTGGAAGTTGACCTGCACCACAAAAGAATAATAATATTATGTGGAATTGGGTTTATTAAAGGTTATAATATTCTTTGTGGTCCATGATGAAATTAAATAATTATTTTATCATAAAACACAACTATATAAATTGGTAGTTATATCTATTGTGTAAGGTGTATAATTAAATATAGAGAATTTTTGGTCACAATGAATTCCATGTAAACTACTTATTCTCTCTCACACTAAAGAACTGGAAACATAAGAGAGATTAATTCAATATCAAAGGACGATCGATAAACAAAAACATCACAATACAATCTATTTTCCATGCTACAACCCACATATAGATTATTGTTTCTTAGAGATCAATAGAGAACATGTGGACCACCACTAGAGGGATTTTATCCTTAGATCCCCATAGTGAAATTAAGGTAATATGAAAGGATTAATTTAGATGATCAATGTCCCCATTAACGAAAGATCTCAATCCAATTTACTAATTTATTCTGATATTGAGTAAAGTAATTATAAATTTTACATGATATATCCTCACTTAGGGTTTTAGGAAACGTGATATGGAATAAAATATTAATATATCCCCCACCACTGCACACTTCCACTACACCCAGAACCATCACTAAATAATCAATGAAATTTTCCATTCACCCATATTTATTCTTAACAAAAGCAATAAATTCATAATGTAACTGAATCAGATCCCTTATATATGGTGTCCTTAAAATAGGAATAACAGAAAGTATAAGTTATATTGAAAACTCAGCTTCATTATTTATGGAAGGTCTAGAAAACTCTTTAAGAAATACATTAACATATTCAGACACATGAATCATAACATCAGTTTTGAGTGTCTCCAAAACCATTATTGATAAATAACACTCGTGAATGGGTTATAAGACCCATAGAATGAAATTATTTTCCATTTGATGTTCTAATGTATCCTCACACTGATAGACAATCATGGGTTGATTTAGAATATCAAATGTGATTTTCTAATTCTAGAATTTTTGGTGGAATATATGTAATTTGAGATAATAAATGAAAAAAATACCATAAAATTCAATTAAAGGATAAACAATAAAATTTGAATAGGGAATAATCATACAAAATTTAACATTTCATCCCCAAATATAAAGTGTTGGGTAAGTATGACTTAATAATCATGATACAAATCAATTATTGACATAGAATAATACCCTCTTTATTTTTGGATGTAACCCATATATTAGGGCATTGACGTGGATAATTTCTAACTTACCCATATATAATACACTAAACTAAAAAATGTACCTTTGAATTTACATTATTTCCCTTTAACAAACTCTTCATTTTTACTCAATAATGACATGATCTATGCACTTGTATTCCACAAATAACAAACATTCTCATTCCATAGAGACATTTTTGTGGTTTCTTCTTCCCATACTTTTAAAATTTATGATGGTATATCTCCATCCCTCCATGGTCATTATTTCCTAATATTTCCTAAAACTCTATTTTTCTTCATTTTATGAGTTGGGAAATTCACATTGTATCATGTTGGTAATTAAAATTTGAGATAAATAATTACGAAAGATCATAAGATTTTGAATCCCAATTCCCATTTCATTTTTCTATTTTCAGGAAACTCATTTCATTTTCCGTCACATTTGATTTTCACATGATTCCTCAAACTTCCATCCGTTCATGATGGGAATACATGTTATTTGTGATGGGCGTGAGTCCTTTCAACAATAGTCATGATATTTGAATTATTTTTGAGGAGAAACAATTCACATTGAAAATCACAATATTTTTCTAGTTATTTGCAATGAGAAATTATTCTCATCATAAATACCATTGGCGTGAATGTGTTTCGTGCAAAAAAAATGATTATTTTTTATGGGAATATTTTTATCATTGTAAACACTTAGGCACGAAGCTTAATTTCTAACAGGAAAAATATTCTCATCGTAAATAATGAGTAAGTGGTCATGTATTAGACAAGGGTCCCATCGAAAATCCGTTTTATTAACTGTTATTTGCGATGAAACCTATTAAAAATAGTTTTATATTCCAGTCGTATCTATTTATGGTTTGTACTATTTGCAACCAGAAATCAAAAATACTTTTTATATCGCCGCTATATTTGACGGATTCCATCCCAAATAATACAATTTGTGATGAAACTTCTATCGTAAAAACTTATTTGCTACTAATCTAAAGAATATATGTGGCCTCCAGCAATATTATTCCACAAAAATATTTGCTCTACTATCCTATATTCTCTTTATTTTTTTCTCTATATAAATTAAAATTTTTCCAACTGCTAGACGCTTTCAAGATGACATCAATCTTTTAAATCTAGTAAAGCAACATTTTTTAAGTATTTATTTTAAACCATTAAATTTTTAATTAATTTATTTTCTTTCACATTTGAAATTATTTGTATTTATTAGTAGTAATTTTTTGTATTAGAAGTAATTAGTTTAAATTAGATCTAATTATTTATAATTGGAAAATAATTAGTACAAATTAGTAATGATTACCAATAATTTGTAATTATTAGTAATAATTACCAATAATTTGTAAATAACTAGTAATAATTAGTAATGTTTACCAAAAATTTGTAATAATTTGTAATAAGTAAAAGTAATTATAAATAATTAAAAATATAAAAAAATAATTACTAATAAATAATAATAATTATAAATAATTTGTAATATTTAACAGAAATTATGAATAATTAGTATTAATTAGTAATAGTTATCAATAATTAGTAACCATTAGTAAAAATTAGCGATAATTATTATAAATTAGTACTAATTAATAATAATTAAAAAAATAATAATAAATAGTAATAATTACCAATATTTTTCTACAATTTATAAAAATTTATAAATATTACCAATAATTACTAAGAATTAGTAATAATTACCAAGAATTGATAGTAATTTGTATTAATTGCAAATAATTTTTAACAATTAGTAATAATTACCAATAAATAGTAATAATTACAAATAATTAATGAAAATTAGATATAACTGACGATAAATACAAACAATCAATGAAAATTTTAATGATTTAACAGAAACTAGTAATAATTAACAAAAATATGCAATTTATAATGAATACAATAATAATTAAAATTAATTACTAATAATTAATTACAATTAGTAATAGTTATACATAATTTGTAATAATGGATAATAATTACAGAAAATTAGATATAATTACCCATGAGTCATAACAATTAGTAATATTTTATAATAATTAGTTACAATGAGAAATAGTTATTAATAATTAGTAATAACTAGCAATAATTAACATTAATTAAAACTAATTATTAAAAATTATTATTATTTAACAATAATTATAAATTAATTAGTAGTTACTAATAATAATTATTAATAATTACAAAAATATGAAAAATAATTACCGATAATTGGAAATAATTAATCATAAATTCTAATAATAAATTATAATTGGTAAAAATAAATAATAAATAACAATAATTAGTAATAATTTAAATTAATTATCTATAATTAGTAATACATACTGATAAGTAGTAACAATTAATCATAATTAGTCATATTTAGTTATTATTAACGACAATTACTAATAATTAATCCTAATTTTACGAAAAAAGTAATAATTACAATTAATTAGTAATAAATAACGATAATTAGTAATAATTTGTTACAATTAAAAAAATTAGTGATAATTAAATATAATTACAAATAATTTGTAATAATTAACAAAAATCAGCAATAATTAATGAAAAAAATTACAATTAAAAATAATTATAAATAGTTACCAATAATAAGTAATAATTACAAAATATTAACAAATATTAATAAAAGTTTTTATTAATTAATAATTATTATCAATAATTTGTAATAATTTGTAATAAATAACAAAATTTATTAGTAATTTTCAATAAAAAAGTTAATTACTAATAATTAGTAATAAAATGAAATAATTAATATAATTATCAATAATTACTAATATTTAGTTATAATTACTAATAATTGGTGATAATTATTGATAATTGGTGATAATTATCTATAATTGGTTATAAATATTGATAATTAGAAATTATTACATATAATTGTTAATAATTACAAATAGTTAGTAATAATTAGTAGTAATTTCTAATAAATAATGATAATCTATATTAATTATTAATATTTATCAACAATTACTAGTAATTTTCAATGATTTGTAATATTTTTTATTAATTAATAATAAATATAATGTAATATTTATATTCATTATTTTCTATTAGTCATTAATAATTATTTATATTTACTTATACTTATACAATATTAATTATTTGGTAAAAGTTACAATATATTACAATTTTCTGATATTTTATCGTAATTACCAGTAATTATTGATATATGTTAATAGTTATAATTAATATTTAATCTTATGATTTTCTATTTTTTTTTTCTTGGATCATCAATTCCTTCTCTCAGATTAATCATAATCAAATTTTTATGTTCTATTTTTTATAAATTATAGAACAATGAAGTAGATGTCAGTTTTTATTTAATGATTGTTATTGGATAAATCATCCCTTGAATATGAATGGTTCTGGTATAAATCTGGTTTATATTAAGCGTTTTGAAACTTTGCTTTATCAATTTTATCATCAAAAACAGAATTTATTTCATAGTGGAAAATTAATTCCATGAATGAAATGTTATTAGAAGGGATTTTAAATATTTGATAATGATTAGGTTAATCTTTTTTGTTTTGTTTTTTTAAATTATGTCTCTTGGTATCAACATAGTGAATAAAATTCCAGAGAAGATACAAATAATTTAGTTCTAGATCTATCAATGTTTGAAACAATAGTACATGAAGATTCTTTTCCATATTTTCAATAAATAGAAACTCAAGATGATGATTCAACTCCCAAGTTAGAACTGCATCAATTTTTTTAGTTTTTTATATCCATATAGGATTATTAATATAATGGTTTCAAGAAAATAAAACATGATATTTTTACAAAATTAAAGTCTTCTAAATCAAATAATGGAATCTCAATTATTTATTTTGACCAATCATTCTCTTTGGTTAAGTAACTGTTACCTAAGGGAAATATGTTGCCTATAAATCTCAATGAAACCATGTGGATTGTCCATAATTTGGGAAATGTTTATTAAAATATCCACACATGTTTATATGATTATATCATATATTATTATAAAAGTGAGTCATTAGTTAATTGTCTTACATGAGGAAAATCGAGGTATGTAAAGGCACAATAAGGGAAGTATAGATTGGTTCCCATTAAATAGTTGTGTAATTTACCTCTTTAGGTTAGATTGAAATTTTTATTTATGTATTATAGCACACCATCATTGATGAAAAGATAAAAATATAATATTTACACTGATAAAAGCCAATATCATCCTTGAGATGTGGGTTCATGGAAAATATTTGATCAGGTGCATTTTTCTTTTTATTAAATAGTATATATGTTTTGATTGGGTGTTTTTACTAATGGGTTATACATATTGAGTTATTAAAATAGTGACTATTCTTGTTTTATAGTCTTTATAACTCTATAAAAATACTACTATCCTCTTTGGATTTTATTGAATGTTCTATATATCATTTTGACATTACTAATTGCAGGACAAGAAAAAATGAATATTGATTTCAATTTGATTCCATTGATTAATGAGTTAAATTTATTTTGGATTAATGGTTTCAGTATATATGATGTTGCTTCAAAACACAATTTAATATTTAAAGCATCATTAATGTGGATAATTAGTGACTTACCAGTGGATGAAATTTTATTTAGCTGGAGTACGCTTGGTTGAAAATCAAGTTTGTACTATATCGGTGACAAGAAATCATTTATTATTATCATTGGAAGAAACAATTAATTTTTTTGTATATCATCATAGATATCTTCCCATAGACCATCCTTTCAAAAAAAATTAAAAAGTTATAATTCAAAGATATGGACCTCCAATAATGATCTAAGGTATTATTCAATATTTATTTTCACTTCATTACCTCATATTACTTTTGGACAAACTATAAATTATGAAAAAATATATTTCTTTTACAAGGATCATAATCCAATAAAATGGAGTATTTTGTGGGTTCATGTATATTGGTATAATTTTTTTGGTTCCTCTTATGTTTGATTCAATATATATTTATAAGTACTATTTTGATAACATATTTTATACAGTTTTGGACACACCTGGTATGCCTAATGATAACATAAAGGAATGATTAGGTCTTCCCAAAATTGACTGGCATTTAGAAAAAAAGTTATTTTAAAATGGAAGATCATAAAAGTTAATGAATACAAAATCCTCTTATGTATATTCTAATGAAAAAAACTAATTATTATGTTATTTTATTATTTTTATTGGATGTAACCCGATGATTATGCTTCTAATTTGTCTATATGTATCAGAAATAGTTATATTATTGGCGTAAAAAGTCCTTATTTTCATGTTACAATAAAAAGACTAATACTTATTGACTATAGATGTTTGATAAATTATTTTAACTATGATGTGAAACAAAAATATCATATTATTTTTGAGACATTTTTCTTGAAATAGGTGACTATAATGCACGAAATATGCTATTAGAAGATGTTGATTTAATTTCATGTAAATTGTGAAAAAAATTACATGCACATTCTTTTATTTAATAGATAATTTAATATTAATTTTTAAACATAAATAAAAATTTATATGATCAATATAGTTCTTATGGATGCACCCATATGAGATATGGATGTAGAAATTGGTGAAATGGGGACATAAAAAAGAATCAGTGGAAGAGTCAATTATAGTAGACTATTTGAAAGATAAAATTTAATTTTTCTAGTCGCTTTATTTCTTACATTATTATCCATAGAAACATAATCAAATGGTTCATAATATTATAAGTGGTGACAATGATGTGATCTATAAATTATCATTTTATAATCACTCCAAACTTGTCTTTGGTGGAGTTTATGAATAATGGATTTCAGATTATTATCAATTAAAACACATACATATATTGTTCTCAATTATGAAGAAATGAAATGTTTTGTTTAGTGAGTTATACATTAACATATTCATTATATTTTTTAAAATTAAATTACTATTATTTCAGTTTTAGATTATATAATGATCATATCAAGAATTAATTCCCAAAAATTACACCAGCTCCCCTAGAAGAATGCTGGTAGCGTAATTTTTATTATTGATACCAAATGCAGGTAAAGAAAATTATTTATAGTCAAATATATGAAATAAATTTATCTTTTTTTATATAATTTTTTTTTCAGATTTTCATGTATCTCAATGTGAAGATAAAATCTAACTTCTATTATGTATATTGAGTAACCCACCATCTATGTTTTTTAAGTATTATAATTCATATGTGGTGAATGGTTTTCAATTTCATACACAATCACATAGTGAATCCAAAAATAGAACAATGGTGTTTTCATATTAGGATCTCATGATAGATAAAGTGAAATATAATTTCATGTAATGCATAATGATATAATTGTGTAGTGTTATCTCATAGAGAATTATGTAACAATGTTTAAATTCCCTCCAATCGATATTGATAGAGTCTCTTGCATTTATCTAGCCCATTAAATTGTTGAAATTAAATATAAAATCCCTATTATAGTAAATGAACCATTTATATTAAGATATTTAATTGACTGGTGGAGAATTATTAACATTAAATCTCTTGAAAATCAATTTATGAATAGTTAATGTGGTTATGTTGAAGTTTTAGGATTTAAAAATTTTACTAATACAACTAACAATACATATATAACATGAATAGTGAATAATATATATGATAAAACCCAACACTTATAGGTCAATGGTGATGATTGAACAAATTAATTTTAAATAAAAGGAGATGATGAAGATGATGCTCCTATGAAAATTGAATAATATGAGGAGGAAATGAATATATTGACACATATTAATATGATGATGAGAATGATGATGAAAAATGACAAAATTATGTTATAGTTATATTAATAATTAAAATATATTACCCCTTTTCAATTATTTATAGATATCATTCTTTTCAGGTTTCAGATGGTTAGAGATGATTTGGATGAGATGTTCTATAGCCTCAAAGATGTTTTTCTTCATGGTGATGAGTCAGATGCCTCATCATTCAAATCATAGGATACTTCTTGTTCGTTTTCATCTTTATTGTGTGACAGACTTGACCATTTACCATCATAATTAACCAAATTTTGTTCGTAAGATGACATCAAGTTCTCCTACCCATATTCCAGAGGTTTTTGACTAATAAGGAGGGTCCGTGGTGGAATAGTGGAGAGAAGATAACATCATGATCAGAGTGTAACACATTAGTATAACCATATTAATAAATATAGTAAGCATGATGGATTACTAAATAGTTTAATACTAATTATCCATCCTAAAAATAGACACATAATCCGATCCATAAATGTTTTATATAAAATCGATTATCAAGTCATGCTATATAAAAAGAAAAATACATATGGATTAGGGAAACATGCATATTAAAAATGAAATACATAAATTAATGAATGAAACAAGGCTATATCTAGTATCATATAAAGAATATTCTCAATACTCTTACCTGATACACCGTCCAAGAAAGTTAATCAAGAATCCATAGAATGTCACTTCCCCTTGTCCCTAGCAGGATCCCTGATTTATATTTGGGTACCCAATGACAACCTGAATAGGGGGTGAGATATAATTAGTTGGACACCACCAATTATGTCTAATTTCAACCAATACATGAATATATAATAAGATATATTTAGGTGAAAATAAATTATTTAAATGTAATGTGCTAAATAAATTACTACATAGGTCTGGATTCTAATGGAATTTCTATCTCCTTCTACTAGCTTCAACATAAGAAAAAATATCTATGACTAAATAATCTATCATGATTTTATTTAAAAAAAATTCATGATTGAGATAAATTCCTAGGAATCCCATGTGTTTTATATCTATGAAATATATTTATAATAAGTCCATCATAAAAATTTATGTCTCAAATCAAATCTATTCTCATTCATTGGCTTGGCAGACACATGTTATAATTAATTAATTATCATTGAAAAAAAATATTATACCATAATTGGTGTTAATAACTTGTAACCTGGTTATTTCAATAAGAATAACATAAACCCATCACCTTAAAATCTAATCATATAAAATACCCAATTTAATCTTGGAATCACTCTTGGAGTGGTATAAATTCGCCTCCATCCGAGTCATTCCTTGGAGGTCCACTCTGAGATCCCAAGATTCACCCATGGATTAATTAATTATCTTCCCTATGTGTCCGCACTTTGTAGTCTATAAATGGATAAAAACTATCAATCATGGTTTATATAATGATATTCCCTCTATTTTTATCCTTCGAAGTCCACAAAAGATCCCATGTACCACTCATGAAATATATAAGGATCGTCCCCCTAAGTCTGTCATTAGTATCCCACAAAGGTAGTCCAAGTATCACTCATGGAATATAAAATCCATATACCATGTTAATCCATCCATGGAGTTCATATAATAACCCAAGTGTCACCCCAACGTATAATAAATTCAATTAGAATTCATTTAATTAACTAATCCTGATGAGTCTATTTATGGAATTATGATTCAAAACCCATATTTCACCCATGTCAGGAAAATATGAATTGTCATGGGACTACATAATAACTATAAATATTATCTTCACATTAAATTCAATTATTCCCCACATTTATATAATCATTTTCAATCACGTCACAAGGTGAAACAAATTATATCCAAGAATTAAAAGGCCTAGAATACCATTAAATCTATGATTCATCATATTATTATAATATTAATTTTAAATAACATATCAAGCGTAAGGGATAAAAAACAATGGAAAAATGAATAGGGACACAGTCTTTAATTCCCTCTTTCTTTCTAGTCAATTTTCATGAAAAAAATAAAGTTTAAAATCCTAAGAGAAAGGTAGAAAATGAAACACCTTATGTGGTGGATAAATTTCATAGGCCACAATTGAGGTTTCATTTTATTTAACAATACACATAATTGGTGGTTCAGTTAAAGGTCCCTGACCTCCAATGATATAAAAATGGGTCTCTTGAGTCAATATGTTAAACCAATATAGTAAATATAAGAATAATTTATTTAATAATAATCTATTAGGAGAACAAAAATGTGGTGTAATAAAATAGTTAATAAATACCAATAATCTAAAGTAGAAGCACAATAACAGCTACCATATCATGTTATTCTATATATTATCTATTTTTAGCCTATAATATTGGCTAGAACAGAATAAATAATGAAAAAGGAAGAATTCCCTAAAAGGTTGTGTTAGCTCAAACCAAAATAACTCCATAAATAGGGTGGTAAATGAGAAAATGTGAAAGATAAATAGAGGCATCACCATAACACATCCAAAAACATGAATGATAGCCCGATCAGAGTCCAGATATAGGATATATCACAAATCATAGGAGGATTCCATAGGTGAACTCGAAGGGATAAGGGGGATGCTCTGTGTGGGAGATAAAGTAAATAGAGAGAAGTGTTAACTAATAAATAAGGTTTAATGTCATCAATTTACCATTTTTATAGGGTATCAATGTTTGGATTCATAGTTCTACAAACATGGTGCTAAAAAAATTCCATGCACATCCCCAAGATACCCCTCACCCATAATCGATGCAGTGCTTGACTAACCATGAACAAATGGTGAAAACTCCTTGGTTAAGTGGTTTTTAGCACTTGTAAGACTGTGCCTCCTAAGAATAGTGGTTAGTAAAATATGTGTATCCCAACACCGAGATTTGTAAAACGACACATGATTTAGTTAATCCATGTAAATTTACCTACAAGGTTTCTATTAACAATGCATCCCACCCAATTCCCCCAAAATATATCGATTTGGGAATTATAAAACCCTATAGAGATACTTGAAAAATACTATGAACTCATTATGAACGTCGATTAGGATAAAATTATTGAATTATTCTGGAAAAAATGTTACATAACTTGATGAAAATTAGGGTTCATTCAATCTTCCCCCTTAAATAAAACACATCATCGTGTTTCTATTCCAAGTATGGAAAAACATCATATGAGAATAACTCTATCCACTAGGCTTGTACGACATCCTCCCACTCCCATGTCTCATCCTATACATGGATATATTACCACATCACCCATATGAGAGGACCTGAATGGCCTCGAAGAACCTTCATTCCTCATTCAATAATACAACACTATTCACATAAAAGGATTCATAAACCTCTAACTCAACCTCCTTATCCTGAATAATAGGTGAAAAATATGAATGACATCACCAAAGATGAGATACATGAAAGAGATCATGAATATCCCCATACATTTGAGGTAGCTGCAACTACTAGGATACTAGATCTACTATGTCCAAAATATCAATGGAAACGACATATTTAGACAATAAATTCCATTATTTAAAAATATATTTATGCCTCAATATACGTTTCATGCATAACCAAACCCAATTCCCAAACATGAAATCTAGTGGTTGATGATAATGATTGGTGTGTTACTTCTTCCTAGTCTGATTTTTAGACTTCCACTTACTAATAAGATGAATCTTTTTTGACGTATCCTGATCAAGAAGAGGACCCACTAGTGCTACCTCCCATGCATCTAACTAGAACACGGGTTAATTGAATGGCCTACCATATGTGGACTCATAATGTGTCAATTGTATAGTCTTCTAGAAGTTGTTATGGTAATAGAATTCAGTGTGAGGTAAGTGTTTCTCCCAATAACCTTTGAAACCAAGGACACCTCCTCAACACATTTCCTCTAAAACATATGTCATTTAATCAGACAGACTATTAGTATTGGGGTTATCTGTTGTACTCAACAATACCAGTGAACCCAATTCCTTCTGCAAAACCTTTAAGAGCTGTGACATAAAACTAGTGTCTCTATCCAATATGATAGAGCATGGAACTCTATGGAGGTGTATGATCTCATAAATGTAGATACTTATGATCTCATCCATATAAAATGAATTTGTAATAGTTAATAAATGTTAGAACATTTTCAATATTTCTTTGATCAACCATGCAATGTCATTACCCAGAGGTGATCTAGGAAATCCAATCATGAAATCCACAATGACTTCATCAAATTTCTACTCATAAATTGGTACTGATAGTAAAAACTTCCCTAGTATATAGTGTTATATATTCACCTATTGATAAGAGTAACACTGACTAACAGACTCAACTATCTCCCTTTTCATTATCATACATTAGTATTGGAAATGTATGTTATGATACATTTCAGTAAGACTGAGATGTGCTGCCCTTATAGAGGCATGAGACTCTCACATCAACTCCCAAAAAATTTATATAGAAACCAATATGCATCCATAAATTCTCAAGAATTCATTCTCTTCAATGAACCAACTAGAAGGATGGTCATCGCATGTAATACTCTCCCATAGGACCCAACCCCTAGAATATGATATCGTTGTCATATGAAATCTCTCCATAAGTGAAGAGGTCACTAATAACGATGCATTTAATGACACTCCAAGATGGTCATAAACCTTCATGTTCATCTATGATAATTGGGACATAAGTTGAATCTCACAACTAGCATCCTAAACTTAGTATTTCTGAATCTTCCTACATAAGGAATTGATAACAAGAGTTAACTTTCTAAGTGTATATAAAGGATCAATGTTTAAGTTATTATGGTGTTAAATACACATTCATTTTCTAGTATTCATGCCATGTTGTTTAAATACGTAATTGATGATTTTTTGGTGTATATAAACAAAAAAAATACTCTCCTAGTATGAAATTCCTTGAAAAAATACACGGCACGAACAATAGCTGATAACTCAAGATCATGCATCCAATAATTCCTCTCATGTGGCTCCATCTTATAAGACCTGAAAACCATGACTTGATCCTACCACATCAAAAATTCTCCTCACCAAATTCCAGACACATCACAATAAACCATATAACGTTTTCCTAGCTATGGGAGAATCACAAAGGGTGATAAAGTCCGTCTCTCATTCAACTCATGAAAGGTTCTTTCACAATAATCTAACAATATTAACATTTAACCCTTCTTATTCATTACCGTAAGAGGTTTTGATAGAGAATAAAATTTTTTAATGAATCTCATGTAATAATGTACTAGCCCAATGAAACTCTTTTGTTGGAACTAGAAAACGTGTCCATGTAATCCATTGAATGCTTCCAAATATGATCCCGAAGTGTACCTCATTCTAAAATCATCGATTTGACTAGTTGTGGTTCCGAAAAAGAGTTACATATCAGAAGTTATGGTTGTTCAAAGTCGGGCTACTGGAAATGGCTGTCCTGGATGGTTTTGGGGATATGTATGGATTTTCATGTAAAAAGAGAATCTTGTGCGTAAAAATGGAATCTTTCACATAAAGAGGGAATCTTTCATGAAAAATGGATTTTGAGGAAAAATGGAATGATATTTTATGACCACCAACATTCAAGGATACTCCTATAAATACAAGTGCACCCCCTTCTTCCAAAAGGGTGCCTCGGAGGTCAGACACTGCTCTAATGCACATAAGTCCACAGTTTCCACGCCTATGCATAAAACCTCCATCTTGTGTGTAAAACATTTCTTTTGCCTGAAAAATCACCTATGTGCCCAGTTTTGTGTGCAAAACATTATTTTTTTCATGTAACAGTGCCACTTTGCATACTTTTACGCGTTCTAGTGTTGCACCTATCCAATTGTTCGCACACATTCCCTATTGTGCATAAAGATCCCCTATTGCACGCCAACCTCCCCTATTTGGAGAAATGCTTTCCGTATTGCGTGCATGAACCCCTATTGCATGAACATAACCCATATTGTGTTCACACCTCCACTATTGCGCGAAATCCTTCCTTCTAGCACACAAATCCTTCCCTATTGCTCACCATCCATCCATATTACGCACAACAGTTCCATGATGCCCAATCTTTCATGAACCAGTGCTACACAATGCAATATTGCATGAAGAATATTCTACATGTAGCACATTTTATGTGCAACTGTATACATGCCTATGCCCGCTGGTCCATACTGCCGAGGATACACCCCCGAACCCCCATTTGGGGTTACTGTCGGGTTGTGGTGCCGCCCCTTCGGGCTAGTCCCTTTGCTACCTTCCCTGACCCCCATTAAATATGAAGAGTCTCATAGTGATGTTTTTGGGCCAGGACACCAACATTATCCATTGCACCCTTATGAGAATTGACCATATACCTATGGAATAACATGATTTGAGATACTCCTCTGCACACCATTAAACACCTTGAGTCGACATATTCCTCTTTGTTCATTTCCAATGTTGTGAGTGGAGATTCTCATCATCAATTCCTTGAGTACCTTGAGTCTAACCCTTCCTCATGGATCTCATCTAAGCCATGTCACCTGACTCCTATACTAGGTTGAACTAGAAAGGTCCGCTCTTGTGTAAGTCCCAACTCCATTCATTTCTGGGCTCCTTATGCCATATAGTCCAATATACATTACTATAAAAGGTAGAATACCCTATATGAAAAATATAGGATACCTCTAGTTCCAAAAAAGAGATGCATTATATTCCGAGAATAAGATTCCATTAGTCCTCACTACATGACTATATAATATAGTACACCCTATGTTCCAAACATAGGATACCTTTTTCTCTAAACGAGAGATGCCTTATGCTCCAAGCATAAGATGCCAACAATCCGATCTACATGACTATAAATTGAAGTGTACCCTATCATTTAATAATAGTATTCCTCTTGTTCATAATAATATATTCCTTATGTGATAAGCGTAAGATGATTCATTCCATGATTATAGTGGAATAATTTCTTGGGAGTTGGAATTCATTCAAACATTCCATAACTCCACCTCATGATTTGAGTGTAATTCATTCGTATCTTTATCCTCTTTCATGTATAAAGGGACCCCCTAATGGCCTGGTCCCATGCCACCTTGGATCACCTACCATCCTACTGCAATGTCCTGGAAGGATTTGGGCAACACTCCAAGTCAGTTCATGTGTTTTGAACACATTCAATAGTCGACACTCTTATTTTTGTCCCCAATTCTTGCTAACGCAGTATGGATTCTATGTTTTGAACATGGTCAATAGTTATCCTCCATTGTCACACCACCATCACTGCATTTTGAATGTCGGGTATGTGATCACACATTTCAGCTCTCTTAGTTCGGACTAATTCCAATTCCCCTTGGTGTAATCCCAATTGTGCACATGCACATAGTTGTAGAACCCAATTTTATGCCCCAACCCACCAGTGAGTTGGGATGCCCTCATGGATAGACATGAGTGAGACATTACGGGCATCATCCTATTATAATCCGCATCCACCATCACCGCACCATAGCAGCACCTGGGCAGCTTCCTTACATAAGCCTCATCCTCCATTGTCACTCCATAGCGGCACCCGGGAAACTTCCATTACGTAAGCCCCATCATATATTTTCACTCCTTAGTGGCACCCATTCAACTACAATGCGTAAGCCCCATTCACCATTTCCAATCCTTAGTGACACCCATGCATGCTAACAGCTATTTCATCTTCTCGTAGCCACGCTAACATGAACACACCAATGGATCACTCCATAAAACCCCATTACCATGACTTTTCTGATGCCTTCCCTTCCCTAAGGGTTAGTGGGTATCAGTCATGTATGTCCTAGGGGTGCGGAGTGAACCCACCTCATATGAGTTGTAGAACATTAAACTGCCAAGCACCATCATCCTCAGCACATAACGTTAAACTATGACTTCAACCTCTGCGTCTCATGCGGGGTTCCCCATCTAGGACATTCTGCATGCCCACCAGTTTCCACGGGAGTGAGACCAATCCTCACATAGAATGAGATCGGCTTTATTGTAGTGGTATTTTTCCATGCGGAATGGGAATCCACCCTCGTGTAAGCCCCTAGCCTTTCTTACAGGAGGCAGCACCCCTTCTCCTCCAATATTCTTCCGAGACGAAGACCATAGGGGGGGATGGGTACTAGAGCCCTCCTTTCTTCAGTGTTAAGTCCATCTCCCATTGGGATTTGTCTCTACACGGGCCTCCACCCTCAAGTATGTCCCAGTCTTCAACTCCTTGGGCTGTTAACCATGCGTAAGCCACTATTTCCTATTTGGGTTGTGGACAACGCGTAAGACTTATTTCTGTTTTGGGCCACTAACCACGTGAATGCCCCATTCCAATTCCCACATGTGCACCTTTCATGGCGTGATCATCTGGTCTTTGCTGCCTCTTGTTTCAACACCGAGCATGAATCACGTGGGCTTAGAGTATGCATCGACCATGAAATACTTTATCTGTACCCTAGAGTGTAATCCCCACACAACATGTATCAAACTGCATTTAATTTTATCCTTTACAATGAATTGTACGTAGGAAGCCTCACTAAGGTCCAAGACCAAAAACCGGTCATTTTGACACCCTTCATGTCAGTTCACCAAATCCCACTCCCAGACTACCTGAACTTTGATCCTTTCCAAGGCAATGTATATTGGAAGCATCCATGAGGTTCAATCCTACCATCCATTGGTTCCAACCATTTTCATGTTGGTTCCCACCAACCCGAACTACACAAGATTTGATACATGTCTCCTAGATAGGGTGTGTAGGAAGCCTCCCTGAGGTTCAAGCCCAATAAACAGTGGTCCCAACCCCTCAATGTCGGTCCACCACTATCCTGTATGATGTTAAATTGTATGCCCCTTTTGTTCCCTACCCAACGGTAAGCCATTGTGAAACTCATGCAGTGGTAAGACATTGTGATCCCCTCGTAGTGGTTAGACGTAGTCATACCCTTTGTTGTGACCCATACCTCTTGTCTGCCATAGTGGCATCAGACCAACCTTGGGCTACTAACCACACGTAAGCCCCAATATATAATTTGGTGACTATCCTCTGTGCATACCCCAATCCTATTCCACCTCATAAACTATGTGGACATTGATTCCCTATCACGGGGATATGTAGGAAGTCCATTCAAGGCTCAATCCCAAGATCATCATATCCCCTAAGTCGACTTCTTTTCATTCTCCATCCACATCACCTAACCATCCATCATCCATCCTGATTCTTACTCGGGCTGCCACATCCCAGTGAGATCATTCCAATTCTCCTCTTCGTTGATCCTAGCAATAATCGGGTAACTAACCACATGTTATCCTCGACATCAGTGTTCCCTCTCGGGGTTTCACCCATCTGATCCGCTATAGTTAGTGTTCCAATCAGTTTGACCTATTTTTTCTAGACGTTAAACCTACAGCATACCCTGGGTTAAACATGAGAAGCTGAGGAAAACATAAAAGACAAACATATGGCATATAATTCCATGCATTCGATATGGTATTTCTCAGGCTTCATCACCCATGCGAAGATCTATAATAAGGGGAAGAAACCCAGATGCGCTAGTTTTCTAGCATATAGACACGGCAATGATATCCAACATGACTACTCCCCCTACCAAAGGATGCTTCCCTAGAAGGAACCCTTGGAATGTCCTGATATAAGTAGAGTAATTTACTATATCCCATGAATATATGGAAGTGGGAAGAGTTTCAGGAACAACGTCTTAGTCTACAAGGGAGTCCCAGACTAGGTGAAGTGTTTTGAGTAGGAATCCACAGAAGGAAGAACCGACATCCCATCACCCCATTTAGATAAAGGAGAAAACGTCCCTGAACAAGGAACATATGTCACCTACCTTTGGAAATCAAGAATGCGAGGCAACAACCAGTGCATCCTCATCATACATCTATCTAGCACATGGGTTAATTGAATGGCCTACCATATATGGACTCATAAATAGTCAGTTTTATTGTCTCCCGGAAGCTGTTATTATAATAGAACTCAATGAGAGGTAAGTGTTTTTACCAATGACCATTGAAACCAAGGACACCTACTCAACACATGTCCTCCAAATCCTATGTCATTTACTCACACTGACCATCATTATTTGGGTTATATGTTGTACTCAATAATACCAGTGAACCTAGTTCCTTCTACAACCCCTTCCAGATCCGCAGCATGAAACGAGTGTCTCTATCCAATATGATAGAGAATTGAACTCTGTGGAGGTGTATGATATCATTAATGTAGATCCTTATGATATTATCCATATAAAATAGATACCTAATAGTTAATAAAATTTTGAAAATTTTCAATATTTCATTGATCACCCATGAGATGTCATTTTTCTGAGGTGATCTTGGAAATCCTATCATGAAATCCACAATGATTTCATCCCATTTATACATAGGAATATGTACTGACTATCAAAAAATCACTCATATTTGGTGTTATATATTCATCTATTGACAAGTGCAACACAGAGTAACAGAGTAAACTATCTCCATTTTCATCAATAGACATCAGTATTAGAATTGTATGTTACTATACATCTCAGTATGTCTGGGATGTCCTGCCCTTATACAGGCATGAAACTCTCACATCAATTGCCATCGAATTTCTATTGGAACCAGTTTTCATCCATGAGTTATCAAGATCTCATTCTCTTCAACGAACCAACTAGACGGATAGTCATCACATGAAATACTCTCCCTTAGGACCTGACCCCTTGAATATGATATCTTTGTCATATAAAATCTCTCCATAATTGACGATGTCACTAATATCAATGCATGTAATGACACTCCAGGATGGTCCTGAACCTCCAAGTGTATCTAAGAAAATAGTTATATAAGTTACAGCTCACTACTGGCATCCTAAACTAACTATTTCTGAGTCTTCCTATATAAAGAATTGACAAATACATTTACCTTTATTAATATATATATATAGGATCATATTTTAAGTATTGATGGTGTTAAATACACATTAATTTCCTAATATTCATGTCATGTTGTTTAAATATGTAATTGATGATTTTTTGTCTATATAAATCACAAAATACTGTCCTAATATGAAATTTCTTGAGAAATACAAGGCATGAACAATAGTTGATAACACAAGATCATGCATCCAATAATTCATCTCATGTGGCCCCAAATGATAAGACCCATACACCATAACTTGATCTTACCACATCAAAAATTCTCCTCATTAAATTCCAGACACATCACTATAAACCATATAGTTTTTCCTAGATATGGAGGAATGAAAATCGGTGATGAAGTCAGTCTCCCTTTCATCTCAAGACTTGTTGTTCCCCAAGACATTAACCCTATAAACATTTCACCCTTCTTATTCATTCCTGTAAGTGGTTCTGATAGCCAATAAATGTTTTTAATGAAACTCGTGTAATAACATACTAGCCCCAAGAAACTCTATATATCAATGATGTTCATGGGATGATCACAGGAAAATATAGTTCTCTCCAACTATTGGTCAACTGATACACATATCTATTAGATAATGTGACCTAATAAGTGAACAATATCTATCCAAAAGGGGCACTTTGTTATTATAGTATATAAATGATTCTGCCTCAGTTTATTCAATACAATATCAATATTTTTGTCTTGTTTATGTCGAGTGTGAGAATACACCAATATATCATCCATGAAGAGCATGAAAAATGAATCCAGATATAGGTGGACACCCCAATTAAATAGTTCAATGAAAATTGATGATGTTTTCGTGAGACCTAATGAAAATGGAAAAACACTCATACAAGATATATCTACTATGGTATGTTTTATGTGGTATATCTTATGGTATAACATGTACATGATGATAACCCGATCCTAGGTCAATATTATGGTAAACCATTTATCCCTAATGAAAGTGAAGGATGCCGTCTATATGAATAATTTTATATATGTTCTTAACAGTAGGGAGGTTTCACTAATGGTTATATACAAAAATCATAGTGGTATCATTCTCCTTCCATGAGAAAAGAACCAATGATCCCCACCGTAAAATACTAGGCCGTATAAAAAATTTACCTTCAAAATCCTCTAGATGCCTCATGAGCCCTTGCAACGCAATTGTTGGCATCCTGTAAGGAAGAGAGGATACTAGTGAAAATCTTTGAATTAAAAATATAGAAAAAAATACATCACCTTTATAATGTAGTAATGAAAATTCATTTGGGAAAACATCATGAAACGATCTACCAGTAGAAGGGAATCCTCTAAATAGATTCCCTAATCATCCAAACAACAACAAAAAAATATAACTGTCATCTTGATCATTCCATGATGCCCAGATCTGGATCAGCTCACCTAGACATCCCATCCACCCCTGTTAATAAAAAAACTACCCACTATTGTTGTTAGTACCACTCTCCAGTGATATCAATCAACATAATCATGATAGGGAACCAACCGGTCCATCATGATAATAATGTAAAACCAATTCATTTAAAGAAAAATAAGTCACATATGAAAATACATCCACCAATATGAAGGGTTAACTCACTACACTAGTGTAAAATATCCAATTTAATCCCTAAGATAGTATAGAGTGTCATAAATCCCTTGGAAAACTTAACATCGATGCCATGGATCCCCAAAAACGATACATATATGAAAGAATGAGAATAACTTTTATCAAAAAAGAGACGCTACTAAATTAGAGGATAACAAAATAGTAACTCCCACCACATATGATTTTACACTATAATCCTTAGGTATAAGTTGCACTTCATACATTTGTCCCAATCCATATCCCTGTGATATATCTAAGATTCCCAAATCTGGTCCAATCTACTTGATCTATACTTCTTGTGTATGTATACCCTAATAATGATCACAAAATCAGCATGATTGGCCGATCACACTTCAGATCCCTTTATAATGAGGAGTCACTGACCCAAATCCTAAATGTGAAGTTAGTACATCCACTATCTGACTAGATACTAGAAGAAAAATTTTGAAAATGTGATGAAGATGGACCATCTTTCCACATGATCATAACAAAACAAGGTCCTTAGTATATTGGGTTTTCATATGAATCGGTATTTAAAACTAATGGAACCTCACCTGATTACCTGAGTAAACACCTAGGCTACTGATATCACCAGGTGGAAGATATGAATGAATCTTCCTACCATTGGATGATGCAGTTCCAGATATTGGTGTCGGACCTCCCTTACTGACATCCCCATCCCCTATTAGGTTACACTCCATGATTAGTACATTATTCACTATTAAAAATATGGTATTAATATGGAATAATCTCACCTGTGATCATATTTTATACCAGATACCATACAAAAATCTCTTAGATTTGGAAACTCACAACCTAATAGAATAGGTGAAAATGAAGGAGCATTGTGAAATGGGGAGAATAGTCCATGACTGATAATGTTCCCTACTCCAACTGCATAGACTCTCTGGATATATCAGACCTCAATGTAATGGGATATAAATAATCATATATGTATGAAAACCACTTCAAGAAATATCATGATGATGATCTGTTTGGGTCATAACATCACACTATCTCGTAGATGAATCCATAAGCATATATATAAGAAGCTTCAATATCTTATATGGAGATGTCCTACGATTCTAATAACTCGATGGAATGACCTATAAAAATTACTCCAAACATGTGTACCATCATCTATAAAAAAACATGCGCATATATTACTGATGAAACTCATGCATAAACTTTTCCATAGTTAGGGTGGGTCACAAGTGTTACTAAATTCTCTGCATATATAATATAACACCCTCTTCAAAATGGAAATTGGCACCCATATTAGGAATAATCTAGGATTCTTCATGCAGAAATATTGGAGGTTCTACATGTTTCCTAAATCCCACCACCTTTGGAGCATGGCCATCGCTACCCTCATGGAAGATGAATCAAGGCCTCCAAGATGGAATGTCTCTACAAATTCCAAATAGAAATCTAAATACAAGATTTAATTTCTCTAGAAATGTAGGTATAATAACATTATGGGTACATGACTCCCTTTATAAAAGTCACACCCCTCTTCCAAGTCATAATTCTAGGTCGTAGGGACCCATAAATAATAAGAAAAATAAGAGTAACTTTTTACTCCCCAGTAATAATGTTTGGTCAGGTTCAATTTCTCTGTTATAAGTAATATTTATCTATATATAGAGTGGAAATTTCATGTTATAGAGTACAAACCCCATGTATTTTCAATTGGAATATCCATTTAATGGATAACATTTCATTACATAATTTAATTTCTTTTATGTTCATAATTTTGTACATAAAAACCATTTAAATGGTTGAATTATACATATCACCATTTCTAATTTATAAAGTGACGTACATTTTATAAATATAAATGCAATGTAAATTTAATCAAAACCAATTATATATAAAATAACTACATGAAATCTTTTATTAATTTAATGGAAATAGAAATAAATTCAAAAATCATGCTATAGAAAATGAAATAAGTAATATAAACATGGAATGGAATACACATGACATATAACTCTTCAAGTACCTTTTAGTACACATGATGCAATAATTTATTTCCATATCATCGAAGGGAAAAAATCCCTAGTCAAAAGTAACATAAAACATAAAGTGTTCCACCCAAAAGTGAAAACAAGGTAGTTATAATAAGAAAAATCAATAACAATATGTCCCTTTATCAATTAAATTAGATTTCCCCTATACTTGTGTTAGCTACTCCTAGGAACAAGCTCATGAACAAATCCTAACACATCCAATTTATCCTATATACCATCCAAAATAGTATTCATGGAAAATAAAAGAAAATAAACAACTCAGATACATATTTTTGATGTCCCAGACCTAGCTCAATCATTAGTAACTGAACCTGATTAGCAACTTGACCTGATATGAGCCTCCCCATATAACAGAGGCTACTAAATAATAGGGATGTTCTATGGTGGAACAATGATGATAATATACCCACATGATCAAAGAGTAACACAATGGTATAATGATATAAATAAATAGTGGAATCAGAAAAGATAACTGAATAGTAGTAGATAACCATCCATCATATTAAAAACAAAGTAATCCCACCCATCAATTTCATATACTAAAAAATTGATCATGAAATTATAATTAAAATTGATAATGTATTGGGATAAATGGAATAAGAATACAAATAATGCTATACAGAAATGAAAAAAATAACAATGACTATCTCTTGTATCATATAAATAATAGTCTTGGTACTCCTCAATCACATACAATCCAAGAAATGTAATCACTAATCGACATGAGTTTTCTTTCCCTTGTCCCTACCAGCATCTATGAAGTATGTCTGGGAACCCAACGGTGGCCCTAAGAGGGTGTGAGATATAATCAGTAATCCACCTCAAATAGTTTCTAATTCAAACTAGTCTGTAAATATATAATAAGTAGTGTTTAGTTAACAGTAAAAGATGTAAATAAAATTAAAGAAATAAATAAACCACATATGAACAGGTTCCTGTGGAATTCACATCCTCTTTTACTTGCTTTGGCATAGGTAGGAATATCTCAGAGTAAAACATCTTAAATGATTTAATTGTAATAATGTCTGGGATCATAGCCCAAGCATACCTTGCAAATCATATATATTCAATATATGAATAATAAGGCCATCATAAAAATTTATGCCTCCAGCCGAATCCAATATTGTTCTTTGGAGTGAAAGATGTATTTTATAACTAACTAGTAATCTCTTGTGCGTATATACGGTGATATATAATAATTATTACTATTTCTACTAATAGAGTACTATTTGGAATAGTTGCAAAGAAACAATAACGTTTAATGTATTTTACTCCCAAATAAGTGGTGAATAATTTTGAATTAGAAGTGACTATATTAATAAGACAGAATTATAATATTTCAAATAAGATACATTAATTTTAATGTGAAATGCATAGGAATAGTCAAGTATGGAAACCTCCCTTCAATATAAACTGCACTTAGGAAATCAATATTGTATACTATGAAACACATAATTGAAAAGAATTTACTTAAAGAAGGGTTGTTCTGAAAATAAATATGAGATGTTCAGAAGAATAATTGTAATCATAAAATAAAAAACCGTTGTCCAAAAACATAGATTTGTTCTGAATCAATAAGTGTTGATTAGAGGATCAAGCTCTAGCTCAGAATGGCCATCCATGGAGGTCCTAAGGTGAAGAAGTGGTAGGTGGTGGTTGAGAATGTAGTTGACAAGAATGAGAGCACGTCAATGGGTCAGTCCGATGCACGAGAATGCATGATTCGGGGATTTATTATAACATGAACTATATCCCACATCAAATCCTATAAGTATAGTGGACCTTCATATAACATAAGGTATTTGATGGCCAATCAAATCACCTCCAGCAGGGTGGGCTCTCCCATAACACCTGCACACACTGACCAGCAGGCCACAACACACACGACCCATACAAGATTCCAAATGAAATTGTATTTCATTGGAATATAACAGTACAATATCTTACTAATTTTAAATGTCCACTTGTTCACCCTTCAAGTAAACAACCACTATCCACCTTGATGCATTCCATCTAACCACCGACTCTAGAAATGCCTGCATCCATCTACGATTTGTACCTCAGCTTCTCCCTTCCAACTCTCATCTCATTGCTACGACCCACTTCATAAGACATGAAAAAATGAAATTGAATAAAAAAAATATATGAATACAAATAGAATCTTGATAGAGCATGAGAGATAATATCACCATTCTATATAAACATGAAGGTGTATAAAGTATAAGTGTATATAGAATATGCACACACATAAGTGCATACAGAATCCAGATACATTACTTTGGTATTCAACAACAACTAATGAATGAATCGAAAGAAAATAGAATAATGAATACAAATTTTTACAAAAAAACCATACCTAATATGTGGGGACAACATTCATGAATATTCTTATTGAAGTTGATGTTTTAAAAGGGGTAAATCCAACTAGAACCATGTTATTAAACATCCAAGACAAAATACATGTAATTATAAAATAAATTAAGATAAAAGTAAAATAATGGGCATCCTTTGAGTCTATAATGGATACTAAAATAAAAATATTGAAGAATTGTTTTACTTTATTATTAAAATAAAGATGTACAGTAAGAACACAACCTTTTCTACAGATAGTGATCTGACTTGTCATCATTTATACAAGTATATGGATGTCCTATCAGATATTTGGATTAGATTTTTGGTTTTGAGAATCAGAAGGTATGGTGGTTTAGGTAAGAGGTAAACCTGTATTGTGGCTGATCAATTAAACATAAAATATATCAGGAAGACAAGAACATGAAGTAAAATAAAAAAAATAATATACATACCTATAGATAGAAATAATACTCCTTCCAGCTGACTCTTCATGAAGGTTTCTTTATTGTTGGAAGGTGTGTGTTCCATAAATTCACTCATATGATAAGATATTCAAACTGGAAGAAAAGTCCATTATATTAATTAGGATACCTAACAAGAAGTCCAAAAAAACAAATGAAAACTATCTATAAATTCAAATAAGAGTTAGTATATACTGATACAAAAGAGTTTTACCCAGTGATTGGAAGTGTATCACCTGCTACATGCTTCAAGAACACATCTGGGCTTCTAGTGGGATTCAAAACCTCCTTCACAAAATGAAATGGAATTTCAGACATACTCGACATTGGTGTCTTGTTGATCAGAAACCCTTGAAAAGTCAGCGTGGTTTTCATCCTGCATAAATGTTTTTAAAGAAGTATATGTGCAAAAGAACTGATAAATTTAAATCGATAAAAGTTTATAGAGATGTGAAAAAATATTAAAGTATTAAGATCATACTTTCATACCATTAGTTAAACTGGCTGCAATGATATATTACAGAATCTACTTATGTAGACCTTTGCATTAGAATAGACACATGTGATGGAATAAATTGAAGAACTAAGAAATTCCTACTTACTAAAACATTACAAGGTTACGCTAGTAAAAGTCAAGATAAATTGGATAATGTGAAAAATGAAAAACAACCTATTAAAAATAACTACATTATGACATGTAATTAAATGCATTTAATTAAATTGAATGACATCACACAAGTATTTTGAGGAAGAAGAAAAGGATTTTAGTTCATAAAAAACAATATATAGTGGAGGGTAATAGAATTCTAGGTGATTCCAGTAGAGAAGAAGACTCTAATGGATCTAGCATGCTAAATAAAGTGAATGATGATGTTATCTTCAACCAATATTGAAAAGAATACATTAAAAGGATAAGATTACCAATTATGAATTCAAAAAGTTGAGCTGTTATCCATCCCATTTTTTCAAACATGTACAACATGATTAAATCCATCACACTGAGAGATGAAAAGGCTCAAATAGATAATCACTAGGTAAAATTTATGAAGATTACATATGATGAAGTGTAGTATTTCCTAGTAACAAATTCAACTGAAAATCATATTTTCCATGAAAAAAATATTTCTTCAATGTGGAACCATATCCCAAAATCAATATAAATAACACATAAAAACCCATTGAAAGGAAAAAAACACCAGTATGCTATCATTAAACAATAAATTAATAAAAAATAGTATGCATTTACACATAAAAGAAGTTATAATGTGAAGATATTTGTGACAGTACCATCATAATCTTGTACGAACTTCATCAGGATTGACACCATACCAAGCAAAAACATGTTCTTTAATTCAAAACCATCTCATGAAACTAATAGAAGAAACACATCACAAACAATTCAATGGAATAAATAAATATTAGTTTACATGATAGAAAAAACTTGTTAATGTGCACTCACATGAATAGCCCATTTAGACCACTCTAACCCCTCCCATTCAGATGTTTTATTATCATAATAAAGAAATATATTGTAATGTTTTTTGATAACTACATGGAATGTGTCTCAAATAATAAATACAATATGTGTAGAAAAAATTTAAAAAAATTAATTGGTAATAGCAATGATCTTTTTAACTATTGCATCAACATTATAATCATAAGGCGATGCTCAATTTTCTACATCAGAATATTGAACTCCTAAGTCTTCAACCGAAATAAATAAAAATCTTATGGTTAAAAGGTATCTTGATGTAGAAACCACTTGAAATACCACATAATAGGGTTAAAAAAATTAATATAAAACACCAAAAATATTCAGAACACACAAACTCATCCCATTTAGATTTTAGATTATCATAATGCAGAAGAAAATGATTTAGGTTTCGGAATAGGTAATTAATTTCATACCTGATCTGTGAATAGAAGAAGTAGGATCTGAGCTGAGACGATATGATCACAGACCTAGTATTTCATTTTGCAGAACAGTCTTCAAACATTGAATTGGTGAATAAATACCAGATAACATAATGAAATAGATGCCATAATTTGTGAATTGGAAAAAATATTTACTATAATAACATATGAAAATGTTTCATGTGAAGGTAAATACTGAAAATTGAATAGGAGGCTATTTCAAAGATTTATGAGAACATACCTATTTCCAGGCAAGCGTCACATCGGTCTGAAATCATAAATACAATATGTGTCGACAAAATTTAAAATAATGTCATTGGTAATAGCCCTAACCTTTTGAAATATTGCATCAACATTATAATCATAAGGTGATGCTCGATATTATGCATTAGAATATTGAACTCCTAAGTCATCAACCAAAATTAATAAATAATTATATGGAGAGAAGGTATCTTGATGTAGAAACCTCTTAAAATACCACATTATAGGGTTAAAAAAATTAATATAAAATGCCCACAATATTGAACAAATGATTATATATTATTATTTGAAATATTCAAATATTAAATGTTGTCTACCATTTTATTTGTTTATGTGCACTCACATGAATAACCCTTTGAAAAATATATCCATGAAATCAAGGAGGGAAAATTAACTAAAATGTGAAAACTTACCCCAATAGAACCTAATAAAGGATAAAAAACTGCTGCAGTAGTATGGCGTTGAACATGTTTGAATAGGAAATAATGTATCATTACTTATTTAATTATTCAAATAGGAAATATGAGTATGAATGTATCGTTACTTTTTGATAACCTATAATGAATCAAAGATTCCAATAGTTATTATTCTCATAAAAGTGTCAGTAAAGTAAAAATATATATTGTTAGGCAGCAAGATAATATATCACAGAGTTATGATATTTTTGTTTCCAATATTGTAACCATAGAATAAGTAATGGACTTTTTAAATTGAACTTACCATTACTAGGTAGTGATGAAAATTGCATACATGTTCTTGTTTGAGTGATTTCTGTTGGAGTAATAGGTTCAGTTGTATCAATGTTTTGAAGAGATATTCTGTCTGTATAACTGAAAATACAATAAATATGTTATCATATGATTAATAAATGGAGACAAGAAAGGGAATATACTAGTGCCTCTAACTCCCAAATGAATGATACAATAAGGAAAGGATAACTCAGTACTAAATTCATATGTACGGTTGAAAATATAAAGAATACGCATGTCATACCTAAAATTAAATGCAAAATTACCTAAATATCTCAAAGAGAGTACATGATCCCCTACTAAAAAATACATATATAGGTACATAGGGTGAAACTAAAATACGGTTCAAAACTCCAGATCCTGGCAAGAAAAGAAACTAGAAGATATTAATGTTTTTTAACACATATAAAACATGTATTTCACTATAGTAAACTCATAGACAAATAATATGCAGTAGAGAAGAAGAACACCCCGCCCCCATTTTAGTTTTTAATAAATAGATACAAGAAAGGGAATATACTGTTGCCTCTAACTCCCAAATGAATGATACAATAAGAGAAGGATAACTCAGAACTACATTCATACGTATAGTTGATAATATAATGAATACACATATCAGAGTTCAAATTAGATGAAACATTACCTGAATATCTCAAAAAGAGTACATGATCCCCCGCTCTAAAATACATGATCTGATACTTTTAAAAATGATCAATTCATATAACAAAAAACATGGTCCAGTGATCTAATAAAACAAATGGTCTACTGCTCTAACTAATTACATGATCCACTACCAAAACAAAATTCATAACCCACATGCTCAATGAAAAAACATGTTCCCCTACTCATACATATAGTTGATAATATAAAGAATAAACATGTCATACATCAAATTAAATGCAACATTACCTGAATATCTAAAAGAGATTACAAGATCCCCTTCTCTAAAATACATATACAGGTACTAAGAAAGTGTGCAATTGAAATATGCTTCAAAACCTCTAGATTCCAGCATGAAAAGAAACCGGAAGACATTAATACTTTTTTAACACATAAAAAACCATTATTTCCCTACAGTAAAATTATAGACAAATAATATGTTGTTGAGAAGATGAACACACCCCGATTTCAGTCTTTAATAAATGGAGACAAGAAAGGGAATATACAGGTACCTCTAACTCCAAAATGAATGATACAACAAGAAAAGGATAACTCGTAACTAAATTCATACATAAAATTGATAATATAAATAATACACAAATCATAGCTCAAATTAAATGAAACATTACCTTAATATCTCAAAGAGAGTACAAGATCCCATTCTCTAAAATAAATGATCTACTACTTTTAAAAATGATCAATTCATATAACAAATCACATGGTCCACTGATCTAATAAAAAATTGTCCACTAATCTAATTAATTACATGATCCACTACCAAAACAAAATTCATGACCCACATGCTCAATGAAAAAACATGTTCCACTCCTCTAAAAAAATATTCACTACTGAAATAAAAAACATGATCCACTAATGAATGAAAATACAACATATACAACTATAAAAAATGGTCCACCGATCTAAAACAGTTGATATGAAAAGGATGGATCCGAACTATATTCATATGTACAATTGATACTATAAATAATACCCATATCATACCTCAAATTATTTGAACCACCATATTCCATACAAAACAAAAAATATATATTAATATATATACTGATCGTTAGGTATACCAGTTGTTAAGTAAAACTTCTATGTATATATATTTTTTTCTTCTAGTGCCATCCCCAGGGTGTTTGTTTACAGAATCATCATATTGATAGGTTTCATTTTTACAGAATCATAAAAAATCAAGAAAATTCAATTGAACGCATATTGAGTTAGGAAGAGAGTAATGTTGTTTAACACATATATAGGTAGTAAGACAGGGTGCGACTGAAATATGCTTCAAAATCTATAGATCCCTAAATAAAAAGATGCAAGAACACAATAATTCTTGTTGAACACATATATAACCAGTATTTCTCTATAGTAAACTCATACACAAAGAAGATGCATTTGAGAAGATGATCACCCCCAAAATGAATCGTTAATAAATAGAGACAAGCAATGGAATATACTGGTACCACTAACTCCCAAATTAATGATACAATAAAAATAGGATGAATCCGAACTATATTCACATTTACTATTAACAATATAAAGAATAAACATACCATGTCACAAATAATCAACACCATTACCTGAAATGATGTCTTTCAAATAAAGGTTCATCCATAGTACTATCACAGTGATTGTAATTGTCATAGTGGTAGGAAAATTAGGTTCCATATATTGTGTAAATAATTATGCATTTATTTCCCAAAATACCTCATATAATAATGTCCAGATAATATGAATACTTTGGAATGATCAACTACACATTTTAAAGGGAAATCCAACAAATTAAAGCATGAAATATAAATCCCTCGGATCTGATGGTTGATATTTTTTGTAAAATTACATGGTATAATTTTGAAATACATCATTGAAAATTTATATGTAGTAGAGTTAGAATAAATTAATTACATATAAAATATAAAATGTTCCATAGCTCATGCATTAAATCACAACATGTCTATTCCAAGACGTTTAATATCTCCTAAATCAAGATACAATAGAAAATTTAGGATCCACTGCTCAAATAAAATTAATGTTTTAGTTCTCTTAAAAAATCCAATGTTAAAATTAAAAACATGATACACTATGTAAAGAGATTAAGTTATCTACTGCTCTAAAATACATGGTCCGTTACAGTAAAAAATGATGAACTGATCTAATAAACTACATGATCCATGAATTTAATAAAACACATGATCTGATGCTCTAATGAATTACATGATCCACTACCCAAAAAAATGCATGACCAACATGCTCAATGAATAACTTGTTCCACTGCTTTAAAAAATAATTCATCACTAAAATAAAATACATGATCAACTAATCAAAAAAATACAATATCCACTACTATAAAAAATGATCCACGACTCTAAAACATGTCAAGTCAGATTTTGTAGTAGTAAATGTGACTACAATGATTTGGATGTGATGTTCTTGATGACCAATATGAAAATATTTCATGAAATTAAAGATATTTTACATGGTTTTTTTGTTGTGATGAGTTATAGTGGAAGAATAAGAAGTAATAATCTAGGAGCTAAGCACATACACAGTCATCAAATATGTTTACCTATAGATACTATAGTGTTTAAAATTATGAATACCCACTATTTTTGGTGAATATGGAAACTCATCATTATGAAATCAAAAAATATGTATAAGAAATCTACAAAAAACACTATTTATGAATAGTTGGGAAACACATAAATAAGCAATATAGAAATATCCATGTAGGCCTAATAGGGAAGCACTTGGAAATCAGAAAAACAAAGAATCAAAAAAGGGTGAATAGTAACTGTGTTTGTTAAAATTAAAAACTTGATTCAGAAAAATCTCTTTAACCATTGTACTCTATATTGCCCTTTTGGAAAATTTCTTAATGATGTACTAGATGAAAGCAAACCTGCAGCGCTCTACTTCTTTTTTCTGATATAGAAAAGAACGTTTCAAATAATTTACATTAATGGATACAATTAAGCATCATTCGAAAGTAAACACGAATCATTCAATAGAAAAAAATCATCATCATATCAGGGGCATACCATATCACTTCTAAAACTAGATAAATCTACCAATAAAAGGTTTTTTATTTCATTGAAATCTTCATAGATTCAGTTGTAGTATTATCATCCAGTGATAACACATTCTATAAATGTAGCAACAAACATTATTAACCATAAAAAAACCTGAAACCATATGCCAGATTTAAATGTATCAACAAGCTAATAAAAAATGTAATGAAGATTGGTTTTTATAATCAATTGAATTGTAGAAAAAATGCCTTATAGATGTCTAAAGAACGTTCTTGAATGGAGAAATCGTCAATGTCGGGGTTGAAAAGACCACCATCTTAAAAGAAGATAGATTTTTTTAAAAGGAGGCCGCAATGAAAACATAACAAAATCAGACCATAGAAATCTGAAAAACACAATAGACAGGACACTGAAATAATGATTTAAATAGTTACCCATATCAGGGAAAATATTCTTAGGTCGGGACATCAGCTCCTTGTAAAAGAAATAAATAAAAACTCCAGCAATATGGAAAGGAATATCCATTTAAGAAAACTCTGATAATGAAATGACGGAAAACAACACAATGGAAAGACATTAGATGCAGACAATGTGCGAATGAAACAACTGGAAGGAAAAACCCTAACCAGGAAACTTATAGACAGTCTCCTAAGAGAAAAGTAATTTCATGACCATCCATTAAAAAATGACTAATCATGGAGGCTCTGCATTTTTATAGATGGTGGCCTAACCGCGTCATCTGTATTCAAGGAATATCCGAGACTTTTGTGGGTGTTGAAGCTAACTGTATGTTATTTAGTTGGGGAGGATGACGTCCGTGGATTTTAGGAAGGGAAGCATGAGTTCTAGGGAAATGGTAGTGGGGACCGTAGGAGTAGAATCCGAATAAAGAGGGGGCATCAGGTTTGGAGGGAGGGGATTCGAGAACCCTGGATTATGGATCGGGAGTGGTCACAGGTTTACAGGAGGAAAATCTAGGGATACAGGGGAAGTTGATGGGGGAAATGGCTGGGGAGGAAAATGTAGGTACTACACGGAAGGAATTCGAAAACTGGAGAAGCAGCAGAAACCCTACATTGGGAACACTGAAGAAGCTCAATGTTGAAAAATGGAGGAGTAGAGAAAATGATAGATTGGGGAGATGAATATCTTGACGGGGAGACTGATTTTGGTGGGAGACAAGTAGGGATAGATAGGGAAATCGAGGTGGGAAGGAGGAAGATTCTGGAGGTGGATGGAAAATCGTGGGAGGAAGATGATGGAAGACGGAAACCCTAAGCCAGAAGACGGGTCGCAATACGACGTAGCTCATAATTGATTTGTTTTAGGTATAACATGTGTTTTATTAGAAACAAGAGGGTTAATTGGTAATTGGATAGGCAAAGTTGTTGATATGGTGGAATGTGGTGGTGATAAGTAAGCAGGGGAACACCTAGGTATAATAGATATAGTAGATTCCTTAGGATTTAAAAACAACATGAGCCCATATTTATAATTCCTAATTTGGAACCCAGTTATCACTTTGGGCATAACATAAACCCACCACCTTACGATCCCTTCTATGTAAGACCTTATATAAACCATTGTATCACTATAGGTGTTGTATAAAGTTACATCCCTCTAAACCTTCCCTTGGAGGTCCACTAAGGGAGGCCTTGGGTCACCCATGTTGTATAAAATGATATTCCAACTGAGTCCACCCTTGGAATTACACAAAGGGATCCCAAGTATAACTCATGGAATATATAGTGATCTTCCCTCAATGTATGTCTTTGGTATTCCACAGAGGGATCCCATGTATCATGTAGGGCATATAAGATGATCTTCACTCTGTGTTCATTATTGGAAGTCCACATTGGGAGTAAAAGTATCACTTTATGTTTATAAAATCCAACCACTAAGTGATTATATACATGGTCTTCATATGAGAACCCATGTGTCACACATGACACATAATAAATTCACTTAAAATAAATTTAATTAATTAAGCCTAATGTGTCTATTTATGGTGTTTCGAGTCAGAACCCATATTTCACCCTCGACACAAAAATATGATTTATCATGGTCCCAAAGAATAACTATACCATTTTAGTTCACATTTAATTCAATTTTCCTATACATTTTATAATGATTCTTACTCATATGATAAGGTAAAAAAATTATAAACATGGATTTTAAGGACCAGTATCTTAAGAATTCTCTCATAAATCACATTTTAGAATTTGATTTTCAGGAAAATAGCAGGCCTAAGAAATGAGGAATAATTGATAATGGAACAGGGATATGATCTTTCATTCCTTATTTTATTCAATTCAATTTACATGTCAACAATATCATTTAACATCCCAAAAAGATAGGGGTAAATGAACACACATTAAGAGTAGGATCAATTTCATAAGCTACCCATGGTGGATTCATATAATATAACAATTAACCCATGGAGTGGTTTAATTCATGGTTCTTAATATCCATTTCTATATAAACGGGTCTCTTAAGTCATATAGGTCAAGAATATAAATTTAATTTAAGAATAATTCCATTTAATAATCATTTCTTATTAGAATATGCACACAAAACAATAGTGTACTATCTGAACACTAAGATACTAAGGTAAAATAATCACACCACCTACCTTGGATTGATAGTTGGCTCATCATCCATTTTTGAAGGCTATTCGTACTAGAATGGATGAAATCGAGAAAATTGGAAAATGAAAAGAAAATAGAATATATTAGGTTAGACAAGAATCACTCCATAGAAAAATAGAAAAATGATGAAAAGAACAATAGGATTGTAGAGAACACAGACATGAAATCATGGTTATGAATGGTGTCTCAATGATAGTTTAGATAATGGTGATATAACAAATCCTATGAGGATTCCATGGGTGAGACCTAAGGTATAAGGGATAATGTGTGTGGGAGAGAAAGGAAAAGGTGAGAGAGGTTAAATAAAAAAGGATGGAAAATGTTTTTATTTTACCCTTTTTAAAGGGTCTCATAATTTGACCACTTGTTTAGAATATCCGTGCACTTACCATGTGCATGATACTTCACCAAGAAACCCATTGCAATGGCTGGACACACAGTTAGAAAAACTGTAACATCCCAGGTAAATAAAGAATATAAAATTTTCATATTTATTAAAATTTTTGAATTAAATATTAATTTTACTTTGAAGGTAATGGTATGTTCGGTGTCATACCTAATACTCTACAATAGATTTAGTTGAAAACATACATTGCACACAACGTTGAGTTATACTGAAAAATATTAATATAATATTATTATTTTAATGGTAGATAACACATAGCTATTATATTGGCGGGAATGAATAGAACAAAATAAAATTTGATTATATGTGTTTGTTAAACGTTTTTATATTTATAAAATAAAATTTAGAGGCTTAAAATGTGAATGAATCTAATTTTAAGAATAGATACTCTAATATTCATTAAAATGACGATTTATCACCTTTTGATGGTGAACCCTCTTTAAATATATTTTTTGTCAGTTTTATATGTTCTATTTCATAAAATTAAATTCTTCTTCAGAAACAGGATATCAGAATTTACTTTGGGTAAATTATTGGAATTTTTCTAATAAATTTTATTTTTTAATGAATAGTGAAAATATAGTATTTTAATTCATAACATCTTTTTAATCTGATATATTTATATGGTTAGATTATATTTTTATTTTGTTTTAATGTTTAATTAGATTATATTTTTACTAATTAATACAATTTTGGTCATTGGAATTTATTTCACTTTGAAGTTGGACACAAAAAAGTGACAATTTGTTAATTGTTTTTATTTCATAAAAAGTCACATTTTTTTACAATGGGAATTAAGTTTAAATTAATTAATGCGACTTCTCTAATTGGAATTTGGTAAAATAGAAATCATTTTTGAATTATTAATTTCAAATATACCTTAGGCTGAAGTTTTTGTATTTTTCTAAAAACCTTCAATTTTTGATTAATAGTGAAAACACTAAGTAGTAGTTAAAAACCAACTTTTTGTTCATATGACTCGATTGTTTACAATGTGGTAAGGGGATTTCATCTCACTTTTTATTCACATGAGATTCATGCTATATTTTCCACTGTTTCCTTTTGTGTGGTGCATGTACTACTCAGGATTGTATTCATTGTTAAATATAAATTAATTTATGGGTATTTACAACTTCATTGTATGATCCTTCTATCATGGGTTGTATGGTTCATAAGTTACTAAATCAGTAAGGGACCCTTTCACCCTCCACGTTTTAATAGACTTATTTTTTTTATGTATTGTAATTTACATTTTCTTATGTTGGGATATGTTCTTATATATTTTTATTGCTGAAATTTAATGTCCAAGTGATGAGATACCCTTTTCTATCTCTGAACTAATTTTCTGAATTTTAATGTGGCATTGTTAGACTGTCAAATTTCTGTGATGGAAATTCTTAACCCAATTTCAATTCTTTGGGTTAAACTTCTATTTGTTGATTATGTCATGCTATGAATATGTGTGAATGATATATGATTGTTTTAAAGTGAATTTTCAATCATTTTGAGTGTATTTATGTTTATCACACATAATTATGTCATTTTTTATCCATAATCTAAAGACATTGTCTTTATAATGAATTTCGTCTCAATTTACATTCCATTGAGACATCATTTTTGTTATTCCCCAATTCATTCTTATATGGTGTATATATTGTACTTTGGAATATTATATCATGAATCCTTTTATTCTAATGATATTATAATGTTTTTATTAAATGTTATTCCTTTATTATTTGTTTTCAAGCATCTCTCATTTTGTTAAAAGATTTTAACTATAATATCATTTTAAATGTATTAAAGATTTATTCTTTTAAATATTTCTCATTAATGACCATGTTTTAAAATGGTTTTTAGGATTTATATATTTGGAAATTAATGTTTTAAAATGATAAATCAATTAAAATATTCAAGTGGGAATGAGACACATTGATTCAAAATTCGTTTTATTAAATTATTTAAATGGTTTGATGAAGAATTGATGATGTCAATATATTGAAATGATATATTGTGATTGAAGTGTTGGAATGTTATCTTTCCTTTAAGCTTGTTAGTTTGTCATGATTTTGTTATGGTTCTTGGGAAATGTATATGTATAAGGGTGGTTCTATGATAAAGCTAGGGTGGGTGAGCCCGAGATAGCTCTACAATGTATTGGGTAATGTGATTGAGGTTAACATTAATTTTTTTACTAAGAGATTTAGGGAATATACTGGGATGGGTACTCCAAAATAACTCCCTATAAAGATGTGATATCTACAATGTATATATGTTATCTATTCCATAAGTTACCTTTACGATTTATGATTTCTGTATGTTATTCATAAATCCTATGATTCTATAAGGTATGTTATGATTGGAAATTATGGTTTCATTGTTTTTAATTTATTGATGGACTAATGTTTTCATTCCTTATTCTACAACTCTTACTGAGTTTTTTATACTCATCCCACATTTTTGGAATGTTTTACACAAGACATAAATATGAATAGGGTCAAGGATGGGATCAAGGAGAAGTCATGTTGTCTAAAACATGGAACTAGACATGTTTATTTTTAAGAGTTTTTATTTTATGAAAAAATGGATAATGAGTATTAGTGTCTACATGTAATATTCAAGTTGATATATAATAGTTATGGCCTAATTCTCTAAAACTATAAACCTAAAAAGATCCTCAATGTGAATTCTTGATTGAGCTCAAGATTATGCAATGTTTAAGGATGGGTCCTGATACAAACAATGTGTTGCTCATGAAAAACCCATCTGTCCAGAGGAATGCATCACTCACATGGATTTTTGACAATGAATTAATAGTAAGGAAAAATATTGAATCCCTAACCAGAGTAATGGACCACCCCACATGGTTTAACCTATCCATGTGGACAGGGATGTACAGTTTCTATAAACTGTGTGTCCTGTCTATTTCCTCCAAAAGTTGGGGATCCATGATTTATACAATACCCAAATTCCACTGAAACTCATTTAAAAACATTAGTATCTTCCATTATGATTAAATTATACAATTAAACTAAAAAAAGATTACATTACTCGAAGAATAGCCAGGTTCTTATAGGTGGGGCCATAGTGTAGTGAGATTAATGATTTATAACCTTATTCTTGAGCAATTTCCACCTTTTTATTTATATCCTTGCATGCAGAGGAATGTTAAATTGTTTATTTTATTAAATTTACATTAATTTCTGTTAATTTATTTATATACTAATTATTTAACTATTTGTTATTTTTTCTGTAGTTCTTAAAATATAGGTGGTGGATGCAGGTAAGATTCTTTGAAATTATTTTTCCAGACTAACTGTGATGTGGGATCAGATTACCATTTATGTTGATCATCGCATGTGTGATCACTAGAGGGTAAATAAATAAGAAGTAATTTTTTAGATTTATTTGAATATTTAATCCCAATTATTAATTATTTTTAGTTTTTATAGTGTCTTTTCAATGCTAACATGAAATCCCTTATCTAGGAGTCATAATACATCTGTATGAGTGACCATTTTTTTAGTATTTTCACAATATGATAAAGATATCCATAGATAAAGCTGGGTTCATTTTTCATTATTAATATTTCTATATCAATCAACAAGATTTCATATACTATCATGTTAGGGAAGGATTTTTATCCTAGGATGTGAGATATTTTGTTATATAAGATCAACATCAAGATAGAAGAACTATGTGAGACATGATGTCACACATAGAGTCAGGAGCTATACATTTAGTATTCATCGACAACATACGGTAAGTAATTTAATTTTATAATTTATACATACATTAAATATTAAATGTTTTTTATTCTTATAGGTAGTTTAGAATACCATTTTTACATAGTTCTACATTTTTAAGAGGATGTACACTAATCCATCCACTTGAGGTATTACTGGTAGAAGATAACGTCAGATTTTGGTCAGTGATTTTTTCCAAGTTAACATAATTTAATATTTTAATTATTTGAATTTCAAATCACATATGAAGGAGGAATATTAGGCTGATTATTCTCTCACACATGATGAGATTCAGGCCATGTTTTGGGGGAATTCCACTATAGTGCCAAAATTTGATAATGTAGTGTTGAAATAGGTCACTCATTATGGTATCAAGAAATAATAATTAGTTGGTATTGGTTCTAGATTCACTCTTTATAGTTATTATGACACCACTACATGGTTATTTTATTGCTTGATCAATGTGCATGTAGGGTCATCATCATCATATGTAGAGTGTGGAGATCCTACATAAAGATCTAGAGGATTTTCATTGACACCACTAGTAGCATTGATGCAGGAGCAGCCACATGGGAAGATGATCAAGTACACGTGATAAATTTCGTGGTGTTTGAGGATAGTGTTACCTCTACCTTGCCCTCCAGATGACCCACCCCCTATATAGTGATGGAAATATTTTTTGATAAAAATATTATTTTTATTTTTGGATGAACATATTATATGTAATATTGTTATTAACTCACATATCTATTATTTTATATATATTAATTATCTTGTCGTTCTCATAATATTAACTAATTATGTATTTTATAGTCATTTTAAATGTAAAATCCATTCTATAACAAATTCTAATTATGAAATATGTTTCATAACATTTTTCATAACAAGAATTATTCCCACCAAAAAAGAATATTTTTTTTCAATGATCCAAATCAAAAACAGTGTTTTGGTGACTCCATATTTTGGCATGGTGAGTTTGAAATGGTATCCTATTGAATAGAGTGAATTGTGATTTGATACCATAAAAAATGACCCATAATAAATGAATGAATTTCCAATTTTGATAGAATAAAACCAAAAATATTAGTGTTACTATAAAACATCAATAATGAGAATAAGAATATATATTACAATGAAAATCATTCTTTTGATGACCTAAATTTTGAAACCTTCCTTAAAACCATGTAACATTAAGTTATTCTCATATCAATATTGATTATAATAATTTTTCTATAGATTATTTCCCCAAATTCATCCTAAGGTTTATAAAGTTAATGTGAATTAACAAAAATAATATCTCCTAAGAGAGTGTATCTTGGTGTCAAATATTAGGTCCACTCATCATTCACTTAGTAAAGATGATATTGATACTAAACAATACTTTTTCTAATTGTTTACCCATATGTTAATCTATTCCAAAACCACATCTACATTCTATTATATAGATAAATATCTCATATCTAGAAAACCATGAATTTTCTAGTTTACAATGCTTTATGATGTTATCCTATACTTGTAATTACACCCATTTTTTTCAAAATTTCTTTAGTCCCAAAATCCTAAAATAAATAAAATCTACTCTGATACAAATTATGGTAAATCAAGTATTAAATTAATTAATATTACATAATTTTAGAGGAATATTCAAATACTACTTATAATAATTAATTCCTTAATACCATAATTATTTATTGTATTTGGAGACTATATACATCATCATCTTATTTCATGAAATAACCTCAACATCACTTAAATATTTATTCTCACATTGTAAAATTTTTACACATACCCAACATAAAACCATTCATCATGACCATGGGTAATGAAATGTAAAAATGTCTGACCATAGAAACAGATTCAGGGAAAATATAAGAGAAATCAATCAATGAACATAACTTAGAATAGGATGAGAATTAGGGTATGATAACATGATCATAAATTATAAAAGTTAGAACAAATCAATTTGTGGTCATGAATCCAAAATAATGGAATAAGGATTTTTTTAATAAAATATATAATTCAAAAAATTGTGAAATCATCAATAATCAATCACGATCCATGAGAACAAGAATAATAATATTAAATAGGTTTTTGGAATTCCAATGATTATATAAAATCATATCTATAGTTAAGGATCAATTCCAATACTATCACAATGATTGGTTTCACTCTCCATTCCATTATTTCTATATTCAAGGTTCACTCACAATACAATCATATTGGGTAGAGTACCTTATCAAACTTTTTTCACTCCTAATTCTTGTCTTTATTATCTCTTATAATATATAATTTTGGGCCCACCCAAAACATAATTACAACAATATATATTAGTTACATATAGTCATAAAAAATTATTTTTTTCTTCATATCTTAACACTTGGAAATGAAATATGTTTCATAAATGTTCCATAATTTTATCATGTAATAATAAGTTGAAAATAAATGGGTTTTAGAAAATTAAATCATAACATAATTAACCCACATGAAGGAAATGATTTTCCTAGAATAATATTTTTGTAATAATCATAATATATCAAGAAAAATAAATTGGATGGTATCATAAATTAATATCGCAAATTAATTAAAAAAAATTTAAATTATTTTTTATATAGATGAAAAATTCCTTTAAATGAGCATTTGATCATTTCCTTGAAAACTATAAAAATACAAGGTTCATTCAGTATCGCTAAAGACTAAAAATGTTGAGAATATTGAGAAAAATATTTTATTTTAAAAAAAAAATTTAAACTTCAAAAGTGACCATTAATTAAAATACTAGTTATAACGGTGGGAAAGGGAATTCTTACTATAAACATTAAAACAAAGTTCAATTTCACAATTTATATATAAAGTCCTAAATAAACTATTTGAAAAAAATATAAAAATTAAATTTCAAAATATTGAAATTAAAATAATTTGTGAGTTTAAAGACATTAAAAAATAATTTTATCACTCAAAATAACATTCTTTTAATCATTTAAAAAAATATGGTCATGGATGAAAAGGATCATCAATAAAAAAATGAAATAATGTCGATTTTTATTTAATACACTATGTTGATAATATTTTGTAATAAAGAGAGTAAACTGATAATATTACATGAGAATTCTTTGAATTCATAAATGAGAAGAAAATATATGGGTTTTAATATATAAATATCACATAATTTCCCCAATGGATATTTAATAATAAATAATCTTGATTAAAAATTAGATTACAATGTAAACCATTACCTGATGTCTGTATTTCATCAAACGCATTAAAAAATCATTCATGATAAATATTTATTTAATATAAATATATTAGATAATAATATTAATACATATATTAAAATTTATCATTCCTTTATAATTTCCAATCATCCTTTTATTAGCATTTTATTCATTAAAAATAACATTTCAGTGAAACCCATTTTTTTTCTATGTGTGTTTTGCTTCAATGGTTCTAGACCATAAAAATTGGTCATGGCTTAATCATCTAAAAAATATTATTCATGTAAAAATTATACTATTTATTCATTTTATACACATTTATAACCATTCATATAAATTATTTGATGAAAAATGAATTACATCACTTCGTTGAGATGGTGGTCTGTATGTACGGATGTGTGATGTTTCCACTTTTCAATTAATAGAATGAATAAATTATATATAATAATTAAACCTAGAATAATAATAATTATACCATATATGTAATATATATTAATTAAATATATCCTTATAATTTTCAATATTACATGGAATTGAAAAATGAATCACATCACTTTGTGGAGGTGGTAGTCTACATAAACACATGAACGACGTTGAAATTTTCCAAAGGAGGGGAATGAGATGTCAATTCACTATAAAATTAACATAAAAATATTTTAGTATAGTAAATATATTTAATATATATTATTAGTATGGTTATATAACATTTTTAAAGGTTTAAGAAGAGATAATCATGAAAAATATTAGTAAGAACATAGACTTTTTATTCAAGTAACCTACTTTAAAGAGGACCAGATAAGGATTCATGGGTGGGTAATTTAGGGGAAAACACAAAACTTTCGTTGATAATGATTTTGGGAGAATATTTACGTAGATATTGGTTAAGGTTATTGGATCATGTGGTATGAATAACATAAGAGAGGAGGTTCCCTTTTATATATAATGGGAGTAGAACCCTTCAAATTATTATGAATTTTATAATATAATAAAGTAGATATCATGGTAAAGTGGATAAAAATTTGATAAAATTCAAAGTGTAGAAAATATATGATATAAATAAATTCTTATAATTTTATTTTGATATGTTTTAATTCCATTTTAACCCTTATCTCAAGAGTTTAACCCCCCTTCAACCCTTTTCACAATTACCATGGTGACAACATTTTTATCTTCGTTAATATTCTTTTTGAAACAATAAGTTGAAATTATAAAATTATATTAATTATCATGATTCCAAAATTTAAATACATTTTAAAATATATGACTCTTAGAACCTGTATAAATTCATTTTAGAATAAGTGTAAAAAAATCTAATGAAACTATTTTATGAAAAAAATGCATTTTTAAGCCTAAAAATGAATTTTTTTTCTTATTCATTTCCTAGCAGAAACCATTTTATGTATAATAAACTTTTTTTTGAATATATAATTTAAAAATTAATTAAAATAACTAATTAATGGACGGTAATCTAATTTATACTGAAAAAAACTCATTGTAAGAATAAAAAATATTTTAGGAAAATAACACCCTTTTACCTTCAAATGATGTTAATTTCATTCCAAACCTATTGATAACCATTGAATTGATTTTATAATTTTGTCAATTATAATTTTTATTAATTTAGTTATTCCTCTTCATAACCTCCAATCCCATTACCTGATGATAACATTCATATTATATAATAATATTTCAATAGTACATGGAATTCTTTTAGAATAAGTGTTGCATGTAAAAAACTATTTCTAAAAAATTAAATTAATTTACATAGATATATATTATAAAATATTAGAGTGTTTTAGTTTAAATAATTTATTTTTTTATTAATTTTAAAAAATGAAATTATAAAATTATGAATAATTCAAAAAAAGAAAATAAACTACATAATATTTTTCATTATTTAGTAATTTAAAAAACCTATACATATTACTCTTATAATTTCCATATAAACATTTTTAATCCCAATTATATTTCATGAAATATATCATTAAGAATTTATTTTTATATTAATAATATTTATTATATAATATTTATTTAATAAATGTTTCATAAATATTAACAATTAATTATACGATTTTTATAATTAATTAATATTTAAATATAGTGACTTGTGTTGGATTAACTTGGAATATATTTTTTTATCATAACTAGTGATATTCCCATCAACCCTTGATATTCCTTTTTTTAATATATACAATATATCATAAAGGTTATACTACATTTGGTTTTATAGTCACAAAACATCGTTATCATTAGCTACAACACCCAATATTGTATGCAACAATACCCCAAAAACTGAAGGATTTATTTGTATCATAACTAATGTTATAATATATTCTATCAAACTAAAATATCATTGTTTTTAACATCCCAAATCACAAATCAAGCCATAATTAAAAAATGTAGACAATTTTAATTTTCGGTAATGTGATATCAATATGAAATAAATAATGCTACACTATTTAACATGATTTCAAGAATCAAGAAACATGATGAAGCTTTGACACCACTGAAGAATTTATAGGCATTGATTTTTTTAAAGCATCATAAATAGTTAGAAACCACAAACCATGATCTATCATGATATGAAATTGAAACTATGAATAACAAAAATGATGAAAATATACCTCTATCCATAAAAATCAATTATTATTGTCTTCCATCTATGGTTTATGAAGACTATTTGGATTAGCCAATTGAATCTTCCCTCCTTGGTGAATCCAATGATCCATCTAAATCACCCAATTCCTAGACATCCTTATCCTTACATCCAAGATATACTGGTATCTCTTATGAGTTAAGGAAGAATGAGAAGATTGGTTCTGCTAGAAGAATCAAACATAAAATAATCCATGTTCAAACACTATCCTCGTTTAATATATCCATCTATAATAAGAGTTGAGGTATTCCTATAACATTTATGGTATTTTCTAAATGTTAGGAAATGATTGGGTAATACAATTTTATACAAATTCTATATAAAACATTATATGAGTGTGTATGCATTTATTGAATAAATGCATATGATTCTACACACTTTTTATCATATGATATATTAAAAATAGATAATTACTTTTAATATAATAATATATAAGTGTTATTAATCAACATTCAAACTCTTCATCAGTCTTACAATACGATTTATCTATATAAAATCAGTTTTGATATATTTATTTTATACAATATGATATAGTTAATGGAAGTGGATATAATGATATGATATCTATATATCATAATATTTGATATAATCCAATGCATAAATGATTTAGATAATATCACTGTGATGTTATACTTACCAAATAATAATTAGTATGTTTTCTAATAAAAAAATTCTATCACATAAACTCATCTATAAATTCATATTTTTTGCTTGAATTTTTAATTTTTCACTGAAACTACAATCTAATATTAATATAGATTTGAAATATATCCTTTTTTGTAAAAAGGAAAATACAACTACGCAATATAATTTGTATTATGTATACCAAGATTTTAAATATAATTGAATAAAAAATAATGCTCAAATTATATTTTTAATAATTATTGAAAAAGATGAAAAATTTAACACATGAAATATTTTACCATTATAAACTCTAAAAGATGACATCATCCTATTTTTTTGACACTCCATAAATAAAAATAGAGAATGTTTATTTTATCTCATACTTTTAATTACATGAAAATCATAATATCTTTTCATTCGGACAAATAAGATTACCATTATCATTAAATTCAAAAAGCATCTTTTTCCCATTTTATGAACTAGTGGAAAATATTTGTAAACATAAATGAAAAATTATACCAATTATGGATGACATATCATGTTGAAAACATGAATTATAAGAATTCTAATTAGAACTATCACTAAAAATAAATAAATAAATTAATAATTGTTTAAATATATGTCAAATTAATGTAATCTAAATATATATTCATATTGTAATAATTACAAAACAAATTCATAGGTTTACCAATTGGAAAAATATGGATAAGTAAATTTAAAGTTGATAAAAAATGGAATTTTAAATATAATATTTAAAAATAATCAAATTAGTATAACTAAAATACATATATATAATGAATTCAAAATTATATATATATATATATATTAATTTATTTGAGGGTTTGTGTGTGTATCTGTGTGTGAAATTAAATATAATACATAATTGATGTTAAAATAACTGTACTTAAAAAAATTATTTCATTAAATCAAATACATGTAATTATTATGAAATTATTTAATGTATTTTATTTGAAAAAAAAATTTCGAGACTCTATAATTTGAAAAGTAAAATGAAATTATTTTTCCATACATGAACTATTAGAAGGTTAGTGAATGATTATTTTCTAAAATCCCTCCTTCGTGGTATTCTTTAAATCATAGACTATGTATATGTTGTGATCATAATAATACTAAGTTAGCCAAAAAATAGGTAGAGTAATCTCATATAAATTTACAACACCATAAATTTTATCATCCAAAAAATATTTTCCATCCTTCCAAATTGATATATATTTTGTGAATCCTACCATCCATTTTTATATTGAAAGAACCCTCAGAATCTGTCTCCCTTCCACCAATGGATGTTTCCAATTATTTGAGGACCACTAGAAGATAAGAAGTTTAACCTGATCATTTTAATGGTCTCCCTTAACTGAGTTGACTAGAAATATGATATCAATTCACCATGCCCACTATATAATGTGGATCACTCACAAACTCAAGAAAACTCATACACATACATTTTAATATGAATACTTTCAATCAAAGAACTTAAGGAAATGAAAAGAAACTTTATATTATCATGATTCATACAATTATTCTTATGGGAATCGAAGAAACAATAATTATTTATTTTCAATATAATTATAAGTACCTGAACTTATAATTCTTATGCATTTGTACATGTAATGTTTACTAGTTTTTAGATTATCAAAACTAATGCACTGTGCTACTCTATACTATGAATTATGGTATCCCCACTTATATTCTATGTTCCATCTAGTTAATAAGTTATACATAATCCCCTAAAATCTAGGTAAATTCAACATGACCACCTTAGCATGGAAACTATATAGGCGACCCATCATCTTTACTGACGTTCTAAAACTCTAGTTACTCATTGTATGTCCATGAAATGATGTGAACATCCAGTGGTCTTACAACCCATAATGATATCCTTTTCTAATTGTCTTCAGATAGAGGCCATCCATCATTCGATGTATGAAATTATGGTAAATGTAATTGTGATGGATGAACCTCTAATGAACTAAAACAAGAGTTCACATATCAAAAATATCAAACATGAGGACCTATTTTAGGGAACCTTAATAAATACATCCTATAATTTATATAATCAACTTCCTTCGCATCATGTAGTGTGACTCTCTCATTCCCCGATTCACTCAAGTACTTTTGAGGAACAATAATCCTTAGTGATTTTCTGAACAATAGACATAGTGAACATGTCTACTGAATTTAAGCTTCAAACAATCTTCTATATCTCTGATTCTTTATCCTTTAAAAAATTATAGATAAAATGATATTTCATGTCTATATTATTTATCCTTTCATGGAAAACTATATTCCATGAAAATTTTATTGTAATATGATTATCACAAAATACTTTAATGATTCTTCAGAAAACACATCATCCAATCCATTTCATTCCCATGTTTCACTATAGCTGTAGACTACACATTCATTATTATCAGAGTAAAAGTCCTCTGTCGTTGGGACTTATAACTTATAATTTCTTTTCCATTGGTAATTAAAAAACATATTGTTCTATTCTAGGTATCTAATTATATAACTATGTTAGTATCAACATATCAAATAAAATATTTACCTATCCAAAAGAACAAGGATACATTAATCATTCAATTTATGTAATGAATAATCAATTCCACACCTTCCATGTGTTCCTTCATGATGTATGACATGAATTGAAATTTTAATCCCACTGAAAATACAATATTTGACAAGGTAATAAATATTTAATTCCTGAAAATTCTAACCATAGATTCATTTCAAACCTTTTTCATGTACCGACTCATAACTTCATGGTACCGATAATAGGGACAATTTAATGTACTAAACAAGAGGGGTTGAGACTGGCCAACATCCAACCATCCCAAATCATTCAATAATGATCCATATGTATTATTTCTTAGATATCACCAAATCCATTTCTTTTTTATCATTCTCAATTCTCATTCCGAAAATCTATTTAGATTTCCAAAGATATTTCATTTTGAGTATTATTAAAAACTCACAATTTATTTTATGAATATGTTAAAACTCATGGCCCAATAGAAATATGTCATCAGTATATAAGTGAAATATGATTAATTTTCCATAATCCTATTGCCTCTAGTGAAAAAATTATATGTTTTTTATCTTTCATATCCTTATCCCAGCTGAAATCTATTGTACTTCTCATTTAACATTCTGAGTGCTTTCTTTATCCTATAAAGACATTTTGTAAATCTAAAAACTAGTTTCTAGTATCTAAATTCCATGAAAAATATTAGATGCTTCATTTAATTTTCTTCCGACAAATTTACATGAAATAATTATAACATTACATCAATATTTTCAAAGTAAAAATCCTCTACTGCCACTATTATCAACACCTTCCAAATAGTTACATATTTTTATAATAGTGATAATATTTGTATATAATAAAATCCTTCCTTCTATTGAAATCCCATTACCACCAGTAATTATTTTAATCACATAATTCCATCATAATACTATTTCAATTGGAAAACCCACATATTGTAATGATCCATAATTATCTATGGTTACTCCATAATCTCTCAAATTCAATTGGATATTAATAAGTAAATTTCATCATCCATCTCTAATTCCCATTACATGGAATCTTAAATATTTTACATTCTTATAAAAATTCATCTTCTCCAACATATTTTAATAATATAAAGTTTATGTCATACACAACCTCAAAACCGATCATTTATACCTAGTTGATCTCATCAAATCAGTCAACTACACTATACTATTTATCTATAGTTATATATTCCACTGTGCTGAATTTATGTTCTCCTACTAGAGCGTTAGTCTCCCTTGAAATTTATGGAATTTCTTCCATTAAATATACCTATATACATATAATTCTTTCCTATGAGTTCTCTAATCTTTCTCCATTCTGGTTTCCTCACTTAGATCATCTTGGTCATCAATGTTTTATTATTTCCATTAACATATTTATCCCCGATGTTTTGGTCATTCCATAGAAGACTTTTGTTGATTTGAACATCTCGAATCTTGATAACTTGTCCATTTTAGTCAATCTAGAATGAAAAACTAAAATTTTCATCTCTATACCCATTATAAAAATATTATTTGGACTTATAATTAATATTTTCCCATTCCTTAAAATCTACGTGAACATAAAACGAAAATATATAGAATTAAAGGTTTCTCTATTTAAGTCATTTACTAGACCATATATCTTCTATAATTTCCTTCCCTACCATAGGTTTTAGACAATTTTCGACAAGGTAGTTGTTGTGCTGAGGTCCTCAATCCAAATTCCATTAGGAAATCATTAGTTCAACCTCATTCTTAGAGACTTCTCCATAAAAATATAATTCATCCTTTTGACCACACTGATCTATTGTGGAATTATAGACCTTCTCTCATGATACCTTCTTCTTTTATTTGTACATAAGTTCAATAATTTGTGGCTGGTGTATTGAATAATTTTTTAGAATTATGGTATTTAAAAATTCAATAAAACTCCCTTTAAACCATGTATTTCCATTAAATTAATGACTAAAAGCAAAAAAATTATGCATAAAAATTTAAATTCAAACATTCCTTGTAGATTTATCAATAAATTTTACGAAGTAAATATAACCTTTTAAGGAGTTTATAGAGATATGTACCTAAGAATCCTTGTGAAAATGACCAAACTTCTAAGATTCGGTCCTCCATCCAACTAAATTAAATGAAAACCTTCTATTTTTCACTAAAACAAAACTTGAAAACATTTCAATGTTCATGTGATCAATCATCAGTATGCCATTATTAATTATAATAATCATGTTTCTCCCATTAAGATGACTGGTCCTACAATTACAAACCATCATATATTCATATTAAAAACATTAGACTAATGAAATTTAATTAGTGATTAGGGTCAAATACAACATTCCATACTTTACAACTCTTTCACCACCCTAGATCAGTGAACCACTTTTCAGGAATCATTAAAAAATATACTACCATATCCTTTTTCATCAAATTATATTTGGGAAATTATGTACCTCCATAGACCTATGGAATTTATAACTTCATTTAGCATAAATAATCCACCATTCTTTATATAAATATTCACATACCCTTTTATAATGATCTCCATAGCTTAATAATCACCCAAATTTACTTTATCAAAAATTATAAACAGAAAATTATCCATGAATATATTGTCTCCTATTGAATTGAATAATAATACCATATCAACCACACATAAATCCATTGTAACATTCACAATTATAAATATTTCACTACCTCCTTCTGTCATGCTCTTGGAATTTGTAATCCCATAAGTGGATTTTATTCAAAATTATTCCTTGAAATTTATTTGGTATTTATGTATTTTCCATTATTTCCACATATCCATCAATTATAACCTCGACGAACTGAATTTCATCAAATCATCTCCCTCTGAATTTCATCATATGTTTTCTTTTGATAGGTTTTCCATTGGGTTGACCTTCATCGTCTACGACATTAAGAGAATTGATGGAAGGTTATTGGAATTATCAACACTTGAGACACCAATTTTAGATCAAGTTCCACATTTAATCGAACAAATTTTTTTTATCGAAATTTGGAACAATAGTAACTATTGCATCCAAACTCCATGCAAGTAATGATATAAAATTTTGAAACCACACATAATCTATGAAATCTACCTTCAATGATTTAATATTCCTAGAGATAATTTTGATGTTATTCAAATGATTTTCATGTATATTTACTTCTATTAACATTAATCTAAAAAACCAATGCATCGTGGAATATTTTTAAATGTAGATATATTTATATTACATATATGTCATTTAATTCATCACCTCTTTTATTTTTTCTTTTCTATGATAATTATGGTCACATCATGTGAAATGAAATTTTAACCATCCCTGATTCCTTCTTGTCCATCAATTTCAGTTTATAACTATCCATTTTTTTGTTTGAACTCCACTAATATAAAAATCAAATAATTTTTGAATTGGATGATCCTTAATATTCAGCTTCCAAAATAAAAAAAATTCATTCCATAAATCTTATCTACCGTATCATTATCATTGTCTTACATTATTCCTTTCACTAATTGGGAACAACCATTAAAAACAATTTTATATATTTCTAAGAATGTTCTATTTTTATTTCACCATAACAAAATCCACAATATAATACTTCTTTTTGATAATAATTCCCTGAATTATTCTTCTGATAAGAATATTCCTCCCATAAACAAATAGATTTTCAATATGATAAAAATACAACCATAAGATGTATAGTAGAAACTATACATATAAAAGGACTCACTCAATTGAGTATATCAAAAATATGAATTCAATTCACCAAAACACTATAAAAAGTCAATACCTTACAAAATGTATCAAAATAATACACATAAAAATAAAATGATATGAATTCAATGGAAGTAAAAAAAATAAAGGAAAAGACACATTTGATTAACATTCTCCTTACAATGAGTCCTAAATGTATGGTAGAAACACCATGAATTCAATTCCATTATAATCATAAGTACATTAACAAACAATGAGGATTACGAAGTTTAATTAATCTTTATAAGGTTTAAAATCATCATAATTAATGGAATATGTTACTATCTAATATGAAAGGAAGAATTTTCCACTTATATAATATGTTATATCTGATTAATAAGTAAATCCTTACCCCTTTAAATTTATTTCACCTAATATGGCCACATCATCTTTGATACAAAACTAGTGACTCATCATATTTTCTTAACATATGGACCTCTTGAGGATCACTTTATATTTGTTAGATGGTGAGAACATTATATGGCCATGTTGCCACATGAGAGGTCCTTCTTCCAAGCTATAAAAAAATGAGTCTTATAATCATACATTATACTAAAATATATTTATGATAATTATAATAAATGAACTTATAGTGAATTGGAACTAGACCTCAAACCCTAATAATAACATAGTCATTTCATGGGTTAAAAATATAAATTTTTCTACGTCCTTTTTCATGGTAAAATGATTATATTTGTACCTTAATTTTTCAAATCGACAATTTTAAATCAAATTCTTCAGGTATAATAATACTTTTACAGTTAAACTAGTCATAATCAAAAATGTTTAATAACAAACTTCATTAAATCAATCTCCCACATATCACGAACAACTTTGAAAGATGAAATTAACATAGATTTTAATTTTATAACATCTTCACATGGAAATTCATTGATTCAGTTAAACCCATTACTATATTTTCTTTAACTATAATTTTACTATGTTTCCCTTTAATACAAAGTGTAAAAATATTAATATCATGCCCAAAACATGCCATCATATTGAGACACAATTTTACTACTTACCATCTCAATTTCCATGTACTAGCTATTTCTATAAGCATGTTATCATTAAAACACAAAATAAATAAGGTTTTATATTCATTCATCAACCATATACATTTATTCTGAAAAATTTAATGTTTTAGTGAATTAATATACAAAGTTATATATGGTCAAACCACTCCCATGTTATTCAAAATGTATAAATGTACTAACATTATTTGATCATGTGTCATTGAATTTAATTTTTCTCCATGAATAACATTTCCATTGATACTAATTACCACATGAAAATATGTAAATAGATAAACATGGTCTAATTTTTACATGTAATATTTTTATAACAAAATAATCTACTCAGATATATAATTTTTAACAATGGAGGACTATGTTTGGTGTGGATTCATAACATATCCCTTCAAAATATACATATATATTCCAAAGTGATACATATAGTGTAAATATATAAAACTATATAACATTATTTCTTAGACCAAATGTATCATTACATGTAGCATGATATCCAAAAATGATAATGTAAAATACATCTCAGGTCAAACAAGTATACCAACACATTCCTTTTCTAACATATTTATCAAATTATGATTCATGAATTTTATATAAATAGAATTTTCAAATCATCACAACATATTATAAATCATTTTTACAAGAATTAATATTATTTCAGGTAGGGGAATAGATAGTGTTTATTGCATTAAAACATGAAAATCATGATATTTCATGCCTATTAACATGAAATAATTTAATAACATAATGTTTTACACATTTAAAGAATTCCACCAAGGAAATTCAATACCATGTAAGAATTGGAAGAAACTAATTTTCTATTTATTGGATAATTTATGGAAAAGTTAAATGAATTACCATCTGTATTTACTATTGGGAGATAATTATATTTTTTTCCCATTGATAATGAATTTACTTTATCCTTAAATCCATCCTTAGTATTAAATTTAATATATAATAGTGTTCCAATGAAACTCTCACATATATTTATCTCAAAATATATGAACAAAATATTATCTCTAAACTATTGATATATCTAACAAAGAATATCAAATAAGATAGATCATTTTTTCAATATATTTTTATCATTACCAAATCATATTATTATACCATATATAACCTTAATGTTTTCAACCACATGAAATATTAATTTAATGGAATATGATTTGGTGTAAAATCATATTATTTATTGTCAAATTATTTTTTATTCATTTATAAGGGTGATCCAGAGGTATTAATCTCCAATAAATATTTGGAACTATAATTCAACCTTACTGTAGTTAAATATGTGACATAATTTATTCACAAAATAAACATGAATTATGGTATTTAACATATATACAAAGAAATATACATATTTAAAAAATAATTTAAATAAAAAATATCATATCATATAATAGTAATTTTTTTATACTAATCAAATAAATTGACTCTTTCCTCCTATTACCATTTTAAATAATCAATCAATGGTGGCTAGTAAACATAAATATCATTTCAAAAAACTATTTCTCTATAAAATTTCGTGCTCAACATTACATATTTACACTTCATTCAAATATGTGGGGATATGCTATAAATTACTAAAATAATCTTCCATGGTTTATTCTAGCTATTTAGGATCTAAAATGGTGTCTTTATATCTATTAACAATCCAGGTCTAATATTTATAACCTTATTTAGACAATTTGTAAATTATTGATCAATTATCATACACTGTGGTGGATATGATGGATGGTATAGTTTTCAATCATATATCAGATCATCTATTTATTATCCTAACCATTTTATCATATTTTGATTTGAAAAAATTCATTAAATGAGTAACTGTTGAAATATAATAAAATTACTTAACATGATTTATGGTAACTAAAATAATAGACGAAAAAAATTAGATATGTATTTAATTTTCTATCCTGATATTTTATATTTTGGACACTCTCATAAACCGTGATATTTCTTACTACATAGAATACATTCACTGGAGAATCCATATATGTTCTCATACCCTAATTCAATTAGATATAATCTTGTTCAATAATGATTTATATTTGGTATATTGTTAACTTTTGGAAGAATATGTTTCAATAGTTTGAGTAATTTCATGAAACTCTTACCACTTAATACATTTCTTTCTTTCAACATAACCAATCATAACATAATGGGTGAAATTTTAAATTTAGTACAACCTATATAAAAATATTATTCAATATAACCCTATAATCACTCAAAATCTAACATTTTCTCAATAATTTCCTCTATAAGATCAAAAATAGATTCCTCCATTCAATATGATTTTTCAGTTTGATAATCTCCATAATTATATGATCTATAATTCAGTTTTATTTCAATATTATAGTTCTAAAAAATGAATCTTTGATTAACACCCATTACAAATAAAATGTTCAAGGATTTCATTAGATCTCAATTTTCTCATATTATAACACTTCACAAATGGGTAATAAAACTTTTCTCAGTTTTATATATAATATTTAACAAATTCCATGAATCCATCAATACCTTTAACTTATTAATTACTTGTTTTTTGTTTATTAATTCAATAATGATTCAGGATCACCATAAAAAATAGAAAATTTATGTTAATATAAATCTATAAAAAACATGCTACATATTTAAAAAGAATAACAATAAAAACAATAACAAAATAATTATTTTATTTATAGTTGTACAAAGAATAATAATAATAATAATAAAGAGTTTACATGGATTGAATATTTTATATATATGATATTTTATTATAAAAATATAAAAATTTAAATATAAAAATCGTATATATATAACAACATACTATAAAAAACATGCATATGTCATTAGTAATAATTTTAAAAACATAAATAAAAAAGATAAATAAATATATATTTTAAATACAAAAATAAATGAAACCATAAAGAATACAAAATATAAACCTATTTATATGATTTATAAGATTTAATTATTGTATATATTATCTAATAATATTATATAAAAACACAAAAAATACATATATGTTGAGATATTGAATAAACCTAGATAAGTAAAATAATAAAAAAATAGGATTACTTATAAGAAATAGGGAGAAGTTAATAAATAGTGGAGGAGGTCACTAGGGACTTCTTGTGTGAAGTCATCCAAATAAATGTATTATGAAGTCAAATATATAGAAAAATACCTTTTAGTGGATAGTGGAGAGGGAAGAGGGGAGAAATATTCTCCATGTGGGAAATAAGGAGTGATTCCAATGGAGGGGGATATGGAAATTTCATAGATCAATAGATTAATTAAGTAGAAGGAGTGAATCATGTAGAGAACCATAATTTAAGAGTGAAAATAAGTAGGCGGTGTAATGAAAAAAATCTGAACACTAGTGTTAGTTTGGGATTAATTATTTATATTGTTTTTTTAAATAATTGATTTTGAATACTGACTTGATGATTATTATTTTGATAACCATCATCCTAAATCACCGTTGGTTACATTAAACATCGGTTATTAGGAAACAAACGAGGAAAATATTTTCAAATTTTGTTATCAAATAAATGATAATAAATACCAAAATTATTATTAATTTATTTCTAGTATTATATACTATATATTCTCTAAATAGTTATATTTTACCTATAAATTCAATTTAATGAATCTAAAATTTCATTTTCATTCTAGATTAATTTTTTTACTCCAAATTTTAAGATAAATTTTTTTCCTTAAATTCATATTTGTGTTATTTTAGAACTATCTAAAATCATGCCTTAAGAAGGTATAATTTGGTGTGGAGCAATAGTTTCTTGTATGATAAAACCCCTTTGATTCCCATTTTAAGAATTATCATCATATTTCGTTGGTATTCTCCTCATTAAGAGACATATAATTATTAGTGATTTTGGTTGAATTTGATATTATTTTTTCCGGATGCAAATGATGAGTATAACTCTTTACACACCTCAACTATATCATAAAAATTATTCTAAATTTTTCCTTTGAATGTAACTTATCTTTAAAAATTATTAATTTTTTTAACTGAAATATTTATATTTAAAATCCTCATATACTTTACTCATAACACCAACTCTACCTCTTATATATGTATATATATATAATATTTTAGAATGGGGTTTTACCTTTTCCTTACATTTTTATTGGATTTACCTCAGATGTATCATAAGGTGAACATTCCATTTCTTAGTGGGTTTAATAATATCATTTTATTTTGTTAACGAAAATATATATTTAAACTTATCTAATATGATATCTATATCTCAAAACAACAATTATTAATTTACCTCCTCATATCATATCAAATAATAATTATATGAATAATCTATTCCGTTTCTATAATAGTCACATGCATTGAGTGTAAACTTCTTTAACAATAGTTAACACCTTGAGTGCATTAATTTTTTTTAAAATACATACCCCAAAGGTACCCTTCCAGGGATGACAATGTGTAATAGGGGATGATAATGCTAGAAACCTACCTCTAATATGCCATAGGTTGGATTAAAACACTGATGGTATATTAGACACATAAATTGGAGGCATAACCCTCTGTGATTTGAGAAATGAGTTATAAGATATATACACCGAGAAAATACTACTCAAAACAAAAGTTGAGGGAGATCCCCAAACAATCCTAAAATCTTATACAAACTAAATAACTATAAAATGACTACATGTACTTAATATAAATCAACATTTTTAACCTAATATCCCAAAAAACTCTTGAAAATATCTATAAACTAGTAATGTATAGTGTGATCTCCAACCAAATACTAAAGAACTAATAATAGTTTATATATACATAGGGTGATAATAAAATGTATACTCAGTATGATCCTCCCTGAAACCTCTCAGGAAAAATATAAATAAATCATACTAAATCTCACAAAACAAAAAGAGAATCTAAGTCATCATGTAATCATGTACACTATGTTCCCATCCCAAACATGGCTATCTCATTAAGATTCACCTACAATTAATCATATAATATCCAAAATATTTAAAATGAAGGTATCCCACTACAACATACCCACTAGATTTCATCCTTTTCCCAATTTTTCACATTCTGAGCCATACCTCTATAAAAGTAAGAAGTTATGAAGGAAAATTTCCCATTATATCACATCATAAAACTTTTTCATTGAATAATAATATCATCCCATTCAAAATCTATAGATAGTTATTGGGTATATTCAAGGATCCACCACAACCTCTACATAGAGTATTATTCTACAACATGACACAAACCAAACATGACATACCTATAATTATCCACATGATACTATATCTAAGGATACATGTGTATAAAATTACAAGAATACATAAAATCCAAATATGAACTTATATATGAAAATTTAAAATTTTGTATACTCATACAAAGTACTATCAGGTAAAGAGTGTGGGGTAAGATGGATTAGTTATCCATCTGTTCATTTCCCACGTAGAAATTTCAAAAAACACCCCCCCAAAGTCCACTAGGTTTTAATCACCCTTCGGAAATGGGTGGGTTAGAATATGAAATCAAAAATCATATATGATATTTTTATCTCACAACCACATTATGTCCACCCAAATAGTCTTAGGATCAATTGAATGTATCGTTACTCACACACCCAACTACTACTACTATTAAGGTGTAGATATCCTCCATGCGTAGATAAATTTCAAGAAGACCTAAATTTAATGAATTATTTCCATTAAATATTCAATTTATGTTAATTCATTCAATTATTGATTAAAAACTACACTAATATGATCATTAACTGATTCCCACTCTATCCAGGAATAAACTAACTAATCAAACAATTTTTCAAGATTATCATCATTAATATTCAAGCAAGTCACCAACCCCATTTGTTAAAACACTATTATTAATTGGAATTCCATAATCACTTGATCTCTAATATTTATCTTAATATAAAAAAGAGATGTATAAACCATGCACAAACAGTTACATTAAGCAGTGGGTAAAAGATTTCAACAATAATAAACCCAACCATGTAGACATTATATCAGAAACATTATCAATCAATCATCAATTTTTTTTTAAAATAATGGAAAAACCTAGATCCAACTCATTCCATTAGTACCTGTTCTATCCCAGACACAACCATGAATACATAACACTATTAACTACACCTACTTATTCCACAAAATTGGGCCTCCCACTCATGTATCTTCAAAAAATTAAACATACCATGCTCACACCATGTCACATTTAAAGGTTCACATATAGAGAAATTACACAAGGATGTAAAGAAGAAACAAATATTCAACATCAAATCTAGGACCTAAAAACCAAGAAATATATCATTTATAAGATAATATCATTTCTCAGCCTCATATATTTATTATTAACGAACAATGGTTTCATTACAATATTGAATTGACTAAATCATTTAACACAGGTTACAACCGAATGTAACATAAGGCATCAACTATCGACAACTATGAATTATTTAAAAATCAGTTCAGGAATAAAATCCAAATTCATAAATTATAAAATAAGAAAGACATAATTTAAAAATTAATCAACAATCCATTTTATTTTCATAAAAGTGTAAGAAAAATATTCATTTGAAATTCCTCTATTATTTTTAAATAACAATCCTTAACACCTTATTTATTCTTTTTCCAACAAGAAATTACCGATTTACCTTATTTTATAAATATCATCATGTAAAACAAGATAGAAAATTACATATAAAAAATGGTAATCCAAATCATTAACATTGATTGAAAACATTCTAGAAAATCAAGATGGAAACCACTGACACGGTGCAAACATACGTGATCACTACAACCAAAACAAGGGTTCATTATTTAATCATGTTAAATATCTATTGTGGATATTTATACCATCACCCAAAGAGATAGAAATTATAAATTTATGATTTTCTAAATAATAATAGGAGAAGAAACAATTCTCCTACCCTAAGTAGAAGTTAGATGTTCGTTGCATAAGAACAAGTGATATCTGATCGACCAAAACTGAAAGAAACACCACCAAGTCTATGGAAGTCTAGGTAAAAAAAAAGAATTACCAAGGCACCAACAAAAATTATGATAATTTATCTAAATATAGATGTTAATTACTATATTTAGTACCCAAGAAAACAAATAAAGTCATGGAATGAAAAATAGGAGGAAAATGAGGGTACAGTGAATTAAGAAAATAATTTTTATGATGTCCTAAGTAAGAATCCATAAGGAGATGATCAAGGGTTACCTAAAGAGGGTAGTATGAAATTATATATAATCATAATATATTAATATATCCATGAATATATAGATAAACCATCCACACACTGAGTTCATCTAAAGCATCTGGATTTCAAAGGAACACCCAATGGGAGAGAAAAAAATAGATTAATTGAGGGTGAAATAACCTATAACTACATTGAAGAACCCCACCCATTAAGATGTATTAATCCACCACCCCTTTATAAAATATTATATCTGAGGAACAAGCAGGATTTTTTTACACTACATATCACGCTTAGCCACCACCAAGACTTCCACCAAGACCAGACATGGAAATGGTGTTTCTTATACACATAAGAAAAAATGGATTATCCTAATGAATATTTCCAAAAGTCAATGAATGTTTCCCCACAAAACCAAATACCATATGTGTGGAAATATCCTGTTACTATTTTTAAAATATATTATTATAAGGAACCATGCATACCACCATGACACCACGAGAGAATTTTAGTGCTGACCGTTTCAGGCAGAAATACACCAGGGAAAAAATAGTCTAGAAAAACAGCTAGATAAGACAAGATGGTGGTTTTAGTGAACCATACACAAAATTGTCTTCCGAAATTGTATTTTCCAAGTCCTTCAACTTAACATGTCCATCACCACGCCCACCACCATGATGTGTTTCCCATTGAATGGACAAAAACACTCCCATATCAATTAAAACACGTTATAACACCCTCTCGAAACCACCGATACTCAAGAAAACAAAAAGGAACTGATAGTAAAGTTCAGACCATTATATTAGATACCTGTAATATAATTATCATCAATGATAATTAAAAACAAACCAAGAGATTTTGAAAAATAAATGTATCATTTGATAAGCCACCCCATGGGTTACCTGTGAAGAATCTAACATTCCCATATGCACAAGCATCACACTTAGGGAAACGAGGACCAAAACAATAAAACACCAACAACTAGCTTCCAAACATCCTCCCATGGGAGATACTTATCAAATAAGATAATTTCAAAATAATATGGAATAATTAATACAAATACATATCATAAAATTGATAAGTGTCTAAAACAAAAAAATATTGATAGAAGTGAAGAGCTAAGAATCAAAAAACTTCGGGTAATGAGAGTGTATCTGTAACACATGTTCCCAGATTCTCTCTTCCACGTTATTGTTTTCCATTGTACATGAAACAAGTGAATAGACATCCCATGAAACACCTTCTACTAGAGGTCCTGAATATTTATATACCAATCCTCTATGTTTTTATCATCATAGGCATTGATCATTCCCCACTAGATATAATGATAATAATCATGATGATTGTGATAGATTTATGAAACATGGAATACATCATGTAATCATATCATCTATGAGGAATGTGCTCATTGATACACAATGGATCTAGTATAATACAATTCAATAAAAGGCCCATCAACCTAGGGGGAAATATTACTTCCAAGACAAAAACATTTCTATGAAAAATTAGGATTAATCTTCATGAATACATGATGTACAACATTGAACTGCATAGGTCTCTTCATATGGTTGATATAGTACTTTTCATAATCATGTGCCTCCTTTATTTGCTGGAAAAACACATGAACCATATCTATCATGATTTTAACTAGATCTATCACAAAAAATTATTGAATCTCTTATCTGATTCCATCATAATAGATAATTTAATTGATTACCAAAAAAATCCTTAATCAAAGACAAACAAACATGGAGGATTGATAACTATTATTTTAATAAAACACTACCAATGGAAAATTTCTCATCTATGAACCTCCAAAATCTAGGACACATGTGTGGAACAAGTCTTCAATTGTCTAGATGGTTCAATCGGTTTGACCATTCATATATGGATGAAAAGAAGTTCTAAGACATAATTAATATCCAAAATCAAGATTAATACCTCTCCACACCCGAGATGTAAAAAATTTCTCATGATATGTTTGATCAACCTTTAGGTTTCATAGTGCCCCATAACCACCTCCATGTACATTGTCCAAAAAACCTCCTGTAGTTCGACTCCCTGATCACTATTAAGTGAAATGGTTTTTTCAAATGGTCTACTATCACCCATATAACATAATTATATCCTTAAGATCAAATAAGTATAGTGTAAATGTCCATTTAATTTTCCTAACACATCAACTAAGGATAATGTAATAGCTAGAGTAAACCACCAGGAACATGGTTTTTAGCCTTAACCATCTTGAAGAGAAAACATCGAAACACAAACACAAAAACCGAATGCTTCAACCTAGGATAACAAAAATATCTTCTTAGAGAATGATACATCTTTTATATTACATGATTTACTTCCAATGGTGAACATTATAAGTCCTATAAAACCACCTCACACATCCCTGAAAGAACAAAAGACCTCACATAGAAAACACCTGGTGATGTACATTCCTAAAAAATAATCACAGGAATCACCACAAATAACATGGTCTCACCAAAATTTGTCCTTAGAATTTACTAGTTGGGATTCCATCACATGTTTCACCAAAGATGAAATTACTTTCATCAGAAAAAGGAATCCTATTACACTAACATCTTCCATAAAAAGTTGAATCATAGACTGTTCTTCCATCACTCTCTATGAATATATAGATTCATGAAAAACATCTCCATGGGACTTATTTCATATCACATCATCTACAACATTACCCTTTTATGGTTATTAGAAATATCAAAGTCATTTTAAAACAATAATCATATATATTTTAACTATTAAAACTTTAGGTAACAATAGAAGAAGACACACCTTATGATTTTTTTGATCAATGCAAACAAAAAATCAACAACTAATGATGTAATATCACCACAACATTAGGGAAAAATAGAATGCTTCAAACTTTAGATCTTGGGTGGAAAAGATACATTAATGAAGGATGTAACTATTGAGACCCATAAGATGTAACTGATATATTCTATATCAAGACACTTCCATATCCAATATGTGATGTATTATGGAAAACCTCAAACTAAACTCCCACCTCTATAACATGAAGATATGTGGAGTTGATCCAGTTCTCTTTTATGAACTAAAAATCTTCATGAAACTAGTCAATACACATGAAAACATAATAATTTCTTTTAAATTCTATAATAAGAGTCACAATCCCAAAAAAAATTTATAGGAACCTTTTATAATAGCCTGCAAGGCCAAGAGACCTCTGTACCTCTGAAATTGGATTCCAGATTCCCAAGAATGGATCACCTAAATATCTAAAGGATCCACAACTAATACATGTTGGGATAAGACATTACCAAATAAAAAACCACAAAATTATTAAAATCAAACTTCAATAGATTCCCTAATAGCTTATAATGATAAGGAACTATGAAAACAACCAAATATTCTTTGTTTGATCATCCTAAAATATTGTGTACATAAGGATGTAGGTGATTAAAACCACCATGAAACAATATAAGAACTCTCATAAATATACATTTGTAAATCCCATTAAAACTAATAGTTAATTATCCATATCTATTGATATCATAATAAACTAATACATCCCATAACAACATCAAATATTAGTATTCAGTATATCCTCATCATTTACTGGCATATGATGATATACCAATCATATATTGGAATTTTAGAACTAAATTCCCCCATTTATATGATTGTAAGATTCATCACTAAATAGAAGTAGATATCAATTATTTACTATCCCCTGGTTCAAGTGATGATAATTAATATATAGATACATAGAGAAATATACCATATTTGCAAACAAATCCAATGCACCCAAATGTGACACACTCGACCGAATAAAACCTCACTGCATAAGATCATCTATCAATACCCATAGCTCCCAAAAAATAGATGGAACTCTCATATATAGAGAAATCAATATTAGTAATTTAAAAACCCAAGCATTGTTTCATGTATATTTACATAATTTTCAATATAAACATACTTCAATTATAACCCAATGACCATGAGGATTAGTGTGTTTGGAAGACAACATATGTAAAAAATAAAGAGAAACTAAAACATAAAAATTTAATTTTAATTATTCATAATGAGATATTAATTATATTTTATATAATAAATATATATAGTATAACCTAGGGAATATATAAAAGAAATGGGTGACTTAAAAAGGATTGTAATTGAGTAAACATGATAAGGAAACATAACTTGTGAGTAAAATGTATAGAAGGTAATCACAAAAAGAGAAGTCTCTTGAGTAAATACATGGAGGAACGACATAAAGAAGATGGTATCATATGATTATGGTACAATAGGGAAAATGAAAATAACATATAAGATTAAATAAAATGGAGTCAATGAATACTTCATAGACAAAAACACATAGTGGAAAAACTCCTATAATGTATTTGGTTTACTCCATAATCCCATATATAACATCCCATGAGGAAAAATATTTACCCAATGCATTGGAAAAATATTTACCCGATGCATTGGAAAAATATTTGAGAACACCCATAATAACATGTTAATTATCAATTGGGCCAAAAACGTAATTCAATCATAATGCATACACATAAGAGTTATACATGGATGAAAAATGGGTTGGATAATCTTTGCTCATATCATATTCCATGGAAAGATCATAATGACGGTGTTTGGTGGATGAACATAAGGAATTTATTACCATGTCAAAGGAAGGGAGAATAATATAAGTATACATTTGAGAGACATATTTATATTAAATTTATTATAATATACAATTTCAAATGTTTTCCATCATTGATGAGTATTTCTAAAAATATTTCATGGAAAATTTATTGGGGAAAAACTCAATCCACTTTGAAATAAATATTTAAAATCCATACTTTATAAAATAGTATTGAATATATTTTATTTAAAAAAACCACTAATACTTGTAAAGGAAGATGAAAATAATTTGATGGTCACAGTGGTGGTAAATTCAATACATAATATATAAGTCAAAATAAAACATTCATTTCACTAAAAATTATCGTATTAAGAAAATGAAAATATTCCTTTTAAACCATTTTTAAAGGAAAAAATACTAAAAATGACCTTAAACAAATCGGATAATATTAACAAAATTATTGAAAATATTTTTAGAAAACATGGATATGGGGGGGAAATGATTTTCGACAGTTGAAGGAAATAAAATTGGATTTTCATAAAATAAATTTATCAATAACTTGAAGTTCTGAAGCGGAAAAACAATGGAATATTAATAGAAAATATAATGAATAAATTAAGAAAATCAAATGAAATGTATTTATTTTGATATTTCTGAATAATTTGATTCAATGAAAATTCAAGCGTAAATGAACCCGAATAAAATGAGATTGTAAAATAAACATTTACTACTTTGGTAAAATTTGAATTTTAAGACCAATTATGGAAATAACGTAAAAATAAAACATTAAATATTTTGAATAAAAATATATTAATTATATTACATGTAGAAAGGTTATTATATAAACCATATTAAATAGATTAGGTTCATAAATGAAATAATATTGAGATGAAATACCATATAAAGATCGTATCATTGAAGTGATAATTAATCAATGAAATTATTAGGTGTGAAAAATGTAAGTCCTAATAAAAATAGTGAAAAGAAAAAATAAAATATTCGATATTGATTAAACACATAACATAGATTATCAAAGACAATGAAGAAGACATTTTACCTAATTAAAAGAAATTGGGATATAAAATCCCTTACCACATGGTAAATTTCATTTCAAATCCCCTTGGATTTAATCATTCATGTTAAAATTTATATACCATGATATATGAATTATTCATGAAATTAAATTTAAAAGGATAATTTTATAAAACATAATAAATGAATTGGTGCATAATATTTAAATATGCCTCCTTGAGATGAAATTGAGACAAAGTCCTTGGTGGTTTAAGAAATGTCTTAATAAAAATCGCTTGAGATAGAGAGATAGAGTTTAACACCCCATGGAACTAAAAATAAATTTAATCAAATTCATGAAACACTAAGTCTCTGTAATACAAAATATTATTTTTTGGAGACAGTTATGACATTGTTTTTTATCATAATTTTTTTTTCACTTTTCTGTCTTGAATTTTGAACATCTGACTTACGAGGTTGCGTTCAAGGTGATTTTTGGGGTCTGATGGAACAATGTAAATTTTTGGTGAATAGTAACCTACCATTATGAATAGTAACCTACCCTTATGAATAATAATATGACTCTTAGGAATAGTTAATTTTCTAAAATAATAGTAACATCACCCTTGAATGTATACATAAAATTTAGGCATCATATAAGTGATAATAAGACCGTAGTAAATGTATTTGTATTTTTGTAAGTTTAATATAATTAATTAATTAAAAATAAAATTTATGTTAATAAAATTTGTTCATAAATTTAATATTTCATGCCTTCTTGTTTTAATATTATTTTATAAGACCTTATGTAATTTTTGAAAGCATTATAAAATCTGTTCTAGTTTTAGAAAATATATTTTTCAAGTAAAATATTATTTTAAATAAAAATATTATTAATCATATTTAGAAAATTACTTTTGAAAATTGGATTTCATTTTTGGATTATACATGTTGAAAAATGGATATAGTGAATATTGGGAGTTCTTATAAAATACATGATTTTTTATGAATAGTAAAATTTGATAATTTATGATAAATGCTAAAAAACTAATTTCTGCATTAGGCTTGAGTTTTGGATAAGTTAAATGGAAAATAATTCGAACTCAAATTCACTTATTACTATTTTTGGTCACAATGATTAGTAATATTCATAGTCCTAAGAAAAATTATTTAATTAATGATTAAAATAATGGGAAAATCCTCCTCCCCTCAAATGTAAAAACAACCCACACTCCCCTCTTCTCATATCTCCTCTAAAGCCTTATTCTTTAACCAAATTCTACACAAATATCTCCCCACGATCCTCCCCCACATCCAACATCCCTTAGTATCTTCAAATACAAAATATTATCCACTTAATAGGCTCTCAAGGAAGATTAATTTAAGAGGTAAAGTCCACTTTTCAATTAATTTACTTTCCTTTCAAGTTCCATTGTTTTATTTTATATCCATACCTCTCCTCATCCAAATTTTTTGAATACTCTAGTACCTCATATATAATAAAAACATTTTTATGAAAATGTAATATATTTTTTTTATCTTTTCTCATGTTCCCATCTTTTGTATTATTAGTTAAAACACCTTATGAGATGTGTTAATTGAACACATTCATGGATGATGGGTTTTCAATTTCTGTTACCATATTAAATTATTTTTATAAAACTATTATTTTGGTGGAAATAGTCTATAATATATTTATTATGTATCATCTATGGTTACGGAATCTTTTTGTACACATGGTTTTTATATATACTTCAAAATGTGTTCGTTGTGATAAAAAATGGTCAATTAACCCAAATGGTTATCACCAAATATTTTTATAATGATTTGTCTTCACTCAAAGTGACCAAATGAAATTTTAAAAATGTTACCTTATATGTGTTAAATAATTAAAAATAAATCCAATTGTAGAGAACCATCCTCATTTTACGTGATTATCCATTCATGTTTATAAGTAAACCAATTTGTAAATAAACAGACCCGAAAAATGTAATTGAACCTCATAACCAATTAAAAGGTTATGAATAAAGTTAAAAAGTATATAATAAAGAAATTACATGTAAAAAAGGTTATATAATCGTTAATTAATGAAACTAATTTTATTATTCTCATCATTAATATCAAGTGAATAACACCATCAGACTTATGGTAATGAATTCTACATGAACATCCATTATTCCATCAGGTTTTTCTTACTCACATTTTTAACCAATTGAAATCCTATATTATATTTATGTGAATATTATAATATATATTTACATGTAAAAAAACATGTATACATATCCATTAATAATTCTATTCTGGTGATATACATTCTTCTAAGTGATTCTCTGTCAATACTTCTGGATAAGAAAACCCATTTTGAGGGAACATCACGAATTTTTACCCAAAATAAAGTGAACTCCACCATATGTTTTAAAAAATCATTGTTTTTATAAAATAATTATATATAATATTAAATATTTCTTGTTTCACTTATGGTTTCATATATAATGTTATGTCCTTTTCAATTTTAAATTCTTTTTATTATTTTTCTTAATACCGCAATAAAATGTTTTAATGCTAAAAAGTTTTATACTATTTTTACAAGCTATCACTTCAGTTTGACATCACCCACCATGATATTTGACTATGTATGTTCTAATTCCACTCCTTCATGGAAAGTAGTATGATACTCCTATTAAATTTTTATTTATGACCTGAGTATGATACCATTTTATTTCCATGGTTTCCCTTATGTTTATATATGATTTATTATCTATGATTCATTGTGTGGAAAGAATATTCATGAACCTTTTAAGATGGATTCACCTAGATATCTTTCTAATTCATTGTATAATGTTGAGTCACATGATATGTTACGTCAAACGGTTTTTGTGGTTAGCCTTGACTTGTGCTACCATGTGCTATGGTCTTTGCAGTTATCCTTGGCTTGTGGAACCGTGTGCAACGGTCTTAGTGGTTAGCGTTGTCCTGTGATTCTCTAAATGAAATGGGGCTTGACTCATGCTAAAGTCTTGTTTTATGTTTATTCCAAATTATTATGATTCCATGTTTATATGATATCATGTTATACATGTTATAGTTCTATATGTTCAATTACGTTATATGCCATTTTATATCAGATGTCACGCTTCCTAACCAAAGTGGAAAATCATTATTAATATTCTTATTCCCTTACTCAGATTTTTAGCTCACCCCATTATTCATGTTATCGATTGGTTATCCTATAACGATGTATAAGAACAATGGAATTTAGTAGCTCAATATGATGATTAAATAAATAAAAGAATTATGTTTTATGTACCTAGTCTTCAAAGACACTAGACCAGACGATACATTACTTGTATTCTGATGTATAATTTTGCATAATATTAGGTAATGTAATGTGGGAAAGGTTATGGTAAATAAATTTTGTATTAGAAGGAGTTTTAGTTATTTTTATAGATTGAGAATAGATCACTTTGGTGAGAACTTTAAGGATCAGACTAAGTATATGAAACCACCCCAAAATTTTGGTAAGTATAGAGTAAGTGGTTTTTCAAGAAAACACATCCATGTATGGATACGATCAAATAGAGGTGGCTCTAGAACAAATGAATCTAGGGGTAAAACCTGAAAAGAATTCTTTGAGGTAGACTCAAACGAGAACTGGTTCACGACAAAGAGCCTTGTTTCACTCTTGGTTTGACACTCCTGAGTGATATTCTTTAGTAAATTCATAATCTTATTTCAAACCATTATTATGGGAAAAAAATAACGAATCACATAAGAATATATGTTAGAAAAAAGATCATGTATAACCTAAATTGAATCTTATGAAATCACTAGTTAGTATATAATTTTCCTTTTTGAGCTTATCCTTTTATGTTTAATGTTTTCTTTTTATTCTTATTAGCTAAGTATTCAAACCCTCACATGTTTTAACCTTAGTATTTAAAATGAAATTTAATGCTAAAAATTTTGGAAGGGTGGAAGAATGTAACACCCCTTGGATTTATAAATAAATTAAATAAACTGTATGAAATTGTATGTCTCCATAAACAGAACGTGGTTTTAAGAATATAGGTAAAACCTCGCTGTTAAAAATAATTTTTCCACTTATGTGTCTTGAATTTCGAAAATCAGACATACGATGTTGCGTTCATGGTGATTTTTGGGGTTTTATGGGAAAACATAATTATTTGTTAATAATCACCTACCCTTATGAATAGTAACATACCCTTATAAATAATAAAATAACCCTTATGAATAGTAAAACGTCCAAAATAATAGAAACCTTTCCATCAAATGTATAAATAAAATGATGGCCTCTTATAAGTGATAATATAACCCTAGTAAAAAGTATAGGTACTTTTGAATGTCAAAAATAAATAATTACAATTAGTTATTTAATTTAAAAGAAAATGTATTTTCCTAAAAGGTGTTCATAAATTAACACATTTTTTCTTCTGTTTGTAAGAAAATTTTATAAGTCCTTATGTAAAATTTGAAAGCATTATAAAATCAATTATAGTTTTAAAAATTGTACTTTTCATGTAAATTATTATTTTAATTAAAAATTTAAATAATAATATTTAGAAATTTTTTTTTGTAAATTGGATTTCATTTAGGGATTTTAATTTCTAAAAATGATTAGGGTGATGTTTTGGGTTTTTTCTAAAATACTTTAATTTTTCATGAATAACAAAATTTGAAAATTTACGATAAATGCTAAATAAATTAATTTCTGCATCATACTTGAGTCATGAATGATGTAAATGGAAATTGGTCCAAAAAACATGAAATTATTATTGTTTTTTTCCACAATAATCAATACTATTCATAGTCTTGAGCAAAAATATGAAACTAATGATTAAAATAATGGGAAAAACCTAATCTCCTCAACTATAAAAACAACCCACACTCCCCTATTATCTTCACTCCTATAATGACTTTTGAAATTCCTAAATTAGAATAAAATATCTCTCCAAGATCATAACCCACGTCCATAATCCCTTGGTCTCTTCAAATACCAAATCCTCTCCCCTTAAGAGGCTCTAATGGAAGATTAATTTTAATGGTAAAGAATTATTTTCAATTATTTTTCATTCCTTTCAAGTTCTTTTGTTTTATTTTCCATACGTACCTCTCCTAATCCAAATTATATGAAAAATCCAATAACTCATATGTACTTGAATGTTTTTGGATAATGGAATAATTTATTATCCCCTATCCTTTTCCATTCGTTTATACTAGTAGAAAAAACATCATCTAAGATGTATTTATTTACCACATCCAATGACGAATAGTTTTCAAGTTATATTACCTTCTTAAATTATGTGCATGAAACCATTATTATATTTGAACCAAAATATAATATTTTTATTATGTGTCATCTATGGTTTTGGAATATTTTTTTACAAATGGTTTTGATTTATAACACAAAATGTGTTTGTCGTGATCAACAACCGCAAATTAACCCAAAAGGTTATCACTAATGTTATATATAATGATTCATCTTCACTCAAATAACAAAATTAAATTTGAAACCTTGTAAAATTATTGATGTTAAATAATAAAATATAAATCCAATTCATGAAAACTTTTCTCATTTTACACGATTATCCATTCACGTAAATATGTAAACCCATCATGAAACAAACCGACAAAAACAATGATATTGAACCTAATAAAAAATCAAAAAAGTTATGAATGAACTCAAAGAATTATAATAAATCAATTAAATGAGAAAGGGTTTCTATAAATATTAATTAATAAACATAATTTGATTATTCACATCATTAATATAAAGTGGAGAACACCAACATACTTAAGGTAGGAGATTCTACCAAAACCTCAATTATTCCCTTTTCAATTTTAGATGTCCTTTAGTAATTTCATTAAAACTACACAAAAATGTTTTAATGCTATATTTTCTTAAATACTCTTTTTACATGTTATCACTTCTGTTAGGAATCACTAACCTTGATATTTGACTTTAAATTTTATAATTACATTCCTTCGTGGATATATTTACAATACTACCATAAAATTATTTGTTAGGACATGATTATGATATAAATTGTTTTCCAAGGGTTCCCTTATGTTTTTATTTGATTGATTATGTACGATTCATTATGTGGAAAGCATATTCATGAAAATGTTTAGATGGGTGAAACTAGATAGCACTCCAATTCATTGCTTAATGTTTATTATCATGATTAATTACATAAAATGTTGTTTTCTGTTTTCCTTGACTTGTGCTACAATGTGAAATGATCTTGGTGGTTAGCCCTGACTTGTGCTACCATGTGCTACGGTGTTGGTGGTCAACCATGACTTGTGCTCCACTAAGTGAAACCAGCCTTGAATTATTATAAAGTAATGTTTCATGTTGCTACTACATTATTATGATTACAAATTTATATGATCCCATGTTATAAATGTTATGGTTCCATATGTTCAATTAAGTTATAATCCTTTTTATATCATTATGTCATGATTTCTAAACAATGTGTTAAAGCTTTATTCTTATTCTTACTCCCGGACTGGGATTTTTAGCTCCCCTTTGTTCATTCTATCCCCAGGTTATCCTATTATGATATATGAGAGAAGCAGAATTTAGGATCTAAATATGATGATTAAATAAAAAAATGTTTTATGTTTTATGTACCTAGTCCTAAAAAACACCAGACATCACAATCATTATCTTGTATTCCGATGTATAATTATGTATAAAATCCTATAACGTTATGAGAAAAAAGATAGGGACTCTATAAATAGAGATCTAAGTAGAAATTAAAATAACATGAATAAGAATAATAAATTATTTTAAATATTCAATTTTAATTATATAAACCATTCAAAATAAATTAGGTGAAAATAGAACATGTTTCTCAAAGAATGATGTTTGAGATGAAAAACCTTACTTAGAGTACATACTTGTCTTGTATATCCTTTATCCCATGTATGATAATACTATATATATTTTTTCTTAATATCATTTTCCATTTTTAATCCAATATAATTATAACATTTAATTCAATTATTTTAATGAAATATTTTATTACTTAATCAGTTATTTCCTCATCAGGTGTTTCGAGGATGCTCAATTCACAATTTAAAAATGAAATCAATGTGTTAAAGATATTCAATGTGTTAATTTATCCATAATATATATGTAAATAATAAATACACAACTAGAAATTATATATTTTTTTTATAATTTTAAAATTGACTATAAAGTGTACTTATAAAAAATGAACTACATTGTAATCATAGAGACGGTATGTCAAACATTCTAATCAGTAAAGATTCCATTTATCAATGAATGTGGGGAAAAGAAAGTAATTGTTATGTTATATTTCCATAAAGATAATTATATCGTAAATAAAAAAATATTTATTTAAATACAATTTTATATACCATCATGGTGATGCATTGATGTAAAATAAGTCACGTCACTTCACAAGGTTGTATTCCACCATACACACAAACAATGTTACCATTTTCCAATGGATGGTAAGTTAAGAAGGTATATGATATAATAATTTTATATAATTATAAATTATTCATGAATATCATAAATAAAAATTAATTAAATCATCATAAACTTCTATTATAATTGATTATGGGAAACAAATTACATCGGTTCGAGAAGAGGTACTCCACTTTACCCAGGAATGATGGTTTCACTTATAATTTTATTAAATAAGAGATGGATTTGGGTTATTCCATTAACATAATAAAAACTAAGTATATTTTATATATTTATTTTTTTGTATTATCATTTTTTGAATATTACTTTATGGACATTGAATAAGAAATAAAACAAAATTCATGGTTTGGAATGATACCTATTTCTTGGAACACCTATTTTGGATTATACCATTATCCCTGCATGATTTCATTTATGATAAAAAACCAGGCACTAAGAAATGGGTATGAGAAGGTAATAATGTATTCAGTTAGGGAATAAATGACCCACGGGTATCTTTATATATAGAAATGAGTGGAGAGTAGGTACCCTTTTATAAGATAGGGGAAGTGACCTTTTTGTAAATACCCAAACAATAATCAATAATGGGAAGTCACTATCAGGACAAGTTCCTTAAAAGTTTTTAAATAATTGATTGTATGGGTGATATGGTTGATCCGGACCTCCACCAATAAAATTGAAACATGTTTAAAACATTTTATCTTATTTACCTCTATGGTTAGTCACCTTTACCATTTTAATTTTTCAACACGGTAATTAGTTTTTTAAATATTTTTACTATTCATTATCTTCATGAATTAACATGAACTTATTACCCAATATTATTTATATTTATTAAATATTTTAAATAAATTATATCATTCTAAAATCACATAACTGGTAGAACTCAATTTAAAATTAAACCCACAAATTGTGTTTAAAATTAATTTTTCAAGAAATTCATTTCTCAAGAAACAAATGATATTATTTTAACACTATAACTATAAAAAATAATTATATTAATTTAAATTAATATAAATATATGTTTAATATATTAATTTAATTTATATATTTCCTCACTAGGGGTTATTTTAATTAATTTAAATGGATAATCTTTTTTTACATAAAAACAGTTTCTATAAAACCATGTTTTAGTTGTACAAATAAACTATTACCAAGAACATGAAAATAAATGATTAAAAATTATTTATTTATATGGATAAAAATAAATTTTTTTATGAAACGTTATAATCAACTTTATAATATAATGGAACTTACAAATTTCATGATTTAATAAAAAGAAACAATAGTAGTTGAAATGTCTAATAATTATCACAATTCAATGACAAATATATCCTTTTAAAAAGGAACCCAAATTTCTCCAAATTAATTTCAGATTTTATGATTTTTAAATTTATTATAATTTCATAAAATAACATTTATAAACATTTATAAAATTAATTGTAATATGTTTAATAAAAACAAATAAATTATTTTTAAGGAAAACATTTTTTAATTCATCAATTAATTTTATGTTTTATTTACATGGAATTTATCAATAATTTTATGTATATTATGAAATATGATTAAATTTATTATATTATTTAATATTATTAATTCCCACCGATTTTATTTCTATGATGTATAAGCCATATTTAACTAGGAATATTTCATGGTTTCATTAGCCTCGGTGTTCTGTGTTCTATACACTATAAAACATATTTTTTATTCTTAAAAAGATCGAGGTGTTTCATTATTTACCCTTCAATAAATTTCATCATCTCAATTTGAACTTGAGATCAGTCATTAAGATTTTTACACTTAATTTTTTTTAATCCCACATCATAAAAAGGGCTAATAATGAATCATAATAAAAATGGGAAATGGAAAGTATGTAATTCATTTAAATAAACATAGAAATATGTTTCCATGGAAGAATAAAATTGGTAGGAAGTGGAAAAATTTATTTGGAAGTAAGATATATTTAGGAGATAATTGTATACTTTTTTAAGATGATAGAGACCATCAATTTATAAAAAATAAATAACATTCTTATTTCAATATCCTTTTCATAGTTTTGAGTGATCCTTTTACCATATTGAATAAGAAAATAAGGATATATACTTACTTTAAATGAATAGTTTAATACAATAATCAATTTTTACCACAATATCATATGTTTCTCCAAATTATGAGTATTCAAGATTAAATTTTCATAATTGAATAAATAAAATAAACTTATAAAATATCACATAATACACAAAAGGAATAAAACCTAGTCCTCTTACATTTAGATATTAACCAATACTAAAATGGTCACTAAAAGTTAAGATAATATCCAAAACAATCATATTCATCTCCAAAGCTAATGTTTAGAATAATTCATTACCAAAATAAATAAATCAAAATCCAAAATAAACTCAAATTTAAAAAATTTAATTTTGTTCCTTCAAATTAATCATTAATATTAAATCAAATTTTATTCCTAAATCTTTAATATACATCAACCCAATGAAACATTTACAAAATTTTCCTAAATCACCTCAAAATCATAAAAAATTATTTGATAATAAAATAAGTTTCCAAAAATCAACATAATATTTATTGTAACATCCTATATATTTATAGAAAGATAAATATTCATATTTGATTATATTTATGAATAAAATATTAATTTTTCATTAATGGGGCACATTTTATGATAGCTTACTCAAACCGAAACAAAGGGTTTCTCTAAATTCATATGTTTCCCAAAACATTGAGTTATATTGAAAATTAATAAAATAATATTTTTTTTTATTTTAAATGGTAGTTAACATCAAGCGGTTGTATTGGAGGGAATGAACAGAACTAAGAAAAATATTAGTATACATGTCCGTTAAATGTATTTACATTTATCAAATAAATCATATTGTCTTAAAATGAGAATGAATCCAACTTTAAGAAGAATATACACTAATATATTTAATAGGGTGTTTTACCGTCTTTTGATGGAGAACTGTTTTAAATATATTTTTTACAATTTTATATGTTCTATTTAAAACAATATACTATTTATTTAGAAGCAGGACTCCAAAATTTATCATTGTTAAAATTATTTCATTTTTCGGATGATATTCATATTTTAATAAATATTGATAAATACTACATTTTAATTCAAAACAACCTTTTATTTTAATTTATTTATATAGTTAGAATAACTATTTAATCGTTTTTAAAGTTTAATTGGACTATTTTTTTATAATTTCATCCAATTTTAATCATTGTATGTAATTTCACACTGAAATTTGATATAAACTCATATCAATCATTTGATGGTTTTTTCATTTAAAAAACTCATTTTCTCATTTTGACAAAAGAATATAATTTGAAATTAATTTCTGTAATATTTTTTCTTGGAAATTGTAATGTTTCTTCTATATTTTTAATAAGAACTTCCAAATTAGATAAATAGGTACCTTGAATTTTTGTACATTATGAATAGTAACCCGAGTAATTATTTTTATTTATGATTGTTAAAGGGTAAATCAGGTAAATAATTGTAAAAAATTATATTATAGTAACACAAAACTATTCAAAAACGTGTCCTAATCCTATTGGATGATATATGAAGAACCATTATCATCCTTGTATCTATTTTGGGACCCCATGAAGCCACTTGTGTGGGATAATGACATGTTATAACAGTTAATTTAAATTAAAGTGAAATAAAACATTAACATGTATCTTTTTACAAAAAACAATTTTAAGGTTATGTTATATAACTGATCTCATTGACATTAAATAATAACTATAAATCTAAACAAATTTCCTATATCATGGTATTTTATTTATAATTTTTATACATTATATAAATAAATTTAATTATGACATTGTGATGATGCAGTGATTACATTATTAATGGACGATTCAAATAAATGATAATATAAATATTAAAATAAATGTAATTTGAAAATTTTGACACCATACATGAATTTTATGTATGATTAATACATGTTATGATTTAGTTAATTTATATTTTATTAATTAATATAGATTTTATGATTTTAAAAAAATTAATTACTAAATAGTGTCAAAATTGACATAAATGAGTTTTTAAAACATGTAGTATTTTATTAAATGATATAATAGTCATAAAAATCATATATTCCTCAAACGGAAGTAAATATTCTTTCAAATATCACTAATTATCCACCTTATACTCTCTTGGTATTTTATATTAAGAAACATAACCATATATTGTAAAAACACAAGAGCACTTGAGAATTGTTAATTTATTTAACAAAGTATTAATGTCAAATAATATGGTTACATTTGTGACTAAAACTTGTATAAAACTTATTTTATTACAGGATTTATAACCATAATCATATTATAATCGAAATATATTACATTGGAACTATTATAATTAAAAAAAGTATAATCAAATAATATTTCAAGACATTCCTAAAGTGACCGTTATAAAAGACCACCATATCTACCCACTTACTTACACCTCTCAAGCCCCTTGTATCTCCCAAAATCTTATACAATAATATCAAAAAATACCTCATGTCCTTTTAGAATAATTACCTTGGGAGGAAGGCAACACAAGGACCCCTTTTGGCTCAAATCAAAAGGACTTTCCCCATTTAGAGGTAACATCTTCTCTAAAGATCCATTCATTTATTTTCCTTCCCCAACCCAGTAACGTCTATTTATTACATTAATTTATAACTAAATAATTATCCTCAATATACTAGGAAGTTTTTATGCTATGTTTTATACATACACTTACACACACCTCCATCCAGTGGATATAAAATATATTTATTCTATATATGGACAACTACTACCTCACGAAACAAGGATTGGTCAATTTTCTCCTACCTCTTATCATGGGGTCCATTATTATGAAATTGTATTTATATATGATAGTTATTATATTTTTATTTTATTCATTCTTATGGATTTTTTATTTACGATAGACCTTTTATGGTTTCCATAATGTGTATATACAATAATTTCATCTGAGGATGTGTGAACTACCGCCCACCTCAAAGTGATATGACTCATTCATTCCATACATGGAACTTATAAAGCATGGAGTTAATGAACATATGTAAAATATATTAAATAGATATTACACTAGAATAAAATATACTGATGTATTATATATGTTTCATTCATTTAATATGAAAAATAAAAGAAAGTAACGTTCATGCGTACGTATGGCCTACCCACTCCATGAAAGGTGAATTTAATTTATTGTATCCAAATGGTATGTAATATTATAAATACATATATTATATATATATATACATATATATATATATGATATTTAAATCATTAATAATATTATGGAGATGATGGAATTTTTACCATATGGACAATTTACATTAGACAACTTCATTTTTGACTAAAGAACTGAATATCGACAAAATGACTGATATGAACCTAAATAATTATGTAATTTTTATAACATGGTAATAAAAATTTAAAATTAAATAATAAACAAGGAAAAGGTTTTGATTAAAATTAAAATTAAGCTAATTTTATTATTTAGAACTATAAAGAATGAATGAGACAAGATGGATTCAAGGTAAGGGAAATCATAACTCAATGTCCATTCATTGAGTTAAATATCGGTGTCATTAGTTATGTTTTTATATGAATATGTGTGAATGAACCCTCATTTTTTTATACTGAATATCCACTTTTATCGGGTGGAACTATTTTCTTTAGATATAATTATGTCATTGAATTATCTTTAATCTAATGACCTGATCATTGTAATGGGATTTATCTCAATCTCCTTTCATAAAGTCATATATTTAGGTTTTCACATTTATTATCCAATATGGTGTATATACAACCCTTTTGGAATGTTATATCATGAATTAATATATTCTCATGTTATTTAATTTTTTATTTAATGTTAATCATTAACGATTTTTATTTAAGTTTTTATCTAGTGGTAATGGAATATTTAACTAAATCATCATTTAAAATGTTTTAAAAAATTATTATTCTAAAACCTTCTATTTAATTTCAACATTTTCAAAATGGTTTTTATGAATTTATTTATATGGACATGAATGTTTTAAAATGTCATCTTCTTTAAAATGATTGAAAGTTGTATTGGAAACATTTATTCAAAAGTCTCATTATGAAATGTTTTAAATCTTTTTGGAAATGGATTGAATATTTCAATATCATGAAAATATGTCTTGTGATTGAAAATGATATTTTATGGGTGAAATGTTAGAAATTTCAATCTTTTATGTGTTATGATTATATAATGGTACTTGAAAATTTTACTGGTGGTTACGTGATAAACCAAAGAAGGGTGGTTACATGATAATCCAATGAAGGGTGGATACATGATAAACCAAATACTAGTGGTTCTATAATAAACCAAGGATTGGTGGTTATGTAATAATCCCTAATGAATATGGTATGTATGTCATCCATATAAATATTCCATTTAGTGATATGTGTGGAAGTTGACCGTATGGTTATTCAATTTAATTATGTTTATGTCCCAAGTTACCTTTATATGTTATATATTGTTTTCTATAGTCTTTGTGGTAATCTTTTGTTTACAAAAAGGGTAAGAAATGAGATTATATTTAGTGTAGTTTTTTATACTTATTAAAGGTGAAAAAAATTTAATTTATGATAATGTATTCAAGGATCACATGTTTTTCAAGACTATTTTTTTCATTATTTATGTATCCATTTCTGATATTTTTTTCGTATACCATATTTTAAATGTTTTTCAAAAGGAATAAATAAAAATAGAATCAAGGATAAGATCATGAAAAAGTCACACTATTTAAACATGGAACAAACCATGTTACTTTTTTAAAATATTTTGTTTTATGAAAAATCTGATTGGGATTATAAATTTCAACTTTGTAATAATCAAGTTGATATGTATATATTATGTCATAATTCCATAATTTTATAAACATGTAAAGATCCTAGAATTAAATTAAAGTCAAATTATCGACTAAAATTATGATTTTTTAACATTTAGGGATGTGGCCTTATAGTTGGTATCTGAGGTTGTTAAATATAACATTATGGATTATGATGTTTTCATAATAGTTAAGGATATCATCATGGGTTTTTAATATTATGGTTGATCTTTTGGTCAATGTATCTGAAACCCATTTTGAGGATTTATGTTTCGAAATATTAAGGCAACTAATGGTATTTTTGGATACATTCTCTATAGAGGAAATTATGGGTTATAAGTTTTTGGGATGAAAAATGTGAGATATGAAATAACATTTAGGTTAAAATATTATATGGTCAATTTTGAGGGTTTTATCTCAATTTTGGGAATGTTATAAAATTATATAGTATTTGAAAAAGTATAACAGACAAACCATGTGACAACCCATATCATCAGACAATGTAGTGGGAATTGAAACCAGAACTGAAGTGAATCTGGGATTTATTTCCTACCACTATCCAACGTGATGTCCATGGTCAGTATAACTCATTATATTTTGTTAAATGATTTTACGGATTAATAATAACTTGATTTTTCGAAAATGTATTTTATTAAATGGATATCCTTAGAATAGGAAAATGGAATAGAGATTAATTGATAAATGATATTTTGGAAGACATTCAATATAATGGGAACTTCATATGACTAAGTTAAACAGTTCACTATGGGATTTTAAAGTAGTAATGGTTTAATTTTATTTTGGAGTAATCTTTTTTTATAGAGGACTTATGATGGTTTCGGTTTTTTATTGAACTGATTAACCTATCATGGAGAAAATGTGATTAGGTTAATTACTTTATTGTATGATACATTATCTGTGTTTGATATCATTTGGAGATAAATGATAAAATTTATCTTGGAAGAATATTATTTTTAAATCCTTATAAATTTTTTGTTTCTATATTAGTTAGGATTTGTTTTGAGGAATTTTATGGAAAATTATTTAATGAATGGTCTATGTTTAAAATTTGGTTTTACTATTAAAATTTGGAGATTAAAAGTAGTATTTAACCTTATAAATGATTATTATTTTTGGGGAATTATCTGATCTTGTACTAACCATTTTGGTTTTGGTTAATTTTTCAAAATAAGATGAGTAAATAGTTAATATTTTTTGGTTTATTTAGTTCTCCTGAAGTTGATTCTAGTGCCTTAGGAGTGACCAATCCATCTTAAATACTCATAGATTTGGGAAAAAATGAGTTTGTGGTGGAATTTGATTAATTGATGAAACTAAATATGTCAAGTAAGTATATTTCCTTATGTTATTATTATAAGAAGTAAAATAATTCTTCAACATTATTAATTGCATATTAAATGATTTTTTTTTTCAATTTACATTTTCCTACTACAAAATCAAATAATGTTTAGACCATCATTGTGTTAAATATCTATGTCACTGGTTATGTTTTTTATGGATATGTGTGAATGGCCCCTAATTTTTTTATACTGAATACCCACTTGTATTAATTTGGAATTTTATTTTTAAAAAATAATTATGTTATTGATTTACCCTTAATCTAATGGTATGATCTTTATAAGGGGCTTCATCTCAATCTACTTTCATTAAGTCATGATTTCATGTTTTCACCTTAATTATCCTATAAGGTGTATATACAACCCTTTTGACATGTTATATCATGAATTTTTATATTCTCATGGTATTTAATATTTTATATAATATTATTACGTAATAGTTATTATTCAAGTGTTTCCCTAGTGGTAAGGGGATCATAAAGTAAAACAACATTTTAAATGTTTTAATGATTTATTCTTATAAACCCTTATATTTTATTTCATCATTTTCAAAATGGTTTTTATGAATTTATTTATATGTAGAAGAATTTATAAAAATTATCAATTTTGTTCAAATTTTTGAAAGTGGTATATGAAACATTGATTTAATAGTGTTTTAATTAAATTTTTTAAATTTTTTTTGAAATGGAATGAATATTTCAATATTTTTAATATATTTATTATGATTTCAAATGATATTTTATGAGTTGAATGATGAAAATTTAAATATTTTATGTGTTATGATTATATAATGGTACATGAAAATTTCATTTTTGTTTACGTTAAAAACCAATGACTGGTGGTTATGTGAGAAAAAAAAAGGATGGGTGGTTCCATGATAAACCCAAGACGGGTGGTTCTGTGATAAACCATGGATGGTTGGTTATGTTATAACCTCCAATGAATTGTGTATGGAAGTCTACCGTATAACTATTAAATTTAGTGATATTTTTGGAAGTAAACCATATGGATACTCAATTTTAGTATATTTATGTCCTAATTTACCTTTATATGCTATATGTTTCTTTATATAGTATTTATGGAAATCTTTTTGGCTACAAATCGAATAAGAAATGAGCTTATATTTAGTGAAGTGTTTTTTCTTCTTCTTAAAGGTGAGAAGTATTAACATATGATAAAGTGTTCACGGTTTAATTTTTTTGAATGAATAATAGTTTTCATTCTTTATGTATCCATTACTGGGATTTTTATGTTCATCCCAGGCATTTAAATATTTTTCAAAGGATATAAATTAAATTAGAGTAAAGGATGAGATCTTGAAAAAGTCATGCTATTTAAAAATGGAACTAACCATGACTCTTTTTAAAAAATATATTTTTTATGAAAAAATTAGAATGTGAGTAGAAGTGTCAACTTTTTAATAATAAAGTTGATATGTTTTCCATATAGCTTAATTCTATAAATCTCTAAACCTGAAAATATCCTCCAATTAAATTAATGTCAAATTATAGATTTAACTCAAGATTATGTAATGTTTAAGGATGAGACCTAAAATTTATACATGGATGTGTTCAAGTTAAAACATTGTCATACTATGCAATATATGTGGTAGGCTAATTCTATGGGTTTCTCCCTTATCTCCCATTGGTAATGGGTTCAATCCCTACAACATTGTTGGATAAGATGAGTTGTCTTCCGACATGTGGGTTTCCCGTTTTCCAAATCTATATATACGTAATTCCGAAAATTTTTAGAAAAATATGATGAACATCCTCAAAATAACATTAATCATAAAATCAATTTGTAAAGACTAATGTTTTATATAAAACTAATTTTTACCACCAAATTAAATAATCTTAATTGTATTTTATTACATTGACATTAAATATTTGATTATCCATAATGGTTACGAAAACCAATAAACTTATTTCAAAAAAATGTAGTGGATGTCTTCCTCAAATATCTTTATTTACAGAACAAATAATACTAAAACCAAGGATTAAATTACAATAAATTTCTCAAAAATAATCATACTAATATGTGACATCTATAAAATAAATCCCCAAAATGTGTATTTATTCCTTAAAAATTATGATCAACATTAGAATAATTAATCTAAAACACTATGGGTTTAACTTAGGATATCGGTGATTATAATATATTTAAGACTTTAATGATGGTTTTTAAAGAGTCTATCACTTTTTAAAAAATATACCCCAAGGAGTTCCATACTTGGTGTGCAACACATGTCGTTATCTTTCACTAAGTGATGACCGAGTCAAGTCCCAATGTGACCTTTTGAAACTATTACCCATAAGTATAACTATTCTCATTCCACATTCAATTATTGTATCTATATAAGGATGAAATTTCTTATCAATCATTCTCTCTATCATTTACATGAATTCTTGGTAATTTTGGGTTCTATATATAGTTTTATCCTTGTAATTATCTATTGGGTTATAATAAAATTATTTTAGTTGTAATCCCGCAAGAAACTAGACCTTTATCTAATTAATTATATAGAGACCCAATTCCTTTTACATATTATTACTTAAATTTTTGTGTAAAAATACCAAAATTGCAACCCAATTATTGTGAGACCCTGTGTCCTTAGAAAACAAGTTACACAAAACATAAAAATAAACTAAAAATTACCATCTTTATTTTTATTCTCATTATTGAGATTCTAAATTTCATTGATCTTCTAATACTATATAGGATATCTTATGTGAAGCATAAATTATTTTGGAGAGCTAAAAATCCCAGTATGGGAGTAAAGATGATAAGGAAACAAAACTTGTGGGTCAAAGGAATAACATAATTTCATAAAATATAATTCTCATGAGTAATAAAATGGAATCCTAACATAAATAATATGTTATAATAAGATCATGGAAAGATAGGGAATGTGTAATTAATATTTAACATGACATAAACATCAGTCGTGGATAAATTCCTAGAAAATATCATAAGGTGGTCAAAGTTCCATAAGGGACTATGTTTATCCCAAATCTCATACATAACATCTCAAGAGATAAAAGCTTTACCCAATGCATTAGTGTGCTATTTGGTGCCATCATCATAACATGTTCAATGATTATATGTACCATAAAAGGAACTCAATACAAATTTATAAACATAATAATCAACCATGGAAATAAAATGAGTTTCATAATCTTTCTTCATATCACAATCCAAGGAAACATCATAGTGAATACGTTTGAGGAATGAGTATTTAGAATTTATTTCCCCATAAAATGATGGTATAATAATCTAGTTATATATGTGATATATATTTATATATAATTTAGAATCAATCTATAATACCAATGGTTGTTTTCATTGATGAAAATTTTATTAAATATTATATATAATATTTCTTGTGGATGATACACATTCCACATTAAAACAAATTCTATTAAATCACGAAATTTATAAAATATTATAGAAAATATTTTCTTTCAATGAAACATGGAAACATTTATATGTAATTTCATTAAAATTTTGTTGTCATGATGATATGAAATTCCATAAATACGATATATGTTAAAAGGAAATATTCCTTTTAAAAAATTATATTCTTTGGAAAGTGACAGAATGATTACCCTTAATAGAATTTTTAGAAATTCTAAGATGTGTAAAATTTTCGTTTAAAAATAGGATAGTATCAAAAATATTATTGAAAACATTTTTAGATAACATTGATATGTAACAAAATTATTTTTATCCATAGAAGTAGATAAAGTCATATTTTTTAAAAAACATTTTCTCAATATTTTTATATTTGATGGAGCGGAAAATGAGACTATTTTATAAAAATTTAATGAATTAAAAGGGTAGATAAAAATAATATTATTTTATTAGATAATATATAAATTATTTCTTATATTGGAAATTCAACATAAACAATCCAGATTAAAATGATATTGTGAAATAAATCCTTTGCACTTTGGTAAATTTTGAATTTTAAGTCCTATGAAAAACACATAAAATGAAACATTAAATATGATGAATATAAATATATTCATGATATAACAAGTATAAATGATAGTATATAATAAATAAAAAAAATTAATTGTGTAACAATAAAATATGCCTCAATAAAAGAAAAATTGAGATTAAATCCCCTACAAGGATTGTATAATTTAGGTGAGAATTCAACAATGATGTTATTATGTGTTAAAAAATAAATTCTAAATAAAAATTGGAAATATGAAATAATATTTTCAAATTCATGTACACATTTGATTTTATCAAATAAAATACAATAAATAAGTAATTTAACCAAATGAAAAGAAATTGTGTTATAAAACCCCTTACGACTTGGTAAGTTTCATGTAAAATCCCCATGGATGAAATAATTAAATTTGATAAATGAAATACCATGAATTATGAAGTATTCACGATGGTACATGAAAAATTATTAGTATATACACCATTAAAATAAATTACACATAAAATAAAAATAATCCCAAATAAAATAAAATTATGATGAAGTCTGTTATGGTTTAAAAAGAGAATTAATAAAAACCACCTGAAATAGAGAGATCATGATGATAAATTTAAAAAACAATAAACATGAATAATAAATGCTTATAAACTATATATTTTTCCTATATATACATTCTAAATTTAACAAGGTTCATAAAAGAACATGTGTCTAAAAGAGGAATGTTTTGAGGTGAAAACCCTTACATAGAATTATGGCTTATCATTTATGCACCATTTCTCCCATAAGATAGAATTGAATCAATTATTTGTTGTCTTATAAAATTTTTTTAGGTTTAATATCATATACATACAATATTTAATTGATGTATTTTAATTATATATTTAATATATAAGAGGTTATGTCGATGTTAGGTGTTTTAGGATGGTCAATTAATAATTACAAAATGAAATTAATGTGTGGATTATGGTAAAAGGGGTAATTATTCACTCAAAAAGTGAGTAATAATCATGAAATAATTACTATTTTTATACATGAATTAAACTTTTATGTCAAACCATGAAATACAGTTAAAAAATGATCTACATCACAATCAGGGAGATAACATTTCATACATACGCATGCATAAATATTCCATTTTTCAACTATCATGATGGAAATAAGTAAATTGTAATTTTATATTTAAATAACTAAAATTATAAAAGAAAATATCCTATTATTTCTTTAAATACACGTAAATATACCATCCATGTGATGGAGTAATGGAAAATGAATCACACATATTCACATTCTTGTTGTCCACTGTACGCAAGAACAACATATTTATTTCTCAATGGATGGTAAGGTCAGAGAGTATATAATATATTAATTATCTAGAATGATAAATATTTCATCAATATAGTATATATACATTAACTAAATCAACATAATTATTTATTAATGGTAATTATGGGAAATCAATTAAATCAAATCATCAGGTGGTAGTCCTCCATACATATGAATAATGGTTTCATTTCCCATTTGATGGAATAGGATAAGGATGTGGGCTATAAAATAAAATTAAAATATAATATTATATGTTAGATTATGATTATATTATATTTTCATTATTTAATATTATTTTGAATAGTTGGAATAAGAAAAAAATCGAAGCCCTTGGCTTGGAATGATATCTCTTCCTCAGAACACCTCTTTCAGATTATACCTAAATCCTTCCGAGATTGGATATATAATAAAATAAATTCGCATAAGAAATGTATAGGGATGTTTTTAAGGTATTTGGGAAGGTATTGGAGAATAAAAATAATTTTTATGTCCGTAAGGGTGTGGGGAGGAGGTTTTCTTCTATAAGTGGGAGTTAGTTTGATTTTTTTATAAATACCAAAAAAATCAATAATGTGAAGTAGATCACAAGAAAAATGACTCAAAAATTTATAAATAATGGAGCTTAGGTTTAATATGGTGAAAATACACTCCATAATTTAAATTGATACATTTTTAAACATGTTATTCCATTTACCTCTTAGGTTACACACTTTTACCGATTTAGTTTTTCACCATTGGAACTATTTTTTAATATTTTTAATATTAATTATTAACTAATTATATGTTTATCTTATTATATAATTTAAATTATTATGATTCCAAATATGGGTAAAATTTTATAATTTTTGAATAAAATAAGTTTAATAATTCATTTGAAAATTAATCTCTCAAAACGTGTCAAAAACATGCTTTTAAAAAATGCATTTTTCATGAAATATATGATTTTATATTAACTCTATTACTATAAATAGACATTATATAAATTAAAATTAAGATAAATATATTTATAATCTACTATTTCATTTACATCATTCATTATTAGTGGAAATATTAATTAATTGAATTAGATAATTTTTAGGCTCATAAAAATAGTTTGTAGAAAACATTATTTTCAAGCATAAAATAAACTCATACCAAATCATAAAAATATTTTATTAAAAACATATAAATTATATAATTATAAATAAAATGTTAAATTTAAAACATTAATAAAAAATCAAAAATAAAATTAAACTTTTAAGTTACTTGATTTATGTAATAGTATTGACATTATTTAAAAAAACAATAATATTAACTTTTCAATAAAAAATAAACCATTTTAGAAAAATTACAAAATTTAAACCAAAATAAATCTTCACATGATAATTTCAAAATTTAGTTTATTTTTATTAATTAAAATTTATTAAATTAAAACGTATTAATTGTAATATTTTCTCTCAAAAAAATATAAATAAATTTTGAAGAATATTTTTTAAAAAATGAATTCATTAAAAATTTAGTGCATATTTCCATGGAATTTATCTATACATTTATATCTATTAGGAACTTTTTATATATATATTTCCCAAATTATTTAATTATATTCAACCCCCAATTAATAGTTAATTTATATGAGTCATATTTATATTTTAATACTTCATAGATCATTTAAGAATATTGTTGCATGTCATATATGCTATCTATCATAGTTTGTTTCATAAAAGATTCTCAAAGTGTTTTAAGAGAAGAACCTAAATATATCTATAACAAAGATCATTCTCTCATCATTAGGGAATTCTATATAATACATAAAGAAAACATTAGTGTACTACTATACAACACTAGGAAACCCCATTACTTTAATCTCTGAATAACTCAACATCAACTCAACCATCAAGGAATACAATGATGGAACACACCAATGACCCATTAAATGATATCTACATCCAATGAAAATTGGTGAATATCAATCATCATCATAGAAAAAAGTCTTCCTCGTGGATAATTCCAAGATATCTTATAATGAATACGACCAATACATGTCAACTATAATGTCATATATATGTATTTATAAACATAGTGGTGGTACCCCAAAACAATTTCAAACTCTCTAAATAATTCATAAAAATATGCCCAAACTCTAATATGAATAGTAAACACCAAAGTAACTAAAAGACTCTACATAGAAATTATAAAAAAAATAGACTATAGAAGGTGATATGAATTATTTATTAGATATTGAATTAAATAAATAATGAATCGAATTAGAAAATATATAAAGTGTACCTCAACTGATTTTAGGGATTTCAAGGGTTAGAAAATATTGATCATACAACTGAACATGACATACTCCATGGACTCTCTTTCCATTATGATTTACACTTCCACAACCACACTATTTCCTCAATAGAAATGGACGATCATGGGATGTCATATACCTAACCTATACCTTCTTTGATGATCTAATTCTGGAGAACCATGTTGTTATTGCCTTAGTAGAAATTTCTGCGATAGGGGAATCTGAAGCGGAACACCTAGCACAGAGTACCTTCTCAAAAATATTGGGAAATTCCACCACTTATAACCACAAAATATTCACAAATAAAATCATATAATCCCTTTGGAGGGGTCTGAGAAATTACACCCCTTGAGAAATGACCTGATAAGGGAGGGGTATTTCCAAAAAATTATCTAAAAATAGTTTTTTTAGAAAACATGGAACTCTAGTTGACAAATATATCATATGGAGAATCCTGAGATCTCCCCTCTTATGATGATCTAGTCTTTCCCATTATTTTATAAACATCCTCTTCCTTATCTATAACCTCTAGATATAGAGAAAAAATAAACGAGGGGATGTAGTACTAAAACTATGGATGCAAACCCACCTCTATGCACCTTTACCTATACTCCTCCTCTATAAATATGTCTATATCATATTAGATAAGGGACATGATATTGATCCCAATCCCTCACATGCTGGAACTCCCTTAAGAAAGAGTAACTCTTGAAAACTGGTCACCTTTGTGTTTAAGAGATAATCCTAGCATGAAACTAGTCTTAGAAGCTCTCTCGGGAGACATATGACTCATGAAGATCCCCAGAGAAGAGTAACCACCACTACCTCACATCCATATGCAACATCATCACTGAAAATGAAACCAAGGGAACCTGATAATAACGAATCAAATTGAGACCTATCTCTAGATCCTATGACTGGTCATATGTTAAAAAATTAGAAATAGTGAACTTGTACATATATAAGATAAAAATATAAAACTCATAGTGTACTTCTACAAGTTTCATCATTGTTATATTCAACCCTCTGGTGATCCACTAGAATGCACGACTAAACATCTTTTGTGATAACCAGATAAGGACCCCAAACTATGACTATACATTCCAAATAAGAAATTATTATGTACTATTAAACATAGAATATAAAATATTTATGATTAATTATTAATTTATTTAATGTTAAACCAATTCTCATAGGGTAACCATTTCATATATAGGTGCATAGAAGAATGATTCAGGATCATATCTTTTGTCCTTACTCTGCAACTGGGGATAATTTGTTTAGTAGGATCAGTAAACCTAAAGGTCCATTTATAAATTCTTAAGGGGCTCTAAATACCATTTTAATAGCCAGTATCCATAATTTACCTCACTCAGTAATATCATTTTACATTGATTCCCAACCAACCCATGAAGTCATCACCTGTTCCTATCTCGAAACTTCCTTCTATCTCATAACCAAACCCTTTGATACTACTGTATAATTATTGCCTCCCCCAATGATACCCCCTATTCTGATAATGAGTGAAGGTAGGAAATGATCCCTGAACCCCTCCTTCAATAAGTCACAGGTTGGAAAAAATCACAAAGGGTATATTATACAAAAAATGGGAGGCATTATACTCTATATTTTTGAAATGATAATAGTGATTGAAACACCCAACAAGTATGATCATAAGAAAAGAAAATAAATATACCAAATCATGCATGTAATTTCATATAAATTGAAAAACTAATAAATAAATACAAGGTAAAATAAATAAATACTTGATAGTGACCTCAAATCCCAAATATCTCCAGAACAACTCCAGAAGCTCTTAATATCTATTCTGATATCCAACTTGATCATCTTGAGATTAAAAATAGTTTATATAGATTTATACTGAGAATAATATGTATAATAAGTTGGATCATCCCAAGATCATCAATGAAAAATATAAAGGTAGAATACTAAATCTCATAGAACAACCATTGAAGGTATCTCATCCCTTAATCAGGAACACTAAGTTCCCAGACCCACCATGGATCTATATCTAAGTATCAAAAATACACAATCATATAAAATCTACCATATATAAAATTAATTTATTCCACTACCAATTCCCTACTAGTATTTGGGCCACCTCAAGGTCTAGAGGGCCACATGATTTGTAGTTTCATAGACAGATTCTAGAAGGACCCACCCCAGATGAGGATTGAATAGTTTGGCGCATTCACTAGAGCATGGGATAAATGGATTTGGAATAATGAAAGGGTATGGTATTTTCCATCGGTACCGCGCCTATGCGCCTGCACATGCACATTCTAGGTGAACAACCATGCAAAGGTGGAGATCTGATCATGATACAGATGCTGGGGAGGAGTGGTTCCATGTAGTCATAGTATGTAAGATTTCCTTATGACCTATAGGTCCTTTAATGTCTTCAAGCCTACAGTGAAGGTAATTTCTAAGACTACAGGCCTTGTAAGGGTTCCCCCTCATCCTTTTAAATAGGGGGAATCAAAATTAATAAAAAATAAGGCGTTTGGTCCATTCAAGCATGAATAATTAAATTAAATTATTTATTTTAGTTAAACATTTACATTATGATTATTCTTTTATATAAACAATTAAACATTACTTTAGCATGATTATCAACTCATTCCCATTCCCTTGATAAATAAACTTACTAATTCCATGGTTTCTCAATATTATCATCATTATAATTCCAAAAATTCACCAAAACGAGGGGTTAATATTGTTTTTATTCAATATAATCCCATATTTCAATGTACTCTAGGAGTTATACAAATATAACATAAGAGAGTTTCATAAACCATACACAACCATCTTCCTTACGTAGTGGATAATGGAATAGATAAATAGGAAACTTATATATACATCCTATAAAAAACATTATCAATCAAGTAGCCCAACTTCAAAATAATAGTGGGAAATCCTGGCTTCAACAAGTTTCATTAGTACTAATGCCATCCCCAAAACCACCATGAATATCACCATGCATCCATCCCCCACTCACTGACACCAACTTCAAAGACATACCCATGCCTTGAATCCCATATCTTATGAAACTATTATCCATCCTAGGATCATATCACATTGCGTCACAAGGCTCACATACAAAGACATCACATAAGGAGGAAATGAAACCTTAAAATTTCAATAGGGAATCTAGGACCAAAAAAGAATACATATAACATTAATTATAAAATATTATTTCTTGACATAAAAAATTTATCTTTAACACCCAATTTTTTCATTACCATTGGAATTAAAAAAACTCATTTAACATAGGTTATAATAATTTATAATGCAAGGACATAACTATAAAAAAATCTGGATTTTTCAAACAAAAATTTAGTAATAAAATTCAATTTTTTGAAACGAAAAGGATAAAAGATATCAGTTAAAAAAGAATCATTCATCTGTTTTATTTAGATCAAATTATATGAAATTGTTAGGTTAAACATGCCAATTTGTTATTTTTGTGTAAAATGTGTTACAATCTTCTTCATCATTAAAAAAATAATTTTTTCCCTTAAATTATTTTAAAAAAATTCATAGTATAAAATATGATAAAAAGTAACATAAAAACATGGAATTATAAATAAATAACATAGTAAATAAAATATATCAAAATGTAAGAGGAAAACCATTAACATGGTGGTAACACATTAGATCACTAAAACCAAAAATATGGTTCATTATATATTCTGACATAATATTTATAATGGTTATTCCACTATAAACGAAATGGATAAATAATAATAATTTTAAAATAGATTATGAATTAAAAGGTGAAACAAAAAATATTATACCTCTTTTAGAAGTTTCATGTTATTTTCACAAGAACTGATGATCATGGATCTATCACAATTTAAATAATACCCCTAATACCAATGAAGTATATCCAGTAAAAAATCCACTGAAAAAAGACCATACTTCATCCCCCACAATACAAGGTAATTAGTATAATTAACTACCAAACAAGGAAGAAGATATTGGAAATTAGAGGAGGAAACGGGGGTACCTAGAATAAAGAATGTCGGATTCTACATGTTACATGTTATAATACCAATTGAGATTATCAAGGGTTTCCAAAGGAGGGTATTAAAAGATTTATTATAAAAAATATATGCTAAAAGAGCCTCGACATTAGAGATTAGGTTACCAAGACCTATGTACTTATGAAGTATTTGGAATTCAATGGAACACCCAATGGGATAGAAAAATATCCATTGAAAGAGGTAAAAATATATGTGGACTATTTTCAAATTACTCCATTAAGGTTCACATGTTTTAACCCTTATGGAAAAAATATATATGAGGAATAAATTAACCATTTTATACATTTTTAATCATTCTTAATGAACACTATAGATTTTACCACAACATGGCCATGCCAGTTGTGCTTCTTTAGTGTACCCATTGAAATATATTATGCATGGGCATGTTTCACTCATCCTAGTATCTTTTCCCTCACCTTTCTGGAAACCACATGTGCAGTTAAATCCCCTCAAATATTTTATGTAACACCCCAATATTCCACGGTACGTTTCCCTTTGAAATAATGAAATGGCGTGCATTGTACGCAACTTTGAGATTCTAACACACCACAACCAATCATACTAGCCGTTATGAATAATAATACCTACTTTTTAAAATTTTATAAATTTTATCTTTTGAAATGGAATTCATTTTTGGATTCGTAATATCGAATTTAGCTTAGGGTGAAATTTTGGTACTTTTCGGATAACATTAATATGGTGATGAATAGTGAAAATTACTAAATTTTAATAATAAACAACTTTTTTAATAAAAATAATTAACAGTGGTAAATTATGAATTTTAGTGGTTTTAAAGTACATTTAGAATATATTTCTACCATTTAATACAATTTTGGTCATTGGATGAGATTTCACATTTAAACCAGACATAAACAAGTGTCAATCTTTTGATATTTATTATCTCTTAAAAAAAATCTATTTGTTTTGACTACTGGAATTAATTGTTAAATTAATAAATGAAACTGATATGTTTTGAATTTGGTAAAATAGAGATCATTTTTCAATTCAAAAAATCAAATATAGCTTAGGCCTAATTTTTGGTATTTTTCTGGAAACTTTCATTTTTTGAAGAAATGTGAAACCACTAAGTGGTAGTTAAAAAACTGAATTTTTCATAAAACATAATTTTACCGCTTCTATGAGTGGAATTTCAAAAATCCAAGAGAAACGGTTAATATGAATTAGTAAAATGTGGTTCATTGAGATGAATATAATTTTTGGTGAATAGTATATTTTTAATTTTTTTACCACGGTTAAAAGTAAATAAGGTAATTAATGGTAAAAATGATATTAATATTAACTTACCACATGTCTTAATTCTATTGTACAAGTTTATCTCAACCACAAAAAACCTTAAGAATAAAATATTATCATTTAGGTCCCCTTGGATTAGATTAGGACATTTATTATTATTTAATTCAAAGAAGAGGTAAAAGAGTTAAATCAAAGTTTATTTACTAAAACATTTTTAATATATGGTTACACATAAGATAAATACGATTATAAATATTTATTAGAAATCTAAAAAGATTTCCTACATAATTATATTTTATTTATAATTTTTAGACATTAAATAATTTAATTTATTTATGACACAATGATGATGCAGTAATTACTATAATATTGAAAAATTAAACTAATTGATATTATAAATACCCAAATAATTATAATTGGAGACTTTTATTGAATTACAATAATTTTATAGGTCAATATGACATATTAGGATTTATTTATTTTACTTTTTTCTAAGTAATAATTCATTTATGAGTTTCACAAAAATCAATTAATGAATAGTGTCAAAATTGACATAAAAGAGTTTTTAAAACGAATATTATATTATTAACTGATATTAAATTCCTAAAAATCTAAGGTTGGGACAAGCAACTTATATCATGATAGGTGAATCATTAATGAACCACTTGGGGGTCTCTTGTATGTATATAGTATGTTTATTAAAAATGTAATATAAAAATACAAAGAGACATTGTAAAAGTGAAACTAATTAACTAAGAGTTAATACTTAAAGATAAGGATAATATAATGACCCAAACATGTCTACATTCTATTGGTTGAGTGGTTTTAGACCAATCCCCACCTTAAACATTAAATACTCCACATTGGATCCATTAGAAACCGAATATGAATTTATTATAAAATAATATTTCTAGCTTCTCCAAAGGTTCCCCTCACCCCTCTTATAAAAGGGCACTCCCCCTTATCATTACTTCACACCTTCAAAGCCTTTTGGTTCGGCAAACCCCTGCCCAAATACTCTCTAAACTTCCATAACTACAACATAGAGGCCTTATTTTGATTAGAAAACCAACCAAAGGAGCCCTTTTGATCAAATCAAAAGGAAGAACCCGAAGAAGAGGTAATGTTTTTACCACCATTTTTCAAATTCCTTTCATCTTCAAATTCTTCTTTATTTGTTATTCCCATTAACAAATAATGAATCTATTATCTCTTATATACTATAATATTATTATAAATATGGTAAAACCATATTAAGTATTCTATCCATCATTTGAATGACATGTCACCATACGTACATACGTAAGGCTTACCATCTCCACGTCGTGGTGTAATTGTCATTCAATAAATTATTCTTTGGATGGTTATAATAATGATGTTTAATTCATGTAAATAATAAATATAACATGATAATTATTCTTTCTATATGATATACCATCCAATTATATATTATTTTAACATCAAAATAATGATATTGTCACTTGTGGGTACGGACGGACTACCATCTCCACGAAAGTGATGAGATTCATTGTCCATCATATCCATTCAAGTATAATTATCATTTGATGATTAAAAATAATGTTTAAGGACTTGATAAAATTCTGGATATGAATAATATACAACTTATCCATAACAAACATGGATTACGTAACAAATAATATAAAGGAAAACGAGTAAGTTAACACCCAAAATGATGATAATACTAAGATATTATTAATTAATCAATGTTAAAAGATCATATATGATATCATATTAATGTAAATTATTCTTGTATAATTAAATAAAAATTATTTCACCATTATACAGGAGGTTAACCTACCGTCAACCAAGGAAAATGTACAAAGTAAGGGTTTCTTATCTCACTTTTAATTTCGTGAGATTTCCATTGTTCACCACTTATTTATTGCATGTGGTGTGTGTACTGCCCATGATTGTATTAATTATGTAATATAATTTAATTTATGGATATTTACATCATCATTGTATTATTATTTTTTCATGGGTTCTTGTTTCATAAGTTACCAAATCGATAAGGGATTTTGAAATTTCAATTTCCACTCATTCGGATTTACGCATACTTCATTGATTATTTTACTCCAAGATTATGTGTGGAATAAATATTAATTTGATTATGTCATAATTTCCACTCCCCTTTCTTTGGATATACTTTTTATACACATAATCACTCCATTGATAAATTCTCAAGTCATCGGTATGAACTTAATAAGAGTAATTTTTACTCAATCATGGTTTGTTGAGATAATCATCCAATTCATTGGTGTTGCTTTTACAAGAATATGTTTGAATGTGATTTCATTGTTTTACACTGAATATCTAATCATATTTAGTGTATTTATATTCGTCACACATAATTATTTCGTCGATTTATCCTTAACCTAAGGATACGTCCTTTATGAGAGATTTCATCTCAACATACATTCCGTTGAGACTTCTTTGTTGTTATACACCAAATCACTTTTATGTGGGGTATATAATGTACTTTGACATATTATATCATGAATCCCCTTATTCTCATGATATTACAATGTTTTTATTACCTCAATTATTTTTATTCAATTGTCTCTCTTTTCGTTAGAAACTCTAACTAAAATACCATTTTTAAATGTTTTAAAGACTTATTCTTCTAAATCATTCCCATTAATGTCCACATTTTAAAAATGGTTTTAAGGATTTATTTATATAGACATTAAATTTTTGAAATTAAAACTCCTTTTAAATGTTTCATAGTGTTATGGGACACTTTGATTCAAAAATCTATTTTTAAATGGATTCGTGACAAATAGTGTGACTTTTAAATGATTTCAAGAAAAAGGGGGATATTTCTCTCAAATAGTATTGATGATTATTTTCATCTATGTAAATATCCTTCATTATTCTTGACTAAGGTTAATATGATACAATACAATCTTCTATATTGTATCGAATGGGTTATGTTTGATTGTGGATGGGCTATTTGTATACCATTCATGGTTTGTGGATACGTATTGACAGTTCATATGCTAGTTTTAATATGAATGTTTATGTTATGTTTCAAAATTTTCATATGAGGAATGCATTGGACCTAGTAAGTGACAGGTGGATCCTGCTATAGCTCCTCGATGCATCGGTAGGTCTCATGAGACAAACTAGTGTCTTGGCACAAGGCCTTGGAAAAATCTTATTTATAGTCTTCGAACAAGGCCTTGGCTATGTGGTTATGATAGTCTGGCATTATGCATTCCATCATTATGAAAGTGGTTATTGATATTTCATGTTATTGTTCGACCAGTAGAATATCCATGTGAATATGTAAATGCCATTATTTTATTTTATCTTTTCCATATTATGCTGAATTTCATGTTTGAAAGGCTTTTGTTTTAGTTATAAATTTCTTTATGTGTTTATGCTTATCTATGAAAGCATCTGCTATATTGTTATCCTTACTAAGCATCTGAGGTCACCCCTTTCAGTGTTTTATTTTTCCTAGGATGTGAAGAAGTAATTAATGAATGACCTGCAGGGATAGTATGAGGGTATATAAAGGCAATATATTGTTGTAGTTTTTCACTTATTGAGGTAATGTAAACTTTATCAAAATATCTAGTGTTTCCAAGGCTACTAAACTAATTAGTCTTTTGATACTTGATCTTTCTTGTGATCATGCCAATGTTATGTAATAATGAACCGACTCTGGGAATCTTGGGTCGAGGCGTTACAGTTGGTATCAGAGAAAGTTTAGTACAAACCATGGAAGATAGATTTAGATAAACTATGATTAGAGCACATATAATTAAGATGAACTTTGAGGATTAGTATAGATCAACTTCCTAGAATTTTGGTATTGTAGAGATTTTGTGAGTTTTCAAAGCAATACATCCCTGTCTGGATACGAGCAGGTAGAGGTGGCACTGGAACAGATGTACCTTGGGGTAAAACCTGAAAACACCGCTTTGAGCTAGAATTGAACGGGAACTGGTGCATGACAACGGGTCTTGATGCACTCTTGGTTATGACACTTCCGGGGGATATGCTTAGGATAATTTACATTTTATTTACAAACCTATTTGAACTATTATATATATAAGATGAGAGTAAATGACCTTGGTTAATCCTAATGTGTTTCAAATTGAGAATATGGTGACATGTTAATCTCTAAATGATTTTATGACTACTTTTACTCACACAATGCTTTCTGGTTTTAGTCAATGGCTGGATTCCAAGGAAGTAATAGTGACTTTGAGAATGATGTACAAGGTGGGAACGGTGGGGGCAATGAGCAACAAAATGAAATGTTGATAGGTGTAAAAGATATCACCTTTATGAAAAATGTGTTTTCCAAAATTTTGATCAAGTATATATATATTAACCAATTCTCGAACTCAAAAAAGAAGAGAAAGGTTATGAATGATAAGAGCTCCAACAGTGGAGACCATGGAGAAAGGAATCCACAATTTCCATCATGCAGGAAATGTGGAAGGAGACACCCAGGAAAGTGTCTCAACGGGACAAAGAAATGCTTTACGTGCGGGAAGGAAGGACATAAAGTGAAGAATTGCCGAAGAAAAATGAAGAGTACTATGGAAGAAGATAAAAATCGTCCCAAGAATCCATTTATAGTCATTTGCTGTGAATGTAGGGGACCTTTCCATTACTCGAGTGAATGCCCTATTTTATAGGATATTTTCTTGTTCAAAGAAGATGATATGTGGGAATAAATGGTTGGAGAAATGTTTAAAAAGTATTAGTTCTCCTTGTTGATGGGTTTACTTTGGAATAATATTCTCTTGTATTTTCTAACCCTGCAGTTTTCCATGTGAGAATGATATTTGAGGAAGAATTATCTTTTCTCTTGTGGATATAGTTATAAATAACCATTTGGTTTTATATGATCGCTGGGTTTGAGGAAATTATAAGTTATTATAATTTGGGATGAAAAGGCAAGGTATGAGATATGCTTTTTGGTTAAATTATGTTATGGTTATTTTGAGGAATTTATCTCATTTTGGTAATGTTATAAAATATATTTTTTGAAAAAGGACAACACAGAGACCATGTGACAACCCATCGCGTCGGACAAAGCTGTGGGAATCGAACCCACAACCAAAGTGCGATTGGGATTTATCGCCTACCACTGGACTACGTGAAGCCCCTGGTTAGTGTGACTATTATTTTTAGTTAAATGATTTTATTGATCATTAATAATTTTATTTGGGATCTTATGTATTATCAAATGAATTCCGTTAGTATAGGAAAATGATTTGGAAATTAAGTGATAAATGTTATTTTGGAATTTGTTCACTTTGTTGAATGGAAAATAGAACAGCATGGGATTTCATTTGAGGTGTAATGGTGGATTTTAATCTATGTTTTTATTCTGGATTTATAGTGATTTGGGTTGTTTATGGAAATTATTAGGTTAATTACTTTTAAGTATGTGACTTTAAGAGTAATTAATTTCATTTATAGATACAATTTAATGTGGAAGACTACATTATTATAAGTTTTGAGTTTCAATATTTGTTTGGATTATATTGAAGGATTTTAAGGACAATTGATTATTGAATGGTATTTATTTAACTTTTGGGTATTGATGGTTTAATTTTTTAATTTAAGATTAGTGTTTTTTTTCTCTAATGGAATATCCATTTGAAGGATCATCAGATATTATACTAACCATTTTTGGTTTTGATTAATCTCTAAAGAAAAGGTAAATATATAGTTTATCCTACGTGGATCATGTATTTCTATAGAAGTTTATTCTAGCTCTTCCATTGTGACCAAGTCTTCTTGAATACTCGTTGTTCAAGAAAATTAAGTTAGTGGTATAAATTTATTAAAGAATTAAACACTACTTAAAAAGTAAGTATATCTCTGTATGTTCTCAGTTAATATCATAAATTAATTCCTCGTCCTTATGTAATGTAACTTGAAACAAAAAATGTTGTCCGTTTACTTTTCCTACTGGGAGACTAATGACCGTTTGTCCCTACATATGTTTGTGATTTTTTTATTGTTAACTTTCTCCTGATCATGTTTTCTATCCCTCTCCATCAGAACGTAACACCTATTATATCGTCCATATCCATGTTTTCCTACATTGAATCCTAGTACTGGTTATCTTTGGTGACCTTTATACCTCTCTTCCTTTCTTTTAAAGTGATAGTTTTATTGACTCTTTTTCCGATGTGGGACTTTCAATTATATTCTCAAGCCCAATTTTAAAAAAATTGTGAGGATGCAATTTATTGAAAGAGGGGAGAAGGTAACACCCCATGCTTCCACGGTACGTTTCCCTTTGAAATAATTCAATGGCTTTCATTATACGCAACTTCGAGATTCTAACACACCACAAACCAATCAAACTAGCTGTTATGAATAGTAATACCTAATTTTTGAAATATTATAAATTTTGTCTTTCGAAATGGACTTCATTTTTGGATTCTTAATATCGAAATTATCTTAGGGTGAAATGTTGGAACTTTTCGAATAACTTGAATATTATGATGAATAGTGAAAATTACTAAATTTTAATTAAAAAAATTTTTTTAATCAAAATAATTAGTAGTGATAAATTATGAATTTTAGTGGTTTTAAAGTATATTTAGAATATATTTTTACCATTTAATACAATGTTGTTCATTAGATGAGATTTCACATTTAAACTAGAGATAAACAAGTGTCAATCTTTTGATATTTATTATCTCTTAAAAACACGCGATTTGTTTTGACGACGGGAATTAATTATGGAATTAATTAATAAAACTGATATGCCTTTAATTTGGTAAAATATAAATCATTTTTTAATTCATAATATCAAATATAACTTAGGCCTAATTTTTGGTATTTTTCTGGAAACATTCATTTTCGGATAAATAGTGAAACCACTAAGTGGTAGTTAAAAATTGAATTTTTCATAAAACTTAATTTTACCACTACTGTGAGTGGAATTTCTAAAATACAAGAGTCACGTTTAATATGAAGGAGTAAAATGTGGTTCATTGAGATGAAAATAATTTTTGATGAATCTTAACCTTTTACTTTTATTTACCACAGTTAAAAGTAAATAGGGTAATTAAGGGTAAAATTGATATTAATATTACCGTAACACAAGTGATAATTCTATTGTACAAGTGTATCTCGACTAAAAAAACATTAGGAATAAAATATTATAATTTAGTTCCAATTGGATTAGATTAGGACATTTATTATTATTTAATTCAAAGAAGAGTTAAAATAGTTAAAATCGAAGTTTATTTACTAAAACATTTTTAATATAGGGTTAAAAATAAGATAAACTCAATTATAAATATTCATTAGAAAGATAAAAATATTTAATACATAATTATATTTTATTTATAATTTTTAGATATTAACTAATTTAATTTATTTATGACACAATGATGATGCAGTAATTACCATAATAGTGAAAAATTAAAATAATTGATATTATAAATACCCAAATAAATATAATTGGAGACTTTTATTGAATTACACTAATTTTATCGGTTAATATGACATATTAGGATTGATTTAATTTACTTTTTTCGAAGTAATAATTCTGTTATGAGTTTCACAAAAATCAATTATTAGATAGTGTCAAAATTGACATAAAAGAATTTTTAAAACAAATATTATATTATTAATTGATATTAATTTCCTAAAAATCTAATGTTTGGACAAGAGACTTATATTATGATATTTGTATCATTATTGGACCATTGTGGGGTCTCTTGGATGTATATAGTATGTTTATTAACCATATAATATAAAAATACAAAGATACATTGTAAAAGTGAAACAAATTAACAAAGAGTTAATACTTAAAGATAAGGTTAATATAATGACCCAAATCAATCTAAATTCTATTGTTTGAGTGGTTTTCGACCTATAACCACCATAAACTTTAAATACTCTACTTTTGAGCCATTAAAAATCGAAAATAAATATGCTATAATATAATATTTCTAGCTTTTCCAAAGGTTCCCCTCACCCCTATTATAAAAGGGCACTCCCCCTTATCATTACTTCACACCATAAAAGACTTTTGGTTCGGAAAAACCCTTCCCAAATACTCTCTCAACATCCCTAAATACAACATTGAGGACTTGTTTTGATTATAATGCCAACCTATGGAGCCCTTTTGATCAAATCAAAAGAATGAACCCGAAGAAGAGGTAATGTTTTTACCACCCTTTTTCAAATTCTTTTCTTCTTCAACTTCTTCTTTATTTGTTATTCACATTCTAAAATAATTAATCCGGAATCTCCTATATACTATAATATTATTATAAATATGGTACAACCATATTCAGTATTATATCCATCCTTTGAATGACATGTCACCATACGTGCGTACGTAATGGCTTACCATCTCCACGTCGTGGTGTAATTGTCATTCAATAAATTATTATTTGGATGGGTATAATAATGATTTTTAATTCATTTAAATAATAAATATAACATGATAATTATTATTTATATATGATATACCATCCAATTATATATTATTTTAACATCAAAATAATGATATTATCGCTCGTGCGTATGTACAGACTATCGTCTCCGCGAAAGTGATGAGATTCATTTTCCATCGTATCCATTCAAGTATAATTATCATTTGATGATTAAAAATAATGTTTAAGGACTTGATATAATTCTGGATATTAATAATATAAAACCTATCCATAACAAACACGGATTACGTAACAAAGAATATAAAGGAAAATGAGTAAGTTAACACCCAAAATGACGATAATACTAAGATATTATTAACCAATCAATGTTAAAAGATCATATATGATATCAAATTAATGTAAAGTATTCTTGTATAATTCAATAACAATTATTTCACAATTATAAAGGAGGTCAACCTACCGTCGACCAAGGAAAATGTACAGATTAAGGGATTTCTTATCTCACTTTTAATTCCTTGAGATTTCCATTGTTCACCACTAATTTATTGCATATGGTGTGTGTACTGTCCATGATTGCATTCATTGTGTAATATAATTTAATTTATGGATATTTAAATCATAATTTTATTATCCTTATTTCATGGCTGTATGTTTCATAAGTTACTAAATCGACAAGGGAATTTAAAATTTCAATTTCCTCTTATTCAGCTTTACGCATACTTCATTGATTATTTTACTCCAAGATTATGTATGGAATAACTATTCATTTGACTATGTCATAATTTCCACTCCCCTTTCTGTGGATATGCTTTTTATACACGTAATCACTCCATTGATAAATTCTCAAGTCATCGGTATGAACTTGATAAGAGTAATTTTTACTCAATGTTGATTAGTTGAGATAAACATCCAATTCATTGGTGTTTCTTTTACAAGAATATGTGTGATTGTCTTTTGAATGTTTTACACTGAATATCCAATCATATTTAGTGTATTTATATTTTTCACACATAATTATGTCGTTGATTTATCCATAACCTAAGGATACGACCTTTATGAGAGATTTCATCTCAATTTACATTCCATTGAGACTTCTTTTTTATTATACACAAAATCACTTTTATGTGGTGTATATATTGTAATTTGACATAGTATATCATGAATCCCTTTATTCTCATGATATTATAATGTTTTTATTACCTCAATTATTTTTATTCATGTGTCTCTATTTTTGTTAGAAACTCTAAATAAAATCCCATTTTTAAATGTTTTAAAGACTTATTCTTCTAAATCTTTCCCATTAATGTCCGTGTTCTAAAAATTGTTTTAAGGATTTATTTATTTGGACATTAAATTTTTAAAATTAAAACTCCATTTAAAATTTTCAATGTGTTATGGGACACTTTGATTCAAAAATCTATTTTTAAATGGATTCTTGAAAAATAGTGCGAATTTTAAATGATTTCAAGAAAAAGGGGGATATTTATCTCAAATAGTATTGATGATTATTTTATTCTATGTGAATATCCTTCAATATTCTTGATTGTGGTTAATATGATACAATACAATCTTCTATATTGTACTGAATGAGTTATGTTTTACTGTGGATATGCTATTTTTATACCATTCATGGTTTGTGGTTAAGTATTGACATTTCGTATGATAGTTTTAATATGAATGTTTATGTTATGTTTCAAACTATTCATATGAGGAATGCATTGGACATAGTAAGTGATGGGTGGATCCCGATATAGCTCCTCGATGCATCGGTAGGTCTGATTAGACCAACTAGTGTCTTGGAACAAGGCCTTGGAAAAATCTTATTTATAGTCTTGGCACGAGGACTTAGCTATGTGGTTATGATAGTCTGGCATTATGCATTCCATCATTATGAAAGTGGATATTGATATTGCATGTGATTGTTCGACGAGTAGAATATCCATGTGAATAAGTAAATGGCATTATTTCATTTTATCTTTTCCATATTATGTTGAATTTCATGTTTAAAAGGCTTTTGTTTTAGTTATAAATTACTTTAAGTGTTTATGCTTATCTATGAAATCTTCTGCTATATTGTTATCCTTACTGAGAATCTGAGCTCACCCCTTTCAATGTTTTATTTTCCCAGGATGTGAAGATGTAATTTATGAATGACCTGCAGGGATAGTATGAGGGGATGTGAAGACAAAATTTTGTTGTAGTTTTTCACTTATTGATGTGATGTGAACATTATTAATATATCTAGTGTTTCCAAGGCTACTAAACTAATCGGTCTTTCGAGACTTGATCTTTCTTGTGAGCATGCCAATGTTATGTAATAATGCACCGACTCTGGGTATCTAGGGTCAGGGAGTTACATTTTAGATTGATATTCCAATGAGTTTCCATTCTAACTTCCATGAATTCACCTAGGAAATTTGGTATTGGTTGTTTTAGACAAAAATACACCAATGCCCAAAAAACCTAGAAAAAAATACTTAAAATACATGCTATTAGCCATGATGAACCATACACCACATAGACATCCCAAAATATATTTTACATGTCAATCATAGCCTTCAACCCTTCCACTATTAGGGTGTCGTAACCCCTAGACAGGCTAAGAACAATCCTCTAGCCTCTAGAACACCTCCACAACCTCTAGACAACACCGACCAATAAGAAAACATTATGAAAAAGTTGTAATGGTTAGAATAATTAAAATATTCACCAATAAAATCAATAGTATCAAATTTACCCTTTATTTATATATCTAAAATATCAATAGATTTTACTACTTTCTTAATTATGTTCATTAAAAAATTAGGGAAGTTTCCTTGATAATATCAATATGGAAATATTTTTTTTGTATATTTTCAATCCCTATATTCGATTACTGATTTTTTATAATGTTATATAACAATGATATTATTTTAGTTATTATTTTTTATTCATTTATGGTACCTTGAATGAATATAAGATCATGTTTATATCTTTTATATATTAATGGAAATTAGAATTCCCAAAAACAACGTGGTCTGTCATTCTATGAATATATATTTTAATATTAAGATTTTTTATTTCTATAATAAATAGAAATGAAACATTTACATGTGATATAATAAATTTAATTACCATATATTTTATGTCATTAAAAAATCAATAAACTTAATAATAGTTCATGTGTAACAATATAATCCAATTAGTTTAAATATTTTATAATCATGTCCATCTCTATAAATATTTTCATGGTTTCCTTTCATTTTTAAATTCAATCACACATGATAATTCAGCCAATTAATTGTAAAACATGGATCTCATTACTAAAATTTTCTTTTAATCCATTACCATTACAATGATATTTATAATATTAAATTTTAATTAATTATGAAACATCTTCCATGAAAATTAAATCGTCAAAAATTATGATAAATATTTATCTATTTTAAGAAATATATAAACTCATCAAAAAATTATTTACTTAATCCAAGTAATTTATATTAAATGGATGGTATATTTATAAAAAATTATCAATATTAATACTTTTATATTATCAATGTTTTATAATAAATATTATATTATCATTATTATTTTTATTATGTGATCAAACTACCCAAGAAGATACAATGATCCTTCCATTCAGAGTATTATATAATGGTTAATTTATGCTTTAGATGAGATTAAGTAAATGGTATTATTTATGATTGATATTTAGTTTTGTTTTTTTATTGAATCATGTATTGGAGTATAAATTAATTGAGTGAATTAAAAATTAACAAGGATATAAATTTTTTTATTGAAAGTGAAGGATTTTATAACAATATAAGCATTCAAAACATTTTTTTAAAATCTCAATATTGTGTTCATTTAAGGTAATATAGAATATCATAATCTATCATTATGGGTAAACCATCATTATAGGAAACATACCATAAGATAATTATAGAATGTAAGACACTAAATTATATTTTTAGCAACTAGATCTGGTTCCCCAATAATATATGTATTGATTAATATGTATTGATTTGAGTCAATGAATCCTATTTTTAGAAAAATTCTTATAATATTTTATTAATTTTCAATTAGTGATAAATATACTCATATTTATTTTCAATAGACTCTTATTTTTTTTATAGAAATAAAACCTTATAAAAATTAAAATATTGAATGATATTATAATCCCCCTCTCAGTGTAGTTGAAAATATTCCTTCCAAATATAGATTAATCTAAGATGGACTTATTCTCTACTATGATTAATTGAATAAAAAATTATTATGGATTATATATAGATCCCAGTTACAAAATATAGTTCCTAAAAATTAAATTATGTACTCTGTATTTATTATTAATGTTTTAAAAATAATTGTATAAGGAATACATTCAAATAAATCACTATAACTCACTAAAAATAGAATGGTATTACATTAATAATGGAGATATTAAAAAACCATTAAAAAATATTCTATTTTCATACATTTTACTCATAATTTAATTTATTTTCTTAAATATTTCTTAGAAATGCAAAAAAACGTTGATATCCGAATATTTTACCTTTTGATTCTATAAATACTGTAATTAATAATAACAACCTTTGGGAAAATAGGAATGATTATACCACAATAATAAAAAAAATTAGTTTTTATCTTCTAACCTTATACAATGAATCATTAAATTATAAGAACACTCTTATTTTCCATGTTTTCAATGTGTTCCTACTCAAATTTAAACTTTTCCTATGTTTCAAACTCTATTAACCCTCACAATTCATTTGTACATATCATATTTACAATAATTAACTTAAAAAATTATTTTTTCATTTTTAATTTGTAAAAAGTCCTAACTAACACTTTAGAAATGTTTAATCCCCTACTTAAATAAAATTATACATTACATAAATATAATTTAAAATTTATATATACCTATAAATATTAAAAAATAAAATCCTATGTTAATAAATTAAATATATACTTTAAACAATAAAAAAATTCAATATGTTTTTTTGAATCTTCTCTTGAAATTATAAAGAATCCAAAAATATAAAACATGGAACAAAATGTACCTATAATAAGTTTTTTTAGCAACTCTTACTATGACTTGGAATGTAATGAGGGACTACCAAGATCTTAGCGGTTCTCTTGGGATAATTCATATATTTTTATCTATTAAATATTTGTTGGTATATATCTATTGGGCACATTATAGTCATAAACCTAGTTATAAACTTCTACACTACTCTTTGTATCATCATATGGGTCCCAAATGACCCATAAAAATAAAAAATATTTATCATAACCAACATAGTAATTATAGTAACCACTTAAAAATTTATTGAAAACTAATCGAATAAAAGACGACTACCATCACAATTGTACTTACTTGAGAACCATGACTACAATTGGATTCATTAATGAAATAAACACTCTATATTTTTTATTTTAATGACCCATTAATTTATGATTTAGTTAATAAAGGGATGGGTTGACACCCATTGATTTTGGGGATGTCTCAATTTAAAGTTTCTTATTTAATATCAAAGTGACCATGTTTAGATCAAGTTTGAGGTGTATTTTAGGATGTCTTAGAGGTGGATGTTTGGTTGAAAAGAACCTAAAAAATTAGTGTCAGAGGAAAATGGGAGCGGGGGTGAAACGCCTTTAATACCCCCTTCACATATCTTATTTCACATCCATCCTTATAGATATAATGGGGTATTATTTATTAATCATAGGTGATATCACCCCCTTTCTTCTCCATAATTCACTATCTTATGTTCCAATATTTTTGGAAGGTCATATTTTGGTTTTGAGAGACGTTACACTAGATCATCATGGTTTTTCATTGGCATGATGTGTAAATTTTGTATGGTGTGTATAGAAGTCTTGATAATTATGGAATATCATCATTATATATAGTATGGATTAATGGATGCTTCTCAATGAATTTATTTGTGTATTTTGGAAAATTTAGATGAAATTAGAAATCTAATAGTTCTCAATAATTAGTTCTTTTGTGTGTATTAGTTTTGGGAGCATGTTAGTAGTACACCAAAACCCTTTTAATATAGTTTTAACACTTTTATGTCACCCTATGAGATTGTATCCAATTATTCATTTTTGGGTTTTTTATTTAAAATGGATTGATTATTAAAATGATATGGTATATGATAAGAAAGTTTATAATTAGTGTTTTATATAGTTAGTATGATATCAAGATTATAATATGGATCTTTGGTTGAGTAATGTTGTTTTTACGTTACCAAGACATTTTTTTGAATTTTATTACATTTTTGGTTATAGTAATAATAATTTTTTAGATTGTTGTACAAAAATTTCTGTTTTGAGAATGTTTTTCTAAAATAATTGTTTTTTAATATTTTATGTTGGGATTTAAAAATGAAAAAAGTTATTTGTGTTTTTTAATGGTTCAATGGATTTACGAGATGGTTTTGAAATTTCGTTCCAAAGAAATGCCGGTTTTCCAAAGTGGTTTATTTTCTTCCAAGGGGTGATGTTTTGGGGGTGATTTTGGGTAATTTGAATTTTTTAGCTAACTTCTTTATATGTTTATTGTTCATGGGACTCATTTTTTAAATTCCTCACAGGTGGGGGATGATTTATCTTTTGAATAAAATCTATGATTTTTTTGGAAAATATTTTTTTTGGTTTACCTCATGAGGGTGTTTCCCAATTTTCTAAATCTTATATACATTACTTACCATATAATATGACTTAATTTGTTTCCCATTTCATTATATGATAGGGATAATTGTAGAATTATTCGCTTGTGTGATGGGATTTTTGGATAATTTTTACTTATTGATTATGTTTACATTTGATAAAAGTCTAATGGAACCTTGAGATTCCCTTGACATGAGTATAAATCATTGATATTAATCAAGTGATGGGTGTGTTAATGAATACCATACATTTGAAGATTATTTGTATTAATGATAATTTTTGTCCCCTTTGGTCACCTTTATGAGTGCCTCATGACTTTCCTTGATGTTTGTTGTGGGATTTAGTCAAATTGTTCTTCAACTAATGATTGAATATGAGTATATTGGTGGTGATCCTAGTGAAATAATGATAATTGATATAGATTTAGATATGGGTTAATGAGTGAAAGTTTCATCACTTTTTCAATAAATATGGGGATGATGACTTTACCACCTATTTAAAATTGGATTATGCTATTATGAGATATAACGACTATGTATGATGATGGAATGATAATGTGAGTTGTGTGATGGGTCTCTTTGTATAGTATCAATACCCATTAGATGTGACTTATGTTTTGACCATTAGGAATGATGTATGTTTGAAGGAGAACATTGTATTTTTTTTTTTATTTTTGTATAAATTTTTAATTTTCCCATTTCATATATGAATCATCAAATATTTTTTCTTCCCATGGTAATCTACACATCGAGTAATTGTCGATGATGAATTAGTAGGTTTGGTGGTTAACTATTGATGGGTAAGGAAAAGGCTCATTAAATAGAGATAACCCATATCATTACGAGAATATACTTATGGTATGTCCATGTCCATTACACACACTTGTTTTTTCATGTTGTTTCTGGTTTTGTGGTATGATCTTGGAGATATTGGAGAAATTAGTGAATTGTACCATTGTGATGTAGGATCCAACCCCTATGGTGAAATGGGATATATAGGATTTAGCTAGTAGTTCTATATGAGTTGTTTGATAGACAGGTTTTGTGAGGACCTACAAGAAGATATTGGGAATGGTATGAGAATTATTATTATTTCTCCCTATGGTTAGGAATCATTATCTATTTTACCAATTATTAATTGGTATTTCTATTTGATATGATTTTATGGTTAGAAAAAATTTGATTAACGTTTTTGTATTCCATTTAGTATCTAGATATGCCAGGAAATTTCATGTTTTCTTATTTTATGGGATGTTAGATGACTTGTTGGTTAGGTGGAACATAGATGGGTGAATCTTTAGGTTATAGTGAGACTTACAAGTGATGATGTTTAATAAAATGAGAGAGATAGAATAGTGTATATTATTATTCCACTTGTATAAACATATCACTGGTTGTAGGATAGTTGGTCCTGTCATAAAGATTAGTGAGTTTCAGTATGAGTCTTTATGGTGAAATTTTCATCTATGCATTTAGGATTAGGTATGGTTTGAATGTATATTTTTTTTATGTTTCAAGGTGAGTGAGTTTCATTGGGAACAACCAGCTCATACCAACTATTTACATGAATATCCATTGATCACATGAAATTTGAATATTGCGAAGATCATGGGAATCAAATTATTAATTATTATTCTATTTTTATCAATTTCTATGACATGGGTTTAAATATACATGGGTAGAACATCATGATTTATTTTATGTATATGTGTTATCTTGGATATGAAAATGTGGTTTGTGTTTGTTATGTTTTTAGTGGTTTAATGTTAAATGGAGGATTCATTTGAGTTTATATGATGGTTATTTCATACTTATCTATTATTTTTATAGTACATTTATCCAAAATTTCACATATTATTTATTACTATTCATCTCACTATATTTAACATCATTATGAATATGATTGTACTAATTCATTTTTTTATGTTGAAGAATCATGAATAGTTTATTTTATATTCTATATAGTAGTATTCCATCTTGGATATCTCTTAAGTCTATATATTTTGGGGTTTTCCACTAAAATATTGGGTCGTTTAGAATTTTCAATAGATTCTTCCATTACTCATTGGGTTTTATACTGAATACACAGTCTCCTCATGTTGCTTATTAGTCTTCCAGTATTTGGAAGACTCTATCATACTTGGATACCATCATGAGATAATATATTAACCCCCACATTATTTTTTAGAGAAATCATGATGGGGATTTGTAAAATGGAGTCATAGTGTGTGTTTTGTATCACTACATCTTTTAGAGGTGGAGTTATGATTTCATCAATTCATTGGTAGGCTGAGATCATGCATCAAAATCATGGATTATGTTGAAACCCTAGTATTTAGGGTCTTTCCAATGTTTAGGATTAGGCACTCTAGGTATGAGTGAGGCGTTAAACATAGAATCCCATCAATTTATAGATGATAGTTGGGATGATTTAAAGGTATCAGTTGGGTATCATTTTCATTATTCATGCATCATTATAGTTACATTCATTAATTGTGATTAACAAGCCTATTGGTGGTGTTATTTGATATGTTGATTCATTGGGATCCAATATTAATTGAACAGACCAATAATATATTATATTTTTTCTAAAATATATTAAAAGGGTTGATTCGATCAATATGTATTAAAGGTAATTTATTGATTGGTTATTGATTGTGAATATTGGATGTTGTAGGGGAATGATTCTTGGGTGTATATATTTTTTAGAAAAAACATTCTTATAAATTGAAAACCGATGTTTTGGACTGAGGTATATGTAAAATTATATTGGTTTTTTAATTTTTTGAGTGTTTGGGGGATGGTAATTTTGATGTAGGATTTCATAATGGTTTTTGAGAAAAACTATTGGTTTTAGGAATATATATGTATGTTGAGTGATTTAATGTTTTTTGGATATTTGACACAAAACATTGGATGATAGGGAGGGCTTTAAAATATATTATGAGTTTGGATGTGTTTAAACTGAATTTAGACGACATTAAAATTTAAATTAAGTGGTTGGGACAAGGATTTGGGATTTTCGTTTTTTTCATCAGGAGCAACTCAGGAAATTTTAATTTCAGGTTTTTGATGTGTGTGTTGATAATTTGATACAGACATGAGTTTTAGGATCAAATAGTGGTTTATTGGTGCTGGGATTGACTATTTTGATCATGGTTTTGATAGTTTCATTGACTGGACTATATTTTATTTTTTATAGAAGGTTATTATAGTGGGTAGCACCATTAGTTAGAATGTGTCATCGGTTGTCAGTTCTTGTGATGGGAGACGCATGAAATTGAGTATTGTTCAGTTATTTATATTTGGATATTTTAAGGATAAATGAGTGTGTTTTTGTTCTATCAGGGTGTTTTGGTGATGACTACATGTTGATTTATAAGGGGATTGGTTTTAGAATCTGAAATAATTTTTAGTAAGCATGGGAATAAATAGCACAAGTGAGGTCATGGAAGTTATTGATTTATTAGTTGAAGTATAATTGATAAAATACTGATGAATAAGTATATGAATAAATTATTGAGGTTTTATGATATATTACTCTTTAAATAAATAATATCTTTCATATATTTTCTTACCGAGAACAACAATTTTAGACAAACTGTGATATACTATTAATATATTATTATTAAATGTGTCTGATATCACATTGATATTGGATTAGAGGGTAGAAAATAACCAAATAAATTATGAATAATTATTTTTTACAAATTTATAAAATTAATTCAGTGGTTATTAGTTGGTTGTGTAAATTAAATCATTTGAAGGTAAAAAACAGAAGATTTGTTTTGAAAAAAAATGTTTTAATACGTGAAATATTTTTTTATCTTAATAGATGAAATTAAAATATATTTATGAATTATTTTAATTTAATTTTGAGATATTATATTGAATAAAATATTTTAACATTCATCTAATGGTTTTAATAGGTCAGAGAATTTGAATACATTCAGTTTTTGTTTGAAATTTACTTTTCTAAAAATGGTTTTTGACGCGCTTTTCTCACTTATATTAAAATAGATTTTTCCCAAAAATATAAATTGAATATTTTATATTGGATTCCATATTATTAATCCTACAAATTTATATAATTTAATACTTTCAACTAAATTTATGTTCATAATGAAGTGTTTACATGGTAAAAATCAGGTTTCCACCAACCTCACTTATATAGGTTCACATCAACTCCTATATTAGTAATACAACCTGATCCATTAATTTTAACCAATATCTACCCAAATAATCTCTTTATATCCTTATCCTTTAGTGTTTTCTTTCTTCATCCCAAAATACCCATACAATAATCTTTAAGGTTTTCTTTAAAGGAGGACACCATAAGAAGAGGTATATGTTCTTACTGATATTTTTCTTGTTTCATTCCTCTTAAAATCATACAAAAGTTCTATAACCATATTAAAATTGTGGAATAAGTACCTAAAATATATTTTCCAATTTTATATATTAATTATATACCAAATTTATATCTATTTTCCATTGATTATAAAAATATAACGTCGCTCATGGGTACATGTGGACTAACACCTCCATAAAGCGATGTGATTTTTTTTCATTTCATAGTTACATGGTTAGTCATAATGATAGATTTAAATAAAATATACGATAATAAAAATATAATTATGATTATATAAAGGTGAATTATTATATATATTTCTATATTTATTTCCATCAAAAATTGAAAACATAACTTGTAAGTAAATGTTGAATATCACCTCAACGAAGTGATTTAATTTTTTCCCCATTGATTTATATGAATGTATTTAAAAGTGTATATAATGAATAATTATTATTTATATTATATTATTAATATTTTTTTAAAATTAAAACTAACCAGCATGAATGGATTGAAATCATCAAACAGAAAAAGGCATTGAAAATGAACCAATTTTCCCTCGATGGTTCATTTTAATGAATAGTTGTTTACAAAATGATAACATGAAATTATAAAGAAATGAGAAATAGTATTGTATATAAAAATATAGTTCTATAATATATTAATAATAAATGTATTTTTTTATATATGGGGTTATAATAAATTTAAATCAAGATAATACTTGAGGTAAGGTTTTGTGATACAATCTCATTTCTTTTGAGGATTATCTATGAATAATTTCCATTATTGTAAATTATATTAATATTTTCATTTAACCCCCCATATTTTCCTCTAATATGGTTATTACAACAAATTTTATGTCATATAACAATTTTTTATCTTTTTCAAATCAAATTATTGAGAAAATATATATAAGGAAAGATTATATTATTTCCCGTTTAATTGAAGAAATGTTTCTTCTATGTCAATGATATTCAAATTTATTTATATAAGTTTTTTACCTATACATGAAATGTTTTAAAAAGTTACTTTTGACATCTTTTTAATTTATTTTCAAAAATTATAAAATGAAATTTTTAATCGGTTTTCTGATCAACATTTTTTACTTTTTGAAAAGTGAGAAAAAACTATTCTCTTTTAACATATATGACATGAATGAGTTTTTCTTCCACAAATATATTTATTTTATTTTATCTTTATTTATATGTTTACATTATAATATTAAAATAAAATAATTTTCTCAATATTATATTAATATTTATTGAATCGTTTTCCAAAAGAAAATGATAATTTTAACACATTTTCAATGAACAATTTGAATAATCTTTTAATGGAATTTTTAATATATTTAAACATACTTTTTGTTTTTATGCTTCATTGGGATATAAGTTTTTTATACCAATAACTTTATATATTTTTATGGCATAATATGTTTATGATTTATGGAAAATTCTATGAAAACAATTTCATTCTCACAGGTAAATTATTTTATGGTGAAATCAATTTAAAACAATTTTTATTTTCCATTGAGTTATGCTACGGTAAAATTTTAAAATGTTTATAAAACCCATTTCATATTCCAATACTATTGTGTTATATAATAATATATTTTTGGTGAAACCCATTTATTTTAAATTTGTTATTATATGATTCGATGATGGTGGTTTTTTATGATCTTATATCCCACATATGTATGTTTTTCATTATGTGATGTGTGGGATTGAAATTATATATCCCAAAAAATAATTTGGTAAGGATTGATATCTTATGAGATAATATTAAATAGAATGGGGAGTGGAACTAGTTCAGTTAAGAAGCCTTTCCTATATTAAATTCTTCTAAATAAACCTTGACTAAGGAAATTATTAAAAAATGATTGAACCCAATCCACTATGATAGCCTTTTCAGTGAGCCTTGAATAAGGATATTATTGTATACATTTATGTGAATGAAAAAAATTCACAAATTTATATTTTATGATATAATAACACATGATAGATTATTTATTATTAAAAAATGTTAATAATTTTTTTATGAAAATGACTCACTCTATGTTTCGTGATTAAAGATATTTGAGTTAATTGGTAGAAAATTCATAAGTTATGATCATGGAACCATACCATTATATTACTATTATGATCATTTTTGATCCTTTATTAATATATCATATTAGTACCCTTACTAAGTATATGAGATCACCCTTTCTTATGTTTTCATTATCTGTGTTATGATGAATGTTTTTCCATAGGGTTTGTCTTAGAAGAGTAATATGTGATAAGAAGTTTGTAGGATATGTCAGACATATTTCAAGAAATAATATGATTTTGCATCTAGTATTAGGAAAATTAAATAAATATGGTTTTTGGATAAAACTTATTTTGATATTTATTGAATTTTAATGTAGAAATATGTAATAATTGTGTATTAAGGTATTTGGTCACTATGTTTGGTATGATATCCATGTTTTTTTATTTTTAGAGATTATGAATAGAATAGTTTTTTGAAAACATTAGGTAGATGTCAAATTATAAGGTAATATATTAAAATTTTACTATGCTTTAGAATATATGATTTCATAGAAATTTATTCCTTGGATGGATATGGTATGTGGATGTGGTGATGAAGAAAAATCACCTATTGGTAAACACACTAAAAGTGGTGGTTGAGTATAAACTCAATCTTCACTCGATGCACAATGAGTTAGAATGATATTTCACACCCAGAATGAAAATCATGAGGGATATTCTTTATTTAATTATAATTCTATTCATGAAACATTACAATGAAATATAGGGTATAATGTATTAAAATATATGAAAAACCATAATAATCTAATATTAACTAAAATTTATATAGGTTGAATGAAGGTGTCATATTTTTGTACATCATAAGAATTATTTTCATAATCACAATGTTTTTACTTTGATTATTTATGTATGATATGCAAACTAGGAATTTTGGTTTTAGTGGGGGGTTGAAGATAAAAAGTTGAAGTTAAGGTAGTGATAACTATGCCCAAATATTGAAGTATTTTTTAATATTATTTATACAAATTATTTATATAAATATAATTCTCTATAAATTTTATTACATATCATTAATGATTAGAAATTGAGTTAGTAGTAAAATTTCCTGATTTTATGATGTAAAAATCATAGCTCTATAGGTTCTTTCACATAGAGAATTGTGGGACTATTATACGTTAGAATGATTTTATTCTTCCTCTAGTTGAATTTCAAATTATTTTGGGCACAAAATGGCTCTCTTTATATAGATACCATATTAATTGTTTGTTAAGGGAAGTCATATTTTATATCTTGAATAAACCTATGATCATTGTTCGGTGAAAGGTTGAATAAAAACAACCAATGAAAATTAATTCCATTGAATGTATTTTACTACTTATTCATGAGGGATATTTATGTCTAATGGTTGGTAGAAACTGAAAATTAATGATATACCCATTCTTTATCATTGTGTCGATATATTTTCAGAAGAATTTCCAATTAATACCCCAAATAGTATTGTTTTTTTTTCACAGATCTCATAAATTATTCTACGCCTAATTTAATGTCTCAATTTTGAATGAAACTTATTGAATTATTGGAAGTTAAGAACCAACTCTAGGATAATTTTTAATAGGGAAAGGTATTCTTGATTGCAGTAATGTGGTTTGAACTGGTTCTTTTTTTAATATGAATGATGGGTCGATGTAACTTTTTATTGATTATCAGGAACTAAATTTGATCGATATAGATAAAAAGTGTCCTCTTCCCTGTATTTATGACTTGTTATATCAACCATGAAGAGCTCAATACTTTTCCAAGAATGACCTTTATTACTGATATCATCAAAATACTGTCAAGAATGAGGATATACCCCCAAAAAACCATCCTTACAATTCATGGTCATTATAATTTTATATTGATTCAATTTGGACTTACCAATTACCCTGAAATATTTATGGATTTAATTAATATAATATTTATATATTTCCTTGATCAATTAATGGTAATATTTATAGATGATATTACTATATATTAATTTCACTAAAAATAGCCTGAAGATCATTTTAGGTTTTTTAATGTCTTTGAGAAAAGAGAAGATTTATTATAAAATTATAAAGTAAGAATTTGGGGTATAGAATGATTCAATAATGGTTCATATAATATAAATATAGGGATTATCGATGGATTGTTCAATGGAGGATGTTGTTGAGAACTAGCCCAGACTGACCAAGGTGACCAAAATCTATAGTATAATTGGTTTTTAAGGATACTAAAAATTGTTTTGGTTAAATTTCTCATGGATATCAATTCCAATTACCTAGCTGTCTCCAAAGGGAGCGATGATCCTTTAACAATATAAATGAAAAGAAAATTTCAAGGAACTGAAGGTATGGTTGGTCAGCGTACTAATATTGAAACTTCTATATAGTATAGAAAAGTACATAATCAATAGTTACACATCAAATAATGTATTAGTGTTAGCTATCATTTAAAATTATATGGTGATAGATCATGCATCATGCTAATATAAAATTAATGAGAAAAAGTTTCCAAGTCATGACATGGAATTGATAGTTGTATTTTTATCACTAAAAATATAGAGGATCTATAATTATAATTAAAGGGTTGATATATATACTAATCATAATGAATTTATGTATATATAAGAAAATAAATAGTGGAATATGTATCAAAGGATATGGCTAGAATTGATTAATTATTATGAGTTCTCAATTCATTAACACCCTTGGATGTGGAACAAGGTGGTTGAGGCTCTATGTCTAAAGCTACATGATATTTTATCCATGATGGGGATTGAAAAATACCCAATATTTATAGACTTCTAGAAGATGAATCTTGAAGTCATAAATAAAATGAATATATCATTTCATTCTTTGAAAAGTGTTCAAACTTCCATTAATACGAGCATTAAAGAGGCGGAGAATGAAAATGTGGAACTATAGAGGTGGATAATGAGTATTACTAAATTCACCAAGATTGTGTGGGAAATATAATTTTCAAGAACATAGTATGTGTCCCATAAATAAAGAAATTAATTTTGTTATTGGATGAATATCATACTCTATTATTCCATATTCATCTTAGAAGTTTGATTTTGTATACAGGTTTTAAAGAGTATTTCTGGTGGGAAAACATGAAATGTGATATTACTAAGTATGTATAACATTTTTTGTAATGATAAATGTTATAAACTATTGATATAATTTTAAGGGGATTTTTGAATTCTTACCAATAATAGAATGATAATTTTAAAGCATCACCATGACGTTCACTATCAGAATCCCCAAAATAGGTAAATGCTAAAATTTTATTTGGGTTTTAGTTGATATCCTTAAAAAGTTAGATCATTTAATTATAATCAGTGATTATTTTTATCTTAATTATATTTATAGGATATAAATTAACTATGTATAATGGTTTCATGGAGTATTAAATTATATTTTATCATATCCGGATCAGATGCTTACCTCAATGTACTAGAGAAGTCTTGAAGAATAATTTAATATATAGTAAAAATTTAACATTAAATATAATCCATTGATAGATAGTCAGTTTTAGAAGACCATTGAAACACATGTAGATATGTTGAGATATTCTTCAAATGATTTCAAAGGTGGTTTAGATTGGAACATTTTTTTGGATGAGTTTTCATACAAAAATATCTTTCAATCAGGTATTCATATAAATGCTTATGAATCCTTATATGGTAGGAAGTGAAGAAGTGAAATTTTCTATGATAAATTTGGATAATGAAAGATATTAGTACATAATATGGTTTAGAAAATTATTTATAAGTTAAGGGATGTTTTGTATTAATTTAGAGAATCTTGGTGTTAATAGAAAATTTGTCATAACAGTCATTAATGAGATCTAGATTTTGATGTTTGAGGAAATGTATTATTATTAATATATCCAATTAATTAGATTAGGTTATTTATAAATATTGTAACCATATTCCCTAGATATATTAGTCCCTTTAAAATTTTCGACCACATAATAATAGTTTATTATTTCTTAACGCTTCATTGAATCTTTATGATGTTCAAAATATATGCTTTATATTTTTCATGAGGAAGCATATACCTGATCCTTTACTTGTATTAGACTTATAATTCATAACAATATATCATGATAACTATTATGAGGAACAACCATTGGAGATTATGGATCAGGGAATGATAGTTTTTTGAAAAATAATATCACCTTATCAATGTTTTCTGGTGAAAGCATAAATTAAAGGAAGGAATGAGAGAACATGAGAATGTGATATGTCAGAATTACCGTCAGTATTCTGTATCATAGTTACATAATTTGAAAGGAATATTTTTATTAGGGGAGTATAATGTAACACCGAAATATTTTATGATATATTTGTCTTTAAATAAATCTTAAGTCTTTGATATCTTTCTTTACGTAAAGCATTATTTTTATAAAAATTAAAATTTTATATTGAAATATTTTTATTAAATGTGACTACAATAGCCTTATTGTTGGATTAGAGGGTATTATATGACCAAATAAATAATGAAAAATTATTTTCTAATAATTAATGAAATTAATTTAGTGGATATTAATTGTGTAGGAATTAAAATGAAATCATTTTGATGTAAAAAATAGAATATATTTTTGAAAAATATTTTCATACACACAATGTTTTTTTCCTAATAAATTAACTTAATCACTGTTTATCTATTATTTTAAAAAATATTTAGATAATATATTCAATAATGTATTTTAATATCCATTTAATGTTTTTTATTGGGTAATTAATAAGATTAAATTCATTTATATGCATAGAAATGTATTTTTATAAAAAATAGATTTTCTTGCCTTATGGAGAGTTATTTTAAAATGGATATCTTTAATGTATTAAAATTGAATATTTTAGATTGGATTAAATATTCTAAATCATCATAATTAATATAATTCTGTTTCTATTTTTTCATAATAAATAGTTAACATAATAAATCTATTGTTATTATGGTTAATGATAAACGGGTTAAAAGAGGTGTTAACATAAGATAAAATATTTAAAATATAAAAACATGATTTAATTTTATTTTTTGATGTTATTCTATCTTTATTCCTTTTATCATATATTATTTTGACTTTTGTAGCCTCTTGACTTTTGTAATATATATATTTAATAAAATAGTTTAAAGTATTTATATGTTTTCCACCCACCACAATTATACAAAGGAATATTTCACACTCTATTATATACAAAACTTTTTCCATTAATATCAAAAAATATATGTGAAAGAAACCTCCGAAAAAAATTATACAAGACCTTGAGGTGATATTGTTCCAATAAGATCCATCCTAGAAGCTGTGTAGTTCACTCAAAGGAGGATACTTGATGATGATGTATATGTTTTACCTATCTTTTTAATGATTCATTCATATTGAATCTCATCAATGTGTTCTATGACCATAATTAATTAATAGAATAACTAATTTTATAATAATTTTTTATTTTTATACTAATTTCATATCCATTCATTATCTTATTCCCTTCTTTTAGAAAATAATAACGATGATCGTGTGTACGTGTGGACTACAACCTCCACAAAGAGATTCGGGTCATCTTTAATTTCTTAATCACATGAATGGTAATATGGATATATTTATTTAATATAAATTATATTAATGACCGAATTATTACTCTATAGAGTTTAATTATTAAATAAAAATTATTTCTTCCATCTGTTGAAAAGCTAAAACATCAGCCATGCGTATGTGTGGACACCCACCTCCACAAATTGATGTAATACATTTTCATCACATTTTTATACGAATGGTTAAAAATGTGTATATAATTAATAAATATGATACCTATAAAATTAATAATATACTAGATATTGTGAAACCACAGCCGAGGTTCAATGACTAATACCATCAAACTGAAACATGTTTGAAAAAACAAACCAATTTTCATGTTAATGTTCATTATATAAATAATTGTTAATAAAAGGTTTATAGAATTTTGATATTGAATGATAAATATTATTTAATGTGTGAATATGGTTCATAAATATATTAATAATAAATATATATTTATTATACTAGATATTTGAATTTATATTATGTGGTATATGAATTGAGGTAATGGTTTATGTAACAATCTTATTTCATTTCAGGATTTTCAATAAAAAAATATATATTATGGTAAATTATATGGTTTTTATTCATTAAAATCCATATATTTTAATTTCGTCTTTTTATATTTTATTTTTCTTGTTATATTACAATTTTTATCTCTAGTACGTAATGTTTTTTACAAAATGTTTAAAATTAAATTTGTCCTTATTTCATTTTATATCGTTGAAGATTTTATTCCATGTCCTTGCTATTATATTGTTACGGTGTTTTAACATATTCATGATATATAATAAAATATTTATTTCACCATATTTGACTAAATTTAAAAATCAATTAATGGAATATTTTTAATTTTTTTTGAATAATCCATTATTGAATTTTAAAATTGTCTAAGAAGAGTGATTTATTTTAACATATACTACATGAACATATTTTACTTCCATCATGAGGATTATTTTCCTTCAATATTCCTTAATAATATTCCATTTTTATTTCCAAATAATATAATTATCCAATAATTACTAGAATTTTTTTAATGTTTTAATAAAATAAATGGATTTTTGTCTTTTTTCTAGTAAATGATACAATATTCATTTAAAGGTATTTTTAATCCATGCAAACACCATTGTAGGATTGTTATACATCACTATGGATATGATATTATAATACCATATGAATTCATTATATAGATAGACAATGATGATGATTATTTAATATTGAATATATGAATATATTTTCTTTCTCATGGTTTCATTAATTTATAATGCAATTTTTATGGAAGTAGTTTCTTTTCTATGGGTTGTTCAATGATGAAATGATGAATTTTTTTATGAAAACAATTTTCATTCGACATGTTATGATATGATGAAATGTTTCTAAATCATTTTTTGTTTCTATACGTTATGTGTTGATGAAATGATGAATGTGTTTATGATATTTAGGAATATATATATATATATATATCGTTTTCATTATTTAATGGCTGGGACTAGAATTTTGAATCCCTCTAATGCATTGGGAAAATATTGATATCTCTTGAGGTAACATATATTGGAATGATGAGAAAACTATTTTAGTTAGGGACTCTATCAAATATGATTGTCTTTTGAGTGATCACTGAATAAGGAAATAATGGAATGGGGAATGAAATAAATCTACTATGATAGTCTTTGTAGTGATATATGACAAAGGAAATGAAATTACATTGTTATTTATAGGACACAAACTTATGTATTATGCTTATGATATATTTTCATGGATTTTAATTTATTATAGATGGTTCAACAGCCTTATGAATTATGTAATATATTATCAAAAAACATTATTCCATGGTTTATGCATAAAGATATATGAATGATTGAATATGAATTTTCTAATTTATTATCAAGATATAATAACCTTATACTTATCTTATTCTCCTTTATGAAACTTCATTGAAAAATCTTATATTTTCCCATATTAATCATATGAGATCACCATTTATTATGTTTCATTTCCCCAATTTACGATGAATGGTTTTATTTAGGGTACATATAACAAGATTAAAATGTGATGAGAACATTATGGTAGATATTGGAGATCATTCCTCAAATAATATGTTTTTGTATCTAGTCTCCAAATACGATAATAGATTATAGTTTTAGGGACTATACTATTATGATATGTATTGAATATTAATCTAAAATGATGTAATATTTATTTATGAAATACCTGGACTCCCACATATATAGTGTACTTGATTATTGTGAGTTACAAAGAATAACCACAATTATTGGTTGGTGATAGAATGCAGTGAGCTTATAATGAATGAATAAACATTATAGGTCAAGATTTATGGTAAAAGTATTAGAGATACTTTTATAATATGAAATAAGTTATTTCTAGAAGACTATAACAACCAAAATAATTTATGTGTTAGTGAATAGAAATATTATTAATTTACATGTTTTTTTGAATATGCATGAATTTATTTTTTCAGATAAATGTAAGGATGTTTAGATCTTATTTAGGGTGTATTGAAAGATGTTTGGGAGTTGTATGTTTAATTTAAAACCTCATAAAAATATATTTATGGATTGGAAAATGAAAATTGAGGGCTGATGATAGTTTGTATCCACTAGGAAAAGGTTGAATGGTATCATGTACCTAATGGAGGAATGGAAGATGAGTGGCCATATCCTGGCCATTAGGTGGTCAATTACTTTTCTCCAAGTACCTATTATCTAACTACGATAGGTTATTTTGATTAATTAATATGTCCCATGACCATTTTTAGAACATGGTAAATTAGGTATTTTCTATTTTTATTATATGAACCATAATTAGGGGATATTGCTAGGATGAATTTATGATAGAGGGTGATATACCACATTTATCTCCCTTTATCCTCCCTTATCCCCCTTAATAAATATAGATATAGATGGAAATTATTCAAAAATTAATGGTGAGATATTCCTCTATTCCCTTAATTCTTCCTCCACAATTATTTCAATTTATGTGTGGTTTGATAAGGATTTTGAGGGAAATTCTAGCTGATCATGGTTGAATTGCATCGATATAAAGAGGATTTTGTGTGAGAGGTGTAGAGGAGGATTGAGTGTGATTTAAGATCATTATTTCACATGGTATAGCTTATGGAATGTTTATTAAGGAATTTATTTATCAATTTTGGTTAATTGGGTTAAAAAATTATATATTTGGTTTTGTTAGTTGATGATTTATTTCTCTTAGGTCTAAGTGTGTGTTAAGAATAGACTATACCACTATGTTTGTAGTTTCAAAACTGTTACTCCACCCACTGTGTTTGGATGAGATTGTGAATATTTTTTAATGGACTATTTATTAAATTCAGTTTGTTTATAAATAGATAATTCCTCATTAGATTTCAATGTGGATAAAATAATATAGAGATTATAGTATGGATATCTAGTACAGGTAGATGGAATTTACATTATTATGTCTTCTTATTATTTATACTATATTATATTTTGTAGGATTATTATTATTATTTACTAAAATGTAATATAATATTATAAAGTGTTATTTATTTTTAACTCATTTTATTAATGAAAATAGTTTAAGCTTTAAAAAATTATTTTCTAATTGAAATGAGTTAAATGGGTTTTTTCAAAATATGAAGTAAGATTTATGATATGGGTTTAAAAAGAAAAATGAAAAGAAAATTTTATTTTTCATAAGTTTTGGTTTGTTTTAAAAGGGGTGTAAATTTGGTCTTTGGGTGATTCTTTCAAGAAGAATTATACTATTTTGGAGCTAAGACCTTGACTATGTTACACATGTGTGGGGTAACTAATTGAATTTTTTTTCTAAACTGGGGATTCACTTATATTTTTAAGGAAATCCGTAATATATTTTTGTGATAAAAGTTTTTTCTTTGGATAAACTCATTAGGGTGCATCCCAATTGTTTTAATCTTTTATAATTTTATGTTATTTTAGAATTAATAAATTTTTGATATCTTTTTTTTATATTACCATACAGATTATTGGAAAAACTATCTACTGTGTGATGGGTGGGTATGATTAGTTTGAGATGTTGGTTGTGTTTCCTTTTCAATTTGGTTTGTAGTAACCTTAGGATACATGGGATGGGTATGATTCTTTGAGATTAAATAAGTGATGTGGGAGTTATTCGACTCAAGAATGTGGTAAAATTTTCTAGTTCTTGAATATAGTTGAATTCCTCATTCCCGTGTAATAAATTCTTTTGTTTGGACTCATTATTTTAGTTATGTATCAGTCCTTGGGTTCTTCAATTGATTTATTATATAGGGTATAAGGGTTTTGGTAAATAATGTATGAAAATCCTTGATATGGAAATAGATATGGGATAAGGGGTGTGATTTTATGCCTTTATATTGTAGATAAGATGATTTTGGGATTCACTCCTCATTGATCTTGATTTACACCATTTTGAGTGAGGTTTCAATTAAATTTTTAATAGGTAAATATGTCAATATGTGTTTGGTACTAGAAGTGGTGATGCATGGAGGACTTTTATGGATGTAATTCATGATAACAAAATCATTCAAACAACCTAACATGGATATTGAGGATGATTCCTTTAGAATATGGTAAATATGTGATAAATGTAATAATTTTTTATGATTGCCAGATTGATTTGGATTTTATAATCGATAATAAAACCAAGAACAAAACTGGAGATGGCTATTCAAGAAATTAATTAAAGTCCTCGGTCATGATTATTCAATGTATAAATAAGTATGAATGAGATTAATATTTCATTTCTCATAAAAATATAAATCATTTTTTGGTAAAGGAATATTTTATACAACAGATTTTAGAAGATAAAAGTACTATCATTGATCTAGAGATGACTTATAGTTGTATAAGCATTAAGTGATGTCGCATAATCATCATTCAAGTTCTACACAGTTAAAGAGTAATTATATGTAAAAAAATTTGTTTAGATACACAAAGTTTATACATGTGATTGTCCCCTGTAGAACCTTCACATGGCCGGTCAACCTCATGATCGACCAAAAAATTATAAATTTCTTCATGTGAGCCTATTGGGTGAACATATGACTTCCCATTTTTTTAAATAAATCATGAACGTGAAACGATATTTTCTTCATGTTTTAAATATCAAAATAACTCATCATGATTATATAAAATCTATAAGAGTATGAGATGAGTTCCACATCCAATGAGAATGTTCCACTGTGAAATAATGCATACCGTTATGAATGTGGAAAATTTGTATGTGTTTAAATAATTATATTTCATAGTTATTAAATAATATAAATTATACCAAGTCTCTAATATTTTTAGAATGAATATTTGGATGGAATTTAAAAATATTTGAATATGGAAATTAATTTGGAATATATTTTATTAAATCAAATGGGGAGATCACACATGCACCCAATGATCATGGGTGTTTCCAAAATTCCATTTAGGAAAAAATAATTCACATGATATTTTATGTGAATATATATATATATATATAATTGTATGAAAGGAAATATTAGTTATATATTTAGAGAACTTAATATCATTAAGATATTATTCTAATAAATAATAGAACATATATATCAATGTGTGTGGCAGATTCTGAAGTTAGAAAATCTATTGCCGTAGAAGAAGAATTGTTACCTTAGTATTCCAAAGTAAGGGAAGGAATCAAGTCATTCATGAAATAAAGTGAGTTTTGAGGCCAATATTTTTTTTATCACTATTATCACATGTTGTTTTTCTTGAAGGTTATATACACATGTGAACCATATCATGTTCACTCATGGAGGAAGATAATCATAAAGAGGTTCTGGAGAATCCTTAAAGAATAAAGATATATTTCTAAAAATAGATTAATTATAGAAGAGTATATAATAATTAGTTTTATTAACTAATTAATGTTTTTAAATAAGTTGTCTAGAAGATTGTAGATTAATTTTAGTTGGGGTTTCTATCAAACAACTTTTGTATCCACATAGATATTTTCTATAAAATCGTTGTGGCGATGTTGAACCAACATAGAAAGAAGTAGACTTTTATATATATCCTTGTAAATACTACCATATAATATCTCTTCACATAATTTTTTACATGATGAGATTTTGTGATATATTATTTAGTAGATCAATAACTTTAACAAGTTTAATTGGTTTAATTTAAAATTAAATTCATAAAAGATAGACCAAAAGAACACTAGTTTCAGGGGGTCTAATATAGCCTTTGAATAATAATTGATATAAGAGATAAATTATGTACAAATATAAAAAAGAATTTATCATAAATAGAGAATATTAATTATATAGAAATTTAGAGTCTTTTAACTATTTATAGAATGAATTATGATAGTTGGAGGAATAGGATGTTACCCTACCTCGTATCATTTGTCCTGGAAGTGAGATATACCACTATAGTTTGTTTTCCACTGAATTTTATTTTCTTTGTAAAATATGATGATAAAATAAATATATTGTTATATGGTAAGACTCAAAATTCCATCTTGATGTCCCAATCATAAAAGCATTATAAAAAGGTAATGGGTTACCAATTAGAAAATCATATATCTGTTGCATTTAGATGAATTTTTAAAGGTAATGTGAAAGTCAAATAATCTAATATACATGTATGAATGAGAAAAATTGATGAAATAAAAATGGATAATGATGAGAAAAATAAATTGCACCTTCAGATCCAATTATATATGAGAATGATAAGGGGTTTTTAGAGAATATAGAGGATTCAATCATTATTAAAAATCGGATGAATAATTTTACATATTGATTTCCTTAAAAATTATTATCATTATAAGAAATAAAATATTTGAAACTAGATTTGTTAAAGAAACATAATCATATCTTAATAGATATGGAAAAACTATCTATAAAAAATAGAAAATATGACATATCTTTCGAGGTCATGAGAAAAGGAAATGTAAAACAAAAATAAGTAGCTAAAATAATAGGTTCATATGATTATAGTGCTGAAGGTCTTAATTAAATTATTTCCTTTATATCAAGAGGGATTAAAGGAGTAAGAAGAAATACAAAAAGAAAAAATAATGAATATTATAGAATTATGATTTAGATGGATTAATTTACTATGAATATCCAAATAAAAACACTAGAAAATATAAATATGAAGATGATGTTGAGAATCATTGAAAACAAAAATATGATAAAAACAGGAAGATACATTCTAGTATCATGAAGAGAAATTCTCTCAGAAAGCCTATGAAAGTTTATTTTTCATCAATTATATCTCTAGATGATGAGTATTATTATTTTTAGAAGGTTTAAAAATAGTTTGATTCATCATGATGTTATTAATATAATAGCGAAGAAAGGGAAGAGTTGGGATAAAAATTGATACATGAGTTGGAAGCTTGTATATATAAGATTAAAATTATTATAAAATAATAAAAAAAATTTATAAAGGATAATAATAATTCCATTGATGTAAATGAAGAGATAATTTATAAGGAACAAATTTATATTAATGATGTCATAATGAATAAGTTAACGGTTGTTGAGTTAGAAAATATAGCATGTATTGTTAAAGAAAAGATGGTTTCAAGTTATGATACACTGGACGAGACACAATAAATACATTTTTTTTCAATAATTAATAAACAAATTTATAAAAGGTTAACAAAAGTCCACTGAAATTAAGTGATATTCGTATCATGTCGGTGAGACGACGTGGTTTAAAATGGAAGGAAAATATTCACCAAATTGGTTCCATGTTAAATTTTTTATCTCTTATAATGAAGTTGAAAAACACAATTAATAACTTATTTGGTCCCTGAAGAACCATGGGAGGCACTCTTCCTGATTAAAAGATTAAAGTATCAATGAATTCCAATTTCCAAAAAAAATTAAGGTCCAAATTGAATAAATATAACACCAAAATTATTGGGGGAAATCACTCTCAAAATTGACGATCCAATTTCATAGGTTATTTCTGGTTTTTTTGAGGTATAAAAAAATCCTACAATTTTTGGTATAATATGAAATTACTAGGGAAAATGATATAACATAGTAGTGGGAAAATGGGAACTAAAAATCAGATAAAAGAATCTATTACTAGATCTACACCAAATCTATTTAATAAAAATAAATTTTGATGTTTATAAGATGTTCATGGAAGATGTGGATGACAAGGTCACAAGGCTATGAAATTAATGACGAGTATAAAAGAATAGATATATTTTATTGTGAAAGGGAAGAAATATTAGAATTGTAAAAATAAGGATTCATGAAATATTAATAATTTCAAGAATATTTGTAAGAAGATAAAAAAGGTGGGAAGGTTAATAAATTATGATTAGTGATCTTGATATATTAATTGGATTTATCAAAGTGAATGGTGGAAGAAGATATAGATAATAAATATATAGTAAAAAAAGTGGTTAGACATTAATAATCTAACATTCATGAGAAGATTTTAACAAATTCAAATTTAATGTTTAATGAAAAATCATGTTAATGGTTTCGTAAATTTGGGAATGGAAAAATAGATTGTGTTACAACCCTTCTAGCCTAAGAAGATAAAATGAGAGAGAAGATAAATTTTCAATTTAATAAATATTCTATTATATTCGATGTAGAAATTAAAAATTGTTTACAAAAGTATGTGTTTAATGAAAATTAATTGTATAGTCAAATGTTTTACACTATTAATAGGATAAAAAGTGATGAGTTTGGAGGGAAAAAAGAGTTCATAGTGCAAGGGAGACTTGTGACCTCAATTTTACTTTTGGAAAATAAATTGGGCTCCCATTATTCATTATTATTATTAATATTTATTCAATCATTTTGGGAATTAAAGGAATTTTATGAGTTTTTTACACTATATATATAATGTAATTTTTTTGTATAGTATATCCTAACTACCATGAAGAAGGATAAGTATGTAAATCCATTTAAAGGTAGAAAATTTGAGAAGGATGTAAAAAATATTATATTCCATGTAATATAGAATATTTGTACAACCTTATAAAATATAGAGACAATGTTATTCTAATCACACTTAAAATACCTATCCTTTCTTATATATAAAATATTTTATAAGAGGAGTGTTGTTCGATTAAAAATATAATATATGGTTTTATTTAACTTAAATATGAACTATTTTAATGGTTTCATAATTTGGAAACAAGTTCGTTATTTATTTTTTCTAGTTTTTATAAAAAACACTTTGAATGAGTTTTGAGAATGGAATCATATGTATGGTTTTTTATGATTACCATTGGACACATTGGTTTCTATACTCTGGGTTTCTATTATGGGTTACCTTGTGTAGGCATAATGTTTCCTGAATAAACGATTGTGGTTAAGGAATTAATGTTGTACCGTATTTCCCAAAAATAGCTCCAGATGTTTTTTTAATTCGAAAAAGGTAGTATTTTTTAGGTATTATATTGTGGGAAATGAAAAAATTATGGTTGGTGTTCCAAACTCTAGAACCCTTAAAATAATTAAATGGGAGTTTAAATTTTATAAACCAATTACTTTTTTGATTTTCATTAATATAAGATCCATAATCCTCACATAATCAACATCTATTTCATCCATATGTATTGATATACTATGTTACCCAACACTCTATTACATAATTTAATCGTTATCAAAAAATCAAATTTTATCTCCTCCTTTATTTTCTTCTTAAATGAATACTATTTCCTTACCACATATGAGAAAATATACTATAAAATTTATTAATAATTAAATAATATAAATTGTTCAATGCAGACACTTCATCACCAAACAATTAAAATATGTTTTGCATAAATTTCTGGAGAATAATAGAGTCTTGTAATGTTTCTAAATATCTATATATGCTACTGATGGTCTCATTCAATCTTGTGAAGTAGTCATTAATAGTTTCTTCATCTTCCATCCTCACATATTTAAAATTTATTCTTCATATCTAAATATTTTCTTCCTAAATTCCACATATTCATAAAGTATTATTTCTATAATATACCATGTTGCTATAATACAAAAATTTCATGTGAAAATATTTCATAATTTTTGTAAATCATATAGTCTCAGCATCAAAAACATCTAGGTGAAGGGAAACAAGATAGGGAAGCATCATATCTTTCTATTAATGATCTGTTTTTTACATCGAATGTAAAAATACCTCTAATATTAAATAAATTAATATTCTAAATCTTCATCAAATTAATGATATTTATTAGGAAACATGGTTTATGATGATATCAAATGATTTGTCTGGGAATATAATTTACCATTGAGTGGTGTGACGAATCATTGGTAAAATTTTTATAATTTTAATTAAATAACAATTAAACTTTGTGAATTTTTTAAATCTCAATATTCTCCAACATTATATCTCATACTTACCCAAATGAAATAAAAATATAAAAATATATAAGGAACATTGGATTTCAAAAAATTTTCTACCCAATTTGAGAAACTATGTATTTTGTATTTTAATATCCTGTCCGGGAATCATTTATTTTCACTAATATCAACAAAGCATTTTTGTGGCGATGGTAGGTATCATACTTTATCCAAAACATTGAATGGGTGGGTATCATATATTACCCAAATAGTGTTTCCTAATAAGTATGTCTCATCGATGTTTATTATGTTGGTACCCCTAGTTTATAATGTTACCACCAAAATGTAATGGGAAACATCACTTTTACTCTAGGATACTTCTATAACCAAACTAATCTTCCAACAAGACTTAAGAATAGTCATAATCCAAACATTCTCAAAAACACAATTTTTCAAATATTACCATCATAAACATCAAAATCCATAACTTCAGTGTGTAGTATCTCAACTATGTGATCTTTTGGAACATCATCTCTTCTTCTGTATCATTGAAATTAATTAAAATTAAAACTCATTTTCTTTTATAAAACAAATCTTATGTAACACACTTATCAATATATATTAATCTATAAACTCAAAATTTAACCACTGATACTTGAATGAAGTCACTATTAACATATCCAACCTTATACTATAAAATATAAGGAATAAGGGATCTAAATTTTCAATCTCATATATTTCTAAAATCTCACTCAACCTTCATCGATTCCTTCGAAAATATGAGTGTATAAATTTATAAATTTATCTAAAAAACCATCATGAACATTATTTAAGGACTCCATAAATATCATCTATATTTATGACTCCAAAGTCAAGATTTTTATCAAAATTTATAGTATATAATCCTTTCACTAAATTTTAGTTCACGTAAATTTTATGTAAAATCTCTTGGAATATTCTATTTTTGTAACTTATATAGACTCATTATAATCATATATAAACTTTATTATGCTACATATTTTAGTTTTTCCTTTAAAATCATATCACATTAATCTTTGAACATAATCAAACATAGTTCATTACCTTCTGATTTAATTGTTTAATATCTCTAACAAATTTTATAAACTCTATATTCCATCATCTAACCTCCATGGTATTACTTATAATAAACTTAACTATTGATCATCTTCAGCTTTAATTGATCTAGACTTCCACCAATATAAAATTTCATGGATTTTTCATTTTATAGAATATGATTTCTTATTCGTATGAAAATTTCATTCTGGAAATAAATTCTATATTTAACTCAAACAAATTTAACCTATGGTTTTTCTTATTCATTAACTTCATATGTTCACACCAGCTTATACTATTTTAGCCGTCTTTCAAAAAAATTATATTAATCAATTTTACTTTTATAACTTCTAAACATTCAATATTATATTTTTTAATGTTCCAAATATCACTGATTTCTTATGTGTATGCTTATTCTTTTAGAATTTCCTTTAGTACGTGATTCTCTAAGAGCGTCCTCAATATTTGTTTCTTTAATGGTTGATTTCTCCTTCTGAGCACACATATGATCAATATTATGTTATTTGTTTCTATTTAATTCAACTCATCATGAATTATAATATATTCTAAAATCACTAATCTTTTTTTTACTTTGAAATTTAATTTTAGGATTTCATTTCATTACATATATGCCTTTCAGTTAGTTTATACTTCAAAACTCTCTCAACTACATTATCTTCCAAATTAACTCTAACACATCATTCATAGCTCAGTATGTAATTTTTAGAGAGTAATATTCTAAATAAAAAAATTATTTCCAAGAAATAACCCTTAAATGTCTTAATATAGAACATTACAAAATAATTTTTTACTCTAACAGATCATTGTGTGAGTCATGGACTTTTTCAAATTTCAATCCCTCATTCCCTTTACATAATTAATTGCTAGTATAACATATATAGATTTAAATATTAATAATTCACCAATTTCATAAATATTATTTGGAAAATATCTAATATATCAATATAATAACATCTCAATTTGCAATTTTTCCATATTTCATGAAATCATGTATCTTTTAAATTTATGAAGCACCCAGGAAAAATTATTCCTAAATTAACAACTGAAATACACTAACATAATTTATGATTTTGAAATATGCGTAACTTAAATATAAAAAACAATGTCACATAAAAATATACTCTCCATATACGTGCTCTTGAAATTAGAAACTTCATCTTTACGTATTACTCAAAAACATTCTCACACATAGGTTTGAAAAAAAATGCAACACATTCTGCGATTCCAGGGGCTCTTTTAAAAGTGAAATTGAGATTATAAAAAAAATAACTCTCCCATATGATTCATATTGAAATAACGTATAATTTTATCATATAAAATATGTAGAAAAATAATGTAATAGATCAATAAGAGGTGCATAAAATTAAGTGACCATTGGCCACACTGTTGTTTTAAGAGAATTTATTTAATATTGGTGTTATATAAACATATAATAACACTGATTTTTGTGGTATATATGTTTTTAATTTGTTACACGTATTTTAATGTTTGATATTTTTATTATCTTTTAGGGTTATTTTTAAGGTATACAAATCACATGAAGATAGAAAACAATGTTACAAATAAGTGGAGAAAGTGTTTATTTTCTCTAATAAAAATGGGTCTAGATTTATTATTGAGTGGGAAATATTATGTATGGCCACTATGGGAGAAAAACTCCATGGGGAATAATATTGAATAATAGTGAAGACATGAGAATTTAAATTATTTTACTGTTTTAAAAATATTAAGATATAAGACACTCCTAAAAATATATCAAGGAATCCTTATTTCTACAACAATAATGGCTTATTTAAGGACTAGTTATTGAAAAATATGTTAATTCAATATTAATTAAAGAATCTAATTTGTATTATTTATAATATCATTTCAATTTTAGAGCTTTAAAACAGTCATTTATAACAATTAGATAGTGAAACTATAATATATATGTTGTAAACATTCTCCTAGTATCCATTTTATCCACCAAAAAAAATTTAGGATATAATACAATTTATTTCAAATAATCATTTTGTCAAATTTCGCCATTAAATCTTCATTTTCACTATTAATCCTTATAATAGTATAAAAAAAATTTTATATGTGGTATGATAACTAAAAAATCAATTGTGCACATTGAAATATTTATTAAGAGAATTGTTAGTCTATTTTAAAAACATGAGACCATAGAAGAGTTTTCATTTACCATAATAAAATTTGAGCCAAAATAATCATTCATTTATACATGATATCATTATTACTACCCAAATTTATTCATTAAACACTTTATAATTAAACATATTGGAAATATCATAGTAATTAGTTTTTTAAAAAAAAATCCCATAAAAATAATAAAAAAACATTTTTATCTAAAAAGATAACAATAATTCATATAAAACAAATGATAAATAATTTAAAATTTTAAACCAAATTATTTTCCTTATCACACATATAAAATTCATTTAGGTTTCTTGCGAGATAATTTTCTATACAACTCTTAAAAATGTATAAACTAATTGGGTAAACATCCATCATAATTATGTAGATAACATAATATTTATCCAATAAATTTGAGGGATATAGTAGATCCAACCATCATTGTTTTTTAATTTTACTACCCATACATGGTTTATAATGAAACCACCCATATTTGGTTTATAATGGAACTACCCATCATTGGTTTCTAAAGGAACCACCCTTCACAGGTTTATAATAGATCCACCTGTCCTTGGTTTATATTAGAACCACACATCCTTGGTTTATAACATAACCAAAAGACATCACAAACAATTCCAAAGAACCATAAAATATGCATAAAACAATAATTCATTCATTTATAATTATTACAGTCATAAAAATTCTATTCACCCCCATGTGATTACATTTCTAGATATTTAAATATTCATTTAAGATCTTTTTTGAAAATACCAAAAAAAATAAAAGGTGTTTTTATATTTATTGAAAATAAGAAATGTTTTAATGGAAGAAAAACATATTGTAATGTTTACATTGGTATGATTTTTTTAACATCATATATATTAAAATAGAATCTTCATTTTGACTTTTGTAAAGAAATTCAAAACATTCTATATAAAATATGTAAAAATATTCATTTCGAAAACCTTTTAAAGAATCAGAAAAGAGACATACAATTTCATTTATAATTAATTTATATCTATGCATATACACCCCAAAAAAATTTAATAATTAGGACATGAAATTTGATTATTTATAAAATAAATATTTAAAACAATTAAAGTGATGTTTTTATAGTAATGTGTATCCTATATCAATTCTGAATCATCACATATATTCATTATTTTCCTAAATAGAAAAATTATTATAATTAATTTATATATTAATAATATTTTTCATGTTTTTTTATTTATTTTACAAAGTTATAATAATTTTTTAAACATTTATGTTCACATCGATTGTTTTTAATTATATTCAAATCATATGTTCAAAATGACCTCAGTAGGTTGACTATTGGGAATGAAATAATCATTCCATTATATCTAGATTAATTATAATTCAATAATAATATTTTCTATATATAAATTTTAATTTCAAAACAAACTATTAAATATGGTTAATAAAAACTAACTAGGTTACAATCATGGTGACGATAGGCATTTCGTACACCTGAGTAAAGCTTCCATTTTTCAGTGATCACGAGGAAATGAAGTAAATTATTATCTTATAATTCAATAAATATAATTAATACTGTATTATATATATATCATTCATATTTTTTAGTGATGAAAAATGGATTACATCGGTTCGTGGAGGTCGTAGTCCACACACACAGACGAGATATATTGAAATTTTTCAATGAATCAAATGGTAAGAAATTATTTGATATATTATTGTTATGTTCTGATAAATATGTAATGAATATCATATTTATACATTAGATATATAATTATATCTATATTTGAGATGTAGTTAAGGAAAATGATTTACATCGGTTCGTGATGAGGCAGTCAGTTGTACACATGATTGATGGTTTTGTTTCCCACGTGATGGAAGAAGGATATGCATATAGGATATTCCATTAAAATGAAAATAAAAATATATTATTTATACTAATGTTATTATATTGGATTTTTTGAATTAAATATTAAGTATTTAAAAAAATAAATTAAACTAAAGCATTTGGTTGAAAGGCAAACCTCTTCTTCATATAGCCACCATCATTGTATACCTTATGCCATTTCTGGTTGGTATTCTACAAAACAAATACATCTAGAAGGAGATTAGGGATTATAGGATTGGATTAGATTAGGTATTTTATAATTAAATGGATTTTAATTGTTTTGAAAAAATGATAGGATGTTCTACTTTATAAGAGAGAGTATGGGAACTATTTTAATTTTATAAATTATTAAATCAATAAAAATTAATTTCAATGAAACAATGGTTGGAAACTAATATATTTACAAAATAGGTGACTTATTGTTCGAAATAATATCTTCCAATAAAATTTGTCCATGTTTAGACTATATTTTTACAATTATCATTTTTTGAACCCCTCATAACGTTTTTGACAATTATAGTGATATCAATGTTTTTTATACTCTTTAGAGGTCATGATATTTACTATTAAATAATAATTTCCCCATAAATGGAAGATGGATAAAATTTAAAACCATATACCACTCCATTGGCTAGTGATATGTTTTTATTAATTTGAAATAATTTAATAAAATTTCATATACTGTAAAATATTAATAATTTCATTTTGTGAACTATTCATTTAATTTGAATTTGAAAACAATACGATAGAAAAATAATTTTATTGTAATCCTATAAAAGAAAAATAAAATTTCAGAATTATCTCAAAGTTACTAAAACCTATTAATTAATTCAAATAAAATAACTTTTAATATTTTTAAAATTATTTATTTTTCTCAGTGAGATAATGATTGTGTCGACATTGTGTATGAATTTATGTTAACTATTTCATGTCTAAAAATTATAAATAAAATAAAATGTTATAAATAATTCATTTATATTTAAAATAACTATTTAAAACTGAACATTTGTTTTTTTAATCCTCATCCAAAAATATTATAATTATTAAAAGTAGGAGAGTGACATTTTTGATTTTCTCTTTTATTTAATCATTATAATGGATAAAATCTAGGATAAATTGAAAAAATTGTCATATTTTTGAATGATGGATAGATATAATTGAACTAAACTAATAAAATCAGAGAACATAATGTGCTAGTGTCCTTTTTATTCTATATCATATTATTTATAACCTCAATTACTCGATTTACCATTACCATGGTGACATATATATAGTACAATAACTATTTATTAAAAAAACAACGAGACATATTTAACAAATTTGTACCTCATGATTCCAAATATGGAATCCATTCTAATTTTTTAAATTCACATAAGTGGTAGGAATTATCTTAGGATAAAGAAATTATTCATTTTTTAAAAAATTAATTGTGTTTTAATTATATTTTTATACAAAATTTAATGAAAAAGTTGATATCAATGAAATTAATTGGATTATTCATAATAAAATTGAACAATTGGAGTAAGTTTTAAAAAAATTTAATAATAAAGGAACATCATAAATTATTGAATAAAAAATATTGTTTTAAATAAAATTTATTCTTTTTCATTATTCACTAGAAAATCTATCTTTCCATACAAATCCAAAAAATGTTGCTTAAGATAAACTTGATATAATGATTTAAAAAATCATATCATTTTTTTAAAATATAATTTTGAAATTTTCCATAAATTAATTATAATATTCACTCTAATAATTTAATAAAAATCATTTTTTATGAAAATTTATTTTTAAAGAATAAAATGACATTTCTAAATATTTAGTTCATATTTCCTTGGAATTAATAATTAAATTATTATCGATTAGGAACATTGATTATTTTTATAATTAATTCACACTTATTTATACATTCTATTACATTGGATATGCTATAACATTCATATTTTTCTAGCTCGTTTATGCTTGGTGTTATGTATCTTGTACTCTATCTAGCATAATATATATTTTAAAATATCAGGATGTTAAATTATATAGAATTTAATAAATTTCATCATCAAAATTTGAAATTTCTAAATAATAACTTTTTGAATTCATACATATCAAAAAAAATCATAAAAATTACTATCGAAAATATAAAAATTGGAAGTATTAACATTATCCAGAATAACATATGATAGGATTCGCAATAAGAGAACATTTGTGGGAAGTGAACTTATTAACATGGAATAAAAATTAATTCCAAAAATAATAACGTAGAGTGATAAAGTTAATTGATCATAAGAAATTGAATGTCTCTAAGAATGTTAATGACTAAAAACCATAAACCAAGGAGGATTGAAAAAGATCAAAAATTCATCGAAAATAACAGAAATTAGGGAAAAATTTATTTTCAAGTTTCCTTCAATGGAGTTGATGGATTCCTTTAACATATAGACTATGAACATAATATAATACACATAATTAACCAGTAAAATGTCATCCTTTGAAAAATTCCCACCATAAAGTCATATTTTTATCCAGAAAATAAGTATTCAAGAAGAGTTTTTCTTATCTGATAAACAAAAATCAACTTCTAACATGTCACATAATTCCACAAAATTATAAAAATTTGTTCCACCAGTATTTATACATTAATAAAACCAAAATGGTTATCACAAGGAAATATTATTTAAAAAATTTGTAAACCATGTTTTTATTAAATACATAATTAATCTCTAAAGATTCAATTATAACCCCCATAGATCATATTATATCATTTGATAAGTAAATAACTATAAAATTCTTCATAAAACTCCCAACCAATATTGTAACCTAAATATTAGAATATTTTGATCACCTATTCTTCCAAGATAAATAAAATATTTATCTCCTAATAAAACAAATCTATTTTGGTGCCTCATATCATAATTGTATATTTCATAATCTTATAATCTCTACGATATGATAGTTATTTCCATAAATTTCCTAAATCAACATAAATCCACATCCAAAACATATAGGATTCAAAAAATATAATTCAAACATTATTCCTAATATAAAATCTCATATTGTTCTTTTTACCATAATTATGTAATGTTTCTCAAATAACATTAACCAATAATCATCAAATCACTAATCAATATCATGGTTATATATATGATAAAACCTATATTCCCAAAATTAACTTAATCATTATCTGAAAAATAATTTTTGAAAAAAAGTGTCATATTAACTAGGAAATCATTTAGTCATAAGGTTGTAACTACACCCCTATTACCCTTTGATTGGGGGTTCAATGCCACATGGAATTTATGGATGGGATGGGTTGTCACACAACATAGATGTTTCATTTTATAAAAACTATATCAATATAATCCCTATAATGTTCCCAAACATATGATGAAAATCCTAAAAAATAAACAGAATAACATCTATATTAATGAATTTTATAACCTCAATTATTATCTCATTCATTTTATGTTATATTCCAAATAAGTAATACCACTATATGGAAATAATCCTTATCATATATCATAACTGTTACATATAAATCACCCAAAAAAAGAATTTCACAAAACATCATTAAACACCATAATATCCCACCACAGAATATGTAAAAAGGGATTTATAATAAATTAAAATTATGATCAACCTTAAAATTATAAACCTATTATGGTATGCTTACTCTTAAGCTAAACGTTCTTGAAAAGGTCATAATATATAATGTTTTCCAACCTTTCATATGAAACCAATTTTATGGAACCAATCATTAATAATTCATAAATGGAATCAGTATACAAGAATTTACATTATTCCATTTAGAATATCTTTTCATGTTTATAGTTTTGGATAATAAGGTTATAACACGTACATTAATAACTTATACAATAAATGTTGTAAAAATTCTCTTAGTATCCATTTTCCCAATGAATCGAAACTTTTAAGATAAAATATGTTTTTCATACCATGAAACATACATAAAATTGTAATCATGTCCTCATCCTTTTCCCTACTAGTTCCTCAAAACCAATGAAAAAAATTAAATGTTGAATTATCACAAAAAAACTCGAAAATAGAAAATATAGAATAAACCTATTAGTCAATTTTTAATCCATGGGACCATAAAATTGTTTTAAATTAATAGAATAAATATTTATCTCGAATAATCATTCACATACACATGATATCATGTTTTCTGAGATTTTTATTAATATAACACTTTATAGGGAATCATAAAGACAATATCATAGTTATGAAGGTTTATTAGAAAATATAAGTACCCATTAAGAAAAATTTACATACAAACAATCCTTTTATACATAAAATATTATAATAAATAATTTAATGTAAAGGATTATAAACTTTCCATGTTAAATGAAATTATTTCCATTATCTATATTAGAATTTTCAGGTATCTTACTTGGGAAATATTTTTGCCTATCACACTTACCAGTGGAAGGAAAAATATGGTCACCATCGATCCCAAATCATTCAAAGAACATAATAAATACTCAATGCAATAGAGAGCTATAATAGACCCAACCATATTAAGTTTATAATATAACCACCAATATGTTGTTTAAAATAGAACCACCACTGTAAAAATCTATTTTTTGACTCGTGTATAGATCCTTCTAATTTTTTTCTAATTCATTATGTTTGAACTAACATAGATACCTAATGAGTTCATCGGTGTCTCTAGGGTGTTTATGGCTGGTTCAAGCTCAAAGGGCATATTTTTGGGAGAAACAAAATATTTACAGGCAGTTAGTAGAAAACCATGAGGGGAATATTGTATGGTTATTTCCAACCATGCAAAGTCAAATAGTAGTCTGGTACATAGGGGATGGTTTTGATTAACCATGCCTCAGAGGCTGTACAACTATGCACACTACTATAGAAAAGTTTCCATGGTGTTTTCTAGGGTTGGTGAATAGTTTCCCAAAAATGGATGGCCTAACTATGTGGTTTCCCCTTCCCTACATAAGATGGTGCATGATTGGCTCACAGTTTGGCAAACTATACAACCAAATTATTCGATTCCCATTTTATGTGATTTTAACAAAATACCCTTAAATGTTATGTTTTAACACCCTCCTTCATTATTATTTATTTCTAGTGGTTATCCCCCACCAATTTATCACTTTTTTATCCATATCATGATTAATCTATCTTTTGATCTGAAGCTCTAATATGGTGTATGATTTTATCGTCATTCATCACATTGGATGCATATCGGTATGATCATAATTAATTTTTATCCACTCATCATTCATTTTTCAGCTGGCAATTTTATTTAGATGTAGGCTCATATATCCTATCTTCAATGAACATATATTTTATTTAGATATCATCAAATCTAGGCCAAACTCATGTCTAGTATTTGATTAAGAGATTCGTAGGAGGACAAGGTAGGTGGTCCATAACTCATCCCTCAAGTTTCATCATTTTATAAAATTTCATTCACACGTTCCAATTTCCTGGAGAGTTCATTATTTACTTGATATAACTTTAATATATTTGTTGGAACAATATTCAAAAACTCTTATTAAATAGTCTATCTGTCATTGGAGGTTGTGACCTTGATGACACCACCCCATGTAGGGTGTTTCCTATAATTGGCCTTTCAGTGGTCTGACATGTTCATCTACTCCACCATTTGGGTGTGTGGATTGACCTTGATAATGATAAGAGAATTTTAATTAGATTAATTTTGTATTGATAAATTGCTAGTACCATGTTTTATATCCACATGACCCTTCTTAGGTGAGTTCATCAATTTTATAAATCAATAATAAGTGGAAAAAGATGTATATCGTATATATATGACTTGGACCAATTATAGGAAACTTAAGAACATGGTTTCACATATGTAGAACTCCATTCCATGTTTATGTAATGTAATAGATTTAACCTAGTAATTTATGGATGACATACATGATACAATAAATGGGTGCATGCCTAGTAATCCTCATTGGACTAATAAAAGGGTCAACTTAAACCAAATGAATTATTAAAATGGAAAGAATATATTGTAACCTAATATATTAAATGAATTGATTATATGGTTACTAATACATATGGACATAATCATCACAATATTCGTGGTCAGACTAGAGATTTCATTGGATTCCCATGGAAGTTCCTTGACCACATTTGGACGCCATTCTGATTCTGAGATTCTGGTTTCCAAGGGTGAGACCCAACTTGGAACCCAATCCTTTCCTATCATTGGATGTATTGTACAGCATTGTAGGGTCCCAATATTATTACCTAATTACCTGTACACAATCCATGGATCCATCATGGATTTTACATTCTCAAGGAACCTTGGATACACCCCTCGATCTAACCATTATTTATCCGATTTTATCATGGATGATTTCCTTGGATTTGGATAGAATCATAATGTGAGAATTCATTATATGATGCTCCTTGGATTACCCTATTATCCTTACAGCCATACTGTAGGTTACTATTGATATTGATTTACCCTATATGGCATGTATTCTTAGTTTATTACCATGGATCCCATTAGATGTTATTATCAATACATGATTCGTTTCTACACCTTCGGCCCTTCAATATTATCATGTTAGTATGTCAGTTCCATTATTTCCTCATGTGAAATATTTATATAAAATGGAAGTTAAATAATTAATGAAGTGGTTGAATATTTAGATTCCATCCAAGGCTTAAGTCATTTACCTGGGTGTTTACATTATTGTACTACATTACTTTAATACATTTATGCTTTCACATTATTTTTTTTATATTACATTGGCTGTATATTATAGATATCATTGGTGGTGGCCTATTGAGATTTATCTCACACATTATCAAGGATTCCATTGGAACTCCAGAAGATTACATGTATGCAGGTGTTGAAAAATGGATGCATATCACTTTAAACACTTGGTTTCTTGTTCGCATTGGGATGGAGTTGTGTAGTAGATGACAAAGCTGGAGCTAAGGATGCTTGGATAGATTCTGACTTCCTTTTTTCTACTTTTTATAGCATGTATTTTCTATTTCATTTTATCCATGTTTTCCATCTTTGTAGATACATGTAATATATCATAATTATCATTTTTATATGATTATAAATTCTTGAGTTATTTATTAATTCAGTCTTCTACTATCATGGTTTTTCAAAATTTCTAATTATGCTATTTACCTATGTCTTCATATTTATGTTTTGTGCTCCAGTCTGGTAATGAGTTCATTGTATCCCTACAAATATACAGTAGACCCTCGCTACTAGTAAGAAACATATGGAATTTGAGGTTATGTGTTTCAGGCCATGTGTCCAGCCGGGACTTCGTAACCTTTTTGTTACATTCGGTTTTGGGACATCACAATGTGTTATCAAAGGTTTCCTTTATTTCATTACTATTTTGAGAAAATATGAAGGATATTATCAATAATTTGGAAGTTGATTATGATTTTTTTCATGGTTGTAGCTAACCCATGTTCGAGTTAAATATCAATTTTCCCAAATTATAAAAACTTTTCTAATTTTCCTATTAATGTTTTCATCATTTCACTATTGGGTGATGTAAATTATGTTTTTTTTTGGAAATTATAGTTATTATGATTCAGTATCGTATTCCATCCTTAGGCCGATGAAATGAGGACAAGGAAAATTATTACATGCATCATCATAGGCACCAAGAATACACATGCCATGCATATTTCCAATAATATATATGTATTTCACTACTTACAATTCTTATTTTTCTTGTAATTGTTGAGTGATCCCTGATGGTATTCTTGTGCATCTCTTTGGAATTGATTGAGTGATTTACAATTTCAATAAATGAGGTGAATAATCCCTCATGGATTGGAATGGATAAATTACCATTTAGATCCATTAGATTAAAATTGAATGGGTGTCGATTTTAGTGATTAAGAGAATGGGCCCTGATTCACATGGAATTAAGATCTATTTAAAATAATCATGATATATGATAACATTTAAATACAAACTAATAAAGTGAAATATGAATTATAAATAGAAATGGTTGTAAGTATAATAAGATTCAAGTGATACTTGACACCAAATAATCTAGAAACCCTGTAATATATACTTGACCACTAACCAATGCCATGACTTCTATGTGGGTAGTTGGGGTAGTATACCATGGTTATTTATCCTTTTCATATGTTAATATTTTTTATTTATCTCAATATGTGTAAATCTGATTTTGAGGTGTTTTCTTGGAGTTCGTAGACTAATTTCACCATAATGTATTCATGTCGTGTGCCCAGATGGCGGTGATAATGAGGCTTCAAACGTGGTGGGTCCTAAGCACCAAATATTAACTATAGGATTTAAACTTGAGGCACCTCCTTCGATACCAAATATGGTCACTCACCCCTATCTTTGTAATAGTTACCTAAATATGATTTATTCCATGAAAGGTTCTCCAAAACCTACTCCTACAATGGATGATCTCACTCGTGAGTATGAGAAGCAACATCCTCCCACTAACTCAGGGATATTATTCTAGAAGATCCTAATTCATTGATTATGGACACTTTTTATAACTCATATCATATAGATACACCACTATAGTGATGGTTCATTATATATAGATACATATAATTTTTGGTTCATCCATGTTTTGGGGGATTTAATTAACAATGATTGTCACTACTAGGGCACAATATGAGATGATTTATAAACCACTTTCTATGAATAAATCATTAAATAAATGCAGATAGATGACTAAGACAAGTATTTCTTGTATTTATAGTAGGGTACTATGTCATACATAGATTATTCATCACGTTTCTCTAAGGTGAAATGATTTTCACCGCTTCTTGTTGATGAAGAGATTCTTCATTCAATATGTTTTGTGGATGCGATCCAGTATTCCATTTGTAACCTTGTGAATTTATTTTACCTATAATTTTTTTTGATATTGTAAACAAAGCCCTTATCAATGAGATAAACCTACGTTAATGAGACAATATCGAGTATAGAGGATCCGTGTTGAGGCATGCCCGTAGTTCTTTTGATGTCAGAAAGTGACATCTCGAGGGTTATCTTCATGAAAGTGCTTGCTACAGTAACCATACTGGTTGATCTATCGGGTGCCTTTAGTGCAGATCATTGGTTCACTTGAACCCTCAGTTTGATAGAGACCCTCTAGAGTTCCAGTCCTGCGGTCATGTGTGGAATATTCAATAATTCGGTCAGTCCTTTTGTTTACCTTTTAGTGGAATAGGTTCTGAACCAGCTCTAGTTTCAGGTCAAGGTTCATTTCAACACATATAGTGGGGAGATGGTGTAGAAATGGTAGGACTGGGGGGTACGAGGTCACAGATATTGAATCCAGACTCCGAATCACCAAAATTTCCAAAAAAGTTGTCATGATCATGGTTGTCCAACTGTTGCTCAGGGTATGCGATCAGGTCGGTTTCATGCTTTATATATTATCTAAGAGGATCAGGTTATAAGACCAACTACAGTATGAGGTAGTCTTATAGAAGCCTCCACTTTGGAATCTTCTTTATTTGATATAGGTGATTAACATTCCGTGATTTATTTACCAATATTATAATTTCTCATGATTGAAAAAATATTACTTTTGTTTAATGACCATGGATAAAATGTTGAGAGTATAGTTAGAGGTCGCTATCCACTACAAGGACTATCCCCTTGAGTTTTTAATTTACCAATTCTTTTGGTACCAGTTTATTATCATGATTATGGTATTTTATTTCATTATCATGATGCATTGGTTGGTTCTGTATCACACCATTGTAGACTGTAATCACAATAAGCTATCATTTACATGACCAGAGGGTATCATGTATCTACAAAATGATGAGTGGGATTTCCAGGTCATTAAATATGGACTATAGTGTCATTGTCAAGTTAGAGTGATCGAACAAATTGATAATCTCTTCATGGAGGATTAACTTTTACTTTAATATGAATTTTCACCAGCAGTAGATCATATCAGAGAAATCATTATTGATGAATTTTTTTGGATTACCTCTTGATTGAGAGGTAGAATTTATGATTGATCTCATTCCATGAGAAACTCTAGTTTCCATTCCTCTAGAACCTACTAAAATCATAGAGTTCAAGAGGTATATGGAGGATATATTGGCCATTGTTTTTTATATTATCTATCATTTCCTCTTCCATTTCACCCATGATTTTCTCCACGAAGAATAATTTGAACCTTTATCTATGTGCCTATTATAGGAATTTGGACAAATTTATAGTTAATAACATGTATCTATTTCCTAAAAAAATGTGATCTCTTTGACTAGTTATGAGGATCTAGGGTGTTTTATAATATCGAACTGATATGGGGATATCATAATGTGTGAGGATGTACATCAGAAATACCTCGTACAACTATCCATAGTTGGTATGGTCTATATTAGTACCTTGTTTTAATGTTAGGTCTTATAAACAGACCCTCCATTTTCATGGAACCAATGAATAGGGTGTTCCACCCCTATTTGGACTCTTTTTATGGTATTTTTTGGATTAGATCATGGGGTATTATCACACTCATAGAGAAAACTCTATTCAACTTGATATTGTTATAAGTACAATAAAATATAATTATGTTTTTGTCGTGATTTCAAATTTCCACTTATGGATTGACAATGTTCACTTCTTCGTTCAGACTATTTCAGATTCGGGAGTAACTATTGACCCTAAGAAGTTGAGTGATGTAGTATCCTTGGAGAATCCCAAGAACATGTTTGAAAATATAGTTTCTTGAGGCTAGAATAATATTATAGGAATTTCATACAAGTCATGTCACACCTTCCTGCTCCTCTTACTATTCTTAAAATGATGGGAGTAATGTTCTTTTTGTCCGAAGAGTGTGATAATAACATTTACGATATAAAATAAAGGATTTTATTGACATCGATTGTGATTATTTTGGAGCTAGGAAAAGGTTATATAGTGTTGTGTGATGCATCAAAATTTTCACGCTCGCACGTCATTGGACATGGGCGACAAACTAAAATTTATTCCTACTTACTACTTAGGACAGTGACAAGACAGGTTCGATCCACAGGGAGTCTTGTTGTTGTGTTTGGTGCTAAAAAAAGAACTAAAAGAAAACACACATGTAAATATTGAGCAAAGACAAATGGTGGTGGTAAAGTGATGTGAATTAGAATTATTGTGTGTAGAATTGAGGGAGATATAGTGAGTTCAAGGGAGTAGACAGAGCAGAGAAACAAGAGGAATTGTGATGAAAACAACCAATAGATGAGTAAGGGGGATGTCCACTGGCCAATTTGTTGTTGTTTAACCATATTCATGCACTGCGAATTAAGAAAAACATGGATCTGACTAAGAGTAACTAGACAGAGTTGTCGTCTAGTCAGCTTGTGAGGTAATAGCTCTTACATTCCCTCGGCTGTAAGAGTCATTCCATCCAATGGTGAAATCAAGTCAGTAGTCACCGAGATCAACTTGTCAGTTGAGTTCGGTGTGTCTCTCTCTTTCAAGAGTAATTCACTTGCCAGTGAGTTACTCAGATTGGAACAGTTTAAATTATGGTACAAACAAGATCAGTTTTCACACGATCTTGTTGTTTTGAAAATAAGCTTGTCTGTAAAAAATGAGGGAGACAATCCAGCAATGATGCAGTGCATGAATCAGACTGAAAAAATTGAATCAGCCAGTGGACCTCCCCCTTACTCATCTATTGGTTATTTGCATCACAATTCCTCTTGTTGCTCCGCTCTGTCTACTCCCTTGCACTCACTAGCTCTCCCTCGCTTCTACACACACTAATTCTCATTCACTTCACTTCACCACCACCATTTGTCTTTGCTCAATATTTGCATGAGTGTTTTTGTTTAGTCCTTTTTTAGCACCAAACACAACAACAGGCCTCCGTGTGGTTTGACCCTGTCTTGCCACTATCCTATGTAGAAAGTAGATATAAATTTTAGTTTGTCGCCCGTGTCCAACGATGTGCGATCGTTCAAATTTTGGCACCGTTGTTGGGGAGGCCACGTGTGTTTAAAGAAACGAAAAAAAATTTACATAAAAAATTCTAAAAAAATCAAAATCAAAATAAAAAGAAAATTTAAAATTCAAAAAAAAATTGTGAACCTGTTGTATGCAAACCAGGACTAAGTCTGAACACATAGTACCTGGTAACCCTGAGATTGATAAGCACCTCAATGAAGTGAAAAATAAAAAAGACAAGCTCAAAATGGAAGAAAACAGAAATGAAAATCTGATCAATCCACTTCCGGAGAATTTCAACCAACCTGGAATGATAAACCAACCTGAGAATGAGATAGCTGAGAGACACAGTTTGAGAGAGTTCTTACTACCGTCAGTGTCTAGCAACCCTTCTTGTATTAGACTCTCTCCTAGGTCTAGGAACTATGAGATCAAACAATCCATGCTAAGTCAGCTGCCTACCTTCAATGGAATGCCTAGTGAAGACTCACTTGACTTCATCAGACCCTTCTATTGTAGTGTCTAGCAGCTGCCACTTAGGGGTCTCACGGAGGAAGAGCATAAACTGAGAGTGTTCCCTTTCTGCATCAAGGGTAATGCTAGGTCTTGGTTCCAATAGTTAGAAGAAGAGATCTCTATCACCTAAGATCAAGTTTACAATGCCTTCACTATGAAATTCTATCCTAGGAGGTTGACATGTGAGATTAGTCATAAAATCACTAGATTCCTTCAGGATGAAAGAGATATGTTTCATGAAGTTAGGGATAGGTTTAGAGGTTTTCTTAGGCAGTGTCCAAACCATCAATGTACACCTCAATTCCTCATGGACACCTTCTACTATAGTCTTACCCCTTACCACCAAACCTTGGTGGATTAGTCTTCTGGAGGAGATTTTAGTGATAGGACTACTGAGGAGATCAAACAGATCTTTAATACATTATCTCAAAACTCCTAGAACAAATGCTCTAGGAGGAGAAGCATTGTTAGAAAGGAAACCGCCCCTGCTCCTCAAGCTGAAGCCCAAGCTGCTGGGTTCTTTAATGATAACCCACATCAAATCCTTAAGGAGCAGTGTCACTACTGTGGCATGTATGGACACTCTCAAACCTCTTTTCCAAACATTGATATTCCTGTCCATCCTCATGAGAGTGTCAGTTTTGCTGGATATGGAACTCAGATGCAGCCTAGGGATGATCCTTTTTCCAACACTTACAATCATGGGTATAGGAACCATCCGAACCATTCATGGAGGGAGTAGGGAGTCCTCCGACCTTTTTCTCCTCATAGATTCCAGCAGCCTCCAAGGTAGTAATTCCAACCCCAATCCCAACCAAAGGCTGAGTCATCCAACTCAAAAGATGAGGTGAGAGATATGTTCCATCAGTTTATAGGGATTTTTGATGAACAAAAGACCAAAAATGATTTTGATAAAGTTCAAATGGATGCTAGAATGAAAAACATACAAATACAAATGGGCAGTTGGCTAGGGATGCTAGCAATAGAGAAAAGTGTAGGCTTCCCAGCACCACTAATGCCAATCCTAGGGACAATTCCATGGCTTTGTCCTACAGAAGTGGTCTCCAAACTCACCAAGAGCCTAGGAACGAACCCCAAAATGATGAAAATAAAAAAATCGATGAAACTGGAAACTCAAATCTGAAAGAACTTGAATCTGGAAAACTGGACAGTACCACTAGAAATCATCCAATTTCCGTTGTTCTAGCTCAAAAACCCAAAGAAAATGTCTTGAAAAACAATGACAATTAAGGGGAGAAAATTATTGAAGAAGAAGCAGTAAAGTTGCCTCCAATTGTGAGGAATTTTTCCCCTTCAATCCCCTTCTCTCAAGGAATAAATAAACCAATTCATGATTATGAACTGTTGAGATTTTTGATAGTGGTTAAAAAGATGAATGTCGATATCCCATTTTTTGAAGCATTGATTCAATGCCCATCCTATTTGAAATCACTCAAGAAAATATGTTCAAACAAAAGGACATTAGAAGATTTTTTCCACCTATAGCTTAACAGAGGAGTGTAGTGCAGTCTTCCAGAATAGGATACCTCATAATCTTCAGGACCCTAGAAGCATTGTCATCCCTTGAACATTTGGGGATAGAGGTGGTAAGTTCAATTTCATGTTTGATCTGGGTACTAGTATTAAACTGATTCCACTATCACTTTTCCAGCACCTTAGATTAGGAGTTCCCAACCCACCTTTGTTGTGTTATAGCTTGCTGATATGTATATTACTCATCCAGTGGGTAGGGTTGATGATCTGTTAGTGGGATTAGGAAATATCTTTTTGCCTGTTTACTTTCTTATCCTTGACATGGAGTGTGACTAGGAGGTACCTATTATTCATGGTAGGCCCTTCTTGGCCAGAGGGGGAGTTGTGATAGATGTGTCTAAGGGGAAACAGATTTTTAATTTGGATGAAGAGAAAGAAGAATTCAATGTGTTTAAGAAAATCCAAGAACCCACCAACCCAATTTTCCCAAGAGATGAGATGTTAGTTGCTGAGATTAGTGTTGATAAGGATGACGAAGGGATTCTTATAATGATAGCTGAGATCAACAGTGAACTTGAAATCCCTACTGCCTCTTGCATGGGGATCAGCTCAAGTAAAGAGAGAGAATTTATAGATGTGTCTAAGGGAGAATTATTGGAGAACATAGATGAGTTTGTTTTACAGAACATTCTCACCCCAAGAGAGGAGTCTGAGTTTGAGGAGATTTCTCTTTGAAGCTCTTATACTGTGGAAAAAGCGTTATCTACTGCCTTCTTCAAGAGATAGCATGAAGACCTTGGGCCACCCAGGCCCAAGTGTCTTCCCTCAAGCCAGTCACTACCCAACCTAAAACTCAAGACTCTCCTTTCCCATCTCAAATATTCCCTTTTGGGAGACAATTCCACCCTTCCTGTGATCATTTCATCAAATCTAGAGGTGAGTCAAGAGAAAAATATGCTTACTACTTCGAGGAAGTACAAGACTATCATAGGCTGGTCAATTGCTGATATCAATGGGATACGCCCAGCCTTCTGTATGCATAAAATTCCAATGGAACCTAAGTGTAATCCCAGAGTAGAAACCCAAAGAAGAATCAACCCCAACATGAAGTAAGTAGTGATAGAAGAAGTGATTTGGTTGCTGGATGCTAGAATAATTTTTCCAATTTCTGATAGCCCCTAGGTCAGTCCTGTCTAGGTGGTTCCCAAAAAGAGTGGAGTGACAGTGGTCACTAATGAAAGGAATGAGGAAATCCAGACAAGATCAGTGAAAAAATGGAGAGTTTGTATAGACTACATGAAATTGAATGCTTCCACAAGAATGGATCACTTCCCTATTCCATTTTTGGATCAAATGTTAGAGAGGTTAGAAGGCAATGAATTTTTCTGTTTTCTTAATTGTTATTCTGGTTACAACTAGAAATCCATTGCACCTGAGGACCAAGAGAAAACCACCTTCACTTATCCATTTGTGACATTTTCCTACTGGTGGATGTCCTTTGGCTTGTGTGGTGGTCCTGCCACTTTTCAGAGATGTATGATGGCAATTTTTTCAGACATGATTGAGAGGATTACTGAATTGTTCATGGATGATTTTTCTCTTGTAGGAGATAACTTTGAGAACTATCTGAAAAACTTGGAACTGGTTTTAGAAAGGTGCCAAGACACAAACTTAGTCTTAAACTGGGAAGAGTGCGAATTCATGGCCACTAAAGGCATATTTTTGGGACATATGTTTTCTAAGAAGGGGTTAGAGGTCGATAATGCTAAAATTGAGGTCATTAAAATGCTTCCCCCAATAGAAAATGTCAAAGAAATTAGAAGTTTTTTGGGTCATGCTGGGTTCTACAGGAGGTTTATTAAGGACTTTTCTGAGATTACTAGACCCTTGTGCTCCCTACTAGTTAAGGACACACCCTTTGTCTTTGATGAGACATGTCTAGAGGCCTTTAATCTTCTAAAGGAGAAGTTGAATACTTCACCTGTAATCACTCCTCCTGACTGGCAGCTTCCCTTTGAGGTTATGTGTGATGCTAGTGATTTTTCAGTAGGAGCTGTGTTAAGGCAGAGGAATGATAGGAAACATAATGTTATTGACTATGCATGTAAGCTGCTAGATGATTCCCAAAAGAATTATTCCTCCATTGAAAAGGAGTTGGATGATGTCATGTTTCCTTTGGAAAAGTTTAGGCAGTATTTGATAGGATCAAGGATCATAGTTTTCACAGATCATTCAGCCCTTAAGTATTTTCTGGCTAAAAAGGAATCAAATCCTAGACTCATGAGGTGGACCTTGAAGTTACAGGAGTTTGATTTAGTGATTAAGGATAATAAAGGCGTTGAGAATGTTGTTGCAGTTCACTTCTCTAGATTTCCCAATTTCCTAAGTAAGGAACCAAAAGATATCAATACTTATTTCCCTGATGAACAACTATTTTCTGCTTCTGTGCAGCAGTCTGCTTGGTTTGCAGACTATGCCAACATTCTGGCAGCTGGAGTCATGCCCAGGGATCTTTCACACAACCAGAGGAAGAGGTTTATTTCTGAGCTCAAATATTATTTTCGGGATGACCCTATTCTCTTTAGGAGTGTTGCTGATGGGATTATGAGAAGATGTGTGCTTTAGGATGAGATTTTACCCATACTTTAGAGCTTCCATTCATCACCTTGGGGTGGCCACCATGGAGGAGAAAGGACTGCTCAGAAAGTCCTCCAGGGTGGTTTCTATTGGCCAACACTGTTCAAGGATTCTAGGAGTCTAGTCCTTGGCTGTGCAAAATGTCAAATGTTTGGAAATGTTGGAAGAAGGAAAGAATTACACCAAAAAGGTATTCTGGAAGTTGAAATCTTTGATGTGTGGGGCTTGGACTTCATTGGAAAATTTCCATCCTCTTATGGGAATGAGTACATCTTGGTTGTTGTGGACTACGTGTCCAAGTGGGTTGAGGCAGTAGCTCTTCCTCACAATTCAGCTGCTAGTGTGGTGAAATTCATTAAGAAAAACATCTTTTCCAGATTTGGTGTGCCTTGAGGAGTCATCACTGATAATTGGAATCACATAATGAATTATAAGATCAAAGGTTTGATGGAGAAGTATGGGTGCTCACATAGGACAGACACTACTTACCACCTACAGTCCAGTGGGAAAGCAGAATTTTCATACAGAGAACTCAAACATATTTTATAGAAAAGAGTGTCTAGCTCTAGGAATGACTTGTCAAGAAATTTGGATGAGGCACTTTGGGCCTACATAACTTCTTATAAGACTCCTATAGGGATGTCACCATATAGTCTACTCTTTGGGAAAGCATTACATATACCTATTGAGTTACAAAAGAGATCTTATTGGGTAGTGAAGGCTCATATCTTTGATTTTAAATCTGCTGGAGAGAGGAGGCTGCTAAAGCTGAGTGAGTTGGAAGATATCTGAAGAGAGTCTTATGAGAATGCTGAAATTTACAAAGAAAGAACAAAGGATTTCATGAGTCAGTCATTCAAAAAAGTAATTTCAAGGTTGGTGAGAGGGTCTTGATTTTAAATTCTAGATTGAAGCTATTTCTAGGAAAGTTGAAGTCCATGTGGTCAGGAACCTGTACCATTTTTCGAGTGTTGGTTAATGGAGCTTTTGATCTGGTTGGAGAAGAGAATAGACCTTTCTTAGTAAATGGTCAAAGAATAAAGCACTTCATTGAAGGGTCGCCAAAGGTCTTGGTTGCCATATCTTTGTTGGAAGAATGAGCTGATTCAAGTCTAACTGAGGACTATAAACTCAGTGTTTCATGGTAACTAACCCATTGTTGCATAGTAGTTTCTCTTTTATTTTATGTTATTCAATAAATTTCATCATTACTGCTTGTTCTCTAGTTCAATTTCTTGGCTGGTGATGGTGCTTCATGATCTGTTATTATGTTAGAGAGAGTTGTTGCTTCCAGAAACTTGGCCAAAAACCCCAAGGGAGCATTCCAATGCATCATATGGATAACATTTCTCTCTACTCACTCTCTCGGGTTACTTTTCTTTACCTGTAAACTATAAAATCTTATATTACTTATTTTAACTTGCAGGTTCTGAAGAGGAGTAACAATCCAGTGGTGCTAAAGAGGATCTGTTGATTAATGCCACTGTTAAAGGTCCAATAATTCAGGGAAGTGTTGTTCTTCATTTTTCAATTTCAATCACTTGCCTCCTCTTCCCTATGATCTAAGTGTGGGGGACTTCCACCTAACCCATGAGGAATAACTGTGTTTTATGCATGGGTGTTTAGCTGCCAATATCTACTTAGTTGAACATTATTTTGAGCTGATTTGTGTAACATGCATGCACCCATTGCTTTCAATTTCATTATGTTGCTGTTGCTGCACATCATTGCTAATCATGCTACTATCTGAATAAATTGATAAAATCTTTTGTCTGCTCACACTGATTTAAAGCATGAACAGTTTAGGAATATAACTATACATATTTCTGGTGATGGTTTGTGAAGTTGGTCTTTTATATTTTTATTTGGTTTTTGTTTTTTTTTTCTTCCTATTTTTGTGAGGAAAAGACAATTTTTGAACTTCATTTTACCCCTCCATATCCCTTTTTAAGCTGAAATGTCCATCTGTTTTGAACTTTAACTGTCTCCATCCCAGAGATTCAAAATTGGGGACAATTTTAGGTTTTAAGTGTGGGGGAGAGGGGTGATTCTAGTGTCATGTTGAATTCCCCCTTCTTGAACCTGAGTTTGTATAAAAAATGGTCAAATTTTTTTGAAAAGAAAATGGTTCAAAAATGGTTCAAAATTCCTCCAAAATTTTTTCAAGTTTTTCGATCAATTTATGGTCATTTGAGGTTCACTGGTACTTTAATTATGTCTTTTTTAGTGGATAAATGTTTGCTGGATGTTGAGAGTGGCACTGAGTCAGAAACTGTTAAGTATGAATGATTGCTGATTGCAGTTGTTCACTTCTCTATGGATCTGTCTTTTTAGGAACTCAGGATGAGAGTATGACATGATAGGTATTGTGGAGTGAGGATCATGGAATAGGATAACATGATGTTCTCATTGGAACCCAGGTGACTCACATTTTTTTTGAAATAATATTCAATCACTTTAGGAAGTCAATTTGAATGATTATTAATTAAGTTATTTGTAAGTGGAGTAAAATGGGAAAATGGGATCCCACGGTGAGTATCTGAGACAAGGTGCACTGGGTGCGTTTCTATGAATAAATAAAGCCAATTTCAATATTAAAAAGAGCTATGCACGGTGCTTTGCACATGGAATATGGCTGTGAAAAAATACAAATAATGTTCCCTTGTCAAAAATGAACTCATTTATGTGAGGGGAATTTGGAACCTAGATGAAGAAGGGAGAAACTGACTTGGTTAATATTCAGTTGAGTTGAATCAATAAAATGATCAATTTAGTGGACTTTAATTTCTGGAACCTAGAGGAAGGTGAGAATGGAAGGTGCCCTTGGTTGTGTTTTGAGTTCTACTTCTTCTAACCTGTCAACACTCCTTGAATTAGAATTTGAACAGGAAGGTGAAGTAGGACGATTAATGATTACACATAGGAGGCATGACATACTTGACAGTGTATAAATTTGTGATGCTCTTGACTTCTAGTGGGTATTTGAAGCTAGGAAGGATATCATTTATGAATACATTTGAAAAAGATTAACCAGTTGTTTCTTTTGATCCTTTGTGTGTTAAAGTTTAGTGATGCACTTTGTTTTGAACTGAACTTCACAAATCATCTTTCTGTTTTAATGTCAAATGCATGTACTTGTTTGGGGACAAACAAAGCTTTAAGTGTGGGGGGGTTTTATGTGGCAGTGTTTTCACTCACTTTGCCACATTCTTTTTATATTTTTATTGACTTTTTTATTCAAAAATGATTTTTTTAGTAAATGTTTGGTAATTACTGTGTTGTTTTACTTGCTGTATAAAATAATCAATTTTTGTTTAAATAGGTTGTTTTTATTAGTCATTTGTGTCTTTGTAAATAATTCATAAATTTACTTAGTCTTGTGAATTTGACTTTTATTTATTTATTCTTTTATTTTTACAATTTGTTATTCCAGTTAGTTTATTAATTCATTAATTAAATTAATTAATTCTATATTATTTAAATTGTAAATAAATAACTCATTTTAATTGATAGTCTTTTAATAAGTCAATTATTTTTAACAATTTAATTTTATTCAACTAATTTTTCTTATTCTTTAATTCAATTTATTTATTATTTAGTTAATTTGTTGATTAATGTAAGAAGGTGACTTTAGTTATTTTAGTTTGTTTTAAATTAAGTATTTATAATTTTTAATCTAAATAAATTAATTCTTTTAAATAAATCACAATTAATTTTATTATTTGAGTTTGTTTTATTTCTTTAGTTTTTAATTCAATATAATTTGTGAATTGATTTTTAGTTTTATTTAAATTATTAATTTTTTAATTGTTCTTTTTAATTTGCAGGTACTCACGCTGGCACGCCACACCGTTTCCCTCACAGTGCATCCATTCCTTACCCACTGTTTCCTCCTCGCGGTCTCATTGTGACACTCACGGTGTCTCAGCCACTATTTCACACCTTCTGTCTCACCGGTTCCCCACACACTGTAACTGGTTACTGTCTCCCTGTGAGCCTCACTCACCGTGACTTGGCCACCATTTTCCTCACGGTGCCTCCATTCCTATTCCACGGTATCCCCCCTCACGGTGAGACCATGAGCAATCTTCACGGTGGCACCGTGCCATTATTACGTCGCTCCCTATCCTACTCCCCTCTCTCGTTCTGCAACCGCAACACCGCAACCCTTCCACCCTCGTTTTCTCTCCAATAACCAATAGCAGAAACACAAATCAAGTGTAGAAATTAAAAAAACACCAGTTTTGTATCAACAACACCAATTTAAGCATCAAGAAACAGAAATCACAGTAGAATCCAACCAAATTCAAGAACAACTCAAATATGAAGTTTTAGCCAACCTCCATCACTATGAAGAAAGAAGTCTAGCTACTGTCTGTGCCTTCCCCTTCAACCCCTCGGCCTTGTTCGCAAGAGATGTCGCCTAGCTGATCCGAGCCGTCGAACCATGCCGCACTACACCTGCTCTGAACCACCACTCAAACGCGCAAGCCCTGTCCCCCAACTGAGCTGACGGTGATGCCTTTGCTACCCCTGCCGCTGAAATCCACATCCTCGCCGCACACCATTTGAGCCATCCGAACCCTAACCCACACTCTTTCGATACCTTCACAACATCCCGGCCTCCTTCATAACTCCAATCCGAGACCTCCTTAGCCGAAGCCCCTGCCTCGCATCACTCCACCCAGAATCTCCTTCTCCCCTGCTGACGTCATGCCGCACGAGCCTCGTGCTCCCTCTCATCCTCACAAGACTTGATTCCTTCCTACCCCATTTACATTTTTATTTTCATTCATTTATTTTTCATTTTATTTTACAATAACATATAATATAAAATAATATATTATAAAATATATATAATTCATAGATTATATTCTATCAATAATAGGTTTGATAATAATAGAAAACAGATTTATATATATCATAATAATATATGTATTAAACTAATATAATAGATAATAATATTGAAATACATAATAGAATACAATTAGTATACCTTTAATAATATATAATTATGTACAATATTTTATATATCATATACAATAAAATTATAATTGGTATATAATCATATATATATATATAATACTAATTTCTTATATAATAATAGTTGTAGTTAATTAAATAAAATAGTTATTGTATTAATAATAGTATTGGGTTTTATAAAATATACATTCTTATAAGTATTTTTTATTTAGTACAAATATATATACATTAATAAGTACTTTGAAGTAACTATATATGTATATTTACATAATCTGACTCACGCGTGTATTTTTTTGTTTCGTGGTAAGGGGCGGGATGCATTGACGTGAAATTAACTAAAAACATCGTCACATTCACATAAAAGCACGCCACATGGATCGGGTGTCCAGGGAAGAAATTGGCTCTCTGCGCGCACATTATTTTTCATTCAGTTAGGAGCTACTGCTCTGGTGACAAACGTGGGAGGAGCATCATAGTGAAAGAGCCACGTGGTGGCCAGGGAACTCCTCGGGGGAGATTCTAGAGGCTTCAGTTGGGTGATGAATGCACGAGAGGTGGGAGAGGCAGAGGGGAATCGAGCTAAGCCGGAGTGGAGGACATCAAGTTGGGATACACTTCCATCAGGAGAGAGAAGCAGAGAGACTTTTGACCCATAGGAGCAGAGTAGGAACAACTTACACGATCTCTCTTGGAGCAGATTAGAGCAGGAGATCAGAGCATTTTCACACCTCGATTCCCAGGGCGGGACATCAAGCGCATTCCAGTGCCGCATCCACCATTGATCAGTTGGGATTTAGAACTTCATGATAACAACAAGGGAGAAAAACATCTTTATGTTCATTGTGCTCTATTTTTCTTCAGATTAATTCAACATGAACATCACTTTTTTTAATTCCATGTTTTTATTAAAGCCAACCATTATGTCCGGCTAAATTCATTTGGGGGAGAATAAGCTGGCGGATTCGATTTTTTTAGTCTGATTTAGGCACTGCATCATTACTGGATTGTCTCTCTCATTTTTTACAGACAAGCTTATTTTCCAAACAACAAGATCATGTGAAAACTGATCTTGTTTGTACCATAATTCAAACAATTCCAATCTAAGTATCTCACTGAAAAGTGAATTACTCTTGAAAGAGAGAGACACACCGAACTCAACTAAAAAGTTGATCTCAATGACTAAGGACTTGATTTCACCATCAGGTGGAATGACTCTTTCAGTTGAGGGACTGTAAGAGATATTACCTCACAAGCTGACCAGACGACAACTCTGGCTAGTTACTCTTAGTCAGATCCATGTTTTTCTTAATTCACAGTACATGAATAAGGTTAAACAACATCAAATCAGCCAGTGGACATATCCCTTACTCATCTATTGGTTGTTTTCATCACAATTCATCATGTTGCTCTACTCTGTCTACTCCCTTGCAATCACTAGCTCTCCCTCACTTCTACACACACTAATTCTCATTCACTTCACTTCACCACCACCATTTGTCTTTGCTCAATATTTTCATTTGTGTTTTTGTTTAGTCCTTTTTTTAAAACAAAACACAACAACAGGCCTCCCTGTGGTTTGACCCTGTCTTTCCACTGTCCTATGTAGTACGTAGGTATAATGTTTAGTTTGTCACCCATGTCCAACGACGCGCGGGCGTGAAAATTTTGAAATTCATTCGAGCAGAGGGAGTTTTCTTCCTCTGTTCTCTTTTAAGTATCTTCCTCGGTAATCAAATGTTTTAAAAATACATAAAGGAATCAACATTTGGTTAAATACTTACAGTTCAAGGGGAAAATCGAGTCTACTGGTTGTTGTTCTTTTCTTTTTTCACTATCCTATTAATGTGACCAAAATTGATTGGAGAGATCAGTTATGATTACACTCAATTGCAACGTACCACTTGTGCTTAATCTCAGTTTTCCACATTTATATGGTGATCTTAAATGTGGATTGATTTTATTGAACTTTTTAATGGAAATAAAATGTTACAGGCATACGACTAGTTAGTTCTGTAGTCTTTTAAAATCAGAATTTTCAAGTTGGTTAATCTAATGGTGGAAAACTCTGAAATTCGCCATCATGAGTGATTATCTCCTGGCTATGGAAATAGATCACTTATTTTTCAGTGGTATTAGTGGTAATCAATATTGTGAGAAAGTATACCTTCAAAACTAGTAGAGTTGATATACTCCCAGAGCATTTATCTCCAGATTGTTTACTTTTCAGTGCACTGTTTCTTTGTTACTTACTTTTTTGAGCCCGTTTCTTATTTGATACAGTTTAGATAAAAAAACTAAATGAAACATGATGTTTAATTTTTGCCTTATAGTAAAAATAGAAAAATAGAAAGATTAGAAATTAAAACTCACTGCTGACAAAAGTGGGTCTTTAGTAAGTTTTTTTAGAGAATAGTGGCCAAATTTACCTTCCTTGTGGGTTCGACCCTGCTTGACACATATACTGTTGATAGTAGGAAAATAAATATGAAACTTTTACTGGCTTCAACGATGGTTTAGGTCATGTTTTTGGTGCCGTTTCCAGGGAAGGCATGATCCATTTCAAAAATACCATCTAAAAAACAAAAATATAAAAAAATTTAGAAAAAATTAAAAACATTGAAAACTGCAAAAAAAACTTTTAATTTTACTTCTGAACTGTAACTGCTGAAACTATTATTGTGCTGTGTATGACCACAAGAACATCTACTGTTAGATTAGTGCCTCTAAACCCTTAATTAGATAAACACTTATCTACTCTAAGAAGAAAGAATAGAACTTAAATGGAAAATCATGATAATAGAGTTCCTAATAATAACTTCTAAAATAAAGTAGAAATCATAGATGAAAATAAATGGCCTAGGATGAGGGAGTTTCAAATCCCTCATGTATCAAGCAACCCATAATCCATTAGATTAAGTCCTAGAGAAAGAAACTATGAATTGAAATAGTCACACATTTCACTACTGCCTGCTCTCAACTGGATCTCTAATGAGGACTCTTTGTCCTTCATTAGAGACTTCTATAACACAGTGCAGCAATTACCACTTTTAGGACTCACAAAAAATGAACTAAGGATGAGAGTCTTTCCGTTTTGCCTTAAATAGAATGCTAGGAACTAGTTTTTATGTCTAGATTAAAACATATTTGAGAAGTGGGATCATGTTTATAACTCATTCATTATGAAATCTTATCCCCAAAGATTAAAAGGAGAACTGAGAACTAAAATCACTAGTTTTTATCAAGAGGATGGAGATGATTTATATGAATCTTAGGATAGATTTAGGGACCTGCTTAGGAAGTGTCCTCATCATCAACTCGCATATCATCTTCTCATGGATACCTTCTATGAGGTCTTTCCTCCTCTGGTCAGAATATGGTGGATCAAGCTGCCGGGGGTAATTACAATTATAAGACTGATGAGGAGTTAAGACAAATTTTCAATAATCTATCCCTAAATTCTCAACATAATAATTCAATAAGGAATAGAGTCAATAGGAATGTTAATACTAGTTCAGGAGCTGATACACAAATTCAACTAGATGAAATCACCAACCAACTTCAAACATTAATAAACCAGAATTCAAAACAAACTATAAATCAAGTAGCAAATTAGAATCAGTATCAATATCTTAGGCAAAAGTGCAATCAATGTGGTATGTTTGGGCACTCTGAAAATTTATGTCCTAAAATTGATTTAACTGCACAATAACCTGAAACCTTAAACTTTGTCAATTATGGTCCTAGGATCCCTCAAAAAGATGATCCATTTTCAAACAATTATAATCAGGGCTATAGGAACCATCCAAATTTGTCAAGGAAGGATCAAGGTATTATTAAGAAACAAACTGCCCCTAATTATCAGAATCAACCAAGACTGAACTTTCAAAATCAACAAAGGGGGGAGTCTTCAAATGTTCAAGGAAGTAATGATAATAAAATTTCTTCAAAATTGGATCAGATCTTGAATAAAATAAATTCACAAGAGGAAAGGTACATGACTCAACTTAATAAATAGAAAAATCAATATGAGTCAGACATGATGCAAAATGATGTGAGAATGAAAAACATGGAAACACAGTTAAGACAACTTTCTTGAGATTTTTCATTTATGTAAAAAGGTAGGTTTCCCAGTACAACTGAACTTAACCCTAGAGGGAATGTCATGGCTGTTATAACTAGAAGTGGCATTAAAACTCAAACTGTTTCTAAAAAAGAACTTGGATACATTCAAAATGAAATTATGTCTCAATCAAGAAATGAAAATCTTCTTTGTTCACAATCTGGAAATTCAAAAAAAATGTTGAAAATGATGAGAAACTGAACCTGTCACCTGGATCTCAAACTGAAACATCTTTTATAAATCAAAAAAAATAAAGAAAAACAAAAAGTTGTAGAAGAGGTTAGGGACATTCATAATGTTCTGAAAAATTTTTCCCCACCCATCCCTTTCCATGAAAAACTGAAACCACAAAGTAATACCATGTCTGAACTTCTTCAGTTCCATGGTCTCCTTTATAAACTTCAAGTGAACATCTCATTTATAGAAGCTTTAATTCATATTCCATCTTATATTAAATCTTTTAAAAAAATTGTTTCAAATAAAAATAACCTTGAAGAATTTACTACCTACAGCCTCACTGAAGAGTGCAGTGATGTACTTCAAAAGAAAATCCCACCTAAATTGAAAGTCCCAGGTAGTTTTTTCATCCCTTGTAACCTAGGAAATTCCGGTCAGCTGAATTGTCTTTGTGATCCAGGTGCCAACATTAATCTCCTCTCATACTCACTAATTCGACAGTTGAGGTTGGGTGACCCTCAAACCACCACAGTCATACTACAGTTGGTTGATAGATCCTTCACTCATCCTGTGGGTCGAGTACTTGACTTACTAGTTGGAGTTGGGAAGTTATTCTTGCATGCTGACTTTATTGTTCTAGACATAGAGTGTGATCAAGAGGTACCTATCATATTGGGTATGCCCTTATTGGCCACATGTGGTGCTGTTATAGATTTTTCAAAGGGTCAGCTGATATTCAAAATTGGTGAACAAGAAGAAGAGTCCAATGTGTTTAAGAATATTAAGGGACCAACTTATTCTGAAAACTATTCAAAAATTGAGTTCCTTGAATCTGAATGCTCTTATAAGAATCAACTTGAACTCATTGAAAAATCTGAAAAACAATCCTTTGCGGAAGAAAACATTACTGAAGCTGAAAACCTTTGTGAATCTGTTCTAGAAGCTGACAATTCTGCTGTAACAACCAAACTGGAAAAATATTCAGAACTAGACAACTTTCCAGTTTCTGCTGTAGGAGAGTCCCCTGCATCTGAACATAAGAGTTTTGTGAGTGAAATTGAGGTTGTTTCTATTAACACAAACACTTCTGGTAATTTTGATGATACTGAGGGAAAACTATTAAGAAAATTCAATTATTCTACTTTGATAAACCTGCTAAATTTTGATATGGAATGTCTGGATAGCATACTGCCCACCTTGGAAAGTAGCACTGTTATTCTTGAATCTGAACATGAAATTGAAAATCTTTCATCATTTAATACTCCATACAAGAAATTTGTTGAAGATATTGGACCTAACAGGCATAGGAGTCTTCCTTAGAGTGTAGAACCAGCTGATCTTGAGCTGAATCCCATCCCTTCCCATCTTAAATATTCATTTGTAGGTGAGAACTCTACTCTTCCTGTAATAATCTCTGCTGAACTGAATTAAAACCAAGAAGAAAATTTGTTGGAAGTTTTGAAAAGGTTTAAATCTTACATAGGCTGGACAATAGCTGATATCAAGGGTATTAGTCCCTCATTCTGTATGCACAAGATTCCTATAGACCCTGACCATATGCTTAGGGTAGAATTTCAAAGAAGAATAAATCCTAATATGAAAGATGTTGTGAGAGAGGAAGTGATCAAACTGTTAGATACTGGAATAATATATCCCATCTCAGATAGTGCTTGGGTCAGCCCTGTCTAGGTTGTCCCCACGAAGGGAGGATTTAATGGAGTTAAAAATGAAAGGAATGAAGAAGTCCAAGTTAGGAAAGCCACAAAATGGAGAGTCTGTATTGATTATAGGAAGCTTAATGCAGCCACTAGGAAAGACCATTTTCCTATGACCTTCCTTGATCAAATTCTTGAGTGGCTAGCTGGAAATGAATTTTTCTGTTTTCTAGATGGGTATTCTGGTTAAAACCAGATTCATGTTGATCCATAGGATCATGAGAAGACCACTTTCACATTCCCCTTCAGAACATTTCCTTACCGGCGGATGCCCTTTGGGTTGTGGGGAGCTCCAACCACCTTTCAAATGTGTATGATGGATATCATTTCTGATATGATTGAGAGAATCATTGAGGTTTTCATGGATGAATTTTCTATTGCTGGTAGTACTTTTGATACTTGTCTTGGAAATCTTGAGTTAGTTATAGAGAGATGCATTGAAACCATCCTTGTTCTTAATTGGGAGAAATGTCAGGTCATGGTTACAGAAGTTATTGTGCTTGGTCATAAAGTGTCCAAAATATGTTTAGAAGTTGATACTGCTAAGATAGAAGTTATTCAAAAACAGCCTCATCCAGTTAATGTCAAAGGTGTTAGAAGTTTTCTAGGCCATGCCGGTTTTTACCAAAGATTCATAAAATATTTTTCTAAAATAACTAAGCCCTTGTGTTCTTTACTGGTTAAGGATGCTCCTTTCATTTTTGATGAAACTAGTTTAAAATCATTTAATCTGCTTAAAGAGAAACCCACTTCATAACCTATCATTACTACACCTGATTGGAAATTACCTTTTCAGTTTATGTGTGATTCTAGTGACATGGCTATAGGTGATGTCCTTGGTCAGAGGAGAGATAGAAAATTACATGTGGTGTATTATTCTAGTAGACTGCTAGATGATGCTCAAAAGAATTATACAACCATTGAAAAAGAGTTTTTAGCTGTTGTGTTTTCTCTTGATATGTTTAGACATTATTTGTTAGGGTCCAAAGTCATAATTTTCACTGATCATTCTGCTTTAAAATACTTACTGTCTAAAAAGGAAACAAAACCCAGGCTGATTAGATGGATCTTATTGTTACAAGAGTTTGATTTAGATATTAGGGATAAGAAGGGAGCTGAAAAATTAGTTGATGATCACCTTTATAGGATTCCTTTTACTCATTATGAATCTGAAAATCCTAGAGAGATTAACTCTTCCTTTCATGATGAGAAGTTGCTATCTGTGTCAGTCGGGCAATTTGCTTGGTTTGCAAATTTTTCCAACTTCCTTGCAGTAGGTGTCATTCCCAATAATCTGTCTAATAACCAAAGAATGAAATTCATTTCTGAGATTAAATTTTATCTGTGGGATGATCCCTTGATGTTTAGGTGGTGTGCTGATGGTATTCTTAGGAGATGTATTCCTGAGGAAGAGATGTTGTCTGTTCTTGAAAGTTGTCACTCTTCACCTTGGGGAGGTCACCATGGGGGTGAGAGGACCGCTCAAAAAGTACTACAATATGGCTTTTATTGGCCTATACTCTTTAAGGAATCTAGGAGCTTTTTGGTTGGTTGTGATAGGTGTCAGAGGCTGGTCAATGTGGGTATGAAGCAGGAGTTACCCAAAAAGGGTATTTTGGAAGTAGAAATATTTGATGTTTGGGGTTTTGATTTCAAGGGTCCATTTCCATCATCTCATGGGAATGAGTACATTCTTGTTGCTGTGGATTATGTATCCATGTGGGTTGAGGCAGTAGCTCTACCCAACAATCAAGCACGTAGTGTGATAAAATTTGTGAAAAATAATATCTTTACAAGATTTGGAGTCCTAAAGGCTTTTATTACAGATAATGAATTTTTTTTTTAAGAATTACAAGTTTAAGTCTTTGATGGAAAAATATGATTGTGTTCACAAAACTGGTACTGCTTATCACCCACTGTCCAGTGGACATGTGGAAATTTCTAGCAGAGAACTGAAACAAATTCTTGATAAAACTGTGTCAAACTCTAGGAAAGACTGGTCTCTTAAACTGGATGAAGCTTTATGGGCTTATAGAACTACTTTAAAGACCCCAATAGGTATGTCTCCTTACAGGATACTATTTGGGAAATGTTTTCATTTACTTGTGGAGTTGCAACATAAGTCTTATTGGGATGTTAAGGCTCTGAACTTTTACTTTAAGAGTGTTGGTGAGAGGATATTTCTTGGGCTGAGTGAACTAGATGAGATTAGAAGAGAGAGTTATGACAACTCAAGAATTTATAAAGAAAGGACTAAAAATTTCATGATTCTATAATTCAATACGATGAATTAAAACCTGGACAGAGGGTCCTCCTCTTTAATTCTAGACATAAACTTTTTCCTGGGAAGCTGAAGTCCAAGTGGTCTGGACTGTTTACTGTTGTGAGAGTGCTGAAGAATGGAGCTGTAGAAATTTTTGGTGAAGAGAATAAACCGACATTGGTCAATGGGAAAAGATTGAAACATTATTTTGAGGGGCAGCCAAAGCGCTTTGCTTCCTTCACTGTTCTTGAATGAAGTCTGGTTGGGGACTATAAACCTAGCACTGCATTGAAGGAAACCCATGGTTTTTTTCTGTTGTTAATAAATAAAAATTGTAATTAAATAAAGTCTTACTGAAGACTTTAAATTCAGTGCTTCATGGGAGTCAACCAATGCTCTTTCAGTATTGTTTACTTTTATTTCTGTTCTTGTTTTACATAGAATAAAGTTCTTCTTTGCATTCTTATAAATACACTGTCTCTGCTGGTTACTTGTTCCTTATTTATATACTTTGTGTTCCTAGGAATGTTGCTGCTGTCATCTAAGGAGTGGAATTCCCATGGTCATTTTTGGACAAAAACCTATTCAGGTAAGTATTTAAACATTTAAACATTTATTTTTCCTCCTGTTTTTACTAAAAAATTCTGTTTGTATACAAAATATTCTGCTGCATATTTTTTAAAAATCTACTGCATGAGTTACATAAATGAAATCCTACTACATGTCACTTTTCTTTGTATAAATTCTGCATGTGCCACTTTCTGAAAAAAGATGAATTTCATTGTTTAAATTCATCTTACATAATGAAATTAAGTGTGGGGGTACATGTTTGCTGGTAGTTGTGTTTTCATTGGAACTGATTGGTCTAAGGGGTCTTAGCATGCATCATTATGTTTTATTGAACACCCTTTTGAATTATATTTTTCTAAACATTCTTACACCCAATTAATTCTTCACCCACAAAGTACATGATATTTCTAGAGCTGAATTGAAAAAACAATATTAACTATACATAAATATTAATGTATACACTTGCTAATGAACCTGCTGATTATTTATTCATTGTGGCAGACAAAATTTTTGAACTTCATTGACACCCTTTATACATGTCATATATCTACTTAATTGAAATTCTGTTTTGAAATTAAATTGCTTAATTGTTCCTTTCTATATTTAAAATTCATCTTTGGGGACAAATGTAACGCCCCGACCCCAGTTACCTAGAGTTGGTGCATTATTACATAACATTGGCATGATCACAAGAAAGATCAAATCTCAAAAGACCGATTGGTTTAGTAGCCTTGGAAACACTAGATATATTCATAAGTCTTACATTACATCATAAAGTGAAAAGCTATTATAACAACATATTGTCTCCATATTCCACACTCATATCCCCACATAATATCCCTGCAGGTCATTCATAATTTACTTCTACACATTCAGGGAAAAATAAAACATTGAAAAGGGGTGAGCTCAAATTCCCAGTAAGGATAACAATATAGTGGAAACTTTCCTAAATAACAATCAACATTTAAGGCGGTGTATAACTAAAACAAAAGCCTTTTTAACTTGAACTTCAACATAGTATGGCAAAAATAAAATGAAATAATTCCATTTACTTATTCACATGGATATTCTATTAATCGAATAATCACATGTAATATCAATAACCACATTCATAATGATGGAATGCATAATGCTAGACTATCATAACCACATATCCAAGGCCTCGTGCCAAGACTACAAATATGATTTTGTCAAGGCCTTGTGCCAAGACACTAGTTTGTCTCATGAGACCTACCGATGCATCGAGGAGCTATAGCGGGCTCCACCCGTCACATATTTACTCCCATGCATTCCCATATGAAAAGGTTTAAACATAACATAAACATTCGTATTTAAACTAGCATACTAAATGTCAATACTTTCACCATAAACCATGAATGGTATAAAAATAGGACATCCACAGTCAAACATATCACAAAACCTTCAATACAATATATAAGTTTTGTATCAGAATAAATCAACATAAAATAAGCTTAAAATCTATCAAAGGATGTTGACATAGATGAAATCAAACCTATTTGAGAGAAATATCTCTTTTCTTGAAATCATTGAAAAGTCACACATTTATAAAGGAAGTAATTTAAAATAGATTTTTGAATCAAAGTGTCCCATACCACTTTGAAACTTTTGAAAAGAAAAATCATTTCAAAACCTTCATATCCATATAAATAAATCCTTAAAATAATTTTTAAAACATGGACATTAATTAAAAATATTTAGAAAGATAAATCATTAAAACATTTAAAATTATGATCTTGATAAAGAGTACCTTTAAAAAATTCTTAAAATATTCATTTTGAAATCATTTAAGAGTAAAAAATCTTCTTTGAAAATATTATTATAAGCTTATAAAGGAAGCTTTGAAGATATTATAACCACGGAAGATAACCGTACCCGCCGTATAAGTTAAAAAAACATTCTTACCTTAATTCTGTCGAAAAGGTTAAAAAGCACCTTGTTTGGAAAACGACGGAAAGATTACATTATAAAACTCTTCTAAAAAGTCAAACAAGGGTATAAATGACTTTAACCCATATTATTGTAAATAGTAAAAATGTTTTGAAATACATTTTTAAGAAACATGGATGTGGATGATAAAGAGATCCCAGTAGATTATTACATATAAACAACCTCGGATAATGAAGAGATTGTGAAATAACCCTTAACTTGTACTTTTACATTGTTGGGGTAGGTTAAACTCCTGTATAATGGTGAAATAATTGATATAAAATTATACAAGAATCATATACATTAATATGATATCATATATGATCTTTTCACATTGATTTGTTAATAATATCTTAGTATTATCGTTGTTTCGGGTGTCATCTTACTCATTTCCTTTTATATGTTTTGTTACCTAAACCATGTATGTAATGGATAGGTTGTATCTTAATCATATCCAGAATTATTTCAAGTCTTTATATACTATTATTAATCATAAAATGAGAATTATACTTGAATGGATACGATAGAGAATGAATCCCATCGCGTTCGTGGAGACGGTAGTCCGTATGTACGCACGAGCGACAATATCATTATTTTGATATTAAAATAATATATAATTGAATATTATATAATATATAAAAAATCATTATGATGTTATATTTATTATTTACATGAGTTACACATCATTATTATACCCATCCAAATAATAATATATTGAATAACAATTACACCACGACGTGGAGACGGTAAGCAGTACGTACGCACGTATGGTGACATGTTATTCAAAGGGTGGATAGAATTCTGAATATGGTTGTACCATATTTATAATAACATCACATTATATATATGATACTAGAGTTATTATTTTATAATTTCAATAACATAGGAAGAAGAAGTGGAAGAAGAAAGGAACTTGGAAAAGGGTGGTGAAATCATTACCTCTTCTTCGGGTTCTTTCTTTTGATTTAATCAAAAGGGCTTCTTAGGATGGCTTTATGATCAATCTAAGGCCTATATGTTGTATTGAGGGATGTTGGGAGAGTATTTGGGTAGATTTTGGCCGAACCAAAAGGCTTTGAAGGTGTAAAGAAATAAGAAGGAGGAGTACCCTTTTATAAGAGGGGTGAGGGGCACCTTTGGAAAAGCTAGAAATATTAATTTATAATAAATTCATATTCGGTTTCTAATGGCTCCAAAGTTGTTTAATTAAATATGAAGGTGGGTATAGGTCTAAAACCAATAAACCAATAGAATTTAGACAGGTTTGGGTTTCTATATTAACCTTATCTTTAAGTATTAACTCTTAGTTAATTAGTTTCACTTTTACAATGTCTCTTTGTATTTATATATTATATGGTTAATAAACCTACTATATACATCCAAGTGACCCCCAAGTGGTCCAATAATGATACCTATATCATGATATAAGTCTCTAGGCCGAACCTTAGATTTTTAGGAATTTAATATAAATTAATAATGTAATATTTTTTCTAAAAACTCTTTTTGTCAATTTTGACACTATTCAATAGTTGATTTTTGTGAAACTCATAAAAGAATGAGTACTTCGAACAAAGTTAATTAAATAAATCCTAATATTTCATATTATCCTATAAAATTATTTTAATTCATTAAAAGTCTAAAATTATATTTATTTTGGTATTTATAATATCAATTATTTTAAATTTTAACTATTATGGTAATTACTGCATCATCATAGTGTCATAAATAAATTAAATTATGTAACCAAAAAAAAATATAAATAAAATATCATTATGTAGGAAATCTGTTTATATTTATAATGAATATTTATAGTCTAAAATCCAACATATATAACCCTTTATAAAAATTATTTTTCTAAAAGATATATGCTTGTGTCATTTTTTTATTCATTTTATCTTAATTAAAATAAAGTGTCCCTATCACTTACAAGTGGCACCATGGGGTCCCAAAATCGACCCAAATATGCCTATGGTCGAACATGTATCAACCAATAAGTTTATGACACGTTTTAGGGTAATTGTTTGTTATTATAATATTATTTTTAACCCTTATTTATCGGATTTACCCTTAACCATGGTAAATAAAATATTTACCGCAGTAATTATTCAAAATGTCTAAAAATAAAAGTTACGTATTTACACAATTTGAACATCCTGATTCCAAATATGGAATCCATTTTTCTAAATTCAAAACATAGAAGTGACAGAAATTAATTTAAAATTAATTCCCGCTGTCAAAACAAAAAGCGTGTTTTTAAGAGATAATAACTATCAAAAGATTGACACTTGCTTATGTCCGGTTTAATTGTAAAATTATGTCCAATGACCAAACTTGTATCAAAAGGTAAAAATATATTATAAATATACTTTTAAACCACTCAAATTCATAATTTATCACTATTAATTATTTTGATTAAAAAGGTTGTTTTTAATTAAAATTTAGTAATTTTCACTATTCATCAAAATATTAAAGTTATCCAAAAAGTTACAAAATTTCACCATAGGCTAAATTCGATATTCCGAATCCAAAAATAAAGTCCATTTTGAAATATAAAATATATATAATTTCAAAACGTAGGTATTACTATTCATAACGGCTAGTTTGAATTGGTTATGGTGTGTTTTAGAACTCAAAGTTGCGTACAACACACGCTACTGTATTATTCAAAGAGAAAGCGTACCGTGGAAGCATGGGATGTTTCATTTTAAAATATTGATGTCCCCATTTAGTCTAAATGTTTAAAATATCGTATTTAAAAAGGTTTCACTATTAAAAGTTGGTAAAAGTGCAATACTGAAAATGAATTTGTTCTTACATTATGTCTAAGAAACTCATAATATGGATTCTAAAATTATAAGGATTATATAAAGTTTAAAATTTAGTTAATACTATTCATAACCTATTTTGAACGACTTGTTTGGTATGTCATGGTGTGCTTGAACTCGGTGTTGCATGTAGTGCAAGTTATGGAATTATTTTGAAGAAATAACACACTATGAAATCTTGGGGTGTTACATTCTCCCCTACTTCAATAAATTGCATCCTCACAATTTGAAATTGTTCTTCGAAAATAAAAGGTTGAAAATTGAAAATATCTTTGTGGGAAAACCTACATCGGAAATTGGGTTACTAAAATTTAGTCTTAATATTAGGAAAAGAGAAATGAAAAGGTCCCCAGCAAATTATGATCTCGATTAGGAGAACATTCGTGGAAATTAGAGACATCTAATTGGAGGGAAAACGTAAATATTTATAGGTAGTGATTGAGGTCATCAATCACAAACAAGTGTAAAATTGAGTTCCTTAAATTCATCAATCTGTGATGATTTGAAATACCACTAGTTTAACAAAACATAGGGTATTAGGATCACACATTTTTGGTTTTAGGATTCCTTAAATCAAGTATAAGAATTTATTTTTTCATAGAATAAGAGAAGAAAAATATATTTTCGACAAGTAGAGTTCCATCCTTTAACAAATTTCTACCAAAAATTCATCTTTCACTCTAAAAGATAATAGAACGTAAAAAAATATTCTATTTATCCTATTCGTATAGGGTTCCAAAAAAAATAAATTTATAATTCATCTACCAGATCTTTTAAAAAAACTACATTATTTATTCTCAGACATCACATGGGTCAGTGGTAGGTGATACACCCTTGTCGCCCTTCGGTTGTGGGTTCAAGTCTCACGGCCTTGCCAGACGTGACGGGTTGTCGCCCGACCTCCAGGATTTTCTTTTATGGCAATCCAAAATAATCCAAACTAGAACTATCCAAAATAATTCAGTCCAAAATTTATAAGGAAGGTAAACACAATAAATATCCTTTTTTCCGTGTAATAACATGTGAACGCCTTCATCATGTATTCTTTTAAAACACTGCAAAATCCTAAATTACCATAAAACCTTATTGATTACATTCATGATCCCTTATTCCTTAAAAAATAATAGATATAATCCTTCAATCCAAAAATGTTTTAAACCCCAAAAATGATGGAATATACAAATCATTAATCAGTTTCAAGGTAGTCAAGAAATTTCAATATAATTTAGCCAAATCAATCATGTATTATTCCAAAATCAATACCTCGGTATTAGAACTATATTATAGTTTATCATTCTCTCAACCATATATTTTCCAAAAATTTATCCTACTGTTGAGTCACTTTTCATTATTCAACACAATCTCAAGTCCTTAATGAAATAGTACTGCAGTACAATCCTTATATACTCCATAATTATTATAACAAGTACATTGTTGATACAACACTCAAATGACATAATCAACACAATAACTCTAATCATTCTTCTTCATCTGTGGTAGTATCATAACTTGACTATTATCCAATATCATCATTTACGGCATAGTCTGATTATTGGGACATAGGTTCGCATAGTGTCCAAACTCCGTGAAAAATGAAGCATTGTACATTTGAAACAATTTTCTTACCCTTGCAGTCACATACTTTGTGCCCTTTTTCTCCACAATTATAAAAAACTCTCATTCCTTTCAGGAAAGTTCCAGGGTGTTTCTTCCCATAGTTATCACATATGGGAAAATTCTACTTTTGCCTCTTCCCTTTATCCATCTTTCTCTCTTCCATCCCTTTCTTCTCTTGCTTCCCTTCAAATCCATAGGACTCAGAAAATTCTATACATATCTTATCAACGCATGATATTATTTCTTCATATCATGATAATACATGGGAGAATATTTCTCTTATAAATTATGGCTTAAGACCATGAAAGATATGATCCTTATTTCTCTTTGGATCAAGTGCATTGCTGGAGATATCATTCCTTCTACTTGGTGCCATTTCTAAACAATGGCATACACTAGATTAGTTTATGAATAACAATACCTAATCCCAAACTTGTATAACACGTAACATAAATTAAATAGTTTATGGATATAATCCATAATCATAAAAATTTCTCATTTGAGGAAGTATAAACTGATAAACCCTTCATAATGATTTGTAAATAAAATGAGAATTATCCTAAGCATATCCCTCGGGAGTGTCGTAACCAAGAGTGCAGCAAGGACCGTTGTCATGCACTAGTTCCCGTTCGAGTCTAGCTCAAAGCTGTGTTTTCGGGTTTTACCCCTAGGTAAATCTGTGTCAGAGCCGCCTCTACCTACTCGTATCCAGATAGGGATTTATTACTCGGAAAGCTCACAAAATATCTACAATACCAAAATTCTAGGAAGTTTTTCTATACTAATCATCATAGTCCATCTTAAATCTATGTGCCCTAATCAGAGTTTATCTAAATCTATCTTCCAAGGTTTGTACTAAACTTCCTCTGATACCAACTGTAACGCCCCGACCCCAGTTACCTAGAGTCGGTGTATTATTACATTACATTGGAATGATCACAAGAAAGATCAAATATCAAAAGACTGATTGGTTTAGTAGCCTTGGAAACACTAGATATATTCATAAGTCTTACATTACATCATAAAGTGAAAAGATAATATAACAACATATTGTCTCCATAATCCACACTCATATCCCCACATAATATCCCTGCAGGTCATTCATAATTTACTTCTTCACTTCCTGGGAAAAATAAAACATAGAAAGTGGGTGAGCTCAAATACCCAGTAAGGATAACAATATTGCGGAAACTTTCATAAATAAGTGTAAACATTTAAGGCAGCGTATAACTAAAACAAAATCCTTTTAAACTTGAACTTAAAAATAGTATGGAAAAAATTAAATGAAATAATTCCATTTACTTATTCACATGGATATTCTACTAATTGAGTAATCACATGAAATATCAATAACCACTTTCATAATGATGGAATGCATAATGTCGGACTATCATAACCACATAGCCAAGGCCTCGTGCCAAGACTACAAATATAGATTTTGTCAAGGCCTTGTGCCAAGACACTAGTTTGTCTCATGAGACCTACTGATGCATCGAGGAGCTATAGCGGGCTCCACCCATCACATATTAAGTCCAATGCATTCCCATATGAAAAGGTTTAAACAAAACATAAACATTCGTATTAAAACTAGCATACGAAATGTCAATACTTTCATCATAAACCATGAATGGTATAAAAATAGCACATCCACAGTCAAACATATCACAAAACCTTCAATACAATATAGAAGTTTTGTATCATTATAAATAATCTTCAAATAAGCTTAAAATACATCAAAGGATGTTGATATAGATGAAATCAAAACTATTTGAGAGAAATATCTCTTTTCTCAAAATCATTGAAAAGTCACACATTTATAAAGGAAGTAATTTAAAAGAGATTTTTGAATAAAAGTGTCGCATACCACTTTGAAACTTTTGAAAATAATTATCATTTAAAAACCTTCATGTCCATATAAATAAATCCTTAAAATCATTTTGAAAACATGGACATTAATTAAAAATATTTAGAAAGATAAATCTTTAAAACATTTAAAATTATGATCTTGATAAAGAGTACCTTTCAAAAATTCTTAAAATATTCATTTTGAAATCATTTAAGATTAAAACATTTTCTTTGAAAATATTCTTATAAGCTTATAAGGGATGCTTCGATGATTTTATAACGGCGGAAAATAGCCGCACTCGCCGTATAAGTTAAAAAAACATTCTTACCTTAATTCTGCCGAAAATGTTAAAAAGCACCATGTTTGGAAAATGACGGAAAGTTTCCTTTATAAAACTCTTATAAATAGTCAAACAATGGTATACATGACTTTAACCCGTATTCATGTAAATAGTAAAAATGTTTTGAAATACATTTTTAAGAAACATGGATGTGGATGATAAAGAGATACCAGTAGATTATTACGTATAAACAACCTCAGATAATGAAGAGATTGTGAAATAACCTTTACCTTGTACTTTTCCTTGGTTGGGGTAGGTTAAAATCTTGTATAATGGTGAAATAATTGTTATTAAATTATAAAAGAATCATATACAATAATATGATATCATATATGATCTTTTACCATTGATTTGTCAATAATATCTTAGTATTATCGTTGTTTCGGGTGTTAAATTACTCGTTTCCTTTTATATATTTTGTTACGTAAGCCATGTTTGTAATGGATAGGGTGTATCTTAATCATATCTAGAATGATATAAAGTCCTTAGATACTATTATTAATAATAAAATTATAATTATACTTGAATGGATACGATAGAGAATGAATCGCATCGCGTTCGTGGAGAAGGTAGTCCGTACGTATGCACAAGCGACAATATCATTCTTTTGATATTACAATAATATATAATTGGATAGTATATAATATATACAGAATAATTATCATGTTATATTTATTATTTACATGAGTTACACATCATTATTATACCCATCCAAATAATAATATATTGAATAACAATTACACCACGACGTGGAGACGGTAAGCTGTACATACGCACGTATGGTGACATGTTATTCAAAGGGTGGATAGAATACTGAATATGGTCATACAATATTTATTATAACATCAAAGTATATATATGATACTAGATTTATAATTTTAGAATGGTAATAACAAAAGAAGAAGATGTGGAAGAAGAAAGGAACTTGGAAAAGGGTGGGAAAATCATTACCTCTTCTTCGGGTTCTTTCTTTTGATTTGATCAAAATGGCTCCTTAGGATGGATTTATGATCAAAATAAGGCCTCTAGGATGTAGTGAGGGATGTTGGGAGAGTATTTGGGCAGAGTTTGGCAGAACCAAAAGGCTTTGAAGGTGTGAAGAAATGAGAAGTAGGAGTGCCCTTTTATAAGAGGGGTGAGGGGCTCCTTTGGAAAAGCTAGAAATATTAATTTAGAATAAATTCATATTCGGTTTCTAATGGCTCAAAAGTTCATTATATAAATTTTATGGTGGGTATATGTCTAGAACCACCAAACCAATAGAATTTAGATAGGTTTGGGTTACTATATTAACATTATCTTTAAGTATTAACTCTTAGTTAATTAGTTTCACTTTTACAATCTCTCTTTGTATTTCTATATTATATGGTTAATAAACTTACTATATACATCCAAGAGACCCCCAAGTGGTCCATTAATGATACCAAGATCATGATATAATTCACTTGGCCAAACCTTTGTTTTTGAGGAATTTAATATTAATTAATAATATAATATTTTTTTTAAAAACTCTTTTATGTCAATTTTGACACTATTCAATAGTTGATTTTTGTGAAACTCCTAAAAGAATGATTACTCCAAAAAAAGATAATTAAATCAATCCTAATATGTAATATTATCCTATAAAATTATTTAAATTTATTAAAAGTCTCAAATTTTATTTATTTGGGTATTTATAATATCAATTATTTTAAATTTCCACTATTATGGTAATTACTGCATCATCATTGTGTCATTAATAAATTAAACAATGTAATCTCTAAAAATTATAAATAAAATATAATTATGTAGGAAATATATTTAGATTTCTAATGAATATTTATAGTTGAAAATTCAACACATATAACCCTATGTAAAAATTCTTTTTCTCAAAGATATATGCTTGTGTCATTTTTGTATTCATTTTAAATTAATTAAAATAAAGTGTCCCTATCACTTACAAGTGGCACTATGAGGTCCCACAATTGACCCAAAGATGCCTTTGGTTGAACAGGTATCAACCAATAAGTTTAGGACACGTTTTAGGGTAATTTTGTATTATTATAATATTATTTTTTAACCCTTATTTACCGGATTTACCCTTAACCATGGTAAATAAAATATTTACCGCAGTAATTATTCAAAATGTCTAAAAATAAAGGTTACCTATTTAAACAATTTGAACATCATGATTCCAAATATGGAATCCATTTTTCTAAATTCAAAACACAGAATGGCAGAAATTAATTTAAAATTAATTCCTGCTGTCAAAACAAAAAGTGTGTTTTTAAAAGATAATAACTATCAAAATATTGACACTTGTTTATGTCCGGTTTAATTGTAAAATTATGTCCAATTACAAAAATTGTATTAAATGGAAAAAATATATTCTAAATATAATTTAAAACCACTCAAATTCATAATTTATCACTATTAATTATTTTGATTAAAAAAGTTGTTTTTAATTAAAATTTAGTAATTTTCACTATTCATCAAAATATTAAATTTATCCGAAAAGTACCAAAATTTCACCTTAGGCTAAATTCGATATTCCGAATCCCAAAATGAAGTCCATTTTGAAATATAGAATATATATAATTTCAAAACGTAGTTATTACTATTCATAACGGATAGTTTGATTTGGTTATGGCGTGTGTTAGAACTCGAAGTTGCGTACAACACACGCTACTGTATTATTCAAAGAGAGGCGTACCGTGGAAGCTTGGGATATTTCCTTTTAAATTATTGATGTCCCCATTTAGTCAAAAAGATTAAAATATTGTATTTAAAAAGGTTTCACTATTAAAAGTTGGTAAAAGTGCAATAGTAAAAATGAATTTGTTCTTACATTATGTCTAAGAAACTCATAATATAGATCTAAAATTATAAGGATTATATAAAGACTAAAATTTAGTTAATATTATTCATTACCTATTTTGAATGGCTTGTTTGGTAAGTCATGGTGAGCTTGAACTCGGTGTTGCATGTAGTGAAAGTTATTGAATTATTTTGAAGAAATAACACACTATGAAATCTTGGGGTGTTACAACAAAGTTGGGTTTTATGTGTGGGGGAGGGGGTCAATTATTAATTGTGCTGAACTGTGATTAATTGAAATCCCATCAGTTCCCACTGCAACTTCATACTTTTTGTAAATAAATGGATAATTTTTTTCAAATTTCTTGTATAATTTTATGCTTTGCACTGTACTCAATTAGGTCTTGACATAGGACAAGTTCCTTGTTTTTAGTTAAGAGTTTATTTGAGTCAGAAATTAATGATAATGGATGATTGCTGAGGGGTCTTTCATAGTGATTTGATGAAAATTTGGTTTCGGAAAGACCTCTGGAAGTGATTTGGGTTACATGATTATGGATTTATGGTCATACCCTTTGGAACTGAAAGCTTGATTCTGATTCTAGGGGCCTCATTCATTTTCTTTTAAATTATTAAAATTAGATACATTAATGAGCCAATGTAAATGGATTTTATATAAATCTTTTAAAACTAGAGTAATTTGGGCATCTGGAATCCCACGGTGAGTCTCTGAGACCCCAGATTTTGGGTGTGTTTCTGTTTACTATAATCCCTCTGTACACTCTAAATAAGTGCATTTCACAGTGCTTAGCACAATGACACATGGCTTGGAAAAAATAAATAAAGTGTCTAGGGTCAAAAATGAGCTCATTAAGGTGAGGGGAATGATGAACGCCAAATGAAGAAGGGGTCAATTTTTTTATATTGAAATCATTTAGGTCGTATCAATAAGGTGATTCAAAAAAATTTATTTGTTCTTGGACCCTAGGAGAAAAGTTAGAGAATAATTTTCCTCAGTAAAGGCCTTTGTTCCACATTTATTTTAACTTTTGTCACCCTTGGACCTTCGACTTAAGTCTGGATTGAAGTTAGTCACTAAGCAGTACCACATATGAGGCATGATATTTCATTGCTTGATGATTCATTGTTTTCATGATAACCATTGAGTAACTGTTCTAAGCAAGATTCATTTGAGCATTTTATTCTCTGAGTATAATGAAATCCTTGAGGTCCTCTGCTGAAAGTGCTGGACAAGTTACAATTTGATCTAGATCATAAGTACACTTTTCTGTTTTCAAAGTAAATAAAACATGGGATAGTTTGAGGACAAACAAAGCTTAAGTGTGGGGAATTTGATGTGGCCTTAAAAACAGATGTTTTGCCACATCTATTTCATCAATTTTTATTAATTTAATTTCTTATTTTAACACTTTTTAATAAATAATGACTCCTATGTAAATTTATCACTAAATTTATTAATCTATCAATTTTTATAATTAATTTAGGACTTTAAGCCATAAAATAATTGATTTATTTCTCACATTAATTTTATAGAATAATAACTATTCGTTATGTTTTTTGTTTTTGTCTACATAGATAATAATTTAACAATAATTAAATAATTAATTAGTTTTATTTTTTCACTTTAAATATATAGTCTTAATCTGACATTACATGTACTAAGAATTAATTTTATTTATCCTAATTAATATATGTATTTCAATTATTCATTAATTAAAATAAATGGTTATATACCTACATCAATCATTAAGTCTCTTTAAATTTTATTACATTAATTAACATTTTAATATCATAATTATCTTTCTAACTTAAATTAATTTAATTTGTTTTCTTTAAGTTTTTAATTTAATTTATTTACTCTTTTAATTTTGCATGTTCACGATTTTAACACCATCACGGTGTCTCCTACTTCTGGTTCCTCTCCTCATGGTCTCACCGTGATATCCAGTTCTCGGATGCACTGTAACCCCATTCCTGTGGCACCGTAACACTTGAAAATCGTTGCCACTGTGACTTCTTTTGCTACTGTAACCCTTTGTCATGGACGCACCGTGTCCATACGGTCTCACCATAACACCCCCTTACGGTGTCTCACACTTTTTCTACCATAACCCATTGTCACAGACCCACCGTGTCCATATGGCCTCACGGTTTCCTGGAACCGTTTCCCTTTTTTGTCACAGTTTCATCCACCGTAACCCCCTACCACCGTAACCTCTTCATGCACTGTATCCTTCTGACAATTTTTAGTCACCATAACACCACACATCGATCCCTGTCTCTCAATTTCATAGACTCACCATTTCTAGCAATAAGTCTCACACCAGTGTCTCGCCTCCACCATTCCTTGAGCCATCACCCTTCTCATTCTCACCGCTTCATTCTTTACGACCATTTCACGGTCTCACCATTCTACCATACCACAGGCACCATCCACCGGTGTTTCTTCTCTGGCACCATTTTTCCTCTCTTCATGGTCTCATTGCAAACCCATCCTACCACCGATTATTCTCATGCCATTGCAATCCAGTTCTGTATCCAAATTAAGATTTAATAGGAAAATATCATTAGTAGAGAAACACATATCACAATCCAAATAATAATAATAATAATACGAAAATTCATCTTGAATCCACCGTGCAATGAGACCATCATCTCCTGGATTTCAGTCTCCATAGTAGACAACACAAACAACATTTTGATCTAGATTTTTATTGCAATGAATCAAAACTTGAATCATATCACAATCAGAACAACATTTAAATTTATACTGCAGATATTATTTTCTTTTTAGATCTGAAACTCACCGCTCTGAATTTGGCTGGAGGGGTCGGGATCACGCACCTTTCATGTATAGGAGGAGACCGAACCATAGTGCAACAGTTGAAAAATATGAACCGATGCTGATGACGCTTTGCTGTTATACATAAAAACCCACAGATCCATAACTACTGTCATCTGCTACCGTTAAATTTTGTCTTCTACTGAGCTGAACCTATGCGCGGTGAGTTATGTCCCAGCTAAGGCCGGTTTAGAGATGTTGTCGTCTGTGGATGAAGATCACCAAGGCAGGAGATGAGCTGCCAGAGGAGCTGAATCCATCCTGTTCAGCACTGCTCCCAGAAGAAGAAAGAACCAAGAAGACCCTCCCCCTGTAGCATGGAATTTGGGGGCTGGATAAAGAAAATAAAAATAATATCAAAAAAAGATAAAGGTAATAATAATAATAATAATAATGAGTAATAAATAAATCAAATAAATCTGATTTAATACATAATAATATTTATAATAATAAGTACATAAGTTATAAAATAGGTTATTAGAAAAACTAATAAGAATTTAATGAATTAAAATATAAACAATAATAATTTATAAATTAAGTTAAATAGTAATTAATAAAAATATATGAACACTTTAATTTGATTATAATAATAAAGTAATTATTATTAAAATAATTTAAGTAATCTAATTATGTTTTACTTTCTAATTTCTTAATTATTAATTATAAATTAATAAATTAATTTAATTAAAGATTAAATAATTAAATAATGATCATAATAATAATTTTTAATAATAATTATCATTTAATTAATTAATGTTAGTAAACTTTTTAATAAGTAATATAACATTAAACTAAAAAATAACAATAAATTTTTAATTAACTTTCTTTGTGTTTTAATTGTTTTATTTTTATTGCAGGTTCATTCAAGAGACGGGTTTACGTCCATATTCATCTAACTAACTCACCGATAGTTGGTTACAAGGGGATTTCTAGCATGACATACCTGTCGCGAACACACATACGTGTGCGGTGTGCTCGTGAAGGAAACTTAATGTCGGTGGAAGGCAAGCGGTGACATGTAGTAGGTGACTGTGGTTTCAAAAACAGAGGAGTAGCATAACTTCATTCGAGCAGAGGGAGTTTTCTTCCATTGTTCTATTTTAATTATCTTCCTCTATAATTGAATGTTTTTAAAATACATAAAGGTAGCAATGTTTGGCTAAATACTTACAGTTCAGGGGGAAAATCGAGTCTATTGGTTGTTGTTATTTTCTTTTCTCACTATCCTGTTAATGTGATCGGAATTGATTGGCTAGATCAGTTCTAATTACACTAAATTGCAACGTACCACTTCTGCTTAATCTTAGTTTTCCACATTTATACGGTGAGTTTAAATGTGGATTTTGTTTCTTGAACTTTTTAATGGAAATAAAAGGTTACAGGCATATGGCGAGTTAGTTCTGCAGTCTTTTCAAATTTGAATTTTCAAGTTGGTTAATCTAAAGGTGGAAAACTCTAAAATTCGATAGCTTGAGTGATTATCTTCTAGTGAAGGAAATAGATCACTTCTTTTTTAGTGGTATTAGTTGTAATCAATATTGTGAGAAATTATACCTTCAAAACCATTAGATTTGATATACTCTTCGAGCATTTATCTCTAGATTGTTTCCTTTTTAGTGCATTGTTTCTTTGTTACTTACTATTTTGAGCCCATTTCTTGTTTGTTACAGTTTAGATAAAAACAAATCTAAAAGAAATGTGTTGTTCATTTTTCCTTATAGTAAAAATAAAAAAAATAGAAAGATTAGAAATTCAACCTCACTGCTAACAACAGTGGGTCTTTAGTTGGTTTTTTTAGAGAATAGTGGCCAAATTTACATTCCCTATGGGTTCGACCCTACTGGACACATATACTGTAGTTAGTAGGAAAATAAATATTAAACATTAACCGGCCTCAACTATGGTTTAGTTCAAGTTTTTGTCATCAGATTTGGAGTAGTGTTCATGTAGGAGAATAGATTTTTTATATATGGATCTATTCATTTTGAGCATTAGCAGAGAAATTAATCGACACAAAACCTCAAGATTGTGATAGTTGTTCATGCCTTATGTTGCTAGAGACAATATCTAATGGGTTCTCTAATTATGGTGTATACATACCATAAGAGCCTCAAATATATCGTTACACAATGTGACTTGAATCTCATATAGAAAATATTGGTCAAATACCATTAGTCCTTTGATTTTGATCTTGCCCATATGCTAGGAAATGGTAATGCAATACTAGTTGTGTTGAGTTGGAAAAATCATGCACAATATATGCGAGAATCTAGTGATGAGTGGAAATTGATGGACCTCTTTTCTGATCAAAGTATTGAGTATCTTGATAGTCTCAAGTAGTCATATCTCTAATACATTATAGTTATCTCTTCCCTCATTGAGAAGGTGAGGATTATGAAATTTTCTGATAATGGATTCTTGGTTATCCATGATAGAATTGCTAGATATGACCCCCTCCGGATTGGTCTTTTGATTGAGATGACATCCTATGTGTACATAGATATTATCTGGTGCCTATAGGTATGAGAGTGTAACTGATGTGTGATTCCCATGCTTCTTAATGGGTAGGTCATCCAATACTCTCTATGAAGTATCAAGATATGTGATTCCAGTATTGGTAGCCTTTGATGAAACATCAGAAAGATGGCTTTATCATTAAGTTTTCCACTTGTATGTAGGTGAAGGAGAAGAAATAGAGACCTGCATGATTTTAATATCCCATTCTAGTCCCTCATTGGAAATGGGATTTTGTTTCCATGGAATTTGTTATTGGTTTACCAAGGTCTCTAAGAGGTAGTGATCCTGTATGGGTAGTCATCGATAGAAATATGAAGGTAGTCCACTTACTTCCTATCCCAAAGACTATATCAGTTGATGAGATGGGAATATTTTATGTCCTTGACATAATCAGACTACATGAGGTCCGCCATAATATCATATTAGATAGGGATTCACATTTCATGTCACAGTTTTTGTATGAGTTAGAGGAAGCTATGGGAACACAGGTGCTTCTGAGAATAACTTTTCACCCTGATACTGGTGGATAATTGGAATGGGGGATATAGGTTCTAGAGGACATGGTGTAAGCAAGAATCCCTGATTTCATATGTTTTTAAGAAAATACTATTCCTATCATTGAGTTTGCCTACAATAATAGCTTATAGGAGAAGATTTAGATGTATAGTTTTGAGGCCTTGTATGGTAGGTCATTTAGTTCATACCTATGATGGATAGTGGTAGGAGATGTAGGAGAGGTATCCCTACTAGGTCCTCTTATAATTTAGGAAACTTCCATGCATATTCCACTGATCATAAATTGTGTGTCAACTTTTTAGTCAAGACAGAAATTGTATGCCATTTTCCAACGATGACCTCTAGAGTTCTAGGTTTGCGATCGTGTTTTTTATGGGTATCTCCAAAGCTTGGTAATATAATTATAAAGAGTAAAGGTAAGATATCTCGTCATTATGTAGTGTCATTTGAGATTCTCGAGTGAGTTGGGCTAGTAGAATATCGATAGCTACTACCACAGAGGTACAACTCCTTGAAAAACATCATCCACATTTTTTATATCCCCATTATCATGATAACCCATCTAATACTTTTTATCATGGAGAATTTTAGCTACACGATTATTCTTAAATTAAGGAGTATCCTATACGCATTGTTGATCAGAGAATAAAGGCTCTCCATGGAAGGAATGTCCCATTAGTACATGTGTTATCACATCACAACCGTGTAAAGGACGAGACCAAGGGGAGGGAGTCCAATGTATGTGACCTGTGGTCAGAGTTGTTCCAAGACATTGTTTCCCCAAACTTGGAAGGTGATCTTAGGGATGAGTTCATTTATGGGGGTAATACTATAAGAATATTTTTTTGACTCAGTTATGGGTCCTTATAATTTTGGTGTAATTCTTCATTTTGTACCTAATATGAATAAATAATGAGTTAATGGGTGTCGTGTGGGTGTTTGGTTCATGTTCAAATCATGGATACCAACATTTTGGGAGATTAAATGTTGTCACACAATTAGTAGAAACTCTGTAGGGAAATCCACACTATTATTCGTAACTATATGGATATGGAAAACAAGATGGTATAGGGCGCATGATATTCCCAAACTATTATCTAAGGCCCATATGACCATGCAAAAAACTCTCTACTTGTTATAGAGGTGTTTTCACAGTTTTCACATGGATTAAATAACAGTACAACCTAATCGTGTGGGTTCCCCTCCCTACATTATTAGGCACATGGTTGGTGCATGGTTTAACCAACTGTGCTATGACCTTTTATTGGGGATTTTACCAAAATATCCTTTCTTTTTATGTTTTTTAAAACAACCTTCCTTCTTGTTTCCTTCCATCAGAAAATCCCCTACGATTTTTCTCTATTAGAGACATCTCAATCCTATTCTATATTTCTACCATGAACATATATAGGGTGTTTGATTAACTTGAAATTCAACACATTGGATGTGAATCAGTAATATCATAAATCCATTTTTCATTTGTCGTTATTATTTCTATCAAGAATGGTATTTATATTTAGTAACACATGACAAATATTTATGGAATTTATTCATTCCTCATATATCATCCAATCTAGGGGATATAAGTGGTATATACTAGATGAGGATATTCATATGAGTATTAGGTAAGGGTTTTATAACTCATTTATCATGTGTCATAATTTTATAAAATTCACTGTTCACACACTGATTTCATCAGGATATAATTATTTAATTGTAGTACCTTTATTATAGTAATTAAAATTTATTTTAAGACTCTCATTAATTATGTTATCCATCATTGGAGGTCATGAGCTCAATCATAACCACCACATGTAGGGTGTTTTCCATAATTTTCCATTTAGTGTATTGACATGTTTTTTTGCTCCATAGTTCGGGTCTGTGTAGTTCCCATGATAATGATAATTACATTTTAATTATATGAATTGTGAATTGGTAAATGGATAGTAATGTGTTTTCTTTCAACTTGATGCTTCCATGTTATGTGACTCAATTTCATAAATGAATCCTAAGTGGAAATGGAATTTATATTGTATATATATGACTTAGCCCTTTTAAAGGAGTTTATAAACCTATTTGAACATCAATAAAAAACGTTTTGTGTTTATCAAAGGAAGACAGGTGAACCTAATAAATTGAATACAACATACTTGAATTGATAAGTGGTTTCATTCCTAGTTAGCCTTATCACAATAATGAAATGCACAACTTAAACCAACTGCCTTATTAAAATGGAAGGACTATATCGTGGCCTAACTTAATAAATTAAATGATTATGTGGTCCCTAATACATATAGAAATAACCATTACAATATGAGTGGTCAAACGTGATCTTTCCTTTGATTGATGAAGAAATTCATTGACTAATTTTGGATTCCATTATGATTTCGATATTATAGTTTCCAATGGTAAGGCCCAACATGGAAACTAATCCATTACAATCGGTGGATTTCAAATATGACAGTATAATATTCATCGATTACTATTAATGAATGCCTTGGGTACACTTCGTGGATCGAATATGGATTCTACGGATAATAGGAAACTTGGATACATCCCCTATAATTTCAATTCCATATATCATTTTACCTTGGATGGTTTCCTTGGACCCGATTTCTGTCATTATTATGAAATTCCCAAGACGATGATCCTTGGATTACACTATTACCCTTACTGCCAAGTTGAAGGTTACTACTAAGATGGACTGAAACCTATGGTTATGGATGCTGATATTATTTAATTGGATCAATTTCATTATTAATATCAATATAAGATGACTTGTTACACCTTATGTCCATCAATAGTGTCATTTTAGTATTTAAGTGATGGTTTTACCCCACATGAACATTTTATATAATCTTAATCTTAATTAATTAATGAACTAGTTATTTTTTCATACAGCAGTCGTGGGATGAAGTTGGTACTAGGGTATTTAGATTAATGCACTGCTTTACTTTTATATATGATTTCTTTACCACTATTTCAGTTTATATTACAGGGACAAGATGTTATAGAAACTGTTTTTTTGGTCGGTTGATGTTTGTCTCACACAATATTTAGGCCTCCATTGAATCTTGGGAATATTACATGTATGCAGATGTTGAGAAATGGAAGGATATCACTTTAGACACTTGATTGCCTTCTGGAATTAGGATAGAGGTGGCTAGAATATGATCAAACTTGAGATCTTGATTCTTGGATAGTTTTCTGTATCTTTTTTATAATTTTGTATAACATGTAATGTGTGCTACTTAGTATCCATGTTATCTAGATTTACAGACACATGAAATATATCATCATCATCTTTTGTATATGATTATTACCTGTTTAGTTATTTATTAAATTTGACTGATTCTAATATGGCTTTAGTTAATTACTGAATCCACAATTTACCACTGTAATCATATTTATCTATTGTGCTTTACTCTTGTAATGAGGGAATAGTCTCCCCATGGACACACCATAGGCCCTCGCACCTAGTCAACAACCTCTAGCATTTATGGAAATGCGTTTGAGGCAATGTGGCCAACCAATATCATGGTACCTTTTAGTTGAATCCAGGATTAGGACATCAATACTAAACCTTGGTTGGTAATGGAATCACACATCATTAGTTTGTAGTGGAACCACATGTCCTATTCTTATAACAGAGCCACCCATTCTTTTCCTATATTGAACCTGACCATCCATATTTTATAACAGAACCACTCTTCATCATTAAAATTTCCCTATAATAGTAAGATATTCAAAAAACATGAATTCTTTCAATTTATATAATTATAGTCATAAAAATATTTTCCTTTCTGATAAGAAAACATTTCATAATATTGAAATATTAATTTAAGTACCATTATAAAAATACCAAAAATTGCTGGTTCGATCATTTTTTATTGAATAAAATATGAAATATTTTATTTCAATAATAAAATAAGATAATGATTATGGGAAATGAAAATCCTGTTGATGATGTATAAGTTATAAGTGAAAAAATCATTTTTTCCTTTTGAAATGAAATTCAAAATGCTTCGTATAAAAATAAGTAAAAATATTTCTTTTGAAAACCATTGAAAGAATGAAAAAAGATACATAAAATATCAATTATAATAATTTTATATCCATATATGTAAATCCATTAAATAACATTAATAATATTCAAATTTAGGATAATTATTTATAAAATAAATATTTAATATATTTAATTTTAGGTATTTAAAATAATATATCACCTACCTCAAGTCTAAATCATCCCAAGCATTCTATATTTTTGTGAATAACAAAATCATGTTAATTATTTACTTTATTATGAATCCTTTTCTTGTTTTTTATCTATTTTAACATTTTATATTCAATTAATTAATCAATTAAGTTCACATGATACATTTTGATGATATTCATCTCATATGTCCAAAATGAATTCAGTAACACAACTATAGTCAAAGAGGTAATAATTAAATCATATACAAAGTAATAATAATCTCATAATTATAATTTATATATATATCAATTGTAATTTTAAAACCAATTATGAAACATGGATAATAAAAATAAACTATTTCACAATCATAGAGAAGGTAGGCCTTATATACTTATGAGTAACACTTCCATTTTTCAACGACCATTATGGAAAAAAGGTAGGGTTTATTTAACCTTTATATAATGATCCTAAATATAAAATTATATATTTATATTATATAATATATACCAATTATATGAATTTGTGATGAAAAAAGAATCAAATCAAGTAATGGTGGTGGTAGTCTACACGTACACGTGAACATCGTTGATATTTTTCAATGAATAGACATGTAAGAAAGAATATGATATATTATCCTCATATAATTATTATTATTACATTAATAATATATATATATATATATATACATTAAATCCATCATTATATACAACCGTGATAGGTGGGTATGGAAAAAGAATTTCATTAATTTGTGAGGCAACAGTCAGTTGTATTCAAGGTCGATGGCATCATTTCCTACTTGATGGTAGGATAGAGATTGATATAGTGTATTGAATTAGCATAATAAAATCATGTTATATTTTAGTAAATTATTATATTATATTTCTATTTTTTATAATATTTTAAATAAGTAAGATAATAATTAAAACTAAAAAATTTTCTTAAAAGTTATACCTCATTTTTCAGTCAATATCCTTTGATATACATATTAATCCCTATAAGGTTGGTATTATTCCTAATGTGAGACATGTAATATTAGGGGAGGGATTATAGTATTATATTTCGAATGTATTGGATGAAATAAAAGACTTTTATGTGTTTAGAAAAGTGGAGTGGATGTGCCCTTTCAAAAGAGAGGGGATGGGAACTCTTGGAATTAATGAAAGTATTAAATTAATATAAATTACTTGTCAGGGAAGAATGGATAAAAAGTGATATATTTATTATATATAATGATTATGAATCAGAATAATCTAATAAAATAAAATTTCAACAAGTCTAGACTATGTTTTTAACTATATCTTTTTGTTTTAACCCCTGTTAACCAATAAGACAATTAATAAGAAATTTTTTTACTGTTTAGGGATTGTGATAGATACTAGAAAAGAAATATTTTACAATAAATTTACCATGAATTATATTTTAAATATCATCTCAACCACATCACCAATTTAATGAGTTTTATGAATTTAAAATCACTTTTTTAAATATTTATTTGTTTTAAAATATCATTAATATCAATTTTGGATCTATTCATTTAATTTGACATTGAAAAAAACATAAAAACAATATATTTAGAATATAATACTTAAAAAATACCTAAAATTGTATATTTATTTAATAAAATCATGTATCAAAAAAATCATTCATATTATATAACTTTTAATATTCTTAAAATCATTTATTTTAGTTTTCATATTAATTGAAAAAATATTATCTCATTGATGTGTTAGAATTTAAGACAATTATTTAATCTATAAAAATATAAAGAAATTACAATTATAAAAAATTAATTATCTTTAATGAAACTATTTATAACCAAACAGTAGTTCTTTTCTTAATTATCAGAAAATATTTTTGATATTAAATGTAAGAAATTTAAATTTATTACTTTTATCATTAAATATTATAAAGGTAAAAGTTAATGAAAAATGAAAAATATGACATTTTTTAAAAAATGTTTGAAAAATACAAGCTCCAAAAATAAAATTGGATTAATTCAAGTATTAGGGTAATTTTTATTCCTTATAATTCTATATTTATACTAGATTTTATGATTCAATATAACAACCTAGGTATTTGTAGAGTAATGATTTTTTAATAATATTTATGAACAAGTTATTATTTTTACATTAAAGGGGATTATTTTTCGAATAGATTAGTCAACACGAAACAATGTGTATCTTTGAAATCTTACATTGCACACAATGCTGAGTTATACTGAAAAATAATACAATAATATTATTATAATGTTAAATGGTAGTCAACTCCATACCTTTGGAATGGCGGGACTAAATAGTATCAAATGAATTTTTAAATATGGTTTAAACATGTTTAAATGATGATTCATAGGTTAACAATTTTTTTATAAATAGAAATAAAAAACCATTGGAATATAATGGAAGTGTTTTTATGAAAACCTATTTAAAAGAGAATAATTGTATTTTTATATCACTATTTATTGATTTTTAATTAATTAAAAAAATTTGATATATATTAAATGTAATGTTTTAAATTCATCTTATATGTTTTCAAGACTTGATATAAGAATAAATTCATTTTTTCGTATAAAATAAGTATTTTTCTAAAAATGCAGTTTAAGCTCCTTTTGATGGAGAACCATTTTTAAATCTATTTTTGACAACTTTATATTTTTTATTTGAAAAATTAAACCTCTTATTTATAAGTGTAACATCAAAATTTTCTTTCAATGAAATTTTCTTAATTTTTTTTTTCTAAAGTTGATTTTTGAATAAATAGGGAAAAACTGCATTTTTATTCAAAACTTCCTTTTACTATAATTTATTTGTTTAGATAAGTTGTAATTTTAGTTGTTTTTAATGTGTAATTGGATTATATTATTATAATTTAATCCACTTTTGATCATTTTATGTAATTTCTCTATGAAATTGTACCTAAATTTATGACAGTATTTTGGTAGTTTTCACTACTTAAAAACCCACTTTTTGTTTTTGACAACAATAATTAATTTTAAATTAATTTCTGCATCTTCTGTGTTTTGAATTTTGGAAAAATGGATTCCATATTTTTAACAAATGGTTCTAGATTGTGTAAATAGGTAACTTTTATTTTTAGACTGTATGAATAGTAATTTGAGTAAATATTTTATTTACCATGGTTAAAGGATAAATCTAGTAAATAAGGTTAAAAATAATAATATAAAAATATAAAATTACCCTAAAACATTTCTTAACCCTGTTATATTAGTTTGTTTTTACCATGGGAATATTTGGGTAAATTTTATAACCCCATAGAGCCACGTGTGTATGAAAATGACATTTAAATACATTTAATTTTAAGTTAAGGAATATATAACCTAAACATGTTTCTTTCGCTATAAAAATTTATATGGGGTTATACAAGATATCTCATTGACTATAAATAGTAATTATAAATATAAAAATTATTTGAAAATCATGTTATTTAATTTATAATATTGAGAAATGAAATAATTAAATATATTTATGACATAATGGTGATGTAGTGATTACCTTATTAATGAAAAACATAAAAAATCAGTTTTTAAATATTAAAATAAATTTATTTTAAACATTTTATGTCATCCATTAATTTTATGGATATGTATGACATTTTATATTTTAAGTAATTAAATATTTTATATTTAATAATGTTGTTATGGATTTTTTTAAAATTCATGATACGAATAGTATATCAATTGACATAAATGAGTTTTAATAGAATAATATTTTATGAAATTATATAATTGTCTAAAAAATAGAAGATTCATCCAAATGACTTATATAATGTCTTAAATGACTTTAATTTACCACTTGATGTTTGATTTCCATTTTATTGTAACTATATTAACCATATAGTATGATTATACAAGAGGACATGGTAATAGTTGAATTAATTAACTACAGGTTAAATCTGAATTATAAGGTTAAATTTTAAACCAAAACATATATAAACCTATTCGTTGAGTTAATTTTGAACAATAATCACCTTATATTAAAATTAAATGAGGTTTGGACCTTTTGAAAATTGAAATTCATTTTATAATAAAATAATCATTCAAGACATTCCAAAAGTGCCGCTCCTCCCTCTAATAAAAGGCCACCACATATAACCCCTTACTCATACCTGTTAATTCCCTTGTCTTGTCCAAAATCTACTCCAATAATCCTTCAACATCTATCTATTTCTCCTAGAAGTCTTACCTTAGGAATATGTCAATTAATGAAAGCCTTATGGCTAAAATCAAAGAGGTACTTGTTTTAATAGGTAGCATCTTCTCTAAAGTTCCTTTCCAATATTCTACTTATTCACTCCCTATTCTATTCTTATACATTTATAACATAACAGAACCATTATCCCCAATATACTAGGATGTTTTTATGAGAATTATTATAACTACACTTACACACACCCCCATCTAATGGATTCAGAACATAGTGTTTCTATTGACAATTAACTACTGCCTCACAAAATGATGATGGTTCCATTATCTCCTAACACCTATCATGGAGGCCATTATCATGGAACTGAATTTACTTGATATTAAATATTTTTATATTTTCTTTATACTTATTTATGTTTTATTTACAACATAGCTTCATTCTTTTCATGATGTGACATAATGATAACGTAATTTGAGAAAATGCATACTACCGCCCCTCAATGTGATATAACTCGTCCATGCCATGAATGGAAGTTATAAAGGATATAATTAATGAATTTATTTAAAATATATAAAATATGATATTACACTTTAATTATAATATACATATAAATCATGATTTTTTTATTCCAAAACATATTAAATAGAAATGAAACTAGCGTTCATGCGTAAGTACAGCATACCGTCTCCACAAACGGTGTATTTCATTTCTATATCCAAATTTTATGGAATTTTATAATTAATATTATATATATATATATATGTTATTTAAATCAATAATACCAATCGGGAGATGATTTAATTTTTACTACATGGATAATTTACATCAAACGAGTACATTTTTTACTTATTTACACAATATCAACAAAACGACTGATATTAACTTAAATAATGATGTCATTTTTTTAGTGATATAAAAGGAATAATAAACTTGAAAATGGTTCTGAATCAATTATAAATTATCTTAAATTTATTATTCAAGAAATTAATGAATGAATGAGTCAAGTCAGACACGAGGTAAGGTACTTCATCTCAATCTCCTTTCATTCAGGTATATTTTGACAATATGCACATTGATTATCCAATAAATTGTATACGCAACCCTTTTTACATTTTATATCTTGAAATAATATATTATCATGATATTTAATGTTTTCATTACATTCATTCCTTAATTATTTTTATTCAAGTGTTTTTCAACTGTCAAAGGACTCTTTTACTAAAACATCATTTTAAATTTTTTAATGATTTATTTTTCTATAAAATTCTTTTTCATGAGCATGTTTTCACAATCGGTTTTAGGAATTTATTTATATTTCCATGAATTTTTTAAAATGTAAATTTATATAAAATGTTTCAATGTGGTATGAGACACTTTGATTTAATAGTCTTTTTGTTTAATGTTATAAATGCTTTTTGAAATGGATTTAATAATTAAATATATAGAAATAATTTATTGTAATTTCAATTGAAATGTTATTTTTGAAATGTTGATATTGGAAATATTTTATTTTTTATGATTATATAAGGGTACCTAGACATTTTACGAGTGGTTACAAGATATACCTTTTGACAAGTGGCAATGTGATAAACCAAATGATGGGCGGTTTTGTGATAAACCAAGGACGGGTGGTTATGTTATAACCTCCAATGAATTGGGTATGAAAGATGGTTGTAAGGTTATTACATTTAGTGATATGTGTGGAAGTTGAACGTATGGTTATTCCATTTAAGTTTGTTTATCTCTCAAGATTCCATTATATTATATATGTTGCAATATAAGGGATTTATGGTAATCTTTTGATTAAAAATGGTAGAAAATGAGCTTATATTTAGTGAACTGTTTTTGTTATTTCTTAATGGTGAATGGTATTACGTTATGATAAAGTATTCATGTTTTACATTTTGTGGAGAATCTAACAATTTTTCTTCTTTATGTATCCCATACTGAACTTTTTATGCTCAACCCATGTTTAGAAAATTTTTTTCACCATACATAAAGATGTATAGTCTCAATGATGGGATCAAAAAAATTCCAGGGTATTTACATTATAAAACAAAACATGTCTCTTTTTCTAAGAGTTTTTGTATTATGAAAATAATAGACAGTGAGTAGAAGTTTCTACTTATAATATTCATGTTGTTAAGTATAAGTTATGATCTAATTCTCTAAATCTCTAAACCAGAAAATATCCTCAATATGAATTATTAATATAATTCAAGATTATGTAATATTTAAGGCTGGGGCCCTATAGTTGGTATCGGATTTTGGTTTAGATAACATTAGATTTTAGGGTGTCATTTCATCATATGTGACATAATCATAATGGTTAGAATATTAGAAAGAGTCATAGTTATTTTGTATATTTCTAATGAGTTTAAAATTACATGAATAAGTATATATTACTATTTACCCTCCTCTTAAGATATTATATGATGTTTTTATGATATATTCACACTGACCTTTTTGGTTTTAGTAAATTATTGTATCTATCATGCACGAAATTATAAATGGATGTGAAGAAAATTGTGATGGTTTTCTGAATGGGAAACTAAATGAAATGGGTTTTGCAATGAGAAATATAATGGTTATTCTCAACCAACAATCTGAAGTCATGATTGACAACTTAGACCTTGGTGATTTCTATAAGGCATCATATATATGAGAAACAAATCCCAAGGGAATTTTTGGTAATAATAATAAAGGTATTTATATTCAAAAACCAATGTGTCGGGATGTGCAAAGAAACACCTTGGAAAATGATTTAATGGGATGGGAAGATACTATAGATGTGTTAATGAAGGTCATAAAGCAAGATCCTTCCATGAAAAAAGGAATCATCTAGTGGACTGAAGGAAAGGGAAATAAGTTTTATGAGGGATCAATCTAATGTTTTAAATGTTGTTTGCATGGTCATTATACAAATAGATGTCATATAAAGATGGTTTGGGAATATGATCGGCAGGACCATACAAATATATGATTACCAATACCTAATTCCTTTCAAAATGAGGATTAGGAAACTAAAAATGACCAATTAGGGGTATGGATTATTTTTTAGCTGATGTTTTGACATTATTGAATCTTAGGATATGATTCATGATTTTGTTTGTAGGAAATAAGTACTATGGAATAATTTGGAAAAAAATGTTTAATGAATTATAGAGAATGTTGGATGATTATTATGTCTACATTTTATAAATTCAATAGTTTTTTAGATATCTGGGTGATGAAATGTTTTAAAGTATTAATGTTATTTTTTTGATGGGATTAATTTAGAAGAATTTTCTCTAGTATGTGAAAACCTGAATCTTGAAAATTATACTTAAGGAAAAATTATCTTATTTTATATAGTCATAAAGAACCATTAGGGTCTATATGATTCTTGAATTTGAGGTAGTTCAGGGTTATTATATTTTGGGATATAAAAATGTAAGGTATGAGATAAACTTTGAGGTTAAAATATGTTATGATTATTTTTGATGATTTTATCTCATTTTGGGAATGTTTTAAGAATGATATAGTATTAGAAAAGGGAAATCCCACAAGATGGGTGACAACCCATCATGTCTGGAAAGGCCATGGGAATCAAAACCACAACCGAATGGCATCAAGGGAGAATATCCTACCTCTGTCCTATGTGATTTCCTTGATAAGGGAAATATATGGTTCATATTTTGTGGATAATGTTATTCTATAGAAGTTTATTTTGGCACTTTAGGTGTGACCAAGTCATCCTGAATGCTCATCATTTGGAGAAAAGATGTTTTTTTGGTAGAAACATATTAATGGATGAATCCATACATGAAACGTAAGTATATTTTTTATGTTCTTAATAAATATCATAAATAAATTCTCTATCTTTATAAAGGGGAAAAACAATAAACATTGTATGTTTACTTTTCCTACAATGGAATGAAAGACCCTTTAACCTATCAGATGTTTTTGATTTTTTGTTGGTTTACATTCACCTGATCATTTCTTCTATCACTCTATATCAGAACATGATGGTTAGTTTATCTTCAACATAAATGTTTTCTTACATGTAATATTAGTATGTGTAATCTTCAGTGACCATTTTACTTCTCTTTCAATATTTAAATGTGATAGCTTTATTGACTTTTTTTCGATGTGAGAATTTCAATAAAGTATCTAAGCCTAATTTTAAAATTGCGTGGATGCAATTTCCAAAAGGGGGAAAGGCTATAACGACCTATGTATTTATAGAATAATACATATTTTTTTATTTATATTAATATTTATGAATATGATATTAATTTTAAATTAAAGGGGATTCATTTTATAATAGCACACTCAACATGCAACAATGATTTTCTTTGAAATTTTACATTCACACAGCAGTGAGTTACACTGAAAAATAATAAAATAGTAGTTTTTTTATTTTAAATGAAATTTAACACCTAACTATTGGAATTAAGGAAATGAATAGTATAAACTAAATTTTTAAATATGACTTACACATGTTTAATTTATTATTTATTGGTTACCAAATTTATTAGAAAAGAATTAAAAAACAATTGAATATAATGTATTTATTTTTATGAAAACATACATAAAAGAGAATAATTGTGTTTCCGTATCACACATTATGTATTTTTATTTAAATAATAATACATTATATATATTTAATTTATCATTTTAAATTTATCTTATATGTTTTCTAGATATGATATAAAAATAAATTCATTTTTTCATATAAAAGAAGTATTTTTCTAAAAATGCAGTTTTACCACCATTTAATGGAAACAAATTTTTAAATATAGTTTTTGACAACAATAAATTATTTTTTTGGAAAAATAAAATTCTTATTTTGAATATGAAAATCAAAATTTACTTTCAATGAAATTTTGGTATATTTTTGATAAGGTTTATTATCAACGAATAGTTAAAAATACTGCATTTTAATTCAAAACAACCTTTTAAGGCAATTTATTTATATTGTTAGATTGTCATTTTCATTTTCTTAAAGTTTAATTGGATTATATTTTATCCTTTAACCAAATTTTGGCCATTTTCTATAATTTCACTTTGAAATTGAACCAAAATGCATGTTAATATTTTTTGTAGTTATTTAATTCTTAAAAACACACATTTAGGTTTTTGACAATGAGAATTAATTTTAAATTAATTTCTAAAAATTGTGTGTTTGGTATTTGGAAAAATGGATTCCATATTTGGAATCATGAGGTCCAGATTGTGTAAATAGGTATCTTTGATTTTTAGATATTATGAATAGTGACTTCAGTAAATATTTTATTTACCATGGTTAAAAGGTAAATCAGGTAAATAAGGGTAAAAATAATATTATAATAATATTTAATTACCATAAAACATGTTTTAATCCAATTTTTATGAGATATTTACAACCATGGTAATAATTAGATCTATTTTAGGACCCCATTGATCCATTAGTGTGTGAAAATGACATTTAATTACTTATAATTTTATGTTAAGGAAAATATAACCTGAACATATATCTTTTACAAAAACAAATTTTACATGGGGTTATACAAGTGATCTAATAAACTATAAATATTCCACTGAAATAGAAATTATTTCCTACATCAAGGTATTTTATTTATAATTTTTAGACTTCAAATAAATAAATTTATTTATGACATGATGAGGAAGTAGTGATTACCTTAGTAAAGAAATATTTAAATGAACGAGTTTATAAATATTAATAAAAATTTATCTTGAAACATTTTATGTTATCCAATAATTTTATGTATGCATATGACTTGTAATATATTAATTATTATTGTTTTTTCGAATTAATGTAGTTGTTATTGATTTTTTTAAAAGTCATGATATGAATATTATATGAATTGACATAAATGTGTTTTCAAAAAAACTATTTTATTAAATTATATAATAGTACTAAGAATATAATTTTCATCCGAATGACTTGGATAATTTTGTAAATGTTAGTAATGAATCAATTGTGGATATATGGTGATTTTACGGTAACTATAATGACCATATAGTATGAATATACAAGAAGACATGACAATAGTTAAATTAGTTAACTACGGGTAAAAGCCAAATGATAAGGTTAAATTTGAATAAAAAATTGAATAAACCCTATTGATTGGGAGGATTTCAAACAATACTCATCTTAAATTAAAATTATACGATTTTTAGACCTTTTGATAATCTAAATTCAGTCTATAATAAAATAATCATTCAAGACATCCATAAAGTACAACTCCTCCATCTTCTAAAAGGCCACCACCTCTAACCCCTTAATCACGGCTCTCAAGTACCATGGGTCATCCAAAAACAACCCCAATAATCTCCCAAAATCACTGTGTTCCTCCTATAATCCTTACCTTATGTATAAGTCAATCATATAAATCCTTTTGACTCAAATCAAATGGAGTTACCCATTTTAATAGGTTACATCTTCTCTAAGGTTCCTTTCGAATATTCTACTTATTCAATCCCTGTTATATTATTATTGTCTTATTACATAAAAACACATATATACCCTATATACTAGGATGTTTTTTGGGAATATTCGAACTACACTTACACACACTCCCATCTAATAGATTTAGAATATATAGTTTTTATGGACAACGAACTAATGCCTCACGAAACAATTATTGTTCAATTATCTCCTACCACCTCTCATGGTGGCCATTATGATGGAACATTATTTATATGATATATATTATGTTTATATTGTATTTATTCTTATTTAATTTGAATTTATAATATACCATTGTTCTTTTCATGATGTGTAATCATGATAATTTCATTTTAGGAAGTGCGTACTACCGCCCCCTCAAAGTGATATGACTCGTTCATTCCCTTCATAGAATGTATAAATTATGGAGTTAATGAAATTATGAAACAAATATAAAATATTATATTATTTTGGAATTAAAATATACCTTTGTATCATGATTTTTTATTCCATTAATTATGAAATAGAAAATGAAAATAGTGTCCATGGGTATGTACGACTTTCCATCTCCATGAATAGTGTATTTCATTTAATATCTCCAAATGCTATTGAATATTATAAATACAAATATAAAGGATATATATGATATTTAAATTAATAATATAATTAGGTATAAGATTTACTTTTGACAACATGGAAAAATTACATCAAACAAGCTCATTTTCTACTCAATTACTGAATATCAACAAAACGACTGATATTAACTTAAATAATGATGTAATTTCATAAGTGATATAAAAGGAATAATAAACTTGAAAAAGGTTCCTAATCATTTAAAAATTATCTAAATTTTATTATTAACAAAATTAAAGAACAATCATGTCAATTCAGACATGGTGTAAGGGACTTCGTCCCAATCTGCTTTCATTGATGCATATTTTGACGTTTTGCACCTTGATTATCCTATAATGTTTATATCATACTTTATTGACATGATATATTAGGGAAGAATATATTATCATAATATTTAATGTTTATATTATGGTCATTCCTTAGTTATTTTCATTCATGCCTTTCTCAAGTGTCAATGGACTCTTTACCTAAAACAACATTTTAAACGATTTAAAGAATTATTCTTCTAAAAAATCTATATCATGACACAGTTTTCACAATAGTTTTTAAGAATTTATTTATATGGGAATGAATGTTTAGAAATTTAAATTTATATATAAAGTTTCAATGTGGTATGAGACACATTTATTTAAGAGTCTTTTTATTAAATGTTTTAAATTGTTTTTGAAATGGATTGAATAATTCAATACCTTGATATAATTTCTTGTCATTGAAAATGAAATGATATTAGTTAAATGTTGATATTTGAAATATTTTATGTATTATGATTATATAATGGTACTTGGACATTTGACATGCGGTTACATGATAAACCATGTGATAGGTGGTTAAGTGGAAACCCAAATGACAGGTGGTTCTGTGAGAAACCACGGATGGTTGGCTACATTATAACCTGCAATGCATTAATTATGGAAGTCAGCCATATTGTTTTCCATTTAGTGATATGTGTGGAAGTTTAGAATATACTTATTCCATTTATTTATGTTTATGTTCCAAGTTACATTTATATGATATATGTTTCTTTTTATAGGCTTTATGTTAATCCTTTGGTTACAAAAATGCTATGCTATGAGATTATATGAAGTGAAATGTTTTTTTGACACTTTTTAAATTTAAAAGTTATTACTTTATGATAAATTATCCATGATTTTCTTATTGTTCTAAAAAACTAAATGTTTTATTTCTGTATGTATCCCTTATTGATATTTTTATTCTCATCCCATGTTTTAAAATATTTTTTGACAGGACATAATGATAAATAGAGTCAAGGATGGGATCAATGAAAAATCATGATGCATAAATGATGGAACTAAACATGAATCTTTCATAAGAGTATTTATATAATTAAAATAATGGATAGTGATTATAAGTGTAAACTTGTAATATTCATGTTGTGATGTATAATTTATGACCTAATTCTCTAATGCTATAAACCTAAAAATATCATCATTGTGAATTATTAACATAATTCAAGATTATGTAATGTTTATGGATGGGGCCTTATGGTTGGTATCAGAGGTCGGTTTAGATAAATTTAGAGTTTAGGGTATTATTTAATCATAAGTGACATAACCATAATGGTTTTAATATTAGAAAGAGGCATAGTTATTATAGATATATCGAATGAGTTTAAGATAATATGAATATGTATATCATTATGTTTACCATCCTAATAATATATTATTTGATGTTTTTAGGATATACTCACGCTAACCATTTTGTTTTTAGTAAATTTCTGGATCTAGTCATCACCAAAGTAAAAATGTATTTTAAGAAAACTATGATGGTTTTCTGAATGAGAAACCTAATGAAATGGGAGATGCAATGAGAACTCTTGTGGTTATTCTCATCCAACTATCTTGAGTCATGATTTACCACTTGAACTTTGGGGATTTCTATATGGAATCAAATATGTGAGAAATGAATCCCTGTGGATGTTAAGGTAATAATGATAAAGGTAAGTATATTAAAAAAAGCTATGTGTGAAGGATGTGGAAGGAAACACCTACGAAAATGCTTCAAAGGGACCAGAAGATGCTATAGATGTGTTAATTATGGTCATAAAGAATGAAACCTTCATTGAAAAAAACCATCTAGTTGAATTTAGGAAAGGGAAATAATTTATTTCTGATGGATCAGTAAAATGTGTTAATTGTGGTGTGCATGGTCATTATAAAAATAGATGTCCTATGAAGAAAGTTTGGAAATGAGACCAACAGGACCATAAAAGTATATGTTTACCAATACCTAATGTCATTCCATTTGAGGATGAGGAAACTGACAATGACCATTGAAATATATGTATTATTTCTTAGCTAATGATTTTAAATTATTGAATCTTAGGATATGATTCATGATCTTATTTGTAGGAAAATGTATTATGGAATAAGATGGAAAAAATGGTTAAGGGTTCATGGAGAATTCTGGATGGTTAAGATGTCATCATTTTATAAATTCATGTGTTATGTTAGATATCTGGGTGATGACATGTATAAAAGTATTAATGCTATTTTGTTGATGGGATTACTTTTGAAGACATTTATATTGTATGGGTAACCCTGAATCTTGAAAATTCTATTTGAGTAAAAATTATATTTTATTGTTGATATAGTTCTAAAGAACCATTAGGGTATACATGATCGTTGAATTTGAGGCAATTAAGGGTTATTACATTTTGGGATGAAAAACTTTTAGGTATGAGATAACGTTAGAGGATAAAATATGGTATGTTTTTTTATCATTTTGGGAATGTTTTATGAATGATATGGTTTTAAAAAAGGGAAAACCAGTAGGATGGGTGAAAAAACATCGCATCTGGCAAGGCCAAGGGAATAAAATCCACATCTGATGGGAGAGAAGGGCGTGTCACCTACCACTATCCTACATGAAGTCCCTAACAAGAGAAATATACGATTTGTCTTTTTTGGATAATTTTATTCCCCATAAGTTGATTCTAGCACTTCATGTGTGACCAAGTCATCAGAAATACTCATCATTTGGGGAAAATAAGATTTTGTTGTAGAAACATATTAAATGATAAATCTGTACAACTATATTTAATTATTTTCATAGTAAATCTCATAAATAAATTCTCCAAATTTATAAAAGGGAACATAATAGAACATTGTCTATTTAATGTTTCTAATGGGGAATTAGAGACCATTTATCCCATCACAAGATTGTGATTTTCTAGTGGTTAACGTTCTCTCGATCATGTTTTCTATCACTCTCCATCAAAACATTATGGTTAGTTTATCTTCCATATCCTTGTTTCCCTATATGGAATCTTAAAATGCATTATCTTGGATGAAAATTTTAATTCTATATATATATAAGTGATTGTTTTATTGACACTTCTTTCGATGTGGGAATTTCAATGTAGTTTCCCAGCCTAATTTTAAAATTGCAAGGATAAAATTTCCAAAAGGGGGGAAGGATGTAACAACCATTAAATTTATAGAATAAAACTTTTTTCATTTCTATTAATATTTATGAATAAGATATTATTTTTGAAATATAGGGCAATCTTTCTCTGATAACATACTCAATAGGCAACAACACGTTTCTTTGAAATTTTATGTTCACACAATGTTGAGTTATACAGAAAAATATTACAATATTAATATTAGTATTTTAAGTGTTAGTTAACACCTATCCATTGGAATGGAGGGAATGAATAATATGTAATAAATTTTTAAATATAGTTTACACTTGTTTAAATGATGATTCATTGGTTACTATATTTAATATAAATGGAAAAAAAACCAATTGAATATAATTGATGTGTTTTTATGAAAACCTATTTAAAATGGAATAATTATTTTTTCATGTCATTCTTTATGGATATTTATTTATTTTAAAATATATGATATATATTCAATGTAATGTTTTAAATTAATCTTATAATTTTTATAGATATGATAAGAGAATAAATTAATTTTTTCCAAATTAAAAGATTATTATTCTAAAAATGTAGTTTTACCGCCTTTTGATGGTGAACCTTTTTTAAATATAGTTTTTGACACCTTTATATGTTTGACTTTATTTAATAAACTTATTCTTTTTATTTGGAACATCAAAATTTACTTTGGATGAAATTGTGTTGTTTTTCTGCAAAAGATCATTTTTTACTGAATATTGAAAAATATAGCATTTTAATTCAAAACGTCCTTTTTAATATAAATTATTTATATAGATATATTGTAATTTTAAGAGGTTTTAAAGTTTCATTAGATTATATTTTTATCATTTAATCCAATTTTGGTCTTTTTAAGTAATTACACTTTCAAATATGTTATAAACGCCTGTCAATCTTTTGGTAGTTTTGACTTCTTAAAAACACGATTTTTGGTATTGACAATGAGAATTAATTTTAAATTAATTTCTGAAACATCTATGTTTTGAATTTATAAAAATGGATTCCATATTTGAAATCTGGATGTCCAAATTGTGTAAATTGATAACTTTTATTTTTAGATAATATGAATAGTAAATTTAGAAAATATTTTACTTAACATGATTAAAAAATCTGGTAAATAAGGGTAAAAATAATATTATAATAATATTAAATTAAAATAACAAGTTTTCTAACACTATTTTATGAGAAATTTATGAACATGGGAATCCATGGGTTGATTTGATGACCCCATGGAGCCACTTGTGTGTGAAAATGACATTTAAGTACTTTTAATTTTATGTTAATGAAAATATAATCTAAACATGAATCGTTTACTGAAACAATTTTTATATTGGGTTATACATGTGATGTCTTCTACTAAAAATTGTCAATATAATTATAAAAATATTTCCTACGTCATGGTATTATATTCAAAAAATTTATACATCAAATAAAAAAGTTATTTATGACACAATGGTGATGTAGTGATTATCTTATTAATGAACGATTTAAATAAATGAGATTATAAATATTAAAATAAATTTATTTTGAAAGATTTTATTCCCTAAATTAATTGTACTGATCTTTATGACTTATTTTATTTTAAATAATTTTGTTTTTTCTAATTAGTCATGTTTTTTATTGATTTATTAAAAGTCATGATATGAATAATATATAAATTGAGATAAATGGGGTTTTAAAACAAATAAAATTTTATTAAATGATATAACATTCAAAAAAAACCTAATATTCTTATAAATTACTTAGATAATGTTTTAAATTTCATTAATGAACCACCTGAGGTTGTATTGTCATTTCATGGTAACTATATTAACCATATTGTATGAATATACTTGAAGACATCGTAATAGTTAAATTAGATAACTAAGGGTTAAAGATAAATGATAAGGTTAAATTTGAAACCCAAACATGACTAAAACCTATTGGTTGAGAGGAATTAGAAAAATCCACATCTGATATTCTAATTAAATGTGTTTTGGACATTTTTAAAATCTAAATTCAGTTTTTAATAAAATAATCTTACAAGACATTCCTAAAGTACCCCTCCTCCATCTTATAAAAGGCCACCACCTCTAACCCCTTAATCACACCTATGAACTACCTTACATTATCCAAAATATGCTCTAATAAGCCCCCAACATCTCTCACTTCCTCATAAAAGAATTACCATTGGCCGAAGTCAATCAAATAATTCCTTTTGGCTCAAATCAAAGGTAGTTACCTGTTTTAATAGGTAACATCTTCTCTAAAGATCCACCAAATATTATACATAGTCACTCCATAATTTATGATTTTTAATTTATTACATATTAGGATGTTTTTATGATAAGGATTTCGAACTACACTTACACACACCCCCATATAATGGATTTACAACATACTATTTCTATGGACGACGAACTACTGCCTCATGAAACGATGATTGTCCAACTATCTACTATTGAATCTCATAATGGACATTATTATTTCACTGTATTTATATTGTCACGACATGACCCTACCCGGGCTCGAGCCGCAACTACCCCAATCCCGCCTTTATAGGCTTGGGGCTGGCAACCAGTGTCGAACGCACAATAACTCGGGGAGGCCTTTGCCAAAGTAGCTGTACACACACACAACACACTAAATGAAAAAGTGCAGAGTAAAAAGGAAAATCAAAGGGAAACTGCTATAATTAAACCACAAGAGTAAATCAACCTCTAAATAGTACAAATCAAGTGCTGAAAGTAAACTGAAAAGAAATGGGAAAAAACATGTGCCCCACCAAAAAGTGTCACAACCCGACAACAGGTAAACAGAAGAAAACCCACTAGAAGGGTCCCCCACCTGGAACCCAACTATGAACACCGCCCACAGTCCAATCTCCCGAACTCCTATGCTCCAATGAAGTCATGAAAAACCTGTCTGTCATCTGCAAGGGTACACTAAGTGCGGGCAAAGCCCATGCAGGGGTGAGTATAAAAATACACAGTAGGATACGCCAAAGGCTCGAGGGAGAAACAAATGAGGTACCGAAGGTTGAGCAGTAGATCGAACATGAAAGTAAAGGAGTACAACCGAGAGTGTAGTTAAGAGTATAGTATTAAAGAGTCCATCTCAACCCAACAAGAGAAAAAAATGTAGACTCGTCCAGACAAAAGGAGCTGGAAATGGTGAGAAGATGAACTTCTCATTGAGTCTTTGCTACATATAGTAGGAGAGCAGACTCTCCCAACCACGAGAAACCAGACACGGAAAGCACGTGGCATACCCCGTGCATCTTCGCCTCTCCTGGAAGGAGAGTAACCAAAAACCAAGAAGTGGGTACTGAAAAAAGGTATATACATATTCATATGCTCGGTCAAGAAGCCCAAATATGACCGTAAGGGGATCTTCATCCCGTAGCTCAGCCCAAGAAATGTGAGTCTCCAACAGTCCCAGAAGTAAACACCATTAATGCCAATCATCACGCACATCTGCCCCGAACTGCAAGTCAAGGGGATCAAAACACCGCACCTTGACAATATCCTCTTTAGGCGGCACTCACTCGCCCGCATAGTTTTAGGTCGCCTTGCAAGGATGCATCTACGTGGGGAATGTTCCCCTCGCACTTGAGTGTTCTAGGGGAACGTCAAACCACACGATGTCACTACCCTGCAGTCACGAGGTCTCCCCAAAGACAAGGTCCACTACCAGAAAACTGGGCAAGGCTTGTGCCTGCCTTTATCAGCGCTAACGGAAAAGCACTGAAAAAGGGGCGGGCCTTTATTAGCTAAAAAAAAGCGCTGATAAAGGTCCACTTTTTCAGCAATAAAACAAGCACTGATAAAGGTGTACCCTTTATCAACGCTTTAATTAGCATTGATAAATGTAACATTTGTCAGTGCTTTTTTTATCGGTGATAATATATATTGTATACATTAAATAAAAAACACATGTTATAACCATATATATATATATTAAATAATTATAATATTAATAATAAATATAATTATTATATTTATTAATTCAATATATATTTATTAGTTTTATTAATTCATTATATATTTATTAGATTTATTAATTCATTCTATATTTATTAGATTTATTAAATCATTATATTTAATATATATTTATTATATTTCTTTATATTTAACGTATTTATTTTATTTAAAAATATATAATGCGTTATAATATATTTGTATAATTGAAATTAATATATATTTGTTTTCCAATGAATTGGGATCGATCAATATCATACATGCGCGCGTCTATATATATGTGTTTTTCAATGAATTGGGGTCAATGAATATATCATACATGCGTATATATTTGTGCATATTGAAAAATGTTCATTTATAGATTATAATTCATTATGTTACCCATATAAGATATATATATATATATATACACATTAATTAAATGTGCACTTCAAATTAAATTACATTTAAAAAATAAATATATATTTTATAATATTTTCAATGATATATATATAAAAATATACCTTTCAAACAATTTTATTATTATAAATAGAGAGAGATATATATTTATAGTCAAATAAATATATAATAATATAAAGAAATTATTAAATTGATACATTTATCCGTACTTTTATTAGCGCTGATAAACTACGTATTTATCAGCGCTAAATAAGTGCCGATAAAGAGTGTCTTTATCAGCGCTAAAATGAAAAGCGCAGATAAAGTCACTCTTTATCAGCGCTACAAAAGTGTTGATAAAGTCCGGCCATTATCAGTGCTAAAAAAGCACTGATAATGGTGGTATTTATCAGCGTTGTTCATTTTAGCACTGATAAATACACCCTTTATCAACGCTTTTTACTAGCGTTGATAAAGGCTCACGCAGGATTGATAAAAACCCTCGGGTCCTCTTCCTCCTCCCCACACCCTGTCAAGATCTCACGGAAGCCCTCCTATGCACCGCTGCCGTCACTGCCGCCACCTCCTTCTCCTCCTACTCCGCCGTGGCCGCCTCCTCCTACTTCTCCTCCTCCTCCGGCCGCCGCCTCCTCCTCCTCCTCCTGCTGCCTCCTCCTCCTCCTCTATGCCTCCTCCTCCTCCACCGCGGCCTCTTCCTCCTCCTCCTCCACTGATGCATCCTCATCCTCCTCCTCCTCCTCGGCCTACTCCGCTGCCTCCTCTCCACCGCAGGTCCTCCACCACGACCTCCTCCTCCTCGTCGTCCTCCTCCTCCTCCTCCATTGCCTCCGATCTGCTTCCGCTACCTCCGCTTCCTCTTCCCTACCTCCACCCTACCTCCACGCTGCCTCTGGGGCCTCCTATGTCGATTCCTCCTTCTCCTTCGCCACCAGGTCCTCCTCCTTAAGGTGATTAAATTTTAATTTTCATGAATTAATTATGTTTTCATTGTGGTGACCCCTTGCATCCTTTCCCAAGTTATGAATATTTGATATCCATTATCTTTTTCCTCCTAACATTTTGAAAGAATCCATTGTATGAATACTTGGATGTTATATGATTTGTTTGGATGTGAACAATTTCCAATTGGTGTGGATGTAGGGTGGATGATGACAACCTTGGTAAACCTCAATGTTGACTCAAAAAAATTGTAGGTAGGAAGTTCCTTACCCCTTGGTTTGTCATTTACACATGATACCGTGAGGAGTATTTATGATGGAATATAATTACACCATTATTGATTATGATTGCAAGTGGGTGTCTGTATAATGAGATACCTATATTGATTTTTGGATTTTATGAGTGTTGTTATTGTGGGTAATTTTTATTTTTGGATTGTGATCACATGATGTTATGTGTTATATTATATACTCATGATAATATGACTTAAAAACTTGAATGATTCACCTCTTATGTGTGGTAGAATGCGTGGTGTTTATATGTTGTACATCAAAGAAGTGGACCATCATGAAATAAATATCCCTTAGTAGGGTACTACACTTGTTATGTGATGATGAAGACAGAGATCCTAATTATAGGGTGGAGGTACAACATATCCATGGTGTTGTGTCATGGGTGAGCTTGAGGTACCAAGTATTTTCTAGGTCCCATTCACTATGAGATGCATAATTTTCTTCAATAACCACATGGATCTAACTCATACATTGAAAACGGGTAAGAAGATCACAAATTTCCAGGCTACTTAGGCCTCTCTAGGTATCCTGTGTACCATATTTAACATCATAGGATCCCTCCCCCCAAGCCTGTTAGTTTAGTTAAATACGATTCCCATGGGATAAACTAATTTATACCTACTTTGGCTATTTTTATCCTTGTCCCCTTCTTGAAATAAAATATATCAATATTGGATGTGTTGAAATAAAGTTCATGACTGAGTTATTTAAGCTATAACCTAGGGTTTGTTGTGCCCCCACCCCCTCCACTACTCCCTCTTCTCCCCACCTCATCCATGCCTTCCCTCCTCCCTCATCTCCCTCTCCTCTAACTAAACCTCATCCCCCTCCTCCACCCATACTGACTTCCCTCCTCGAACCATGATTTGAACTATGGGTAGGTTCCTTCCCCCATCCAAACACAAATCTTATGGATTGTGGCCTATTGAAGCTAAGCACTAGTCCCAAAATCATACTCCACCATCTCCTTCTACCTATTATTTTCCACCACCATTGGAAGATTCCATCACGTTGGGTTTTGATTTTACTTTTGCATCCCACCACTCACAAGATGTGGTTCCACCTACCAATGTCTGTCCCTATTTTAACTTTGAGGAAATGAAACAATATATGTGCTTTGACCATTTTCAATCCAAGTCAATTTTCACCAACAAATCCATGGATTTGGTCACAATACGCAAGGTCCTCATCAACAAGGATGTTATGGTTTCCCTTCGCATCAATGAAACACTCCCAAATTATTGATGGTCCTGATGAGACGTTTTAGGAGCTCTTTTTAGAGTTCCTTACAACATTCAAGATAGAATTAATCTGTACCACCTTTAAACTAGGTGGTAGGGATTGGGATTTGACACTGGGTGGGTTCAGAGTTATCTTGGGGTTTATTCTTATGAGTTTTCTATATCCAATACCTATGTTACTTTGTGTCTTGATTTTAACAAGACAAATACACTAAAGAGTTGGGTGTTGATCACTCATAAGCCCATGAGAATCCATGATCCTCCCACATCCAAGAGCACCCATATGAAGGGTTATTATCTGAGGATTAGTCATTGTGCCTTAGTTCATGCATGTATAGCATGGGGAGACTCTCACATAATCATCACGTAGACTAAGTTGGCCATTATGGACACTTCCATGGGTTCCCTTGTGGAAAACATATACTGCTTCTTAATTATGCATTTGGTCCCATGTGTTTCAATCAACATTCTACACTTTTACTTTTTTAGGCACATGTTAGGCTACCTATTGGCCTTACCCATGAGGTATTTCCTTGTACGGACACCCTATAGAGACCGCCCTATGAGATTGATCCACAAGTTGCACTGATTATCCTACTTCCTCAGAAAAGTTATCATTATCCCATGTCTATAGTGGTGAACCCCACTAACACACTATAAAAAACTCCCATGAACCACCCTTCATCAGGGGTGATTGAAGAGAGGAAGAGATTGGATGAATCCCAAGAACCACCTAAGATTTGCGATTAATGAGCACGCCCCCTAACATTTTTGAAGTATCTTGTTTTTTAACAAAATAATACTCATATTCCTACTCCCCTAACCTATATACTCATCCTATGGATTTAAAATAGGATGAATATAAATAAGGAATGGATGAATGCCAACCGGTTGAAAAAAGAGTATGATGAAGGTGTGAAAGAGTTTATCAAGTTTTCAAAATATTATGCATGTGACTCTTCTAAAATCCTTTGTCCGTGTTTATGCTGTTGTTACTCAAAACAAATTAGTCCAGAGGAGTTGGAAGAACACTTGATTTGTCATAGAATAGATCAGAGTTATAAATGTTGGAATAAACACGGGGAAAAAACTAATGTAGGTAGTGACTGGGATGAAACTACATTTTATGGATCATCTGATATGATTACAAACATGAAAAATGAAGATGACCATATAGAGGATTTGATTATATAAGTGAATGTTGATGAATATCATACCGAGGAAATGACAAGCACCGTCGAAGATGAACTTCGTGATAGCCCAAAATTGTTTGAGAAGTTAAAAATTTGTGCAAAGACGCCATTGTATGCTAGTTTCACTAAATATATAGCATTTTCTTCCGTACTAATGCTGTATAATTTGAAAGCAGACAACGGGTGGAGTGACGACAATTTTACGAAACTACTTTCCCTCAAAAATGACATGCTCCTAGAAGACAATGAGCTCCCGAGACGAACATACGATGTCAAACGAATGCTACGCTCTATGGGTATGATCTCTGAAAGAATACATGCCTTCCCAAATGACTGTATACTGTTTTGCAAGGACCACAAATCACTTAATGAATTCCAAAAGTGTGGTGCTTCTCAATACAAGAACGATGAATCCAGTCCTACTAAAGTTTTACGGTACTTTCCAATCATTCCAAGGTTGAGACGCCTATATGGAAGTGAGGAGACTGCATAACAATTAACATGGCATTCATATACAAGAATTAAAGATGGGATACTACGTCACCCGATAGACTCTCATCAGTGGAAGAGAATCGATCATGGGTATCCAGAATTTGGAAAGGATTTGAGAAACCTTCGTCTTGCGTTATCTACATATGTAGTGAATCCTTTTGGTTTTCAAAGTAGTAGTCACAGTACGTGGCCGTTTATGTTGATAAATTATAACTTACCACCGTGGTTATGCATGAAACGAAAACACATCATGTTATCTATGCTTATATCTGGACCAAAACAACCGGGTAATGATATTGATGTTTATTTAGCTCCATTGATCGAAGATTTGAAATTATTGTTGGATTCAGGTGTTACATTGAATACTGTATATAGAAAGGAAGATTCCACTTTGAGAGTCATGTTGTACGGGACGATAAATGACTTCCCTGCTTATTAAAAATTTTCAGGATATAGCATTAATGGAACTCAAGGCTTTCCTATTTGCAAAGAAGGTACACAATCAATTAGGTTGAAACATTCATCGAAATCCGTGTTTCTAAGACATCACAGGTTTCCACCGCGAAGAAATAAGTACCGTTCTTGGATGACATCATTTGATGGAAGTTCAGAAGAACATACAACACTGTCTCCACTAACAGGCGTTCAATTGTTTGAGAAAGATAAAAATATGGACACTAATTTTGGTAAACTGGCTTCAAAAAACCCTAAGAAAATCGGTTGGAAAAAGAGATCAGTTTTTTTTGAATTACAATACTGGAATTGTCTGTATGTAAGACATTTTCATGATGTTATGCATGTAGAAAAAAATGTATTTGATAGTGTTATAGGAATGTTTCTAAATACATCTAGAAAAACGAAAGATGGAATTAAGGCTAGGTTGGACATGGTTGAGATGGGAATACGAGAAGAGTTGGCACCAGTGAAGGGTAAAAAATGAACATTTCTTCCTCCGGCTGATTACACTCTTTCCAGGCAGGATAGATATCAGTTTTTTGACTTCTTGAATGATGTAAAGGTTCCAGAGGGGTTGTGACAACCGAGCCCCGGTGACAGCACAGACACCCCACCTTAACATGGTCGTCGGGTCCTGACCCACCAGGTACCACCAGTTGCCCCATAGACACGTGGGGCCCACCCTAGGGTCCACCAACGTGCCTGAACGGGTCATCTGACTAATGATAGTCACCACATGCCAACACATGTCCTTTCTAGTGTGCTTTTTCCTTACTCGCACCCATCCTGGGAAACTTCCCAAAAGGTCACCCATCTTGATCACTACTCCAGGCCAAGCACGCTTAATTGTGGAGTTCTAATCAGGTAGGCTCCCGAAAAAGAAGGTGCACCTTGTTGACATGAGTCATATCATTTAGTCATTTAACCCTTTATCATTTTGGGATGTTACAATCACCCCCCCTTTAGAGCACAATGCCCTCGTTGTGGGCCCTACATCTCAACCTAAGCAGTGCACCGCACTTGAGGCTGGGTTCCTCCTCTGATACCAAATGTGACAACCGGGCCCCGGTGACAGCACAGACACCCCTCCTTAACATTCTCGTCGGGTCCTGACCCACCAGGTTCCACCAGTTGCCCCACAGACATGTGGGGCCTACCCCAGGGTCCACCCACGTGCTTGAATGGGTCATCTGACTAATGATAGTCCCCACAGGCCAACACAAGTCCTTTCCACTGTGCTTTGTCCTCAGTCACACACATCCTGGGAAACTTCCCAGAAGGTCACCCATCCTGATCACTACTCCAGGCCAAGCACGCTTAACTGTGGAGTTCTAATCAAGTTGGCTGCCGAAAAAGAAGGTGCACCTTGTTGACATGAGTCATATCATTTAGTCATTTAACCCTTTATCATTTGGAGATGTTACAGGGGTATTCGTCAAGTATCATGTAACCTCGTGTCAATGAGCAACTTGAAGTTAAAAGGTCTGAAATCACATGACTATAATGTTTTGTTGAAAAATCTAATTCTAATTGATTTACATTGCATTTTTTCCAAGAATTTCTACCATACATTAACGAAACTGTGTTTCTTCTTCAAAGCTATATGCAACAAAGTTATAGACCCGGCGAAATTTCCATCTTTGGAAAAAGAAATTTCCGTTATATTATGTGAATTAGAAATTGCTTCCGGCCTTCATTTTTTCATATGATGGTTCATTTGATGGTCCACTTGGTGAGAGATATTCGACTATGTGGTCATGTACATTACAAATGAATGTACGCCATTTAATGGTATATGAAGATTTTGAAAGGGTATGTCAAAAATCGAAGTCGGCCAGAGGGTTGTATTGCAGAGTGATATATTATTGAGGAAGCATTGAATTATGTACCGAATACTTGTCTGGTGTGGAAATCATTGGATTACCGAAATCTCGTCACCCTGGGCAGCTTGAGGGTGATGGAATATCTAGAAGATAGGTTTTCATAATCAATATTACAGATCAGGAGCAGGCCCACCTTTATGTTTTGCATAACAGTTTCGACATTGACCCATATATTGAAATCCACAATGAAATTCCAATTCATTTGAATCCCTCTAGGGATGAAACATGGATATCAGATACACATAATCTACACTTTATAGGATAGTTTCGAGATCATATTTTTGAGAAGCCAGATGAAAATCCAGAGTCAATTTCGGATTGACTTCGATGGCTAGCCAGAGGACCATGTGTGTATGCATTATCTTACAATGCTTATGTAGTTAATGGTTATACATTTTATACTAATAAACATGATGAAGACAGTACCATGAAGAATAGTGGGGTCACACATGTGGCTGAAGTGATGCATGTTTCCGATGCTAAGGAAAGAAATCCAATTTATGCGAATATGTCATACTTTGGCATCATCAAACAAATATGAGAGTTGGATTATACGGAATTTCAAGTTACGATATTTCAATTCAAGTGGGTTGATAACAGGAGTGCAGTTAATATAGATGATTTGGGATTTTTGAAAGTTGATTTCAGTAAGGGGAGAAAGCTGAACCGTTTATAATGGCATCATAGGCCGTGAAAGAATTTTATATTCCAAATCCCGCAAACTGAAACCGGTCAATCGTTCTGTTATCGACCAAAACTGTTGAAGTGTCAGATGAATATTCAATGGAATATGACCCTTTAATTGGGACATCGCAATCATTTCGCAGTGGTCCCAATGTAGATGACGTTTTTTATGTCAAAGGAGACCATAATGAAGGGATATGGATAGTTGATAGAGGGGTCAAATCCCTTCAGCCTTTAAAAAAAGAGAGTTCAATAATCAGGTTTTTTATTTTTATTGTAATATAGATTGTGTTACATTATGTTATTATCTATTAGCTACTAATTTTAAGTGATATAAATTAAATGTTAAACCAATTCTGGAGATTATGACTTCTTCACCCACTGATGCACCAAATCCCGAGACACAACACGTCTCTCAAACTATTGAAGCTGGTCCCACTGCTGAGAGACAACAGGTCTCTCAACCTGTTACAGCTGGTCCCACTGCTGAGGTACAACAGGTCTCTCAACCTTTTTCAGCTTGTCCCAGTGCGGATGCTAGTGCTTTGAAGAAACATAATGATGATGCAGAAACTAAGGAAATGGTAGGCGATGAAACCCCAGCGACAAAAAACAGGTGCGCCGTAGTTTGACAGTTTTGTCCAAAATCCTTAAGGAAAAAACAAAGGGCATCAAATATGAGGTGGGATGGAATAAACTAGGCCAGCATGTAAACCCCAACAAAGACATTTTTAGTAGCTACATTAGAATCATCACTCGAAAACGTGTACCTATTGATGTAGAGTCGTGGCACCATGTTGTCAGTAGGTTGAAACAATTGTTGTGGGAAGAGATTACTGTAACATTACGATATCATCTATTTAATTTATTAAAATAAAATAAAATAAAACACTTAAATATTCACTAACCCTTCATCATCTCTTGCAGAGTGAATTTATAATATATGTTTCACACAATGAATATGTTTTATGACTGGAAGAAAGGATTTATAGAGGCTTTCACACCATTTTAACGAAACATCATCTGAAAGATGCCGAAGGGAAAATAAAGCCGCATCCGCCTCATCTTTATGAACAATTGATATCCCAAGGAACGTGAGATGCGTTTTGCAACCGTCGTGCGGAATAGAATTTTCAGGTACATTGTGTTTGGTTACACGTTGTGTAACGCCCCGACCCCAGTTACCCAGAGTCGGTGCATTATTGCGTAACATTGGCATGATCACAAAAGATCAAGTCTCGAAAGACCAATTATTTTAGTAGCCTTGGAAACAATAGATACATTCATAAGTCTTTCATTACATTATAAAGTGAAAAATCACAATAACATAGTCTCCATAGTCCACACTTCTATCCACTTCAATCAATCCTTGTAGGTTAGTCATAAAATATTTCTTCACATCCTAGGAAAAATAAAACATTTAAAGGGGTGAGCTCAGATGCTCAATAAGGATAACAATATAACGGAAGCCTTCATAAATAAACCTAAACATTTAAGGCAATGTATGACAAAAACAAAATCCTTTTAAACATGAACTTCAACATAATATGGTAAAAGTAAAAATGAGATAATGGCATTTACATATTCACATGGATATTCTACTGGTCGAATAATCACATGCAATATCAATAACCACTTTATTAATGATGGAATGCATAATGCCAGACTATCATAACCACGTAGCCAAGGCCTCATGCCAAGACTACAAATAAGATTTTTCAAGGCCTCGTTCCAAGATAGTAGTTTGTCTCATGAGACCTGCCGATGCATCGAGGAGCTATAGCAGGCTCCACCCATCACTTATTAAGTCCAATGCATTCCTCATATGAACAGGTTTAAACATATCATAAACCATAACATAATCATATCACATAAAATATGCATAATGGAAACATAACATTTCCACATTTCAATAACAAGATATCAATACAACACATTGATATAATAAAAACACTTTCAAAACCATTTTCAATACCAAAATAAAAGAAAAATAAAACTTGACATTTATTTTTCCTTTTAAAAAAAGTTATGGCTTGTAGAGGAAGCCGAAAATCAAATAATAGTTATGGTGGCGAGGAAGTCATTGTCACCGCATACGTAAGAAAAAAACATTCTTTTTGTCATTTAGTAAAAAATGTTCGTATAAAAAGATTCCTTTTGAGTAAAAGTAAAAGTCAAAGGGGTTTATACACCGTATAAAAGAAATTTGTGTATAAAACAAAATATGCCTCAATGAAAGGATATTGAGACAAAGTCCCTTTAAAAGATCATTTTTTTAAAATAAAATAGATCTATTATGTGTATTCACTATATATACACATAAATAAAGTATAAATACAAGATAGGACATATAATATCATGACATAATTTGAAAGTAGGAGATTAACCCAAAGAATGGAAATTGGGTTAAAAAGTTCCCTTACCTCATGTCCGACATGACTTGATCATTCTTTAATCTCCTGAATAATAAACTAGAGTTAATTTCTACTTGATTAAGATCCTTTTTCATGTTGATTATTCCTTTTATATCACTTATTACCATTTTATGAACATTATGTAATTATTTAAGTTAATAGCGGTCATTTTGACGATCTTTGGTACTTGAGTCAAAAATAAACTTCATATAATTACAAGTTGTTCATGTGGTGACATATCCATTATATCCAGAATTATATTCATGATGTATATATCATATATATCAAATATATCCAGTATATACATGCATTTATAATATTACATAACATTAGAGTTATAAAATGAAATGCACCGTTCATGGAGATGGTAAGCCGTACGTACGCATGAACGCTTCTTTCATTTCTATTTCATATTTAATGGAATTAAATTATAATTATATAAGGGTATACTATAATTCCAGTATAATATAATGTATAATACCATTTACTCTATAATTTATACATTCCACATATGGCATTAACGATTCAAATCACTTTGAGGGGGTGGTAGTCCGCACTTCCTAAAATGAAATTATCGCATGTACCCATAATGGAAATCATAAAGGAATGACATAAATGAAAAATAAAGAATCATAATGAAAACAAAAACATAATATATATCATATATAAAAATAGTGTCATCATAATGGCCACCATGAGAGGTGTTAAAAGAATATTGAACAATCACCGTTTCGTGAGGCAGTAATTCGCCTCCCACAGAAACAGTATGTTCTTTAACCATTAGACAAAGGTGTGTGTAAGTGTAAATAAAATAATTCTCATAAAAACATCCTAGTATGTTGAAGATACTGGTTTTTTCACAACATAATGTAATAAAAAGAGTTGAAGTGTTTGGAGAAGCAAAATAAAACAAAATAACATAAGAGAAGACATTTGCCTAAAAATTGGGTAACTCTTTTTGATTTGAGCCAAAGGCTTACTTGGGAAGAATTCTGCCCAAAGTGAGTCTTCTAGGAGTAAGATAGGGATGTTTATAGAGTATTTGGGCAGAGGTTGGCCGATCCAAAAGGCTTTGAGGGTGTGAATAAGGAGGTAGTGGTGGGGGCCTTTTATAAGAGGAGAGGAGGGACACTCTTGGAAAGATTGAAATGTTACATTATTATGAAATTATTATCGGATTATAAAGGTCCCAAAATGATATATGTCGTGGATAAGGTGGTAAGGGTTCTAAATATTCACAACCAATAGGTTTTAGAAAAGTTTAAGCCTTAGATGTTACATTATCTTTCCATTTTATTTAAATCGTTAATTAATGAGGTAATCGCTTCATCATCATGGTGTCATAAATAATTTAATTTATATAATGTCTAAAAATTATAAAAAAAATTATCATGATGTAGGAAATATATTTAGCTCTCTAATGAATATTTATAGTCAAAAATAGGACTTTTATAACCCCATTTAAAAATGTTTTTAGTAAAACAACTCATGTTTGTGACTTTTTTATTTTAACATTAAATAAAAAGTTTTTATTGTCATTTTCCTAGAAAAGTGTCTCCATGGGGTCCCCAAGTTGACCCATGGACTGACTTGGTCGGCCATGACTCATCCAATATGGGTAGGACAAGTGTAAAGGTATTTTCGTATTTTTATAATATCATTTCTACCTTAAATTTCACTAATTACCTTTAATAAAAGTTACTATTCACCAAAAAATATTTTAATCCCATTGAACCACATTTTACTTCCTAATGACTACCATGTATGTAGAATTTTTTAAAATCAAATCACAGAAGTGGTAATGTTTCATTTAAACGAAAAACTAGTTTTTTTAACAACCACTTAGTGGTTTCACTATTCATAAAAAATTGAAGTTTTTCAGAACAATGCCAAAATTTTACCCTAAGCTATAATTGATATTCAAATTCAAAAATGATTTCTATTTTACAAAATTCCAAACATATAAGTTTCGTTAATTAATTTTAAAACTAATTCCCGTTGTCACAACAAATAGCGTGTTTTTAAGAAACAATATATATCAAAATATTGACAATTGTTTTTATCCAATTTGAAAGTGAAATTAATTATAATGAACACCATTGGATGAAATGGTAAAAATATATTATAATTATACTTTAAAAAAAATCTATAGTATAATTTATCACTATAATTTATTTTGATTAAAAAATTTGTTTTATAGTATTTTTCACTATTCTTAAAAAATTGTATGTTCTCAGAAAATAAAAAAAATATCAACATAGGATAATTTCGATATTACGAATACAAAAATGAAGTCCATTTGGAAAGATAAAATTTATAAAATTTAAAAAAGTAGGTATTACTATTCATAATGGCTATTTTGATTGGTCGTGGTGTGTTAGAATCTCGAACTTGCATACAATGTAAGCTATTGCATTATTGAAAGGGAAGTGTATAGTGGAAGCTCGGGGTGTTACATTCTCCCCTCATTCAATAAATTGCATCCTCGCAATTTGAAATTTTTCTTTGAAAATAGAAAATACCTTTGTGGAAAACCCACATCCAAAATAAGGTTAACAAAATTTAGCATTAATAAGAGGGAATTGGAAACAAAAATGTCACCACCAAATTATGATTTCAATAAGGATAACATTGGTGGAAATTAGAGACATATAAATGGAGGGAAAATGTAAATATTTGTAGGGAGTGACTGAGGTCATCAATCACAAACAAGTATAAAATTGAGGGCCTCAAAGCCTTCAATCTATGGTGATTTAAAATATCATATGTTCAACAAATCATAAGGTATTATGAAAACAAATTTTTTTTAATATCCCTTTCCTAATGTTTGTGAATTAATTTATTTATAGAATAAGAGGGAGGTATATATATATATATACTTGACAATGAGAGTTTCAACCTTCAAGTAATTTCTACCACACACTCATCTTTCCCTGAAAAATACAATAGAAATCAAAAATATTATATTTATCCTAATCATACAAGGTTCAAAATATTAACACATACCATTTAGATTAGGAAAACTATTTTGTAATAACCAGGGACATCATGTAGGCTAGTGGTAGGTAATAAAGGCCTGTCGCACTATAGTTGTGTGTTTGATTCCTGCAGCTTTGTCTGACGCGACGGGTTATCCCCCAACCTATAGGTTGTCCTTTTCCTAAAAGTATAGTATTATAATATTCCAAAAATAATCTTCAGAATGTTTTTACCTTAAACATTACTATCCAAAGTTCAAATTAATTCATTCCATCCTTCATAGTTATCCAAAATACCTTTGTCCAGACTTTTTCTAAAAGGTCTCTAAATTCCAAAATCAATTGTAACATCAGATTACCCAAACAAAGAAAAGTTTCTATTATTATCACATACTAAAAATAGGATTACCTTCATCATATTAAAACCAAAATGAATACAAAGAGTACTGCAGTAAAATCGTTATATATATCACATTATTCTTATAACCAGAATATAATCCTTGTTTCCAGAAGCCCCAATACATTAATTATTCCACTTCAACTGTAGTAACAACATAAGATTATCCTTGATTCCTTGGCCTTTTCTGAGGTAAGGTTCCCTGACTCTTAGGAAATTCATTGGAATAATTCCCCATTTCCCTACAATGGTATCATTCAACATTGATAGCATCTTTCTTTCCCTTGCAATCACGAGCCTGGTGTCCTCTTTCTCCACATTTATAACAAACTCCCATTCCTTTTAGGCAAGTACCAGGGTGATTCTTCCCACAATTATCGCATAATGGAAAATCCTCATTTCTCCTTTTCCCTTTATCTGTCTCTTATTCCACCATTCTCTTCTTCTCTTGCTTTACTTTATTGTCATAATATTTAGAGAATTCATTTTTTGTCTTGATAGCACATGAGACAATATCTTCGTACGACGAGAAAGATTGTGATATTAATGCTTGACGGAGAAATGGTTTTAACCCATCAAAGATATGATCAATATTACGTCTTGGGTTATGTATATAATCAACTGCATGCCCTTCTAACCTTGTAAAGTTAACCTCCTACTTTACGACATTCTCATCCTCCTTTTTTCTCAGACTCATAAATTGCCTTTCTATATATGCTCGATGGTCAAAAGGGAATTATTTTTCTAATAAAAGCTCTTTTAACTCCATCAATTCCATATTTGATACTTCATCATCTTCCTTTTTGTTTTGAATCAGTGACCACAATTGATCGGCATCACCAGTGAGGAAGTAAACTTCCATGATGACCTTCTCCCTTTCGTTACTACCCAAGGCATAGAATATTTTCTCTAAAGAGTTTATCCATTCCCCAGATACTAATGGATTTGTACCCCAATTAAATTTTGGTGGTTGTTGCCTCATTAAGCAGTCTAAAATTGATCCTCCACGTTGCGGATCAGGGTGCTCCATACGAGTAAGGTTACTATTCATAACCTGAGTGAGTTGTCCCAGTATGGTGATAACTTGATCAACACCAGTTGTATCTCCAGCTCCACAATAATTATCTGGTGCAGGAGGGCAATCCCTACATGGAGTGCGTGCATTTATACGGTTTCCATTCCTCACACAAGGTGCCATTTCTAAACAATGTCATAAACTAGATTAGTTTATGAATCAAAATACATAATTCCATACTTGTAAAACACATAACATAAATTGAACTATAATCATAAAAATGTTTTCTTTGAGGAAGTATATACTCATAAACCCTTTATAATGGTTTGTAAAGAAAATGAGAATAATTCTAATCATATCACCGGGAGTGTCGTAACGAAGAGTGCAGCAAGGCCCGTTGTCGTGCACCAGTTCCCATTCGAGTCTATCTCAAAGCGGTGTTTCTGGGTTTTACCCCTAGGTACATATGTGCCAGAGCTACCTCTACCTGCTCGTATCCAGACAGGGATGTATTGCATGTAAAACTCATAAAATCTCTACAATACAAAAATTCTTGGATGTTTTTCTATAATAATCCTCAAAATCTATCTTAGGTCTATGTGCTCTAATCAGAGTTTATCTCAATCTAGCTTCCAAAGTTAGTACTAAACTACCTCTGATACCTACTTTAACGCCCCAACCCCAGTTACCCAGAGTCGGTGCATTATTGCATAACATTGGCATGATAAAAAAAGATCAAGTCTTGAATGACCGATTAGTTAAGTAGCCTTGGAAACACTAGATACATTCATAAGTCTTACATTACATCATAAAGTGAAAAATCACAATAACATAGTCTCCATAGTCCACACTTCTATCCCCTTCAAACTATCCCTGTAGCTCAGTCATAAAATATTTCTTCACATCCTGGAAAAAATAAAACATTGAAAGGGGTGAGCTCAGATTCTCAGTAAGGATAAAAATATAGCGGAAGCTTTCATAAATAAACATAAACATTTAAGGCAATGTATGACTAAAACAAATGCCTTTTAAACTTGAACTTCAACATAATATGGAAAAATTAAAAATGAGATAATTCCATTTACTTATTCACATGGATATTCTACTGGTCGAATACTCACATGCAATATCAATAACCACTTTCATAATGATGGAATGCATAATTCTAGACTATCATAACCACATAGCTAAGGCCTCATGCCAAGACTAAAATTATGATTTTTTCAAGGCCTCATGCTAAGACACTAGTTTGTCTCATGAAACCTTCCGATGCATCGAGGATCTATAGCGGGCTCCACCCGTTACTTATTAAGTCTGATGCATTCCTCATATGAACAGGTTTAAACATATCATAAACCATAACATAATCATATCACATAAAATATGCATAAAGGAAACATAAAATTTCCACATTTCAATAACAATGTATCAATACAACACATTGATATAATTAAAACACTTTCAAAACCATTTTCAATAAAAAAATAAAGTAAAATTAAAACTTGATATTTATTTTTCATTTTAAAAAAATTTATGGCTTGTAGAGGAATCCGAAACTCAAATAATGGTCACCATGGCGGGGAAGTCGTTGTCGCCGCATACGTAAGAATAAAACATTCTTTTTTTCATTTAGAAAAAGCGCTTCGTATAAAAATATTCCTTTTGAGTAAAAGTAAAAGTCAAAGGGGTTTATACACCGTATAAAATAAATTTGTGTATAAAACAAAATATGCATCATTGAAAGGAGATTGAGATGAAGTCCCTTTAAAAGATCATTTATTAAAATAAAATAGATCTATTCTGTGTATTAACTATATCTACACATAAATAAAGTATATATAAAAGATAGGACATAATAATATCATGACATAATTAAAAAGTAGGAGATTAACCCAAAGAATGGAAATTGGGTTAAGAAGTTCCCTTACCTCGTGTCCGACTTGACTTGATCGTTCTTTAATCTCCTGAATAATAAACTAGAGTTAATTTCTATTTTCTTAATAACCTTTTTCATGTTCATTATTCCTTTTATATCACCTATTACCATGTTATGAACATTATGTAATTATTTGAGTTAATAAGGGTCATTTTTTCGATCTTTGGTACTTTAGTCAATAATAAACTTCTTATAACTACAAGTTGTTCATGTGGTGACATATCCATTATATCCAGAATTATATTCATGATGTATATATCATATATATCATATATATCCAGTATATACATTCATTTATAATATTACATAAAATTTAGAGGTATGAAATAAAATGCACCGTTCATGGAGACAGTAAGCCGTACGTACGCATGAACGCTGCTTTCATTTCTATTTCATATTTAATGGAATGAAAATATATTTATATAAGGATATAATATAATTCTAGTATAATATAATGTATTATACCATTTAATCCATCCTTAATACATACCATGTATGGCATTAATGATTCAAATCACTTTGAGGGGGCGGTAGTCCGCACTTCCTAAAATGAAATTATTGTGTTTACCCATAATGGAAATCATAAAGGTATGACATAAATGAAAAATACAAAATAATAAGTAAAAAACATAATATATATCATATAAAAAAATAGTGTCATTATAATGGCCACCATGAGAGGCGTTAAAAGAATATTGAACAATCATCGTTTTGGGAGGCAGTAATTCCCCACCCACAGAAACGGTATGTTCTTTAACCATTAGACAAAGGTGTGTATAAGGCCCCAACCTTAAACCTTAATTAAAATTGAATTAAATGAATAATTCACATTGAGGATCTTTTCAGGTTTATAGTTTTTGACAATTAGGACATAACTATTACATCTCAAAAGATTACAAAGTAGTCACTTCTACTATATTTCCATAAAATAAAAACTCTTAAAAAGAAACATGTCTAGTTACATGTATTAGATAACATGACTTTCCCTTGATCCCATCCTCGACCCTATTCCACATTATGTCCTATGAACAACATTTTAAAAAAACTTGGGGTGTGCATAAAATGCTCAGAAAGGGATAAAAAATAATGAAAACTGTTATTTTTTCAATGCAACAAGTAAACCATGTACACTTTATCAAAGTAATACCATTCACCTTTAGGAATTAGTAAAAACTCTTCACTGAATAAAATATCATTACTTACCCTTTTGTAACAAAAATATTACCATAAAACCCATATAAAGATCACATAACATATAAATGTAACTTGGGAAATAAACATACTTAAATGGAATAACCATACAGTCGACTTCCACACATACTTAATGGAATACCCATACGACCGACTTCCATACCCAATGCATTGGAGGTTATAACGTAACCACCCGTCCTGGTATTCATGGAACCACCCGTCATATGGTTTATCACGTAACCACCCGTAAAATGTCCAAGTACCATCATTACACATAAAATATTGAAAATATAAACATTTCGATAACAACATTTCGTTTTTAATCAAAATAAGTAATTCCAATACATTTAATTAATCAATCCATTTTCAAAAATCATTTAAAAGAGATTTTTGAATCAAAGTGTCCCATACCACATTAAGCATTTATTGGAATTACAATTTTAAAATATTAATTTCCATATAAATAAATACTGAAAACCATTTTGAAAACATGGACATTAAAGATATATATTTAGAATAATAAATCTTTAAAACATTTAAAACGATATTTTTGTTAAAGAGTTTTTAAAAAAATGAGAGACTCTTGAATAAAAATAATTGCAGAATAACATTTAATCCGAACTTTATAATATCATGAGAATAAAGGTATTCAAGATATAATATGTCAAATGATAGTATACACACCATATAAGAGTGAATTGGTGTATAACAACAATGAAGTCTCAAAATAAATGTAAAATGAGATGAAATCCATTATAAAGAAGGTATCCTAAAATTAAGGATAAATCAATCTCATAATTATGTGTGAAAAATAAAAATACACCCAATATAAGTGGATATTAATTATAAAACAATAAAAGGTCATTCACACATATTCAAAGTATGACATATTCAATAACGACATGTTGAACCAAAAGAAATCGAAATTGGGTTAAGAAGTTCCCTGGGTAAAATTCGACAGCCTAACGGCGTCACATAATATTTTACAAAAAGGGTTGATGAGAGAGATAAAGGGTATATCATCACTTAGACATAAAATTTACAAAAATAAGGATATAGAATAACATATCTCAACATAATAGTATGTGAATTAAAAGACATAACAAAAGAAGTCTTTTAAAAAGAGGAGGGTGAAAGGTCCCCATACCGAGTTGGGTAACTTTCGAAAAGTACACCCCATGGAAGAAGGGTCATACAATGAAGATGTAAATACCCATAAATGAAATTATACTACACAAAGTGTATAATAATGGGCAGTAAATACCCCACTCAAAGGAAATAGTGGGAAACATAGCATAAATGTCACTTGAATAAAAGTGAGATGAAAAATTCCTTACGAAAACTCGGCAGCCTAACGACGCCACTTAAAACAACCAAACATGGATTTATGATATCAAATAGGGTCTCTCATAATATGAACATAAAAATTAAAGTATGAGTAATATAAAATAACATCTTCAAACATAATAAATATGGTCTTAAATGAAATGACATAAAATAGAGTACTTAAAAAGAAAGAGAGAGGTTGGATCCCTTACCTCGGGTCCGACTTGACTCGATCGTTCTTTAATGTCCTGAATAATAAACATGAGTAAATTTATAATTGCTTAAGAACCTTTTTCAAGTTCATTATTCCTTTTATATCACTTATTTCCATGTTATAAACATTATGTAATCATTTATGTTAATAATGTTTGTTTTTTCGATATTTGTTTCTTAAGTCGAAAGTGGACTTCTTACAATTACATGTTGTTCATGTGGTCAAAGGTTCATTATATCCAGAATTATATTCATGATTTTGAAATCATATATATCATATATATCCAGAATATACATGTATTTATAATATTACACAATCATTTAGAGGTAAGAAATGAAATGCACTGTTCATGGAGACGGTAAGCCGTACGTACGCATGAACGCTACTTTCATTTCTATGTCATATTAATGAAATTAAAACCAAATGAGAGGTATGTATATTTTAATTCCATAACTATATTCATCATTTATATGTAAAATTAATCATATATATTAACTTTAAATCCATCCTTTATACATCTCGCATATGGCATTAATGAATCAAATCACTTTGAGGGGGCGGTAGTCCGCACTTCCTAAAATGAAATTATCGTGTTTACCCACAATGGAAACCATAAAGGTATTCCAAAAAAGAAAAATAAATAAGTTTAAGTAAAACATAAAAATATTATATATCATATATAAATATAGTGACATCTTAATGTCCACCTTTGAAGGTGTTATATGAGTGTTGAACAATCATCGTTTCGTGAGGCAGAAATTTTCCATCCACAGAAACAGTATGTTCTTTAACCATTAGATGTTGGTGTGTGTAAGTTTAGCTCTAATTATTCTTATAAAAACATCCTAGTATATTTAATATACTGTATTTGTTACAAAATAAATGAATAAAAAGCGTTTAGGGGGTTGGAGAAGCAAAATAAAACAAAAAAACACAACTGAAGACATTACCTTTAAATCGGGTAACTTTTTTTGATTTGAGCTCAAAGGCTTCTTTGGGAAGACTTAATCCAAAAGTGATGCTTCTAGGATTAATATAGGGATGTGGAGAGACAAAATGGGTAGAGAGTGGCCTAACCAAAGGATTGAGAGGTGTGGGTAAGGAGATAGTGGTGGGGGACTTTTATAAGAGGAGAGGAGGGGCACTCTTGGAAAGTAAAGGAATGATACATTATTTTAAAATGATTTTCGTATTTAAAAGGTGCCACATTTATAAAATTCGAGTATAAGAAGTTAAGGGTTCTATATATACCCATCCAATTGGTTTTTGAGAAGTTTAGGTTCTAGATTTTACATTATCTTTTCATTTTTTTTAAATCGTTAAATAATGAGGTAATCCAAGCATCATCATGACGTCATAAATAATTTAATTTATTTAATGTCTAAAAATTATAAAAATATACTATGATGTAGGAAGTCTTTTTATATTTCCAATTAATATTTATAGTCAAATATCTGACTTGAATAACCCCATTTAAAAATTGTTTTAGTAAAACAACTCATGTTTGTGTCATTTTTACTTTTACATTAAATAAAAGATATTAATGACATTTTCCTTCCAAAGTGGATCCATGGGGTCCCCAAGTTTACCCATGGATTTTATTGGTAGACCATGACACATCCAATAAGGGTAGGACATGTTTCAAGCTCATCTCATATTATTAAAACATTATTTTTGCCTTAAACTACACTAATTACCTCTAATTGCGATTAAAAACGTAAAAGTTGCTATTCACCAAAAAATTATTTTAATCCCACTGAACCACATTTTACGTATTAATTACAACAATTTATGTTGGATTTTCGAAATTCAAAACACATAGGTGGAAATGTTTCATTTAAACGGAAAATAAGTTTCTTCAAATACCACTTAGTGGTCTCACTATTCATCAAAAATTGAAGTTTTTTAGAAAAATACCAAAAATTAACCCAAAGATATATTTGATATTTCGAACTCAAAAATGATGTCTATTTTAAAAAATTCTAAACATCTAAGTTTCATTAATTAATTTAATAATTAATTCCCGCTGTCAAAACAAATAGCGTGTTTTTAAGAAACAATATCTATTAAAAGATTAACACTAGTTTAAGTCCAATTTTAAAGGGAAATTAATTCCAATGACAAATATTGGATTAAATGGTAAAAATATATTCAAATTTTACTTTAAAAACATTTCAAATGATAATCTAATCTTATAAATAAATTAGATTAAAAAGAGGTTTTGAATTAAAATACAACATTTTTCACTATTCATAAAAAATGAACTTTATCGAAAAGATACTAAAAATTTACACAAAGTAAATTTTGATGTCTCGATTCTAAAGAAGAATTTTATTTTGTCAAATATAACACATAAAATTTTGAAAAAGTGGATTTAAAGTGGTTCTCCATCAAAAGGCGGGTAATCGACCTTCTAAAGAATATTAGAATGTTTACACTTAAAATTGAATTCATTCACATTTTTAATCCTCTAACATTTATTGTAAAAAGTAAAAATCTATGACAAACATATATAATAATTTTGTAGTTAGTTCTGTTCATTCCCTCCATTACAATGGCTAGGAATTAACTGCCATTTAAAATAATATTATTTTATTATTATAGTGCAACGTATGATTTCAAAGGAACTCATTGTTGCGTATTGGGTAAGCCATAAAGAATAGTGTTCCCTTTAAATTAATATTAACATTTAATTCAAAAATAGTGATAAATATAAAAATTTCATATTCTTTATTTACACGGGGTGTTACATCCTTCCCCCTTTTGGGAATTGCATCCTCGCAATTTTAAAATTGGGCTCAGAAACATCCTTGAAATTCCCACATTGGAACAAGAGTCGGTAAAACAATCAATTTAAAATAAAGAAAGAGAAGTACAGAGGTCACCCAAGTTAACCCATACTAGGATTCCATGTAGGAAAACATGGACATGGAGGTGAAAACATAGGGTCATGTTCTGATGGAGAGTGATAGAAAACATGTTTAGGAGAAAGTTAACCATAAAAAAATCACAAACTTGTGATGGGTTAAACGGTATTAGATTCCCCAGTAGGAAAAGTTAACCGAAAACATTTTTGCTTTAAGTTACTATTTATTGAGGAATTTATTTTTGAGCTTAACTAAAACATAAGGAAACATACTTACTTGTCATGATGAATTTCATCTTTTACTATATTTCTTACGCAAACTCATATTTTCTCCAAAAGAACAGTATTTAGGAAGACTTGTTCACATTAAGAGTACTATAATAAACTTCTAGAGAATCACCTAATCCACAAAATAGAACGATATACTTCCCATGTATTTATACTTTAACCAAAACCAAAACCAAAAAGGTTAGTACAAGATCAGATAATCCAGAAAAGGAGAACCCATGTAAAATGAAAATCAATTCCTAATCTCCAAAATTTTTCCAACAAAACCCAAAGTTCAACGAGGACCATTCGATAAACAATTTGTCCATAAAATTCTTCAAAGTAAACCAAACTAAGATTGAAACTCAAATATTAGAAGGATTTAGTCACATAGTCTTCCAAATTAAATCGTAACATTTATCTCCAAAAAACATTAGTTTCTCTTAAAGTCTCGTATTGAAAAGGAATTAACCTAATCACATATCCTCCAGGATAGGTTAACAAATTACCATAGATAACCCAAAATCAACCTACTCTTAATTCATAAAATCATCTAACTAAAAAGAATCTGTCAAACTAACCTGGGACTTCACGTAGTCCAGTGGTAGGTGATAAATACCAGTTGCACTTTGGTTGTGGGTTCGATTCCCACAGCTTTGTCCGAAACGACGGGTTGTCACATGGTCTACGTGTTGTCCTTTTTGCAAAACTACATAATTCTTTAAACATTCCCCAAAACGAGATAAAATCTTCAAAAATGATCATAACATATTTTAACCTCAAGTTTATCTCATGCCTTTCATTTTCCATCATATCATAGAGTAACCCATAATTACCTAAAAAGTAAGGATCATATAAACCCTAATGGTTACCTTTATAATTATTACCTGAACATCCCCATTGAGTTGGTCATCTCGTACATGATGCATTAGAGAACTCACCAAGGTTCGAGTGGTTGATCATGAATCCTTGATAGTTGGTTTAGCACAACCACGAGATTCCTCATTGAATCCCCCATTTCATCCTGTCATATAATCAGAGAACCACCACAGTTTCCATCAAACCCATTGTCACTTTGGTTCCTGCTTGATCCATCCATTTACTGAAAACTGAAATGTCAATGTGCATATATCAACAAAATCATCATGTACTAATGAGGAAGATAAATACTAAGAAATACTTACTCATTCACTTTATCTAAATCTAGGACTCTTTCCGAAATCCTAACCATTATGGTAATGGCACTTATTCTTAGAGAATACCCTAACCTCTAAAGTTATCTAAACCGACCTTCGATACCAACTATAAGGCCCCGACCTAAAACCTTACTTAATATTGAATTAAATGAATGATTCACATTGAGGATCTTTTCAGGTTTAGAGTATTATAGAATTAAGATATAACTATTACATATCAAAAGATTACAAAGTAGTCACTTCTACTAAATTTCCATAAAATAAAAACTCTTAAAAAGAAACATGTCTAGTTCCATGTATTAGATAGCATGACTTTCCCTTGATCCCATCCTTGACCCTATTCCACATTATGTCATGTGAAAAACATTTAAAAAAACATGGGGTTAGCATAAAAATCTCATCAAGGGATACAAAATGAATGAAAACTGATAGTTTTTCAAAGAAACAAGTAAACCATGTACACTTTATCAAAGTAATACCTTTCACCTTTAGGAAGTAGTAAAAACTCTTCACTGAATAAAATATCATTACTTACCCTTTTGTAACCAACAGATTACCATAAAACCCATATAAAGAACACATATCATATAAAGATAACTTGGGTCATAAACATACTTAAATGTAATAACCATACGGTCAACTTCCACACATACTTAATGGAATCTCCATACGGCCGAATTCCATACACAATGCATTGGAGGTTATAACGTAACCACCCGTCCTGGTATTCACGGCACCACCCGTCATATGGTTTATCACGTAACCAACCGTAAAATGTCCAAGTACCATCATTACACATAAAATATTGAAAATATAAACATTTCAAAAACAAAATTTCATTTTCAATCAAAATAAGTAATTCCAAGATATTTAATTAATCAAACCATTTTCAAAAATCATTTAAAAGAGATTTATGAATCAAAGTGTCCCATACCACTTTGAAGCTTTTATTGGAATTATAATTTTGAAAAATTATTGTTCATATAAATAAATACTGATAACCATTTTGAAAACATGGACATTGAAAATAAATATTTAGAATAATAAATCTTTAAAACATTTAAAATGATATTTTTGTTAAAGAGTTTTTAACAATATTATAGAATATTGAATACAAATAATTGAAGAATAACATTTAATCCGAACATTATAATATCATGAGAATAAAGGGATTCATGATATAATATGTCAAAGGACAGTATACACACCATATAAGAGTGAGTTGGGGCATAACAACAATGAAGTCTCAAAAGAAATGTAAAATGAGATGAAATCCATTATAAAGAAGGTATCCTTAAATTAAGGATAAATCAATCTCATAATTATGTGTGAAAAATATAAATAAATCCAATATAAGTGGATATTAAGTGTAAAAAAATCAAAGGCCATTCACACATATTCAAAGGATGACATATTCAATAACTACATGTTGAACCCAAAGAAATCGAAATTGGGTTCAGAAGTTCCCTTGGTAAAATTTGACAGCCTAACGGCGTCACATAAAATTTTACAAAAAGGGTTGATGAGAGAGATAAAAGGTATATCATCACATAGACATAAAATTTACATAAATAAGGATATATAAGAACATATCCCAGCATAATAGTATGTGAATTAAAAGACATAACAGAATAAGTCTTTTAAAAAGAGTAGGGTGAAAGGTCCCCTTACCGAGTTGGGTAACTTTCGAAAAGTACACCCCATGGAAGAAATGTCATACAATGAAGATGTAAATACCCATAAATGAAATTATACTACAAAAATTGTATAATAATGGGATGTACATACACCAATCAAAGGAAATAGTTGCAAACGTAGCATAAATGTCACAGGAATAAAAGTGAGATGAAAAATCCCTTACGAAAACTCGGCAGCCTAACTGCACCACTTAAAACTTCCAAAAATGGATTTATGAGATCAAATAGGGTCTCTCAAAATATGAAAATAAATATTAAATTATAAGGCATATAAAAGAACATCCCCAAACATAAGAAACATGGGCTTAAAAGAAATGACAAAAAAGAGAGTACTTAAAAAGAAAGAGAGGTTGGATCCCTTACCTCGGGTCCGACTTGAGTCAATCATTCTTTAACATCATGAATAATAAACTTGAGTTAATTTATAATTCCTTAAGAACCTTTTTCAAGTTCATTATTCCTTTTATATCACTTATTTCAATGTTATAAACATTATGTAATCATTTAAGTTAATAATGTTTGTTTTGTCGATATTTGGTTCTTAAGTCAAAAGTGGACTTCTTACAATTACATGTTGTTCGTGTGGTCGAAGGTTCATTATATCCAGAATGATATTCATGATTTGGATATCATATATATCACATATATCCCGAATATACATGTATTTATAATATTACACCATCATTTAGAGGTAAGAAATGAAATGCACCGTTCATGGAGACGGTAAGCCGTACGTACGCATGAACGCTACTTTCATTTCTATCTCATATTAATGGAATTAAAAACAAATGAGAGGTATGTATATTTTAATTCCATAATTATATTCATAATTTATATTTAACATAAATCATATATAATAACTTTAAATCAACCCTTTATACATCCCACATATGGAATTAACGAATCTAATCACTTTGAGTGGGCGGTAGTCCGCACTTCCTAAAATGAAATTATCGTGTTTACCCACAATGGAAACCATAAAGGTATTCAATAAAAGAATAATATAGAAGCTTAAATAAAACATAGACATATTATATATCATATATAAATATAGTGACATCTTAATGGCCACTTTTGAAGGTGTTATATGAGTGTTGAACAATCATCGTTTCGTGAGGCAGAAATTCGCTATCCACAGAAACAATATGTTCTTTAACCATTAGATGTAGGTGTGTGTAAGTGTAGATCTAATTATTCTTATAAAAAAAATCCTATTATATTTAATATACTGTAGTTTTTACAAATGAAATGAATAAAAATAGTTTACGGGGTTGGAGAAGCAAAATAAAACAAAAGAACACAAGTGAAGACATTACCTTAAAATGGGGTAACTCTTTTTGATTAGAGTTCAAAGGCTTCCTTGGGAAGACTTCTGACCAATGTGATGCTTCTAGGAGTAAGATAGGGATGTGGAGAGAAAAAAGGGGTATATCTTGGTCGAACCAAAGGCTTGATAGGTGTGGGTAAGGTGATAGTGGTGGGGGCCTTTTATAAGAGGAGAGGAGGGGCACTATTGGAAAGTAAATAAATGTTACTTTATTTTAAAATGCGTTTCGGATTTAAAAGGTTCCAAATTGATATATTTATAGGATAAGGTGATAAGGGTTAGAAATATACCCATCCAATAGGTTTTTTACAAGTTTAGTTCTTATATATTACATTATCGTTTCATTTTATTTAAATCGTTAAATAATGAGGTAATCGCTACATCATCATGATGTCATAAATAATTTAATTTATTTAATGTCTAAAAATTATAAAAAAAATACTATGATGTAGGAAATATTTTTATCTTTCCAATGACTATTTATAGTCAAAAATCTGACTTGAATAAACCCATTTAAAAATTGTTTTATTAAAACAACTCATGTCTGTGTCATTTTTACTTTTACATTAAATAAAAAGATATTAATGTCATTTTCCTTCCAAAGTGGCTCCATGGGGTCCCAAAGTTGAACCATTGATTTTCCTGGTTGGACATGACACATCCAATAAGGTTAGGACATGTTTCATGCTCATATAATATTATTAAAACATAATTTGTACCTTAAACTACACTAATTACCTCTAATCGTGATTCAAAACTTAAAAGTTACTATTCAGCAAAATATTAATTTTATCCCATCGAACCACATTTTACTTCTTAATGACAACCATGTTTGTAGTATTTTTGAAATTCTAAACAAAGAGGTGGTAGAGTTTCATTTAAATGAAAAATAAGTTTCTTTAACTACCACTTAGTGGTTTCACTATTCATCAAAAATTGAAGTTTTTCAGAAAAATACCAAAAATTCACCCTAAGCTATATTTGATATTCCGAACTCAAAAATGATTTCTTTTTTACAAAATTCAAAACTTATATGTTGAATTAATTAATTTAATAATTAATTCCTACTGTCAAAACAAATGGCGTGTTTTTAAGAAATAATATCTATTAAAAGATTGACACTAGTTTAAGTCCAATTTCAAAGTGAAATTAATTACAATGACCACTATTGGATTAAATGGTAAAAATATATTCTAATTTTACTTTAAAAACTATTCAACGGATAATCTAATTTTATAAATAAATTCAATTAAAAAGTGGTTTTGAATTAAAATAAAACATTTTTCACTATTCGTAAAAAAATTAACTTTATCAGAAAGAGACCAAAAATTTACACAAAGTAAATTTTCATGTCTCGATTCTAAAGAAGAATTTTATTTTCTCAAATATAACACATAAAATTTTCAAAAAGTGGATTTAAAAGAGGTTCGCAATCAAAAGGCGGTTATTCGACCTTTTAAAGAATATTAGAATGTTTACGCTTAAAATTGAATTCATTCACATTTTTAATCCTCTATCATTTATAGTAAAAAGTAAAAATATTTGACAAACATATATAATCATTTTGTAGTTAGTTCTGTTCATTCCATCCATTACAACAGCTAGGTGTTAACTACCATTTAAAATAATATTATTTTATTATTATAGTGCAAAATAAGATTTTAAAGGAACTCGTTGTTGTATATTGGGTAAGACATCAAGCATAGCATTCCATTTAAATTAATATTAACATTTTATTCACAAATAGGGATAAATATAAAAATGTCATATTCTTTATTTACTTGGGGTGTTATAGTGTGTGTAAGTGTAAATAAAATAATTCTCATAAAAACATCCTAGTATATTGAAGATACTGGTTTTGTTACAAAAGAATGTAATAAAAAGAGTTTATGTGGTTGGAGAAGCAAAATAAAACCAAATAACATAAGAGAAGACATTACCTTAAAACCTGGTAACTCTTTTTGATTTGAGCCAAATGCTTCCTTGGGAAGATTTCTTCCCAAAGTGAGGCTTCTAGGAGTAAGAGATGCAAGTTGAGAGAGTATTTGGGAAGAGGTTGGCTGATCCAAAAGGCGTTGAAGGTGTGAATAAGGTGGTAGTGGTGGGGGCCTTTTATAAGAGGAGAGGAGGGGCACTCTTGGAATGATTGAAATGTTACATTATTATGAAAGGCTTTTCGGATTCTAAAGTTCCCAGAATTATATATTTCGTAGCTAAGGTGATAAGGGTTCTAAATATTCTCATCCAATAGGTTTTAGACAAGTGTAAGCCTTAGATTTTACATTATCATTCAATTTTATTTAAATCGTTAATTAATGAGGTAATCATTGCATCATCATGGTGTCATAAATAATTTAATTTATTTAATGTATAAAAATTATAAAAAAATTATCATGATGTATGAAATATTTTTATCTTTATAATGAATATTTATAGTCAAAAATATGACTTGTATAACCCCATTTAAAAATGGTTTTAGTAGAACAACTCATGTTTGTGACATTTTTATTTTAACATTAAATAAAAAGTTTTTAATGTCATTTTCCTACCAAAGTGGCACCATGGGGTCCCCAAGTTGACCGATGGATTTTCTTGGTCGTCCATGACTCATCCAATAGTGGTAGGACAAGTGTAAATGTATTTTCATATTTTTATAATATCATTTCTTCCTTAAATTTCCCCAATTACCTTTAATCACGATTAATTAAACTTAAAAGTTACTATTCACCAAAAAATTATTTTAATCCCATTGAACCACATTTTATATACTAATTACAACCATGTATGTCTGATTTTTGAAAATCAAATCACAGAAGTGGTAATGTTTCATTTAAACGAAAAATCAGTTTTTTTAACTACCAGTTAGTGGTTTCACTATTCATCAAAAATTGAAGTTTTTCAGAACAATGCCAAACTTTAACCCTAAGCTATAATTGATATTCCGAATTCAAAAATGATTTTAATTTTTGAAAATTACAAACATATAAGTTTCATTAATTAATTATATAATAAATTCCCTCTGTCACAACAAATAGCGTGTTTTTAAGAAACAATATATATCAAAATATTGATAATTGTTTATATCCAATTTCAAAGTGAAATTAATTATAATGAACACCATTGGATGAAATGGTAAAAATATATTCTAATTATACATTAAAACCACTCTATATTATAATTTATCACTATAATTTATTTTGATTAAAAAAGTTGTTTTTAAGTATTTTTCACTATTCATAAAAAATTGGAAGTTCTCAGAAAATTAAAAACAATTCATCTTAGGATAATTTCGATATTCCAAATACAAAAACGAAGTCCATTTGGAAAGATAAAATTTATAAAATTTCAAAAAGTAGGTATTACTATTCATAATGGCTATTTTGATTGGTCGCGGTGTGTTAGAATCTCGAACTTGCTTACAATGTAAGCTATTGCATTATTAAAAGAGAACCGTATCGTGGAAGCTCAGGGTGTTACATGTTGTTTAACGTTGCTTGTATTCATCATATTGATTGACAGGTTTTTATTTATGAAACAGCAACTGAGTGCTGAAAATAAAGAAAGGGCAGCAAAACCAGCGTACCCCTACCGTAAAGCATGGCTGGGGTACGCTTCAATTAAAAAACAATTTGTATGTATTTTAAAAGTACTATAATAATTTTGTGTGACATAAAACAAAACTTTAACCATGTTTCTATATTTATATGTAGATTGATGAAGAAAAATCCCAATTACCTTCCATTCCACGCCATGTGCTATGGAAGGAGGCTCGTGTTAATAAAGAAGGGAAACTGATAGATGAAAACACACAAAATGTGTGGGAAACATGTGTATGAATGACATAATATAAACTTGTTTTTCATTAAATCACTATTATATAACGATGATTACTTATTTTACCATATTTTCTATTTGACATAGTCACAGGAATCGACAACACCCGCACTGGATGCAGACATACTTTCAACGGCCTTGAAACAACCAGAACAGTATGGCCGCGTCAAAGGTGTGTATTTTGGGGCGTCACCCAGAGCATATTTTCAGAAAAAAACAAGTGGATGAACAAAATAAAGAATTGAATGTAATGAGAGATAGAGTTGATATCCTTGAAGAACAATTCCAAATTTAGGGAGAGATTCTAAAGAGTTTGATGGAGGAGAGGAGAAGAGAACAAACAATTGAAGAACAACCTGTGCAAGAAGATCCACCCCACCAGCTTTGAGGCATGCCATTCCCTTCAATGACCTAACATAACAAAGATAATCAATGTTCTAATATTCATTTCTATGAAATTTGAATCACATATACACTGATACCTTTCATGTAATGATATTCTACAGGGTGAAAATAACTGTGATTTATACCTGTCAACTCCCACCCATCGCCTTGTAGTGAGGGATACGGTGTTCAATATGCAGAATGACACACTACACTCTAGACCACTTCAAACTGGTAATGTAAAAGTGTCAATTAACGTAGCTCATGAGCCGAGCTCCGAGCTACCCGTGCCAAATGAAGATGATGACATCCAGACGCTTGAAAAAACTATTGGAACATTTGTTGCATGGTCGTCGAATCTTGTAAAAAACATGTCGACCAGTACGTATTCATTTATAATTCATTTTTCAAGGAGAACCTTTATCATTAAATTAGAAAATGTCTAAACTGATGAATTTTATTACAGAAGGACAAAATGGAGGAGCTAAAACAAAATAGGACCTCCAACATTGGATAAAACAACCGATCAAAACGATCTATTGAGAGCGCGTTCACCCACCCGTTCTATATCCTCATTTAATATCATTGCAAGCTCTTGTGGATATGAAAATAGAAGATGGAAAGATTCATAAAATTGTTTGTGAAAAAGATATGTATGGAGAGGAAACATTAGATTTCATTAGTGCAGATGCAGTTGCTGAGATGATCACATATGACTGGATAGGCACATCAGTTACAAAAGTATACATGAGGTATGTTTTCATGATTTGATTTTCCAGAAGCTGATATACTTTGATAATTATGGCCAAATACATCTCATATTTTTCACAGGCGTATATATGAAAAACAATTGAAGGTATTTTCCCATGAATAAAAATTTGGACTAGTTAGTCCTCACACCATTTCTACACAACGAGAAGAAATAGATTCTGATTTTCAGGATGAGTTAATGTCAAATCTACTCAGAACGTTTCAAAGTAGAATTATGACTGACATACTCTTTTTAATACCAACATTTCAGGGGTAAAACTCTACATTTTAATCATATCAATTATATTTTCATTTCTATCAGTACTTATTTTTTTTGTGGTTTTAGGCAACATTGGATGCTCATTGCAGTAAATATGGATACTCCAAAGATTTATTTTCTGGATTCACTGCATGGATATCAAACTAACCGACCACACAAGATGGCGATTTTCAATTTGGTAATACACTGGATCCAACATTTTAGAACTAAATATCTAGTTATATAATTTATATTATCTTTTAATGGGGATTTTTTATGATATGGTGGTGTATGAATATCGTCTAAAGGCTGGAATGAATCCAGGGAATAAGGATGACAATGACCATAAGATCTAAAAATGGAGAAGTATCTGGGTATATATAATTATATTTCACTATCAAAATACATATCAAAACAAATTACTTATTTTTATCGATGTTTTTGCGATGTCCGAAACAAACAAACGACAAGGACTGCGGTTATAATGTTTGTAAATTCATGAATGTGATCATATTTCATGGACAAACTATCATCCCTGAAGAGGTATTTGTGAAAATAATTACTACTTAATTTAAAATAATTATTAATACTTTGTGTATTTATATTTTTTCATTACTACTATGACTGTCGCAAAAACTCCTATTCAGAAGATGATATAAATGTGTTTAGAAACGAGTGGGCAGTGTACCTGATGGAAGAATGTAAACAAATAGGATAATGAAGGTGAATTCCTAATACTTATGTTATCTTTATATGGTCTTTGATATCTCCCTTTACACTTATTGAGAATCTATAATATCCTTTTCTTGTGTTTAATTTCCATAGAGTAGTGAATTCCTACTACTCAGTTTGAAATTGACATAACTTTAGAAAACAACATATGTGACATACTTAAAACCAAGAAAATGTGTTCGGCTTGTTTTTTTACTATAGGAAAATGATACCTGAATCATTTATGATGTGAACTAATCAACTGCGCCTCAATCTGACGCACGGTGTGACCGGTATGACTAAACGTGTCTGATATCAGTTTCAAATTGAGATAAACATTAGAAAACAAGACTATTGACATACAGAATACTGAGAAAATGCATTTGGATTGTTTTGAAACTTTAGGAAAACAATCCATGAATCATTTGTGATGTGTACGAATCTACCTCACCTAAATCTGTTGCATTGTGTGATCGGTATGGATAAAAGTGTCTGATATCAAATTCAAATTGAGATAAACCTTGGAAAACAACACTACTGACATACGAAATGCTGGGAAAATACATTTGGATTGTTTTGATACTTTAGGACAACGATCCATTAATTATTTTTGATGTTTACTAATCGATCGTACCTCAATCTGATGCACAGTGTGACCAGTATGGCTAAAAATGTCTGATATCAGTTTGAAAGTGACATAAAATTTAGAAAACAACACAACTAACATATGGAATACCGAGAAAACGCGTTCGGATTGATTTGATACATTAGGAAAACGATCCATGAGTCATTTTTGACATGTACGAATTGACCTCACCTCAATCCGACGCACAGTTTGACCAGCATGGATAAAAGTGTCTGATATCAGTTAGAAAATGACATAAACATTAGAAAACAACACTACTGACATACAGAATGCTGAGAAAATGCATTCGGATTGTTCTGAATCTTTAGAACAATGATCCATGAGTCATTTTTGATGTGTAAGAATCAACCACACCTCAATATGACACACGGTGTGACCGGTATGGCTAATAGTGTCTGATATCAGTTTGAAAATGACATAAACTTTAGAAAACATCACTACTGAGATACAGAATACTGATAAAATGCATTTGGATTGTTTTTATACTATAGGAAAATGATCCATGAGTCATTTGTGACGTGTAAAAATCGACTGCTCCTCAAACTGACACACGGTGTGACCGGTATGGCTAAAAGTGTCTGATATCAGTTTGAAAATGACATAAAATTTAGAAAACAACACTACTGACATACGGAATACCGAGCAAACGTGTTTGGATTGTTTTGAAACAATAGGAAAACGATCCATTAGTCATTTGTGACGTGTACGAATAAACCACTCCTCAATACGACGCACGGTGTGACCGGTATGGCTAATAGTATCTGAAATCAGTTTCAAATTGATATAAACTTTGGAAAACAACAGTACTGAAATACAGAATATCGAGCAAATGCATTCATATTGTTTTGATACTTTAGGACAACGATACATGAATCATTTTTGACGTGTACGAATCAACTACACCTCAATCCGACACATAGTGTGACCAGTATGGCTAAAAGTGTATTATATCAGTTTCAAATTGAGATAAACATTGAAAAACAACACTACAAACATACGGAATACCGGGAAAACATGTTCGAATTGTTTTGATACTTTAGGAAAACGATCCATGAATCATTTTTGACGTGTAAGAATCAACTGAACCTCAATCCGACGCACGGTGTGACCGGTATGGCTAAAAGTGTCTGATATCAGTTTCAAATTGAGATAAACATTAGCAAACAACACTAATGACATATGAAATACCAAGAAAACACGTCCTTATTGTTCTGATATATTAGTAAAATGATCCATGAGTCATTTGTGATGTGTACAAATTTCCCGCACCTCAATCTGACGTACGGTGTGACCGGTATGGCTAAAAGTGTCTGATATTAGTTTGAAAATGACATAAACTTTAGAAAACAACACTATTAACCTATAGAATACTGATAAAATGCGTTTGAATTGTTTTGAAACTTTAGGACAATGATCCATGAGTCATTTTTGATGTGTAAGAATCGACCTCACCCCAATTCGACACACGGTGTGACCGGTATGGCTAATAGTGTCTGATATCAGTTTCAAATTGAGATATAGTTTTGAAAACAACACTACTGACATACAGAATACGGAGAAAATTCATTCGGATTGTTTTGATACTTTAGGAAAATGATTCATGAATCATTTGTGACGTGTACGAATCGACCGCACCTCAATCCGATGCACAGTGTGACCGGTATGTCTAAAAGTGTCTTATATTAGTTACAAATTGAGATAAACTTTGGAAAACAACACTACTGACCTAAAGAATACCAAGAAAAGGCATTCGGATTATTTTGATACTTTAGGAAAACGATCCATGAATCATTTATGTTGTGTACGAATTGACCGCACCTCAATCCAACGCATGGTGTGACCGGTATGGCTAAAATTGTCTGATATCAGTTTCAAATGGAGATAAACTTTAAAAAACAACACTAATGACATACGGAATACCGAGAAAACGTGTTCGGATTGTTTTGATACATTAGGAAAATGATCCATGAGTTATTTTTGACATGTACGAATCAACCGCACATCAATCCGACGCAAGGTGTGACCGGTATGGCTCAAAGTGTCTGATATCAGTTTGAAAATGACATAAAATTTATAAAACAAGACTACTAACATACGGAATACTGAGAAAATGCATTTGGATTGTTTTGAAAATTTCGGACAATGATCCATTAGTCATTTTTGATGTGTAAGATTCGACCGCACCTCAATCCGACGCACAGTGGGACTGCTAAAGCATTTCATTAGATAAAGATTCAGTATTTATTAAATGAGATAAATCATTCAAAAACGTATTGATTTTACATTATTCCCTTTCATTGTTATGAGAATGAAATCATTTGAGTATGAAATTTCATATTTTAGTTTCACATTTCCATATTAATGTATTCATTCATATTACTATTTTAATTTCTTTCATTATTGCATTAAAAACATAATATTTTTTCTCTTATATAGGTGAATTTTTTTCCTTGAGTTTGGATGCTTTGTTCGGCAACAAATACCATCAAGAGCGGATCACAGATATCAAATCTTGAAACAAGAATGTTTATAACTATTGTTGAATAATTGTAATTTTAAACATGTAATTTTTTTTTTGAAATGTACATAGAAATCTGTTTTTTTGTATTCATGATGCTAAGTAAATGTATATACCGTTGTCGGTCAAAATATTGTGTGCGGGTGCTATGGTGTGCAGGTGTGCATGTGCTACTTTGTGCAAGTATTATGGTGTGCAGGTGTGCAGGTTCTGTTTTGTAGGTGCAGGCGATGGTGCCTTTATCAGCGCTTTTCTGAGCGCTGATAAAAGAACCCTTTATCAGTGCTTCTCGGAGCGCTGATAAAGGGGACCCCCCTTTATCTACTCCGTCATTAACAGAGCTTTTCCAGTGATGTTAATGCCAGTTTTTAGCACTGATAAAGGGAAAAGTGGTAGTAGTGGTCGTTCCATCACTAACCCGTACAACCAAGGGTACTGCTCCGGTAATCATGGAGGAAAGCCACAGACTAGACTAGTAGAAAGGACTGAGTCTGGAATATCAACAGGTGTCCCACTTCCCATCCCTGCTATAGGGTAATTCATACTACATCATTAGGTGACCCACTACACAGCCCTGCAGGAGGGTAAACCTGGAATAAGTCTCTAGGCGACCCACTGCCTAGCCTTGCTGGAGGGTAGACCTGGAAGAAGTCGACGAGTGACTCTCTATCCAGCCCTACTGGAGGGTAAACCCGGAACAAGATGACGGGCGACCCACTGCCCAACCCTGCTGGAGGGTAGACCCTCAAGATTCGTCGGGTGACCCACTGCCTAGTCTCTGCTTGAGGGTAAACCCTGAACAAGTCGACAAGCGACCCACTGCCCAGCCCTGCTGGAGGGTAGAACCTCAAGAGTCGTCGGGTGACCCACTGTCGAGTCTCTGCTAGAGGATAAACCCTGAGAAGTCGATGAGTAACCCACTGCCCAACCCCGCTGGAGGGTAATCCCAGAACTACTCTGGCCATCTATACTAGATGGTACAACACTGGCCAACCGAACACTGAGTGTGTATCACGCAGCCATCTGACTTTGGAACAAGACCAGGGGAAACCACTCAACCCTGCTGATCTAATCCATCGAGCAAAGAGACGGGGGGAAAACTCAACCCCGCTAGTCAGCAAACAAGAACCTAGGGACCCTCTATATCGTGAATGGTCAACGGTATGCAAATAAGAACACGACACGCACATGGAACCCACACGACGTGTGGCCCCAAGTCAATCCCCAACCAAGAACACAAACAGTCTCAGGTACAAACCACACGTACCTCCAAGTGCACCCGTATACTCCCATAGTATACCTCATTTTCAGCCCAAGGGATATCGTGCACACAACACCCAACGTCAATGCGATGGGGTGATGTAACATCTCAAACTTGCCGCCTCAATGACTAGGGCATGTCCATCCACATCTATTCAAGCATTACTTCACTCAAACGGAAGTGCACGTGATCACACACCAAGGGTCTGCAAAAAACACAGTAGAAGAACTGCCCCCGGGGCACCCTCACATTTACACATTTAAAAAGATTGTGTAAGAGGCTTCGCTCGCCTGAACAGATCACACCATTGTAATCCTCGTGAAAAAACATGTGAGATTGACTACTCGCACACCTCTAATGGATATCCGACTAAAAAGTCATTCAACACAGCTTTACGCCGGAACGGCATCCCATGATCCCAAGCCTCGGCCCCGAAAATAGTCGGGTGCAACGAACCATTGAGATCCTCTCAGGAAAATAGGTCCAAAGGACTCCTCACTTGAGCGCAACGGATATCTGAAAAAAAAGATGCATTCTGGCGCACCGCACACGAGCGACACTACGTAGGACCAGCATCCCGGTCTTGAAACACAATGAACGGATCACACTGTTGCGATCCTCTCGAAAAATTACATGAAATGGACTATTCACTTGTCCGAATGGTGGCCCGGTGATAGTGATGGAAAATCACCATCAACGCCCAAACGGTCCTCATGTGGGCCACACCATCATTCTGAATTAGAGCAGGCAGATTGCACCATTGCAATGCCATCAGAAAAACACCCAAAAATGACTGCTCACACGCCCCGAACGGACGTCCGATGAAATGGTTGTGAAACACTGCACGCAGCTCGAAAGACGGGTCATGGGGCCCATACCTCAAAATTGGCCTCAATGATTGAAAACACCCTGTGTAGATCCTCCTCGGTGTCGGGGTCCCAACGCCACGGACGACGCTTAAAACGGATGTTAGACGCTTCCGTGCCGTCCAAAACAGGATTTTTCAGAAAAACACCAGTTCACATAAACATGAATTTTGCCTCTAAGGCCCCTCATTTCTAGAATTAAAAATTCCCAAAACCATCTCCAAAATCTCGGCATAACCCAAGGAACGCGTCGCCACTGACAGCGCAGGAATCTGACACTCGAGCTACCTTTTAGAGGTGATTTAAATTCATCGGACCGAAAAGGGGGGTGGGCTGGGCCGGTTCGGCTAGTCCACCCTCTACCTGAGCAGGCCCACGGTTCACCACGCGGGCCGGTCTGGCTGATTCCCCATGGGACCCGCGAGGAGCGGGTCCCTTGTCTGCTGGCCGGGTTCACGAAGACCCTGGTTCTTTGTCTAGCGACGACCGGCGGAAGCCGGTCCTCCTCCTCGCTGGCGCTGCGGCCTCCTGCCACGCTTCCTTGCCCGGTCGCCGCTCCGCCACACCCCGTCACCCGCAGCCGAATCCGCCCCCTGTTGTCAGATTAACCCACCACCGCCGCCTCGGAACAGAGCTGCGCCACCCTGGAAAGCTCGTCGGACCGCCCCCGGATCGCCGGAAAACACCCAAAACCCCCCCAAATTTCCACAACCTTCGGTGAACGATTGCGAACACATCAGAACTCGGATTTCAAATCCAAAACAAGGGTTTGAAAGCTCAAAATGTTTACAATGAAGACATGAAATTTTATCACAGAAATAGAAACAATTAGACACTGTAGTTGGGTTACAAAGGAGGCTCGGGAATTAAAAACGAAACCACAACAGCCTACATCGCAGGACACAGCCCGAAGCTTCTCGGTCGATCCGCGCTTCGCCGCCATTGCTTCCACCTTGATTGGGAGGGATGGAGGAGGAGGAGAACTTGAAGGAGAGGTGAGTTTCCGCAAGGGTAAGAAAATGGGGAAGGATAGGGGGTTGGTTTAAATAAGTAAAAAATTAATTACAATTTAAGTAATTTAAAACCCCCAAATTAACCCCCATCCAAAACGCCCAACGAGGTTGAGGTTAAGCCTCCCCTAGGGTAAACAACACCTCCTGCGAACAATGGAGGTCTCGGAATTTGACTCCGATATTTCGTTTGAAAGTTATAAAATGGAATGTCTGAGGCTGCCATATTATGAAAACGCCCCTACGACCATTTTTCACTGACGGCCCACGCCCGCAAAACTCACACCCCTCCTAGGGTAAAGGACATGCTTTGAACTCAACGGTGCCCTCAGTTTTCCAATCTAAGCCATCATTTAAGATATACTTGAGCTTCACCATTAATCGAAAAAATTATTTATTTAATTTATCCGTTTCTCGTTACAGAAGCGAGTGACGGGTCCAAATGTCCCACACTGACATGTTTTATGTCGTTCCTAGGGTAAAAATCCTATTCTAGACCCATCCGTACACTCGGATCCCTGATCCGGATAACCATTTAGGAGTTATCCCTTTTACCTGGCGTGTCCAGTGTGAACGCACTCAAAATTTAATTCCGGCCACTCTGGGGCTCGGAATCGCATGCCTTATGAGGTCGCTGCTCTAGAATAATATCAAGAATATTCCAAATTATTTCACAGAAAAAATCTGGTTCTTAAATATATGATATATATTATGTTTACATTCTATTTATAATTATTCAATTTTAATTTACAATGAAACTTTATTCTTTTCATGATTTGAAAACACGATAATTTCATTTGAGGAACTGCAGACTACCACTCCCTCAAAGTGACATCACCCATTCATTCCATACATGGAACGTATAAAGGATGGAGTAAATGAAATTATGTAACATATATAAAATATGATTTTATAATGGAATTATAATATATCAATGTATCATGATGTTTTCATTCGATTAAATATGAAATAAAAATGAATGTAGTGTTCTTGCATACGTACGACTTACCATCCCCATGAACGGTGAATTGCATTTCTTATATATAAATGTTATGGAATATTATAAATACATATATAATGGATATATATGATATTTTAATCAACAATATAATTTGGGATATGATTTAATTTTGACTGCATGGTAAATTTACATCGAACGAGTTCATTTTCTACTCAATTACAGAATATCATCAAAATAACCGATATTAACATAAACAATGATGTAATTTTATAAGTGATATAAAAGTATTAATAAAATAGAAAATGGTTCTTAATCAATTAATAAATAACTTAAGTTTATTATTCAGGAAATTAAAGAATGGACGATTCAATTTGGACAAGAGGTAAGGGACTTTGATTCAATCTCCTTTCATTCTGGTATATATTGATGTTATACACCTTGATTATCCTATAAGCTGTATATACAACCCTTTTGACATGTTATATCATGAAATAATTTATTATCATGAAATATAATGTTTTTATTTAGGTCATTCCATATTTATTTTTATTTAAGTATTTTTCATGTGTTAGAAGACCCTTTAATTAAAACATCATTTTAAATGTTTTAAAGATTTATTCTTATAATAACATCTATTTCATTACCATGCTTTCATAGTGGTTTTTAAGAATTTATTTATATGGGAATAAACGTTCCAAAATGTAAATTTATATCAAATGCTTCAAATGGGTATGGGACACATTTATTTAAATGTCGTTTTTATTAAATGTTTAAAATGATTTTTGAAATGAATTGAATAATTCATTATCTTGACATAATATCTTTTTATTTAAAATGAAATTTTATTAGTGAAATGTTGAAATTTTAAATATTTTAGGTGTTGTGATTATTTAAAGAAACTTGGTCATTTGATAGGTTGATACATGATATACCATATGATGGGTTTTTATGTGATAAACCAAATGACAGGGGTTTCCATGATAAACCAAGGATGGGTAGTTATGTTATAACCTCTAATGTATTGTGTATGGAAGTCAGCCTTATGGCTATTCCATTCAGTGATATGTTTGGAAGTCCACCATATAATTATTCTATTTATATATGTTTATGTCCCATGTTTCCTTTTTATGCTATATGTTTCTTTCTATGGGATTCATGGTAATCTTTTGGTTATAAAAAAGGGTTCGTAATGAGATTATATTCAATGAAGTGTTTTTGATACATCTTAAAGGTGAAAGGTTTTACATTATGATAATGAATTAAGGTTTTACTGGTTTTTTTAAATAATAGTTTTCCTTCATTATGTATCCCTTACTGAGCATTTTATGCTCATACCAAGTTCTGAAATGTCTTTCACGTGACATAAATCTGGGTAGATTCAATGATGGGATAAATGAAAAGTCATTCTCTATAAATCATGGAACTAAACATGGCTATTTTTAAGATTTTTTATATTAAAAAATAATCGATAGTCAGTAGAAGTGTATACATGTAATATTAAAGTTGTCATTTATACTTTATGACCTAATTCTCCAATTATCAAATCCAAAAAATACTCTCAATGTGACTTGTTAACTTAATTCAAGATTACGTATGTTTAAGGTCAGTTCTTTACATTTACCCTCACTATGATGATAATTATTTACTACGATTACTATTCATAATGAAAAAAATGAAATTTAAATTTTCACCAAATTTTTTCATGCTAGTTAAAAATATGGAAACCATTTTTCAATATTCATTTCATAGATGTGTAAGAAATTAATTTAATATTAAAATTCAAAAGGTAATGATATATTTTTTCTAAAGAAATTATTTGTATGTATGAAAATATTTTTATACTAAATTAGAAAATTAAATTGATTTCATTAAAATTAAATATCTTATTAATAATATAATACAAAAAATTCTACATATAAAAATCATAAAAATTAAGGAAATTAATGAAATCTTGTATAAAAAATGTAGTTTTTGATAAAAATAACTATTTTTCACTATTCACAGTAAGATCAATCTTTTTAGAAAAATTTCATAATTTCACCATAAGATAATTAAGATAATCTGATTTAGAAAATTATATAATTTTTATGTAATAATAGTCCTAAAAGGTCCTTTAATTTTTTATAATATTCACTCTGAGAAGGCAATAAAAATCATTTGTGATGAAATCATAGTTTTGAAGAATAAAATGACTTTACTAAAACATGAATGCTTAGGTCTTGGGAATTATCCAATAAATGTGTCTGGATTAGGAACAACATATATATATATATTTATTTATTTATTATAATGTGTCTAATCCTATTTATACCATCAAAGTCAACAACATGTTATTAAAGTCGTATTTAAATAATAATATTTTGTATTTCATTTATGCTTGGCGTTGTGTATCATATATGCTATCGAGAATTTTTTTTAATTTAAAACCATATATTTTTAAATAAAACTTATACTAAGGGTTATATAATTATATATGGATTTTATTGACTAAATTAAAATTTTCAACAACATTTATTTCATTATGAGACACCAGGATATTAACTTAAATTTTCTTACAAACCCCAAGGGGGTGTTGGAACATAGTGTTATTAAATGAGGATAATGATGGAATATGTTAAAAAGGGGATAGTTTTTATTAATTATAGGCATTATTGGAATAAATATGTCTGTGGTGAATTCATGAAGAAGTTTATAAAAGTCTTGAAGAGATATGGTGTTGATTTGAAAAATAATGAAAAAGTAATCCCTGAATTGATATTAAATCCTTATAATACCATAATTGTTTTATTTTATTTTATTACTCTTTTAATATTTTCTTCGATATATTTTTATAATCCACTTATATATTGGGTAATAATTGAGTTCTATATCAATGTTTTTTCTTATATATGGTTATGGAAGGAAAATAAGTATAGTATTCAGGTAATAGATACCTGTGTATGAATTTTTTCTGATTTTTATTTCAGTACTATTTATTTTACAATTGGGTTATGTTATACCTTTGTTATGATTTTATGTAAAAATAATTTTATTTCTTAACTAATGGAACAAATATATATTAATGAAATAAAAAAATGTTCTTAGAAAGGGTCATTTTGACAAGTGAACTCCATGCAATTTATATTATCAAGATTATATCAATAACAATTCCATCAAGATTTGACATGGAAAAAGAGAAAATCAATATTATAACTAACAGTTAATAGTTACAAAAAAAAAAATAATAGTTCTATTTTTATCATCTTAAAAGACAATATAATTTAAAATCAAATATATTTGATCGTAAACTAATATTATAAAATTATTAAAGTTCAATAATCTCTTAATGTTTTATAATTATTTTTATATTGTTATTCTATATTATTTCAAGATATATTTGGAAAATTTTAAATAATATAAATAATTAATATTGAATATAGTTAAATAATTTACCATATCAATAATAGTTAATGCCAAGAAATCCGACTCACTATGGCTCATCCCCGATATTCCACTACTTCATCTTCAATATTACACTACTACATGTTATATGATTTTCTGGTTAATATGAGAATTAATGATCCACTCAATAAGAGAAGGTTAGTTTTATTGAGGAGGAGATAATATAATTGAACTGAAAATTTAGGCTTATATATCAAGTAAGACACCACACAACTATAGTAGAATATGGATAGAATAATTTTTCCCATGTAAACCACAACATCTATATCCTTCATAATTTAGGGATTTTGGAACACCATACATATAATGAATGATGTGGGGTATTATTACAACTATAATGTGTGTTAATAATTTTGATATCAAATTGAAAATGGGAAAACTAATCTAAAACACTATTCATTTTGGACACATTCATGTGAGGATCCCAAAAAAACACCATAAACATATTATAGATATATAAAGCATTCCATTATGATGGAGTTACGTATGATTTATCTTGTAAGATGATGATATTCAATGAATGAAATATAAAGGGTGTTAGGATTGTATCTATATCATTTTATATGATATGATTATGTTTTATTATATGCAATATGAGAATAGGGAATATCATATGCTTTATTAATGTAATATTATAAATCATGTGTTTTTTTCATGATACTACCAAAAAAATCATAATTTTTGGGTGAGGTACATTGTATGAAAGTGAATCATATTTAATGATTCATATAAAACCCTATGGATGAGATTAACAACTGAACATTAATCGTTAATGTTCAAGAATCCTGTACCAAAAAAATATCATTAACAAAAGTATCAAATGATGAAACATTTAGGAGAATTGAATTGGTTCAGAAGTTGTAATGATTTATAACCATAATCCTTTTACTCATTATTTATTAAACCATGTGTAAATTCTTGATAATTCTAGTAAATGCCTCAAGTACTATAAAACTAAGTATTATCCAGGGGAATTTGGGTGTGTGATTCATGATAAATCCCTCTCTAATTCTATCCCTATATAGAACAACACATTTCTACTCTACTTTCCACCAAGAGGTGCAATAATTCCATGGGGGATATGGATAATTATTCCTAATCATTGAGTTGTTTAGATTAAGCACATGGATACACCTCATAGGGGTTTTACAGCGGATGCATCAATGTGATCGTCCTCAAAAATAGAGTCTGAAAGTAGTATAAGTATGCACCATTAGTGAAAGGAATACAACATTATTTATTTATGTATTGTAAACTATTTTGGTTTCATTAATAATGGTCTTTGGAATTTATGGTTTCTAATATATACCACTACTTAAAAAAGGGATGTTCAATCCTTAGAAACCAAATTGTGGAATTAGAGCATCACCATATTTCTTGATTATTCAAATAATTTTGTAAATAAATAATAATTTCGTATCATTTTTTATAATATATTATATCATTAAAAATGATATTAAATTTAAATTGAAGATAACAATTCAATATTTACTATTAGATGGGATAGTTTCACCGGGAACTATTTGTGATATTGTAATAGGAGGTGTAGTGAAGTCCTTCTGTTTTGCAATATCCTAGTATATGATATAGTGAATCATAAGATACAATAATAATGATATTCACAATTTGAAACCGAAAAACAATGTTTCACAATATAATATGAAATAAATGATATTGTAATGTAAGATTCCATGAAACTAGAAGATTATATGACATGATTTTCATAAGCTATGATTATTAGGCGTTGATGGGTTAATATTACACACGCTATAATGAGTTTATATGTTAGTTAGTTATAAAATATTTATAATCAATTATTAAATATAGATATTCCATAATATTAAATTTTACTGTTAAATACCTTATGAAATTATAAGACATGAAATATAATTTTTATATAAAATATTTATATGAAACATATAAGATTAATTTTAAGTGTTCATAAATTATAAAAAAGGTTAAAAAAATAAAGGGGTATATAATTAATATTATGAATTATTAATAATTATTTATTTAAAGTGTTCAAATTACATGCCTTATTTGAGAAATTATTTACACCATATGAAGAGGGGTTTTGATAATAGATATGGTCAACATTTCAATAATCATAAGTATCTGATATTCTTAATTTTTAAAAAATATATGAATGGTTCGTGTATATAATATTCACATTTTAGATATGATATATATTAGTATATTTCCATATAAAGGAAAAATTGGAGTTCATATTATAAATAAATAAAAAAAAATTAATTATATTATATTTATGGAATTCCTATAATGCATCACTAGGTTATAAATTATTTTCAATTTATTTATTTATGAACATCTCATAAATTGTTTATCACATGTTTCAATATAGAATTATTAGTATATTTATCTTTAATGCCTATTTTTTATAGATATATAATTTTTTTATATCATGAATGTTTGATCTAATTAGTTTAATGTGTAAAAATACTTTTATAAATTTTCATAAATGAATTTAATTTGTAAAATTCTTGGTATGCTAATTTGATAAGTTGTCTTTTACATTGGATTTTGATTGTACGAGGTCAGCAGTTTAAATTTAATGGTTTATTATAGTTTATAAATTTTAGGTGTTAATATTATGTTTAAACTTAGGTATTTCATGTGTTATGTAACCTTGGTTAGAGGGAATTTAGGTGAGACATCATATTTTCCTAGAGGCGTATTCTTTATATTGAAAAGTTGGGGTTGGATATGTTTCACTCTAAGATTACTCTTATGGGGATTATTGATTTCATTTGATTATAAGAAATTATACAGAATAATATCATGTACATTATGAATGAGATGAATTTATATATGTATAGACATTTTTTTTAATAAAGGTTTGTAACACAAGCTATGAGTTGTTAAAAGAGTTTCACATCAATATGGTCTAGATTTTTCAATTTGGTGGTAGGAATATGATTCCCAACTCAATATTAATAATCATGCACACATGTAAAGGGAATACGTGATATAGGATGGTGAGATTATGTCACCTTAAAAAATGTCATACTCATTGAAAACTATATGTATCAAACAATGATTTTTTTATTCATTTACATTTAAAAACTATTATGTATTTTATTGCTTCTGATACATGGAACACCAAACAAAAGTTAGTAATGATTAATTATGGTAGAATATTACAATTTAAAAACAAATACATAACAAGATAACTAAATGAAACATAATTAGTAAAATTATAAAAGAAATGAAACCATAAACAATAAAACTACTACAATGTGGAAAATATCATCATCATGACTGACCATGAAGACCATACCATTGATAATATCAATAAATATATTAATACTCATTATAAATATGATAAAAATATTGGAAATGGAATTATAGAATAAAATTAATGATTTGAGGGATGTATTTAAGGATATATATAGGAATGTAATATAACTATTATATATATATATATATATCCATTAGACATATAACCATTGAATATATATTTGTTCTATATATGTCAGTTAGATATATTTTCATTGGACATATGGTAATAAGATATACTTTTAGTTACATTAATGTATCATAATTACTATTAAAAAAACTAAAATGATATAGTTCACATATAAGAAATAATTATTCCTTTAAATAAAAATATAACAATTAACATAAATGATTTATCATAAAAATATATATATTTTTATTTATTACATGATATTATTATTTTTAAATAATGATTATGTTTAATTTTTAAATTCTTAGAAGTACTCAAATAAAAGTTTATTTATAAAATTTTGTGGTTATAAGAAAAATAAATAATGGGATGTAATTAAAATAATTTTATATTAAAATGATATATCTTTTCAAATAATTATTATTTCTATATATTGTGTATTTTTATTTTGATAAATTAATAAAATATATATTAAATATTGATTTTAATTATATAAATTATTTATATATATATTCAAAAATTACTAATAATATGTTTTTTATTACATAATAAGGTATAAAAAATTCATTTTTAAGATTAAAAAATTTATTTATACAAACATTTATGAATTATTCATTAATATATTACAATTAATTTTTATCAATTTTAGAAACTGAATCCAAAAATATGTGTTCCAGATTTGGAATAAGAATTTCAACATTAAGTAATGTTGTCCATTTCATTTTTATGTATAAATATAATCTAGAAAGGTAGAAGTTAGTCATATTGGTAAAGGATAGAATAAGGTAAAAGGGTTTATTTAAGGGGTAATGAACATAAATATCATAAAACATTTTATATAAATGAGTGTATAAGAGAATTATAGACCAATACTTATTGCATATCCAATATATTTCTACATTGAATTCACTTTCTATTTTAAAATAAATTCTTTATACATTAACGAATGACTATTTATGAAAATGGTACTCAATATCACATTTAAAAAGACCCCACATCTTCCTAATTAAACCAACACCATTATTATTTTTTAAACTAAGTCCTTAATAAAACTCACTCCATAAAAATCATATCATATATTTTAGAACCATGGGTCCCAAGAAGAATTTTGAAATCCCAAATTTCCAATAGGCTCAATATGATACGATTCAATTACAAAACATAAGAGTTACCCTCTATTTAAAAATTATTATTTCTATAGTTCATCCAAAATTTCTTATATATGAATTATCTATTAAATAAATTTTCTTAATATCATTAATCTAATATAAAAGTGATATTATTACTATTAATCAATATGTTTGTATTCATAAAATCATTAGAATGTGTCCTTGTTTTGGTTGGTTTTACGACCTACATGAATGATGTTATAAAATTTACATCATGGAAAAATAACGAATATTAAACCCTAGCAATAGGATGTAATAATTATTAATTAATTTTTTTTTCAAAATTATATAATGGAAATATTCCAAATTGTATTCACTGAATAATACAACTATTTTTTAAAATTTAATAATCAGTTATAATGTGATTTTAAAGAGGACCATCTAAACCATAACCATAAATTCAATAAAATGAACAATAAACACCATAATATATCAAAAAATATATATGAAATATTCATAAAAATATGTATAATATGATGGAATGATAGAGGATCAACTTCCAAAACTACCTAATCGAATCAGGTGTGGAAGAAAAAATTAGTTGATGCATGAATATTTATTTCAATAATAAATAAGAAACATATTTATAACAAATAATTATAAATGAATGGTAGTATTTAAAATAAGAATTAATAATGTTATTAAAAATATTAATAAGAAAAAATTGCCTATTATACTAGTACAAAGATCATTTCTAGAAAATTGGATGTCTATGTTAAGGGTTTCTCATCTCAATTTTTACATTCATTGGGATATGTTCCACATTAACAAATTTTTTCATTATTATGTTGAATATAATTCCATAGGGATTAATTTTATTATGATTTTCCTTTAATTCAATGGATTTAATAATATATATAAGTTTATATCTTTCAAAAGGGTTTTATTTATAATTTACCAAATATGTAACAATTTATTTTCTAATCTCACTTTCTAATAATTAATGTTTATGGATAAATTTACATCTAGTGAAATTGAATGTTCTTTATTTGTAAAACCCCATATATTTTATTATATTCCATATACATATTTTTTATAATTTTTTATCTATACCCTTATACATATTTTTATGATTTCTTAAGCTCAATTTCTATTGAATTTTACCATCTTTAAAACATGTGAAATAAATATTTTTTAAAATATTCCATGTGGTTTATTTTTTCCACCATTTTCATCAATTATCATTATATATTTTCCTTTTTATTTATTAATGGTTTTATAATTCAATTATAATTCTCTTTTTTTACAAATTATTTATTTTTATAAATTAATGGTATCAAATAAGTGAAGGGTATTTGTTCATTATTTTTCAAAGTAAATATTTAATGATACTTTACAATATTTTTCATCAATATTTTCATTATTTAATGTTTCTTATACATTGATGGGGATATGATATAATGAAACCATCTAAGTTATTTCTATCAATAGATTAGGATCATATCATTTGGATATTAAAATGAGACCCCTTCATTTATCATGGGTTAATTAAAAAATAATTGAATTATGAATGCTTTAATGATCATATGGAAGATATATATGGTTATTCATTATTTGATGTGTGGGAAAAAATATGTATCCCTAAAATTAATTACGTAAAGTTGTATATCTCATTAGATGAAATTTAAGGTAACTGTTTACAAGGATAGTTTTGATGGCGATCCATGAAAAAAAAATATATTTTCTAATGTAATGTTTATGCAACATTTTAATTTTATATAACTATGTTAGAAAATATACCTATGTTGTGCTTTCATGGATCATGATTATTGAATCATCCTTACACAATCCTATGATTATCGTCAGTTGTTGTACCCACATTACTTAGATTCATGAACCATTCATTATTGGGTGTGATTTTCTTATGTTAAGTTCATTAACCTTATTTATATTCTCATACCCACATGTTTATATTATGCTCTCTTATTATTTTTTAACTAGTTATGGTCACCCTTTATTGACTGTTTTATCTCACCCAATATTATGTTTTAAATCCTCATGATAAAAAGAAGAGAATTATATATGAAATTTACATGAGGGTATCATGTGTGAAGATTATTTGTGGCATATGTTGATGAATTCTTGTAAAATAAACTTAATATGTATATAGTATCCAAATAATAAAACCTATATATTTTTAGCTGTGGTTTATTATCCCATAAAATTATATTAAGAGTAAAACAATAAAAATTAAAATGGATAGGGTGTAATAACACAGAGAATGGATTTATATTTCAATGTATATATATGTATCAATACAACATTTGGTTAGTAAGATTTTTTGGAATTGTGACCATTGGTCAGTATGGACATTGGCAATTATAACTATTGTTAAATATAACTATGTGGAATTGTGACCATTGGTTAATATGACTACTGGGAATTATGATTTGTCGACGCTCCATTTTGTAACATTGTCTAAAAGAATGGAAAGGGAAATGACTTAGACCAAATTGATTCATCCTTTGAAGAAAACATCAAAAATCGACAAAGGCATGAACAAGACTTCAAATGCACAAGGGTTGCGCAAGTTCCATCACTGTCATGCAAGTATACTTGCGTGACAACTAATGGTCGCACAAGTGACTTGCACGCCCTAATGGATAACTACCCGGGGTCTTCTCCAGCCTATAAATAGACCCTGTGGGCCCCCCATTTCGGGCGGAATATTTCCAGAATTCAGATACAGAGCTCTGAATGCCCAAGTCACTTCTTTAGGTCTTCCGAACACTTCTAAGGTAATTATTTACATATAATGGAAGGTATAAACAAGAGAAGTATGGTTTAAGTGTTAGAATTCACTAACACTTGCGCGCCTATGTGTTTTACCCTTAAGGAAAATGGACACACTTGCGCGCCGCCCTAATTCTTCACCATATCTTGCGCGCCATCTTCTGGAAAGCCTCTAGGGATGATTCAAAGGATTTTATCAAGGATCTCCCAAATATTACTCTAAGGGATGAAAATCGCACAAGTACCCATGTGCCGCGCAGGTATACCTGCGCGCCCAGGACTTGCGCGCCCACGCATTACATGCACACCTTCCAGGACTTGTGCGCCCCTACCTTTTTGGGTGCCTTTCCTGCCCATTTCACACATCTTATGCCATTCCACCTCTCCTATTCAAAATTCAGTCTTCAAGACACTCTTCAAACCAATTTATGGCATGATTTCATGGTTTGGATTTCATATCTAAAAGGAACTCCGTGGAACATCTCTCAAAATCTAGTGATTTACACATATTTATGTCATTAAAGATTGATATTTCATTCATTCAACCTCATCACTTAAGATGAGAGAATCCTTAACCCCGGCCTCCTTTTTAAGAGTAAGCCCCAGTCCAAGTTCTCATTACTGTGGGATTCCTCTTTAGGAGTAAGCCCCATGCCCTCTAATCTGGGCATACTCCTTAGTAGTAAGCCCCATCCATAATTCTCTTAACCTGGGCCTCCTTTTCAGGAGTAATCCCTAGACATAATTCTTAAATATGGGCATCCACCTCAGGAGTAAGCCCCAAACCTTAATTCCTTTAACCTGGGCCTCCTTTTCAAAAATACACCCCAGTCTCAAATATGGGCATCCTCCTTGGGAGTAAGCCCCAAGACCCTTAATTTTCAAATCCCTTTAACCTGGGCCTCCTCCTTAGGAATAATCCCCAATCTTAATTTCAATTAACCAGTTATAATTCCTTTTGATCTGGGATTCCTTCTTAGGATTAAAACCCAATCACAAGTCCCCTCCTAACTTGGGCATCTTCCTTAGGAGTAAGCCCCATGATTAGAGTATCCAAATCTCCATGAAGAACATATACCTTTATAGACCCTGTTCCTAGATTTCTTCCTTGAAGTAAATCTTAATCCACATCTATTTGGGCAGTCATAAACACATAAGCCCCACATCATTGCATCTTTCGTGGCACAATTGTCTGGTTTCACAAATACCTCTTGTTTCTCACAGAGAGCATGACTCACGTGAGCTTAGAGTGTAAAATTAATCATGACATCTTTCTTTGAGCCATCAATCATGCATAAGAGTCATACTCCCTTACTCAAACTATGTGGGTTTTGATTCCTTTTCATAAAAAAAGGATATGTAGGTAGCATATCTGCAGGTACAATCCCAACATTGAAACAATCTATGTCCTTCTGAATGACAATATACTTCATGTGCCCCACTGAGTGGCTTCAAAACCAGTATGGTCATCATAATAACCAATAGACTTTTATGTATTGAAGGATACCATTGGCTAAGAATATCTAAACAAATACCGATGATTCTCTATCGATGAAGAACCTCAAATACATATAAAATATTTTTTAAATTTCTTACATATAAATCATTGATTGTCATATCTAAAGGAAAAATCATTTTATACTTGGTAATGTAATAAGGATTCACGAACATAACTTAAATCTATAAAGAGAGTCCCGGAGTAGAAAATAATACCCCTCAAAAATGTGTGATGAGTCCGACCTCCCATCCTCTCAGCCAAGGAAAATTCCTATGCCTCATGAGTCCACAACTAATGAGTGCCTCCCTTTGGAAAGTAGGTCCAAATGGATATGGAATCATTGGATGTTTCTGGTTCTACGAACAAACACGTTAGAAACTGATTGGAATGTTTGAACCTTCAATCAATGAGGTAATCCCCCATTCTTGAGGGAAACAAAAAATGGTGAACCCGACATGAATCCTTAACCAAGTTAATATGATGTTTTTCTCATTTGTTAGGCCCCTATTTAAATCTCAATGAGAGGGCCAACAAAACAATCATTGAAATATGTGCTCATCCAAAACATGTAGTGGATGAATTTATCTTTATTATGTCTGTTATATCAAACATACACTCTTTACCATGATTTTTTTCATTCTAAGAATTGGATTCTCTCAGGTTCACACCCGTGAATACGCCTACTGTGAAAACCTTTGCTGCGAATGCCACTGCTAATACTCCTGTTGGATCATTGTCCACTCTGAGGACGACATCACCTACTCAGCTTTTTCAATGCTGCGTAAGAAACGCGCTGTTGATGGAGTACTGTGAAAACTGTACTATTCCAACTCTGGAGGATGCCCAACAAGTCCTCCAAGTGAACAATTCACCCTGGTCTTCTGGACAGCGACGACCAGTGATCAAGAAACAGGCGGTGATAACCACCGTCTCCAACTGTTTCGGGTTGTTATCCCTGGAACTCAAACACCATTCACTCCCATATTCAAGGGAGGTGAATGGTCAGGTATCTCAGGGCCTTAATTCAATGAAACATGAGTCCTTACTAAGGTCTCTTATCAATAATCTCCGCCAGACTCGTGTGGCAGTACGCCCTCACCATGTTGAGGGTACCGACTCCAGGCGTTCGGCTCAGGTTCCTCGAACCCGAGTAGGCAGGACGAATCGCCAAAGGAGAAATGTGGTCAATAGTGAGCAGTTTCTCATCTCTACCATCTCCAGAGAAGTCCACCAACCTTACTTGGTGGCAAGAAACGACCGGGCACATACACCTGCCCGTTTTAATTCCGCTGGCCAGCAGACTCGTCTGGCAGCATTACGCCAATCTTGCCAGGAAATTCTGGTGGAGTACTATAGGTAGGAACATACACCTATTTATACATCATCATCTAGTCAGCAGGCTTGTCTGACTACATATGATGGAGTTTTTCAACCATGCTCGGCGAAGTGCAATCGGCAGGCACATACACCTGCTAGTATTCATCATGTCTACCAACAGTCTCGCTTGGCAGCACACCGAGAAGTCAGTTGAAAACCTCCAGTGACAAATAGGAGGCATACTCAACTCTCTGCCCCCACACATGAGTACTGTTAAGATTCACTGACAGGAAAAGGAGGAAAACAACATGCACATACACCAACTCCAACCATGGAATGGACGTATATCCCCATTCTGGCAGCTGAAGTCACCAAGCATATTTTATCAATGGTGAAAGTGCAGAAGCAAATCCCTGCTCATATTCTGGATGCTTGCTAGGATATTATAATAGCTTCAGCAGCATCTCTTGGAATGACACATAAATATATCCCTACCATTGGAGTGACACATAAACAATTCACTCTGGAACAGACACACACATCTGTTCTAGTCCAAGAGGGTTGTGGGGAATTCTCTCCCATATCATACGGAACACCAAGTGAGGCACATACACCTTATTTGAGTAGAGATAGTCAGCCTAACTAGGCCATCTCTCCTGATCAGGCAGATACACCTTCTTAGAGCAGCCACTTTCATCAACAAGTGGTTTCCAAGGTGAGTAAGAGGCATCTAAGAAGAAGACCCACTCAGCACAGTCAAGAGATCAAGAGCCAATATGTAATAAGTCCTTGCTCGATGGTGGAGTTCTTGAAGCCCTCAGATATTTATCTGTTGGAATTCAAGATTCTACTCCCTCATTTCCCAATAGTGGGAACATTAATTCTGAAGGTCTTCAATAGGCGCTTCCTCATGAAGGCTTGATTCATTGTAATTTGGTCGATCTCAAAGATTCATCTTCAGATGAGAGCCACAAGAACCCTCTGTGTAGTCAGAAGACCAAGGAGAAAGAGATCTCATCTTTTTTTGTAATCCACCATGGAGGTCCTCCCCATGATGATGAATTTTTCTGTGAAAGTCCTCTCCACAGTAGTGATGCACATTGCCTGGAAAATGCTCCAATAGACAATGTAGTGCCGAGAAAGCCCTCTTATATTAAGGCACTTGCAAATGTAAAACCAATCATGTTTGATGCTTCATCGATAGTAGGTGAAATAATTTCTCAATCGGAAGATAGCCCAGGGGGTAGGTCATTCTATGAACCACCCCTACGTCATGCATCTTCTAGTTTGATCAGTGGTTTCTCTAACAATCTTCTTGAATCCGAAGAAGCAACAAGGAAGCACCAGCTCCGGTCAAATCAGGTAGGAGAATCATTATTCAATTGTAAAGAGGAAATGATGAACATTAGAAAAAAATTGGCGAAGGGTGAAGTGCCAGTCATGTTTTGGCCCCTAGCTGACTCTCAATATAACATTCCATAGATGATGACGGAATATGGAATTAATTATATTCGTCTCAACAAATGGAAAAATCTCTCTCAGTTGAAAAGGAAAGTATTATCTTATGATGAATATGAAAATCATGTTGAGATAATAGAAGGGTTATAACATCAAATTGACTTGGAATCTCTATTAGTCTCTCGATATCCGAAGGCTGAAAAGCAGTAGAGAGCCCTTCATCATTCATGTCTTGGCGCACTAAGAAGATTGCGCCAGCTAATTACCAATGCCCCATCTAGTATTCATGTGAGAGGATGGGGTGTTCATGGATCACTACATTTCACTATTCTCACCAGTCAGCAAAGCCCACCGAAACTGGTCTCATGCAATGTTATTGCCCGTGGCCGACCATGGTCAATGGGTTTTGTTTGTAATCAAAAGCATTCCCAAGAACATGCCTCAATTAGTTCCTATCAAAATCAAGAATATAGAGAAAACGTTGTTCAATTAATCCTGCATCAAGAGAAATAGAATATTGAACATGCCTCTCGTATGGAGAAAGCACACCATCAAGTGACAGAATTGTCAGAAATCATCCAACGGTCTTTCGAGCCGGGTGATAAAAGTGATACAGGTTGATACATCCAGCTAATTTCCAGACTAAGGTCAGTAAGATTAGGAGAGATTTTAAGAATGACTCAGACATAGCATTTTAAGACCCACCCCAGCATTCCAGACTGGGGACTCTTTTAAACCAACCCTTGGAATCAAAAAATAGGATTCGAGGAGTTGAGAAGGAACAACCCCAGTCCATCAGACTAGGGACTTTTTCAAATCCTCATTCCCTCCCTAAAATAAAGTCGGTCTTCTCTCGGTTAGGGAAGAATCCCCAAGAGGATCAAAGAGCCAAATTATCAGGAGATTCCCTCAAAATTACGGTTCACCAAGAAGTTCCTGAGGGATTGAATCAACAAAAGGCAATGTCTCATCAATGACATGGAAGGAGAAAATATCATAGAAATTCTGATAGATGGGATGTGATGTGTTATGCATCAATCAATGTCATCAATTCCGCTATTGCTGATCCACTAGATGAGGCTCACTCAGGGGACTCAGATGAAGACGTTTCTGCTCAGGAAGTTGTACGCACAAACACAAATGAAGAAGGTGTGTGTACACGAAATCAATTATTTAACCAAAATATGGGTTTTCATTCAAATAACACACTTCCCCCTCTCTAAAAGGGATCAAACAAGAGGAAGGGAATGAATCAGGTTACATATCCTTCCTCTGGAGATGGCCGATCGCTCTCACTAGAGAAAATATTTTCACAAAAAGAGTATGAAATGAAGGAATTGAGGAGGCTGAATGGAGAACTAGTTCAAGGTAATCTTCCTCCTAAGCATGCTGGAGTAAGTCAGCCAAGGGAGTTTGTTGCAGCTACTGAGATGGATCAAGAATATCCTCCTTTATCAGTACACCCTCACAGGTCTAATCCAACGGGTCAAGTGAAACAACAATTGGAAGTATTTCCATCGGTTACAGTACCAGATACCATACATGTCCAAACTCCAATCATTGAACATGCCCAAGTCCAAGTTCAACAAGATGTTTCCCAAAAGTTAATAACTACCATTTATTCATTAAATTTTCTGTTAGAGACTACAGAAGGAAAGCGTTCGTAGGTTCGACCAGAAAAGAAATCTTACCCTGAATGGGTAGATTCAATCTCTCCCCCATAAAATTTCGGGAACCCTGTATTCCCTATTTTCAATGGATCTGGCGACCCTGAATAGAATTTGATGCATTACGTGTCTTGTTGCGATCCTATGATGGGAACTCTAGAGCAGTAAGAAGAAGTGAAAATCACATTCTTCGTGCGAGCCTTGCAAAGACCAGCTTTTGTCTGGTATACAGGCTTGGAATCCTGGTCAATTACTGGATGGGAAGATCTCTGTCAATGATTTCTTATTTAATTCAGCTCAACATTTCCGAAGACAATAGTTTTTTATCTTAAAAACTGTAATCAAAGGGAGAATGAAAGCATCTCTGATTTCATTTCCTGCTAGAAGGGATTAACATATTCTTTAAGATTAGCGCTCCCTTAAGAGGAACTGTTGCCAATATGTGTGGAAAATTTGCATGACGAATTATGCATGTTGTTGATCCATGTGAAATACATAGTAGGGTTTAGAGACCTTACATTAATTGCTCAACTGATTGATGATTATCTTATACAAACTAAGGCTAAATCTCGTGTAATTCCATCAGATCCAGGAAGGGGAATGGGTAAAGCCGAAACTTCTACAGTTATGCTTAAACAAGCACCTGTACTTACTTATACCTCAAAACCTTCATCTTCTCGAAGGGATCCACCTCCTGAGTGTCAAAAACAAAGTCCGTTTCATCAAGAAGATCAAAGAGATCAAAGACGGAAACAATTTGAAGCTCTGAAGAGAAAAACATACTCTTTCAGAAATGAACAAGTTCCTGGTTACTTAATTTCACCTCTGGAGAATAATTTGGTTCAGCTTCCAAGGCCCAAGAGGCCAAACAGGGAAGGAGATGAAGACCATCCCAATTATTCCCTCTTTCATCAAATGCTGGGACATCCCATCTAGGAGTGTTTTATCTTCAAAGACCTCCTGCAGAATATGGTCGACTCGGGACAAGTGAAACTGAAAGGCTCTTCATCCCAGGTAGCATCTGTTACTACTACAATTCCCGAGGAGGAAGGCGAGTGGCAAGAAGTCAAAAGAAAAAATGCACAAAAATATGATTATTGGATGTTCAGAAAGACGATCAACCGAACTCATGCTATTTTGAGAACAGAATTTATTAAACCAATTGTACCTTCTTCCATGAATGCCGCAGCAAAACCCTCTTCATCAGAGGGAGAATCCTAAAAGAAACGGCATGATTCAAAGAATGAAAAATAATCTGAAGAAGATGAGTATTCCAGTCATAGTTTCGATTTCGATGAGCCTGAATTCCTTATATCAAACAGAGGAATCAGAGGAAGTTCTAGACGACCAGGATACAAGGGAAGACATGGATCTTTCAGAAGCCCCTATTCCAATTCAACCCCATCTAGAACTATGTACGCAGTAGAAAATCATGGTAGAACCCTTCAGCGAGCTCAACAAAAACTAGAAAGTTCTTCTACCAATAGCAAATTCAATCCTGGCATAGTTATTCTAGAAGACCAGTTGAAGGTTCCATCTTATTCACGTCATAAAGTGAATGGATCTAATCATTCTAATCTTCCAAAACCAGGAATATTGCCAACTCCTATCCCAATATAAGATGAATCAACTTCTAAAGCATCTACTTCCAAAGAACCTGCTAAACCACATCTTCTTGTTTGGAAACACAGACCTCTGGATCAAAATTATGATGTATTAAAACACTTGGCCCATGTACCGTCCAAGTAATCAATTCTGGATGCTTTAAATCTGTTAAACTATCTTTGGGAGGCACTCATTGAAGCTTTGTCAAGTCCTGAGGAGTTTGAAACTAAAATTGCTGCAGCTGAAGTGTATCACATTGAGAATAATCATGCAGAATTCCATGAAATAATATATTTTACTGATGAAGATGATGATGATGTTGTGCATGGACATATTAGACCTTTGTACTTATCTGGAAAGGTCCTTGGTGTAGATGTCTGAAGAGATTTCATTTATAATGGTTCAGGAGTCAATCTCATGCCCATTCATACGCTTCATCGATTGGGCCTCACGAAATCTGATTTATCTCCTTCCACTTTGATGTTACAAGGATATGATAAAAATGAACAAGAACCAATGGGCAAAGATACACTTAGAACTCAGTTTGGAGATCTTGTATCCAATTCAAATTTCATGGTTGTTGATCAAGACTCAGCCTTCAACATATTACTTGGAAGACTCTGGCTACATCATCATGCGACTATACCTTCATCATACCATAAATGTATCAAATATTGTTTTGATGGTCATGTTGGGGCATTATATGGTGATAAGGCCCTATTCAAGACATGTGAGTCTCAATACATAGAGGCAGAATTCTATCACATGAAGGGAAGGGAGAAATCCACAACAAAGTATATCACCAAAGTTAATGCTCCGTATGGTTTGGAGAAGATTATAGTAAATCCATTTGCGCATGTGAGTACAGATTATGTACTGCCTATCAGTCAAATTGACAAGATAGACCCTAATCAAAATACTCCTGTGGAAAGATCTATAATTTCAATTATGGAAATTGATCCAAACAACATGGGAGAAATTGGTGATTCTCCAGGCAATGATGAATGTCGAAATGAAGATGTCTTCATTTCATATGCAGAAATATAGTAAATCTATACTTCTCCAATCAGGCCAAAAGATGTTATAGCAACATTAGAGGTGAACAACGATGTCGATTCTCAATCCATCATTTCGTATTTATTTCGCAAAGAAGACCCTTCATCATTAATTGGGCCGGAAATTGAAGCTTCTTCTTCAAGATGTGCAAATTTTGACATCTCTTCTGATAATGAAAATTCTTCTTTATCATCTACTATAAAAGTAGAAACGGAAGAAATAACACATGATGAAGAAGAAGGGGATGATATCAGAGATGCTCCTCAGCATTTGAAGAGGGTACCTCTACCATTATGAATGAACTCAGAGAAATAAATCTGGGTACAAAAGAAGATCCACGCCCCACTTTAATCAGTGCGGCCATGAGTCTTGAAAAACCAGAGATGTATATTTCCTTTTTAAAGAAAAATAGAGACATATTTGCTTGTAACTATACAGAGATGCACGGGCTTGATCCTGATGTTGCTACTCATCATTTGGGTTTACCAGAAGAATATCGAGGATTTAAGCAAGCCGCAAGAAGAACATACCCACCTTATGCTTCCAAAATTGAAGCTGAAGTGGGTAAGCTTATCAAAGCTAACTTCATCAGAGAAGTTCAATATCCCAAGTGGTTAGCTAATATTATCCCTGTAAAGAAGAAGAACATACAAATTAGAGTTTGCATTGATTTCAGAGATCTTAATCGGCATTGTCCTAAGGACGATTTCCTAGTTCCGATTACAAAACATTTAATTGATGCAATAGCTGGCTATGAAGCACTTTCCTTCATGGATGGATATTCTGGATATAATCAAATCTGAATGGCCCCAGCAGACGAGGAATCCATAGCCTTCAGAGTCCCTCAGGGTGTGTTTTGCTACCGGGTAATGCCCTTTGGCTTAAAGAATGCAGGTGCAACATATCAGTGTGCCATGCATCGTATCTTCAAACCCTTTTTAGGGAAGTTTGTTGAATGCTATGGATATGATTTGGTGGTTAAATCCAAACAAAGTTCTAATCACTTGGCTTATTTAGAAGTCATATTCCGCAAGCTTCGACAACATAATTTAAAGATGAACCCCTTAGAATTTGCTTTTGGGGAAACCTTAGGAAAATTTCTCAGCATTGTTGTATGCCATAGTGTTATTGAAGTCGATCCTGAGAAGACAAAGTCAATCCTTGGTATATAACCTCCTCGAAACTTGAACTAATTAAGAGGAATTCAAGGAAACTTTTCCTATATTCGGTTTTTCATCGCCTATTTGGCAGGAAAAAGTTTACCCTTCACCAAATTGATGAAGAAGGGAGTCACTTACCAAAGGACTGAAGAATGTCAAGAAGAATTCGATATTCTCAAGAAATACCTCTTGAGTCCACCGGTACTCATGACACTTGTTTAAGGAAGACCACTTATCCTCTATGTGACAGCTCTAGAGAGATCATTGGGTGCCTTTCGTTCTTAGAAGAATGACGCTGGGAATGAAAACAGCCTCTACTACCTGAGTCGAACTATGCTTGAAGCAGAAACCCAGTATTAAAATATTGATAAGTACTGCCTGGAATTAATCTTTGGAGTTCAAAAATGGAGACACTACCTGCAAAATCATGAGGTCCAATTGGTATCTTGCAATAACCCACTCAAATTCATCCTTAGTCGTCCAATACTTACAGGACATCTGGAATGGTGGGAAGTTATTTTGCTGCAATTAGACATTCAGTATGTGTCTCAAAAGGCAACAAAGGGCCAAGCTCTGGCTGATTTCCTGGATGAACACCCTTTAGTGGAAGACACATCTTCAGATATTGAACTACCTGATGAGGAAATCTTCTCTATTTAAGAAAGTCCTCAGGCATGGGAAATGTATTTTGATGGTGCTTCCAGAAGTCCAATACGGAGGAAAATGGAAAATCCTAAATTCAACAAATTTTTCATAGTAATTGTTCTAATTTCTCCAGAAAAGGCAGTGTTACCTTATTCATTCTTATTGTGCAAAGGTGGTTCCAATAATGAAGCAGAATACCAAGCTCTCATCACAGGCTTGGAATTGGCGCTTCAAGCACAAGTGAATCACTTAAAGGTGAAAGGTGATTTATACCTGGTAATCAAACAAGTAAATGGGGATTATGCCATCAGAAAAGAAGAACTAATCCCTTTGTATGATTATGTTAGAGAGTTAATGGCTAAATTCCCTTCGGAACTGACATTTTCTTATGTCCCGCGATCACAAAATGCTCAAGCTGATGCACTGGCTAATATAGACATAGCTCTGGAAGATCCAAATCGGGATGAGACAACCATCAGTATTCCCCACCTTCATGCAATTTCACCTTATGTTCAAATCAGAACATAGGAAATTAATTAAATTAGTCCCATTCCTAAACTGTATGGTCATACAATAGGATGGATGTAACCTATCAGAGAATACCTTCAAAAAAGAACACTTCCACCTGATTGGGCCGAGAAAGAACAAATCCGGCGACATGTGGTCAATTTTACTCATTATGATAGACCAGATCACCTAGAGAAAATTTTCTACAAGCGTGGTTTTGATGGAGTTCTTTTCAGATGCATTGATGGTGAATAGACAATGGATGTCATGAAAGAAGTGCATGCAGGAGTTTGTGGTTCCCACCAGTCTAGATATAGACTGGCTGATTAGATTTGAAGGCTTGGATAATTTTGGCCTTCAATGATACAATATTGTGTATATTTGACAAGGAAGTGTCATTCATGCCAAGTACATGCCAACTTCATTCATCAACCTATAGAGTTCCTTCATACAGCTAAATACTCGTGGCCATTTTCCACATGGGGAATGGATGTGGTGGGACCTTACCCTTCAGCTATGGCCAAGCAGTTTAAGTATGTTATTACTGCTGCTGATTTCTTTTCCAAATGTGATGAGGAAATACCTCTCAAGGAAGTCAGTTCTAAATGCATTGTTAGCTTCATCAAGTCCAACATCATTACCAGATTTGGTGTCCCTCATACCATATTTACGGACAATGGAACCAACTTCTGTTCATCCGAGGTGAAGAAATTGTATCAAGAATACAACATCAAATCCAACCATTCATCTCGGTATCCTGCAGTGGCCAATGGCCAGATAGGATCCTTCAATAAGACTCAATAAAATATACTAGAAACGATGGTGGATAAAGATAAGAAATAATTTCCTGATAAACTCTTCAATGCTTTATGGGCTTATCAGACTACCACCCGCACTGCAACGCGGTCAACTCCATATTCGTTGGTATATGGAATGGATGCTATCTTTCCAATTAATGTTCAACTACCTTCTTTTAGAGTTTCCATTTGTGATCATTCATCTACAGATGAACAATCTCAAAAGCAATTGAATGGATTGGAACAGTTAGATGAGAAAATATTGTGCACTTTGCACCACTTGGAAGTCTATCAGAATCGAATAACATGAGCTTTTAATAAAAAATATCATCTTCAATCATTCACTTAGGGAGAATTGATATTAGTTATCAGAACTCCAATGATACCAGGAAAGAAACCTCCCAAGCTTGAGCCAAAATGGGAAGGACCTTACTCAATACATAGAGTCTACTCCAATGGAGCTTATTCATTAATCTCGATGGATGGAGAACTCATCACTACTCCAACCAATGCCAGATTTCAGAAGAAGTATTTTGTATAAACACAAAATATATCATCATGGTCCGGTATGACCTTAAACTACACCACCGTCCAGCAAGATATTAAACTGCATAACCGACGGTCCATGAATATGACCCTAAACTATTTTCACATACGTCCAAAATGACGTTAAACTATTTCCTCTTCACTTTCCTTGATATATGACGTAAAACTATACAGCAATGGTACATAAATATGACCTTAAACTGTTTTTATTCCTTTAGTTTCACATGATGTTAAACTGTGACGTCCTAACTACAAGACGCTAAATTGTACAGAAGTCCTTTACGTCCAGTGACACGTTAAACTACATCATCAATGGTCCATACATATGACCTTAAACTATTTTTAATTTCGTACAACATGACGCTAAACTATGAAAAAGTTCCCTAATTCATACAACATGATGTTAAATGGTGTACTCTTTCGTCCCCACTGCATGATATTAAACTGCACAGTCCCCCTTTCGTCCAACATGATGTTAAACTATATTTTCCCCATCTTCCAAACAACATGACACTAAACTGTACAGAAAGTCCTTTGATACGTCCAACATGACATTAAACTGTACTTTTTCCTCGGCTACATGACAGTAAACTGTGCAGCACTTATAGTCCTAACTGCAAGACATGAAACTGCATAGTCCCTTTATATGTCCTGCATGAGATTAAACTGTGCATCGTTAAGGTTGTTGCTACCTCTTGTTTCTCACACCGAGTATGACTCACGTGATCTTAGAGAAAAATTCAACCCTAACACTCTCTCTCGCCTACTAACCATGTGTAAGTCATGACACCATCATTTTTTAGGTCATTGTCCCCAACAACAACTTGATCATTAATTCATTCTTTAATTGAACTACGCAGACTTTGATCCTTGCCTTTCAGGCTGGGTATGTAGGAAACCTCCAAAGGTTAAAGCCCAAAACCAATATTTTCACATCGGTTCACCTCCATCGCATATGATGTTGATTCGTGAAACCTCCCATAGAATCAATATCTTTACATTGGTTCACTTTCGTCCTTGCTATACAACGTTAACCTATACAACACTTTTGTCTAGTATGACAATAAACTACAATATTATTTTATACCCTCACCTAAGAGGGAACCATTATTTACATTGAATTTTCAATCATGTTTCATTTCAAAGAGTATGTGCATACATGGAAATGCCCAAACCTTTTATCTTGGGTTAAACCATCATTGGACTAAAGTCCCCTTTCGACCTTCACATGTACGAAGAAAATTTGTACAGAGGGTAGTTCTAGAACCAAGTGGGCTTGATTCCCATCCTTATGGGATACGTAGGAACATTTTATTGTCCCTAGTATCTAGCCCCAAGTCTTTGGGCCTAACCACAAATTCCACTTTCAGTCCCTTGACTGAAAAGTCCCCATGATAACACACACTGTGTATTTCATATAATGGTCCAAGCTCTATGACCCTAAACAAATATCTCTAATCATTTTGTCCCACATGACATTAAACTATAGTTTAAGAACTAAGTATGGGTTGATTCCCATCCTTATGGGATATGTAGTGAAGTCCAACATTTCAATTCAGGACCCAGCAACAACATGATTATGGTTAGTATTGATCTGTGTATCTCTGTATACATTGGACAATACCCATCTTTATATGTCACAATCCTAACATTAAATATTTTCAGATCTTCATAACCCTTTTCTTGAATTTTAATCACAAAAATTTCAAATTTCTGAGAGTTCTTTTACCTGACTATGCATTAGGTGGCCTTATGCGGCCTTCCATAAACAGTCTCCATAACAGATTTGTCAGCCAAATGATACTATTATTTGACTATGCAGCCAATGCCCTTAGGTGGTCCTGCATAATTCAACCCCCTAATGGGTTTTTCAGATACTAGTAACTTCATTCATGGGATGAATGCCTCTTTTGTCCTTATTGGTTATAAATGACAGTATGTAGGGATCCACAAAAATAGCCATCCTAAACATATTTGTCCCATATACTTTCTCATGATCTGAATGTATTCAAGTCTATGGTTTATATTCTCCTTCCCTATATTTGGGTCAGACCTTCGTAGGAGTGACATCCATCCAGTTCTACGATAATCTTTTTTGTAAATATCTTCTCCATATTCAGGTACCTCTTTCCATATAGAAAACTCTATACTTTGGAAAATCAGAACCTCCATAAACTTTCACTGGCTTTTTAGCACTAGGAAAGTAAATTTCTGAGAGTTCTTTTGCCTGAATATGCAGCATGTTCCCTTAGGAGACCTTGCATAAATAGTCTACATAATAGAATTTTTAGCCAAAAGATGCTATTTATTTTACTATGCCGCCAATGCCCTTAGGTGTCCCTACATAATTCAACCCCTTAACGGGTTTTTTAAATAATGGTAACTTCATTGTTGGAAACTAGTTCTTCTAATTCGTTTTTATCTCTTTTTCATATCATTACTCAGATTCAAATATTCTTAAGTCATAGTTTACATATATTTTCCCTCATACTTGAGTATGGTAATATGTTTTCAGATAAAATTTCAAGGAATTGGGTCAATTTTAATCCATTTCGTTCAAAGATATCTCAACCTTAAACATTAGCCTTTTTATGTCTGATGTGCATGACATTTAACTACCCAAAAAAGACAAAGGAACTCTGAATAAAAGTCAAGTTCCAGCTCACTAAACATACATTTTGTATTATTTAGGTAATATTGAGAAAATTAAAAGATTAAAAGTTTGTAGGATTATTTATAATAATCCTAGTAAAAATATAACTATGCATACTAGGCCCATTAGCATAGGTAAAATTTAAAGTAGGTAGCAGGAAAATACATGCACAAGTGATTGTAGATGGAAGCATTCTTTCCATTTTGATGCACAAGAATTAGAGGGACATCCACAGATTATATCCTCTTCTATTTTTCATGAAATTTCAAAAGACTGTCAACACAAGTCTTCAATTGATGAACTGCATCTCGAGCTTCATCACCAGCTACTTGAAGCTCATGAACTCGACCAACATCACTCTTTTCAGCCTGATGGAGTGCATTATTGGCATCCTCAATGTTCTTAATACAATTCGTTTGATCTCCCTCCGATGAATTATTGAGTTGGTCAACTTCCCCAGTAACAACATATAACTGTTGCTGAAGGTGCATCTTCTGGATGACTTTTTCATTGATCTTATGCTTCAGCTGCTTCATCTTGGCAGCATATTCAGCCTCATCTCGGGATACCACAACCTCAAATTTTCTGATGTTGACTGACAGTTTCACCCTGGTCAGATCTTCGCGACACTTTTTCTCTTGCTCCCTCTTGAAGATTACTTATTTCACCGCGGTAGGGATGTCTTGGTATCCAAAATTGCAAAGTCCTAGCATGATAAACTGGGACGAAAACTTGGAAATCATTAATGGCAGCTCTTATAAAGGCACCTCCGATATGATTTTCCATATGTTTTTCCATGCCTTGAATCGTGAGAAGATGAGAAGCTTAAGAACCTCTGGGTCTGACTCAACATCATCATCACATGGGGGCATGCAATCTGGGATTAATTCACTTAAGGAAGTGCCCTGTTCTCCTTCTTCCCCACTGACCCTGGTTGCATCACCTTCTACTACTGTTTGGATGGAAGTTGAGACCTCACCTCCAGTTCTAACCATTGAAGTTGATATCCCTGTTTGATCAATTAAAAGTATGGTTAGTTTCATAGAATAATGGAAGTTGGCTATCTATCCTGAAAACTCGGTCCAATCATTACCTAATAGTAGATCAACAGCTTGAGAAGACTCTTCCCCATCCTTACTAGTTTCAAAAGGATCTTCAAGATGGGTCTCATGAGGTTTTACTAGGTTTAGATCCACTTGAGCTAATGTTTCAAAAATGGTAGGGTTGACATCCATGTCCACACCCTCTTCAGGCATTGGTAGTTCAGCAGCATCTACGGAAGGAACTGCATATTATTTTCAGTCATGATTAGAAGTGTAAATTAAAAGAAACTTTATTGGGTGAAGGATAACACTCACTCCCAAGGTCTTCTAAATCACATGATAACATATCATGATCATAAAATTCTTCTAAAGACATGCCACGATTCCTTATTTTATCCAATGATATTTCAGAATCATGGTTAGTCTCACTGGTGGCAGCATTTTATATGTCCTCTTGGGGACCCTCATTTTGTAGCCCCTGACCCTGGACATCTTCTTCAGGAAGGAAGGCAGATTCGGTTTCTATGGAAGCCAATGATTCTGGTACAGGTTCTTCTCTACTTATATCAGCAACCAGAGCAGTACTGGGAATAGATGTTGGCTCTTTTTGAGAAGCAGCCAAGTCATCCTGAATTTTCATTTGTTCCATAACACCCTCTGTGTTCCTTAAGGGAGGATCAATCCTTTTCCTCAAAGGGGAAATTGAAGAAACCCCTGCAATCCCATGGAAAGTAAGAAATCTTTTTCATGGCTTAAAATTCATGATTATCTGACGGACTTATCACTACTGATAAAGCATTTAGCGGTAGAGTTCCTCATTTTTCGCCTTTGCCCATTTGGATTTTTAGGAGTATCAACAGTCTCCCTTATTGGTACTTGAATTGGCGAATGGAAGGCTATGTCCAATGCCTCATTCATGGCCTGCTGGCCTGGAGATATATTGCCCGGTTCGCGAGGAGAATCAGCAGAATTTCCGATGGAAGTACCACTAGGGCTATACTGTGGTGAAGGAACCTCAGTTCCATTCTTTGGAAGCTATAAGATAAATAAAATAACTTCCTTAAGTAACAAATCATTGACTGGAATCAAGTTTCAATGAAAATAAGGAAATAAAACTTACATCTTCAGGAGCCACATAATCATGCCACTCCTTATATCCAGAACCACCAGCCCCCTCAGTGGCGCCATGATCAATCATTTCCTTCACCCGCCTAGTGACAGGAACTAACTCATCAGTGGAATATATGAGCATTTCCAGCTCTCTGATGTATGTCCGCACTTCATTGGGGTTATCCTCGTATTGGATATCTGTAGAAGCCAGAATATTCCCTATTCCAGGAAGTTGTAGGCCCTCACACAAATCCAGCCAGGCGGTCTCAAGACCACAGTATAAACACTTCAATGTCTGGAAAACCTCTTCTCTTAGATATGAAGGCTTCGAGGAAGTTCCTACAATCTTTGACTTCAATTTCATCTCATCTCTTGCAATAGAAGATAACGAATAAGAAAATAAGACTTATTTCTTTATAAAGTAGTAGTGATTATATTACCACAATGAAGTTACTCACCAGGAGTTGATGGATTAGGTCTCTTGATTTTAACCATAGGATTATATCGGGCACGAGGCCACTTTTCCACATGTTGTGCCTCATTATCCCCATCATGGGAATATGGTGAATTATTCCTAGAGGGTGAATCTGGCGAATCAGCTTTAGGTGGGGAAACATCACCTTCATGAGGAAGGTTTTCCTTCTCTAAAGTTCTCTTCCTTTTCCCCACCTGATAAACTGGGTGATTCAGCACCCCTTTGGGGTATGATGCTATCCAGTTCTCGGCATACCAAGTAGTCAGGTTAGGTGCCACTTTTTCAACTGCTAGGTCAAATATCACCCGAGTCTTCTCCCTTGATTTCAGAAGCCACAGTTGTCGGGAAACCATCATATGTTTCTCTAACATGACATGTACTGGGTGAGATAAAACAATCTGTTAAAGACACATGAATTGATTATCAAATCTATATGGAGCATATGCCTCGCATATAATTTCTCCATCAATCCTAGCAACTAGCACACCATCTCTAAAATCTAGCATGTATTCCCTCAGATCCAAATGGGATGTTCCATCATCAACAAACCGCCCGGTTGGGAGATTTCCATAGGGAAAGAAGTTGAATTAATTAAACATGATCAGCCTCACATTCCTATCATAGGAATTAACATCTAATGGGGAAAATCCATAGAATGATTTCACTAACGGCCTAAAGGAATGTCTGGGAATTTGTAATCCATTATGTACATTGTAAGTCCTAAAGTGAGTGTAAATCAATCCCCATAAAACTTGAAATGGTCCCACTATTCTTAAAGAACATTTACCCATGAAGACATGAAGTAAACTCCTGTGAATCTGTGATAAAATGGGGGTATCCAACCCAACCATTTTTCCCTCCACCAACATTACCGCAATGATGAAGGTAGATGGCCTGACGCCTCCCTTCGAGTCCCTAACTGGCAAGGGATAAACACTGAGCCACAAATCCAAGAAGCCCGCCAGACGAGTCTTCTTCGGGATCCTTTTATTCACCAAATATACCCTTTTCTCAAACTCTGATACATTTAGAGTTGGCCATAATGTTCCAGGAGCACCCCTCTTCTCAGGTTTTGGGCAGGTGGTAGGACGTTTGGGCCTCTTATCATTGGATTTATTTTTCTTGGATCCTTTCACCTTCGGATCCTTATCCTATGGATCCTTCTCTTTAATAAATATATTCATCCACTCCTCCAGATGAATATCCATTATATAATGAGTTCACGAGGTCTCTGAAATCTTGAGCATGTGGATGATCATAAATAATTCCCAAGCTAAAGCAGGGGTCTTCTCTGAATCATTCCAAGTCACCTTGGGTGGAATAAATTCATCATTCATGTCACCCAAAATTGGATCCCCTAAGATCTTGTGGACATCCCACAGACTGATTCCTAATTCTCCCTAAGTCATATTGAAGGAATTAGTTTCTGGGCTCCAATGGCTGAGTATCTCCTGTACGAAGTTATCGTGTCTGTAAACATATGTTTTCCCAACCCAAACAGCTTCGTATATCGCAACTCCTATCTGATCCTCAAAAAACTCTACACAGGTTTGTGGAACCCAGTATGCCCACATCCGAGTTGGCTTCACACCTCCCCCAGGACGGAAGTCCCAACATTTCTTCTAGCCTTTGGATTGATCCATCTGAGCGTTTTGGAAGATTGAAGGATGGCAATGTGGTTGTAGCTCAGGCTTATGAAGTTTCAGATCTGGCATACAAGGACTATGATGCATCATGTGGGCCTTTCCACTATTCCAGCACTTATAAATACTTCTCCACATGAGATATTTGCTGAAGCATAGTTGGTATAATTCTGAAACCAAGGAAATGGGAGATAGTTCTTTACATATAGAATAGTAACTTCTCGCAGATGACCATTGCCATACAAAGGAAAATAAATACTTTGGGGGAAGTTGCGATGATATTTCTTTAGATACATAGCCAAATCTAGAATAGATCTACTTTTGACGACATAATAATCATGGCCAATGATCTTCATCATATAATCAATCCGCTTGCTATCCAGTTCATCAGCTATTCCGGTTCTAAGAACAATTTGATTCTGCACAAAAGTTGAATAAATTAACTCTTTTGTAAGTTGATTTTTCATAAAATTTGTGAAGGAATTTCAGAAAAAAATGGCAAAGGAATTAAGGCGCGCAAGTCTAAACTTGGAACACAAGTATGGATGTGTCGTGCAAGTGTTAATATGCCACAAAAGTTTTTGGCGTCCAAGTATCACCGCGCAAGTCCTATTAACTTGACAACAACATGTCAGTGAAGAAATAGCGGAAAACGAGCAACTTGTGTGGCGAAGGGGACCTGTGTGGAGAGAGCTAGAAAATATGGAAATCATATGCTATGCACGGAAAATGACTGCATATTTATAGGCCAGGATGTTCACCTGCGAGCCTAGAGCAAGCGTGATCTATCCAGGGCGCTCCAACCCTTCGCGACTCGCACCTGCACTCCTATTTCCCTTTAGGTTTCTTCTTTTCCTCAGAGTCAAATCCTTATTCTTTCAGATCCAACTATGAGGGGGGACTTTGATTGACGCTTCTTTTCATCACATTGTCTAAAAGAATGGAAAGGGAAATGACTTATCCCAAATTGATTCATCCTTTGAAGAAAACATAAAAAATCGACAAAGGAATGAAAGAGGCTTCAAATGCAAAAGGTTCGTGCAAGTTCCATCACTGTCGCACAAGTATACATTCACGACAACTAATGGTCGTTAATGTGACTTGAGCGGCCTAAAGGATAACTGCTCGGTGTCTTCTCCAGCCTATAAATAGACCCTATGGGCCCCCCATTTTGGGAGGAATTTTTCCATAATTTAGATACATAGCTATAAATGCCCAAGTCTCTTCTTCAGGTCTTCCGAACACTTCAAAGGTTATTATTTACCTAGAATGGAATGCATAAAAAAGAGGAGTATGGTCTAAGTGTTAGAATTCACTAAAACTTGCACACCTAAGGGTTTTACCCTTAAAGGAAATGAACACACTTGTGCGCCGACCAACTTCTTCACCATAACCTGCGCGCCATTTTCTGGAAAGCCTATAGGGATGATTCAAAAGGATTTTATCAAGGATCGCCCAAATATTACTCTAAGGGATGAAAATCACGCATGTACCCATGTGTTGCGTAGGTATACCTGCATGACCAGGACTTGCATGCCCACGCAGTACCTGCGCGCCTGCTAGGACTTGCGTGCCCCTACCTTTTTGGGTTCCTTTCCTGCGCATTTCAGACCTATTATGCTATTCAACCTCTCCGATTCAAAATTCATTCTTCGAGACACTCTTCCAATCCATTTATGAAATGATTTCTTGATTTGTCTTTCTTATCTGAAAGGGACTCCATGGATCATCTCTCAAAATATAGTGATTTACACATCTTTATGTCATTAATGATTGAGATTTCATTCATTCAACCTCATCCTTTAAGATGAGATAATCCTTAACTTGGGCCTCATTTTCAGGAGTAAGCCCCCGTCCATGTTCTCATTACTGTGGGCATCCTTTTTAGGAGTAAGCCCCAAGTCCTCTAATCTTGGCATCCTCTTTAGGAGTAAGACCCAGCCTTAATGTTCCCAAATATGGGAATCCTCCGTAGGAGTAATCCCCAACCATAATTCTCTTAACCTGGGCTTCCTTTTCAAGAGTAAGCCCCAGTCATAATTCTTAAATATGGTCATCCTCCTCAGGAGTAAGCCCAAAACCTTAATTCCTTTAACATGGTCCTCCTTTTCAGGAATAATCCCCAGTCTCAAATATGGGCATCCTCTTTGGGAGTAATCCCCATGTCCCTTAATTTTCAAATCCCTTTAAGTTGGGCCTCCTCCTTAGGAATAAGCCCCAGTCTTAATTTTTCATAACCAGTCAAAATTCCTTTTGATATGGGCTTCCTTCTTAGGATTAAAACCCAAACATAAGTCCCCTCCTAACATGGGAATCATCCTTAGGAGTAAGCCCCAAGATTAGAGTATCCAAATATCCATGAAGCACATATACCTTTATGTACCCTCTTCCTGAATTTCTTCCCGGAAGTAAATTTTAATCCTCGTATATTTGGGCAGTCATAAACACATAAGCCCCACATCATTGCATCTTTCATGGCACAATTGTCTGGTTTCACCAATACCTCTTGTTTCTCACACCGAGCATGACTCACGTGAGCTTAGAGTGTAAAAGTAATCATGAATTCTTTCTTTGATCCATCAGTCATGCTTAAGCATCATACTCCCTTACTCGAACTACGTGGGTCCTGATTCCTTTTCCTAAACAAAGGATACGTAGGTAGCCTATCTGTGGGTATGATCCCTAATTTGAAACAATATACGTCCTTATGAATGACAATAAACTTCAAGTGCCCCACTAAGTGGCTTTAAAACCAGTATGGTGATCATAATAACCATGAGACTTTTATGTATTGATGGATACCATTGGCTAAGAATCTCTAAACAAATACAGATGATTCTCTATCGATGATGACCCTAAAATTCATATAAAATATTCTCTAAATTTCCTACACATAAATCATTGATTGTCAGATCTAAAGGAAAGTTAATTTTATACTTGGTAATGTAATAAGGATTCACGAACATAAATTAAATCTATAAAGAGAGTCCTAGAGTAGACAATAATTCACCTAAAAAGGTGTGATGAGTCCGACCTCCCATCCTCTCAACCAATGCAAATTCCTAAGCCTCATCAGTCCACAACTAATGAGCACCTACCTTTGGAATGTAGGTACAAATGGATATGGAATCATTGGATGTTTTCGGTTCTACGAACAAAACTGTTAGAAACCCATTGGAATGTTTGGACCTTCAATCAACGAGTTCATCCCCCATTATAGAGGGAAACATGATTATTATTGGTATAGAGATTAGGAACAAGCCATTAGTATTAGTCTATATTAATGGTATTGATTAATATTGATTTTCATAGAAGGGATGGAATATTTATTCATCCAATAGGAACATACCTTATGAAGTTCATCTATTAAAGTATTGTAATGAGGTATCATCACCAGTGTTCACCGTTAACTAATCCCAATGAGAGCACTGACAAGGTATGTAGGAGAAAAACCTTCTTTATGAGATGTTTTGTATAGTGGATATCAAAACATAATTACTATTGGATAAACAAAGACATAAAAGTACCACTAATGCATGACTTACCCTATGTAATATTATACTGTGATTATAGGTTATGTATCAAGGGATTGATTTGTGTAATAATGTAATTTCATTATTATATTTATAGAATTTTTTCCTTAAACTTTATTTCAATGAATTTTTTCTTAAGAAAAAATGTATAAATTAGTTAAATTGTTAAGGAATTTAATAAAACAGAAATCATATTTAGAACAAGCGTTTTGAAATAATCAAAGGGGTGAATATGTTTAAATTTTTTTATTAAAATAGTAATATATGAGAAAAATAATGGAAAGCGGTAAAATATTGAAAATAAATTATATATGAAATAATATTTATTTAATCAAGACTAATTTCATACAAATAAGATTTATTCCCCGTTTTTTGGGCACTAAAAGAATAATAGGGCACTAATAGTGGTAGTGGAGTATAATGGATATTGAGGGAAACTAAAGGAATATAGGATAATAGAATAATTAATAAATTATTCCCTGAAATTCCACTAAGAATGCCTAAAAATACCTACCCATCCTCTAATTATAATAATCTAAATTCAAAGTTCCCTCCTAATTAATCTCTCAAGGATTATTTCTACTAGATCTCTATTAATTACTGATGAATCCAGTTAGATCTATGGATGAGATCTAATCCAGGAATCTTAAGATAGGTAAGGGTTATTGTTTCTTACTATTCATTTCTAATTTGAATTTCCTTATTTTTAATATAATTTAATTTTTAATCTATATGATCCCATGATATGTATCCAATTTATTATCTCACCATTAAACTATTATCCTATATACATTTCAAAAACCCATTACTTTATACCCTTTTTATACATCATTACTATACCGGAGTAAGGGATTATTGTTTCTCTCTTTAAAATATCTATTTACTTTATAATTGTTGTATCCTTTTAATCAATATGCCATTATCAAATTATTTTGTTTATATCATGTTATTTACTATTCTTAAGCCATATATCCCATATGATTATTCCTTTCACACACATTCTAATCAATTCTTAAGACATTTCAATGCCTAAAACACCTTGCAACCAAATAAATATGAGACATTATTTATATAAAAAGTGTGTGATTTTACAAAAAAATAAATCCCTATATGTATAATATAAGTATAAATTGTTTTTTCTAAAAGTAATTTTGGGGTAATAACCCTAAAAAGAGTTGGTGACTTTTACCCCGATCATTTTCCAAGTTCATGGTTGGTAAACCCTCACTATTAACTTAGTTTGACACTCTTGGTGTATATGCAACTGATAATTATCATATTCTTTATAAACGAAAACATAAAATTTATATGGGGGTGAATGATGTGTTTATTTTTTTTATCTCCAAGTACTTAAAATACAATTCTCTACAAACATCGAAAATTATTAATCTTGATGAGTACCCATTAGTTAAAACGTTTTATTAAACAATTATTATGGGTAATTTTTTGAAAACTATGAATCAATAATTATTCCATATATGTGTTGAGGTAATTGAAAAATAAATTATTATTTATTTATTGTATGGATAAATAAATTATTTACCAATATAAATTATTTATTCATATCGGGAGATCATGTATGATAAATTCCCCTGGGAAAATGTTCGATGTATTTCTATGTTGGTCATTCATGAACAATATTCCATGTATAATCTATAATAATTTGGAATGTGATGGAATGAATTATAATTTATGATGGGTGGGGCCCTGGATTATATATACCCTTACTGCACTAATAGGTTTCATGAAACATCTTGGATAATGTAATGGGAATGTCCTTAGCCTTTTTGTATAATGTATTTGCATAAGGCCTCGATAATATGTTTATGATTTTTGACTCTATATAATTTTAAAATTCAAATTATATTGTGATCCATGTTATTATTCATTTATCTTTATTCTAGACATTATAATTATATATTTTTTATTATGTATTATAGTATACTAATTATTTTTAATATGCCATATAGACTCTTTATTGGATTTTGTTGTATACTTCCACCCTTAAATAGAATTTATGCTCAAAAAAATTTCTTTATTTCAATACTTACCCAAGAAATGAAGTGGAATACTATTATTGAACAATGATAAGACTACAGAATAATAATTTTTATTTTTATGTTATAGAGATGTAATTCACTGTATCTAGTCTCTTGAATTCTACATAACCTTGATCCTTGAAATGTAATATCTTGTACATTATTTTTTTTGTAAGAATAAAGCTAGAAGATTTAGGAAATTGGGGTTTGGGGGAATATAGTTATAATCCAAGTAAGTATTACTAGAACATTTATGAAGATGAATTATGAAAATGAATATATAGAAAATGATTTAAAATTAGAAAATTGTATTCATTATTTGAGAATTTTTTTTTCTAATTCATGTATGAAGTTTCATAATTGATCAATAACATTATTTTTAGATAATGTAACCTCCTAGATGACTTGGAAACCATACCAATAACCATAAATAATTTGATTATAAGAACAATAATTATGGTAAAACAATTAATATTACATCCAAGAAACTTATTACTATTATAGGAATATTGAATCAGGTAATGAACAATAACCTTTCCTACACAGAGAGGGTAGATACACCTCCCAAGGAATCAACCACCATAGATAATTTTATAAGGAAATAACCCCAACCATTTATGGGAACCAGAAATACCATGGGGGAATAATAGTGGATTAAGTCTCTTGATAAAATATTTTTTCCTTTAGGATGATCTGAGATGGAAAAAGTCATTGTGTCAGTTAATTATCTAAGAGGTGATGCAATCCCATAGTGGTACTCAATTATGAATACTAATGAATGATGATTTATTGAGAACAAATAATGGAACCAATTAAAAGTTATTTTTTAGAAATATATAATCCTTAATAAAAATTTGTGGAGACAGAAAGTAAAATATTAAATACAAGATATGGCAAGAGGAGAAAATGGCTAATAAGGAGGATAATTTTGCATGTGTATCAATGAATGATGCTAATTATCTATACAAAACCAAAATAAAGTTTTATCACTTTTTTTATTGGTAAAATCCCGGTCTTCAACAATCCTTGGTATCTCAAAATTTCATAACATATGAAAAGATAATAATAAATTCTATCAAGGAAATAAATAGTTCCCAAAATAATATTCTTTTAAATGGAAACCCTATAAGAAGAGTATAGTTAATCACCATGAAGAAAAAATTAATGTGATGGAAAATAAAGGAAAAATGGTGTAAAAAAATGTTATAAATGTCATAAAACCAATGAAATTGATAAAGGGGATTGGTTGTATACATAAAATGGGGATAGAAAGATCATTTGGCTCACGAGTGCAATGAAAAAAGGGAAGAAACCACTGTTTAGTGGTTCATGTTCAAGGAAATAGGAAATTTTTCTAATAAATCCCCTCACTTCCAAGGGGATCTACCCCAAAAGAAGATAATGTAGAAAGTATAAGTTTATGTGACCACTACTACTGAGATTAAAATTCCTAAGGATTCAGTGGTAGGTATAATAATAATATCATCAAATTTTGAGAATGATTTATTTGATTCTAGATCTTCAATATCTTTTATATCCCCCATTTTAGCTGAGAAAAATAATATATTTCCCTAGTAACTTAATAATGGTGTTGGAAATCAATACATCATGTGGAAATCTTATAGACATAAGGATTTTTCAATCAGTCCAAATTTTGAAGCAGTTTCTTACCCAATTTTTAGGCTTGATTATTAAACTTGTGGTAAAATTTGATATAATTATTTGTATGTATTATCTTTTAACTATAATTCATGACTTTATTATAGGGATAATGAAGATATAATTTAAAATGTATTAAAGGAATTACATGTTTCTCAAGGATAGGTATCATACCAAAAAAATTTATGTTGAATGATCCCCAATATCCCAATATAATGAAATTCATAGGGAGGATATAGATTTTATTCATTATATGATGGGTAAGGTTTTTTGAGAATAGAAAAGGCTCTAGTTTTGAGATAATATATTGACATATTTCCTAATGAATTTCCAAGATTAACACGTGAATGAGAATTTGAATTCACAATTTACATCATCTAGGACATGAATCCAACATCTAATTCACTCATCTAAGTATTAAAACCTTGGGATCAATTGTGCTATTTGTCCAAAAAAATACGCATAGAAAAATGAGATTATGCATTAATTATAGGGTAATAAATGGTATTACTATAAATGAAACATATTCAATGACTCTTATTAATGATCTATGTAATCTAATTTATGTCGAAAAATTATTTTTAAATATTTATCATCAATCTATCTACAAATAGTTTAAATTTAAGGAGGATATTCCAAAAAAAGAACATTGTATGAGGTGTGATAATTATGAGTTCACATTAATGTTATTTGGGTTAAAAATACTCCCTCTATGTTTATGTATTTGATGAATAGATTATTCGAAGACTTACTTGATATATTTTTTGAGGAATTTATTGATTCCATTATTATATACTCTAAGAGTTATGAGGATCATAATAGTCATTTACAAATTATTCTTGGGATTTTGAGGAAAAAATTATTATATGGTAAATTTATTAAATTTTAATCTTATCTTCAAAATGTTTCTTTCATTACCTATATTGTGTTAAACTATTGTATTTCTATTTACCCATAAGAAATAATGGCTAAAAGTGATTAAGAAATACCTACCAATGTAAAATATATAAGAATTTTCCTTGGGTTATTATAATACTATCAAGGATTTGTTGAAAATATTACTCGATTGGATAATATAATAAACAATTTAACATGTGATGTATTTATGTTCACATAGAAACGTTATTTTTATATAGTTTTGACGAATTGAAGAATAATTTGGTGAATGAACCAATTTTGACTCTTCCATCTTGAAAATAATGGTCTATATTTTATAGTGATGAATCAAGTAATGGTCTTGAATGTGTTTTAATGAAAAAAATATAGTTTTTCATATGAATCAAGACAATTGACAAAATATGTGATTAATTAACCAAATCATTATTTATAATTTGACAATAGTAATATTTTCCATGAAGATATGTAGACATTACTGCTATGGGGAGAGATTTGACATATACCCAAACCAAAAGTGTTTGCATTATATCATTACTCAAGATGATCCTAATATATTGAAAATAATATTGTTATAAATATTCAATTATAATATATGTGAAATCCATTATCATTTGAGGAAATGTATTGTGTTGAAAAGGAAACCATATCTTATCCTTTTGAGGGTAAAGAACAATCCAATTGTCGTTGATATCATATGGATGGAATTGTTTATTATAATGGAAGGAAAAAATATTCATATTGTATTAAATCTTCCAAAATATTTATTTGATGATATTAATAATGATAAATTAGGTTATAAATCCATATAAAATAACATGGAATATGTTATGAGTGGGATATTATTAGAGTTTGACATTAGTGATGATTATGTATTATGATTATGAATGATATTATATTCCCTATACATACCATAGTTAAAGAAGGATTTGGTGGATGAGTCTTAAAGATAAAAGGTATCTATATATCCTAGAAGTACCAGGATTTATAGGGACAATTAAGGGAATATCTAGTTACAAATGATGAAGAGAGAAATCTTATATTATAATGAAAGATGCTTAGTATTATAGAAGGTGAAGGATAAAATCAAACTTCCCAAATGAGTAATAAATCCATTACTTATTCCATAATGGAAGTGGGATAATATTATTATAGACATTATAACTGGGCTTCATAAGACATCTAAGGGAATACTGCAATATGGATCTATTCAGATCATCGAATAAAATTATTATATTTCCCTTCAATTGAAGAATATTTTTCTATGTACTATTTTACAATATCTTACTTAAATAATGTTTTATGGATTCCTGGAACACTGCAATCAATAGTATATAATCATGACGAAAGGTTCATCTTAAAATATTGTATGAGTCTCGATAAGACATTAAATATGAAGATTAATATTATCATGATCTATCACCCTCAAATAGATTGTTAGTATAAATAAATTGTCTAGAATTTGGAGGACATGAAAAGGTTATGCTCTCTTGACTTACAAGGATTTTGGCATCTGCATTTATAACATCTGCAGTTTTCCTATAATAAATTTTACCACTCTAACATTAATATGGAACATTATAAAGTCTTGTATGAATAGAGATATCTAAATATGATGAGATGAGATTAATTTAGTGAAAATAATCTTCTATGTCCATAACATGTGAATGAATCAACTAAGACGGTAGGATCCATCATGAATCAAATAAAAGAAGTCCAAAGTAGAAAAATAGTTAGACTTAAAGTTATAATATGTATCTTGAATTCCATGGGGGAGACTATGTAATCTTGAATATATCTCTATAGAAATGGGTTATAATATTTATAATGTGACTAATTTTGTTTAAAAAATATATTAGGATATTTGAAATATTGGAGTGGACATGAGTATTGATATATCGTTTTTCCATTCCACAAAACCTTCACAAGTTTATGATTTATTCTATATATCAAAAATACATAATTATATTCCATAATCTACCAATTTCCAAAAATTTGATAATGTCGAGTTTAATATGGAATTACCAGATGAGGACGCTCTAATTCAGATTCTTATTATAATAGAACAACTGATATGAACTATAACAAATCATTGTTGATCTTTCTTTGGATTAATAAAATTCTAGAAGAGGTAACATGAGAACTATATAATGTTTCGAGACATAATTACCCACATATGTTTTGGGGTGATTTTAAATAGTAAGGACAATATTTTTTAGGGGGTAAACTAAATCATGATAATTTGTAATGGTAAATAAACCTCTGATTGTAAGATTATTAATAAATTAACACATCATTATTACACAATAATATTAAAAAACATATTGATACAACAGGAACATTACGTACATAAATTTATAACTTAAGATAAAACATTTACCATAAAAATGTATAAAAACATTATAATCAAGTATTTCTGTGGACAATACTCGAAAAAGAAGGACAAAAATAGTAGATAAATTTCTATTAAAAAAATATAGTAATTTACATGATGTAAAAACTTAGAGAGTGGATTTAAATATATATATATATATAAGGACCAATATGACTATTAGTTAATATGAACATTGTAAATTACGACCATTGGTCAATATTACCATTTGGAATTATGACTACTAGTCAATATAATAGTTGGTCAACATGATCATTGGAAATTATATTCATTATGAATTATGACTATTGGTGGTATAAAAATTGAGAACAGACCATTATGATTAGTCTATATGAATGGTAATGATAAAAAATATTGTTTATTAAATATTGGAATATGGAATCATCTAGTATTAACATCCCTTATGAATTTAATTTTTATTATATTATGAAGGAGGTCGTAGTATTAGGTCCATCCCTTGACTATGACCAAGTATACCTCTAATAAGTAATGTTGGAGTGGAACCACCTACGAGATATTTTCTAGTTAGTAGAGATCACCACCCAACCAATATTAGATAAATTACTCAATTAATGGGCCACCATTAACCACCTTACCCTTAGGGAATTTGATGGTGTGATTAAGGGTCATGCATCTAGGGTTGAGTTGTGATATAATTTAAATTATTTATAAAATTTAAAGTATGTTTATATTTATACATTATTTTAATTAATATATCAATGCAATATAAAAGGTCCAATGTTGAAAAATAGAGAATTAATTTAAGAAAATTGATTTCATATTTGGAATTTGGATGTCAAAATTATCCAATGGGTGAAATTGTTAATTTTTTTTATTAAAATAAAGAAATATGTTAAAAATTTTAGAATAAATACAAATAGGGTAAACTCTATTTATATGACATCATATTTATGAAATAAGGACTCATTTAATCCATGTATGTTTTTTGAAACTATTTTTTTGCACTAAACACTATAGCTGGACATTAAGGTTAGTAGTGGATGATGATTGTTTTCATGGGTAACTAATGGAAAGAAAGATAATAAAATAATTAATAAATTATTCCATGAAATTCCACTCACAACACCTATAAACACAACCGCATCCTCACATTATTACACATAGAATTTTAAATTCAAACATCATTTCTCTCCTAAATAGTCTCTACCCTTGATCTCTCTTCATTAATGAGGTGTTTGGTTTGATTTATGGTTGGGTTCTAATCTAAGAAGTTTAATTGAGGCAAGGGTTCCTACATATCCCTCTTCATTTGATATTTGAATTTACTTATTTTTAATATATTTTAATAAAATTTGATTAAATGATATGCATATAATTTATTATCTCCCAATTTAACAGTTATACATGAAATATTTTACACAACCCATACTTTATTCAATTTGTATAATTCGTTACTATGATGATTTAAGGGTTGATTTTATGTCTCTTTATAATTAATGTTTACATTTACATTTTTATATCCATTATAATCCACATGTTATTGTCCCATTATTTTGGTGATCAAATTTTATGTTTCATTATGGATACAACTAACATATGTGGACATTACTTTAACACCTAATATGGAAAATTCATATACCTAAACCTCCTCATAGATATAGAAATCCTAATCTTTGGTTATGTAAAATGTTTTTTATTTTCAAAGAAAATACATCTCTGTCTAAATACTAAAAGTGGACGTGGATTTAGATCAGAATCATCTAGGGGGAACAATCTCAAAACAGGTTGGTCGGGTATATCCTGGTCATCATAGTGATGCACGATGAGTGGTCCCTTACAACAAACCTTGGTTGACACTCCCAGGGTATATGAAATGGGTAATTACCATACTATTTATAAAACAACACAAAAAATTCACATGGTGGTGTATAATATATATTTCTCATTATTATCCTACAATTTCATATAAAAATTCATAAACACATTGAAAAATATTTAATCATGTAAATTACATATTAGCTACAACTATTTATTAATCTATTTTTGGGTACTTTTTAAAAACAATTAATACCTAATTATTCCTTTCATGTGTGGGAAAATTCACATAGATATTATTATTAATGAATTGAATTGGTAAATCTATTAATGAATCATATAATTTATTATTCCATACTCTAATATCATGTATGATATGACCATTTCAGAAAATATACCATGTATTTATATGTTTTTCATTTTAGAACATTATTTTAAGTTTATGATATAATCCTTTTGAATGTGTTGGAACACAATAGTGTTTTTTGTGATGTGTGGTGCCTATAATTATATATCCCCTCAGTGCACTAGTATGTCTCATGAGGAAACTATAATTGGGATATGGCAGCATCCCTACCATATATGTATAATATCTCATCACAAGAACTAGTAAAAAAGGTCTTTAACATTGAAAATTTGACATTGGTTTCTTATAAACCGACATAAAATATGTTTGTAGAGATTTAATGGCAGTGTTTTTTTTTAAAATTGACGCAATAAGTAAAAAAATTACATTGGCCATTGATTTTTTTAAAAACATATACCAAATTTTTAAATAAATTATCTATTGATGTGGTTTTTTAAAAATTTGATAGAAATAATTAATTTTTAAACTATATTTTAGATTATTTCCTATGCTTTTATTTGACTTGTTGTGGAGCTAAAACGGAGTTACGGAATAAAAGTTATGGATGTAAGAAGCTGATATTCCTTAAAAAAAGTCTTAAAGAATACCAAAATTCAAAGGAAATATTATTTAAAATATGATTCAAAAAATGATATTGATGGGAGTTTTTAGCATCATTTTGGTAAAAACTAACACCAAAAACCATTGTAACCCTCTTTTCATCGGATTCAAAAAGAACTGGCGCCAAAGAGTATTTGAAAATACCCAGGGTAGATATTTCAATTTCTTTCACAACACACATTTAAAATTTTAAAATCCTACCTACCTTTTCATGTAACTATATTGAAAATATTTTTTTTAATTTATATAAATCCATTTTCTCTTTAATTCATCATTTTCAACCTATTCGATTAAATCATGTTTTCAAAATGGATTCAATCAATGATTTGAACCTGGTAATGTTTCTAATCATTTATTTTATTAATTATAATTTTCCTTCATTTATAATACATCAATTGTCATTCCTATAATGATAATGCATTCTTATTATCTAGTTACATATATAAAACATCCACTTGAGATTTTCCAGCCCAAATAGAATTTTTATTATCGATCACTGTTTTCATTACCTTATGAGTTATAACCAAAATATAAGAGATAATATGATAAAAACATATCATTTTGATGGAAACTCCTAAAATATTGAAATATTATGTTTATTTTAATTAATTTTGTGGATAACATTTTCATTCATTTTTCACATGTATTATTTGAAATGAGTTTTATCAATCAAAACAGTGATATGTTTAACTTCCGATTGCCATAACATTTGATCTGTAACTCAATTTTACCTCCACTCCATATCAAAAAGAAAATTAATAAATTATCTAAAACCTAGTAGAAGAAATTACTTACTGGGATCAGGTTTTGTAAAAAACAATGCAACAAATATTTTTTTCCCTTTTCAGCGTCAGTTTTTTAGGTAATGGACAAAAATGATGCTAGCGATGGGTATTTTTTGCGCTAATTTTTTTGTTACAAGAGAGACACAAAAAATATAATTTTTTTTGGAATATGTTTACAAATACTGACATCAGAGGTCATATTTTCTTACATTGGTAGCTTCAATGTCGATTAAAAACAGTCGTCAAAATTATGAAAAACCGATATTAAAGACCATTTTCTACTAGTGAATGCCTTAATGATATGATTATGATGCCATGCATTATAAAATTACACCTTTTAGATTATTTTTTGATCCACATGATTATGTATCTTTATTTCATTCTTGTACTAAAATTATGTATTCATTTTTATGGCTTCAATTATACTCATGAAGTTTCATGTCTGATATTTACTCTTTATAAACTCCATGAAATTTAGGATAACGGTAATATTTTATCAAGTGATTCACCATGGGGTGCACTAGTAAACATAATTAATAATTAATATGAATTAATGAATGTATACATTGATTATCATGATGTTAACATGATTAAAATCATGAAACAATATCATCTACCCCATATTGATTACTTTTTTGATCAACTATACAGAGTTCAATTAGGATAACCCTGATCTTTTTATTACACAATTAAACATAATTTATTACATAAACTTCACTTGATACAACATAGAAAATTTAGAGGTCTAGTTTCTTTCGGGATTAGGATCATTACATAACAACTTAAAATATGAAACACAACATCTTTATTGAAAAGTTCCTTTACATGACCACTACATTCCCTCGAAGTTAGCATTGCATGGGATAACCTGAGGACATGCATAAGAAATGGGTGATCTATAAAACCCAGTAAGGGAATAAACATGACGTAACCTAAGGAAGAAAATACATGTGAGACAATAGGAATATCATTAGAGCACAATAGAATAATAAACATAAAGTCATGATAAATCATGATAATCATAGAATGGAAATGTGGCAACAACACTTAACATGGAATTAGCATGAGCCAAGGCTCATTGCCCATGGAGCATGGATAAATCCTCATTCCACATGAAGAATGAGTAAAAACTCATTGCACTTGAATTATCATGAGTAAACACCCATTTCACATGATGTATCATGATACTATTCTTAACCTAATGCATTGGAGCGCTATAACGGCACACCCTTCTTAAACATTTCATTTCACGCATAAGTGTGCAACATGGATCATATTACATAGATTCATAAAACATAATAAATTATTCCATGATAAAGGAATGTGTAATTAGATAATGAAACTTTATAATCAATAATTAAAGGTGCATAAAGGTGAATACCCTTGAAAGATACATGGTCATGGTATTCACTACACAATGACATTGTCTTGGTAAATCGGTGCAATTTCGGCAGCGTAACAACGTGACGTAAGAATTCATAAAAATGGTTAGTGAGAGAGAAAGAGGTATCTCATCATATATAGATGAAATGGACAGTAAGGGGGTTATATAGATACATTTCCCAATAATTTTAATGGGATTTAGTGTCATGAAACAAAAGAATTGGTTGAATGTAAAAGAGGAGAGAGAAATTCCTTTCGGAATTTCATCATAGTAACAAGTGTACATGGGAGGCATTTAGTTAGAGGTAAAGGGGTCTCACATCATTCAAACATAAATATGTTTGTAATGGGGAGGTGCTAAACCATACCCTAATATTTATAAATGAAATTAAAAGGCATACCAATTTATTGAAAATTGGAAAAAAATGATAAAGGAAGAAAAAAACCCTTACATGGATGTGTCCTTCCAGAGGCTTGAGAGAGGCTTGAGAGAGGATTCTTGGGAGCTTGTGGAATATTGGGAGGATTTCAGAGAGAGAAGGAAAGAGTTTGGATGAACTCCAATGGATTTTAGTGAGGATAAAGTGGGATTCTGGGTGGGTTTATATAGGAAAGGTGAGGGAATTCTTTATTATTTAGGTTTGGGACACCCCACATTAAATAAATTAAACCCCAAACCAGCCCACGGTGTTTTCCTATTGGGGTTTTCAATGGGAAGTGTAAAAAAATATTTTATAAGGCAAAAGTCCGAGATTCTTAAAATAATGGGGTTGCTTATGTGAATGTGAGTCACACTCCAATGGAAAATAATTTAAAAAGACAAGATGTTTAATAAGCCTTGAAGGGTCCATCAATGATTTATAAAATTAGTCAAACAATCACAAAATCACATTATTTTAATGTTAAAATATATATTGGCCGAACATAAGGCTTATATTATTTTATTACATCACAATTGGGTCATTATGATGTCATAAAAAACATTATATATTTAAATGGTATTTAATTTTTACCCAAATATTTGATTGTTTCAGAAACTTTTGAAAAATTCACCGTTGGATAATTTTGACATCTAGATTACAGAAATATTATTCATTTTATCTAAATATTTTTCTAAATATGTTAATTTTCACTTTTAAAATAAAAACCAACATTTATAAATAATTCATGGCTTTTGACAAAAATGGATTTCGATCCACATTAAAAATTACAATTGCATTCATAAAATAATAAAATAACATATATTTAATAAAAATTAATTTATTAATAATAATAATATTTTATTAAAATGTTATTTAATTCAAAAATACATTAATTCATCAAAATATATTTCTTAGTGGAATATTAACTAAAAACACTGTTTGTGCTTTAAAAACTATTTACAAGGTAACAATAATAAAATGAAAGTATATTCATTATTATATTAAAAAATAATGTACACAACCATAGAGCTATGTTCTTTTTCCATAACCCCTTATAACACCTGTATAAGACCGAAGGGTAAGGTGTGTGATGGTGACCGACTCTTGTGGTGGCTCGGATAACTTTTCTCGGGTGGTAATATCTATCAACTTCCACTTCTCTCAAAGTTGATTCTGTGCAAGCTTAATATATTCATGCTCATCATGGGCTTGGTCTAGAGAAATACCAATGACAAAACCTCATTTCCAAGCTCTGACAAATGGGATTCGTATGGGGCACATCTACTAGATGAGGCAATCGCTTCCTTTTTCTGAGGAAATTGGATTTGTTAAAGACCTATATTTTTACTAATCATGTGATCACTGTTCAATAGCTATATTAACAAAGGTCACAATTCTGAAAAATATTTTAAAATCCTAAAAAATAAAAAAAATGAAGTTTACATTTTATATAAACATGTTACATAAAGATATATTAAATTAGATGAAGAGGGATTTCTATTAATGAATGTTTCGGTCGTTACAATCTTCCCCCTTTAAAAAGTTCCGCCCTCGAAATTTTATTTTCCCATACTAAAACAGATGTTTGTAATTCTGCTTCTTCATTTCCTCAAATTCCCACATCACTTCTTCAAACCTTTGGTTTCACCACAACACCTTGACGATGGGCATTGTCTTATTTCGTAGAACATTTTTTCTACGATCTAAGATCATCACTAGTTTCTCCTCATAAAAAAGATCATCCTCTAACTGTACCACCTCTGAAGAGAGTACATGTGAAGGATCCAGTATGTAATTCCTTAAGAGGGATACATTAAAGACATCATGTACATTGGAAATGGTAGGTGTAAGTTCTTGTCGATAGGCTACAACCCCAACACGATCAAGAATCTCGAAGGGGCCGAGGTTCCTAAGACTTAAATTCCCTTTCGTTCCAAACCTCATGACCTTCTCCCATGGAGATATGTGTAGAAATACCATGTCTCCAACATTAAACTCAAGGTCTCGTTGACAGTTATCTGCATAACTCTTCTGTCGACTCTTAGTTGCCTTGATATGATACTGAATGGTTTTCACCTTCTCCACCATTTCTTCGACCATTTCGTGTTCAAGCATCTTATGATCACCGACCTCATCCCAACATGTCGTTGATCTGCACCGTTTCCCATAAAGGGATTTATATGATGGCATTTCGATGCTCGCATGAAAACTAATATTATAAGAGAACTCAACTAGAGGAAGATTTTGATCCCATCCTCCTTTAAAGTCCATTGAACATGATCTCCACATGTCCTCAAGTGTTTGGATAGTCCGCTTGGATTGGACATCAGTTTAAGGATGATAAGTCGTACTGTAGTTCAGTTCAGTATTCAGATCATTTTAAAGACTCTTCCAAAACATAGAGGTGAATCTTGGATCTCGATCAGACACAATACATAGTGGTACTCCATGTAGCCTTACCACTTCCCTGATATATATCTGGTCAATTTGATCCAATGATAAATCCTCCCAAATAGCAATGAATTGTGCAACCATTGTAAGATGATCCACTACAACTCAGATTTCATTATTTCCTTTGGATGTCTTCGGAAGCCCGGTGACAAAGTCCATGAAGATGTTCTCCCATTTCCATTTTGGTTTGGGCAATGGTTCATCATCCCCTTAGACTTCTGCCTCTATGTCTTCAATTTCTGACACACTAGGCACTATGATGTATATTCAGTGATCTCCTTCTTCATATTATCCCTCCAATAATGGTCTTGGAGATCTCCATAAATTTTTTTTGTTTCCTAGGTGAATAGAGAAATTTGAACTATGTGCATCATCCAAAATTTCCTTCTTTAGCTTCAGACATGATATAATACATATTATTTTCCCAAATCACCCAATTCCTTCATCATTAACATCAAAATATGTGGATTTTTCTTTTTTGATAGCTTCCACTTTTTCCTGAATTCCCACATCATCTTTTTTGATCATCTTTTAACCCTTCCAGAAGTAATAGTTGTGCATTAATTTGTAAAAGGATTGATGATGTTACCTTATTTATGATTCCCATGTCTATATTCATCAAATCTAAGAAGATTGGATCCTTTTTAATTCTAATCAATGATATAATCTTTGGGTCCTTTCTTCATAGGGCATCCACCACCTTGTTCACTTTCCCAGGGTGGTAATGGATTGAGGAGTCAAAGACTTCGATCAGCTCTAACCATATTCATTAGCGCATGTTCAACTCTTTTTGTGTGAATATATACTTGAGGATTTTGTGGTCTGTATATATTTCACACTTCTCCCCAAAGAGATAGTGCTGTCAAATTTTGAAAGTGAAGATTACTGCATCCAACTTGAGGTCTTGTGTTGGATAGTTCTATTCATGAACTTTCAATTTCCATGAAGCATAGGAAATGACTTTTTCATTTCACAACAACACACATCCCATGCCCTTCTTTCAAGCATCACTAAATACCAAAAAAAGTTCTACACTTGTCGGTAAAGTGAGCACTGGCCCAGGGATAAGACTCCTTTTTAACTCCTTGAAGATTTCTTCGCATTCATTACTCCATGAAAAAGTTACCCCCTTCCGAGTTAGCATGGTAATAGGTTTGGAAAATCGTGATAAATTTCTCACACATCGTAGATAATATCCAGCTAACCCCAAGAAGCTACAGATACCCACTACCGATGTTGGCCTTGGCCATCCCTCAATTCCACTTGTTTTGGAGGGATCCACATATATTCCATTGCTTAGGATGATATGACCCAATAATGAAACCTCCTTCAACCAAAACTCACACTTGATATTATTTTCATAGAGATTCTCCTTCCGCAAAGTCTCTAGTAAAGTTCTCAGATGCTCCTCATGATCCTCCTTGGTTTTGGAGTATATCATAATATCATATATAAAGACTACCAAATCTTTTTCTAGGTAATCTATAAAGACTCTATTCATCAAGTCCATGAATATTTCTGGAACATTAGTGAGTCTGAAAGGCATTGCTATGAATTCATAGTGCCCATATCTTGTATGAAAAGCAGTCTTGGGGATATATTCCTTCTTCACCCTTACTTGATAATATCCCGACCAAACATCCACCATGGAGAAGTATTGTGATCCATGTAGCTGATCGAACAAGTCATCAATTCATGGGAGATGAAACTTATTCGTTATCGTGATTTTGTTAAGCTCAACATAATCGATGAAAAGGTGCACTGAAAAATCTTACTTCTTGACGAAGAGGACCAGTGCACCCCATGGTTAAGCACTTGGGCTTATAAACCCTTTATCTAGATTCTCATATAGTTGTTTCTTCAGCTCTAATAGCTCCACAACTGACATTCTATATAGATTCTGGGATATTGGTAATTCCCTAGGTATATGTTCAATAGAGAATTCAACATCTCTTCTAGTAGTAATACTGGACAATTCCGAAGGAAACACTTTTGCGAATTCCCTCACAATAGGCATGTCCTCTAGGATGGTTTCCTCCGTGGACTCAATCATCTGGGATAGATACGCATACTCACAACGAAGTAATATCCACACTAGAGACGATAGATCTAACAAAGAATCATCTTCCTCCTTGCACTTGTAATGAATCCTGGGTCGATTCTCCACATGGAGAGTGATTTCCCTCTCACGGAAATTTATTATGGCTCTATATAAGGAAACCCAATCCATGTTGAGAATTTCATCAAATTCCACTAGTGGGAGTATGAAGAATTTCACCAGGAATTTTAATACACAGATGACTATAGAGGAGGAGTTATATTCGATGGATGTAATGATTTCCTCCTTTTCCGTACTCACCAACATCTTCACATCCATGATTTGTGGTGGTGATGGGATTGATCTACTGAAATTTTGAGATATAAAAGAATGCGTAGAACCTAAATCAAAAAGTACGTTCTGTATTCTTGAATGAATAACCAGCGTACCTGTCACCACTTCGTTGTCGGGGTTCACTTCGATAGTAGTGATGGAAAAAGCTCACCCTTGCTACCTTGGAGGTTGTTGGTTGCCTCCAAAAAACCTTTCCATAGGGAACTGATTTTCCAGATGCCCTGGTTCTTAAGAGTTATTGCAAAGAACAACTTGTTGAGGTTCAAATGGAATGGTCCTCTACTATGTCACAACCAAGGGTCTTTCTTGCTGACATTTTACAGCTATGTGTTCTTCTCTACCACACCTAAATCATTTCCTCATCCCCTTTAAGAAATTTCTTGGGTGCTTCTTTTGGCACTAGTGGCAAGTGGGGTACAAGATCTTCTTAGCAACATTGGATTTATCCTTCGGACCACCAGCATTGAAGTCCACCTTACGATTCTTATACCCATGATACCCCTAATATTATACAATCTCCATTTCGACCTTGGGGGCAGATCAGACAATTTCCTCATAGTTTTTGGAGTCACGGATTGCCAGTGCTTTTCAATGTCCATGTTTCAGCCCACCACAGAAGCTGTCAACCTTGAATTCGGGGGTAACGAAATAGTTGTAAGTGTATCATTCAAGCCATGTGAAGTTTGTCTCATATGCTCCAACAAATTCATCACCTTTTTTCTAGGCTGCAAGGAAGTACCTTTCCATCATAAGCCGTAGGGTGCAGGGAAAATATTTATCAAAAAATATTTTCCAGAAATCCATCCATTCCAACACCTTGATCTCCTCCTCATGCTTCGTATTTTTGATCAATTCCCACCATTGATCAGATTAACCCTCCATACAATAAGCATCAAGGCGAACCTTCTCTTTTTCCAATCATTGATGGATGGAGAAGATATTTTCAGTGGATTTGATCCATTGTTTATTGATAGAGGGATCAGATGACTCATTAAAACTAGGAGGCATTTCACTCATGAAGCTCTCGATAGAGACTTTTCCTTTATTAGGGGGCGTGAACATTACTCTTGAACAATGTTTCCATTTAAAGAATGATTTATCTGAGAGATAAGTGTTAAAATGTTCGTAATTCCCACTCCCATTGGATTGAGAATCTCATTAGTATTGTCATCGCATTGATCTTCACATCAGTTGTTATCCCAAGTCCTCCCATTACCGAACATTGGATGGAATAAAAGGAAAGTTAGGGGTAACACATAAAGGTTAATACAAGGAAAAAACTTATGACATGTAAATAACTATTATTTCCTTAACATATGAATCTATTGGCTTCAGTCGAGGTTATCCATGATCTACTTTCTAACATATATTCGTAGATAATTTTTTTGTCCATTAATAATGGTTCATACTAAGCTTGTGAAATTACCAAATCATATACCCTAGATTTTTTATAACCTAGAGTGAAACAAGTCCCATTTTCATGCACCATATCCCGTTCGAGTCTAGCTCAAAGCAGTGTTTTAAGGTTTTACCTCTAGGATACATCTGTTCTAGAGCCGCCTCTACCTGCTCGTATCCAAACGGGGATGTATTTTAATGATAAAACACTTACTCAATACTCCCCAAAACATAGGGATGTTTTTTTATACATAGTTTTTTCTCTATGGATTCACTAGGGTTTTCTAATCCTAATCCCAAAAACAAATAAACCTATCCTTTGATACCACCTATGACAACCCTGATCTTTTTATTACACAATTAAACATAATTTATTACATAAACCTCAATTGATACAGCATAGAAGATCGAGAGGTCTAGTGTCTTTGGGGGTTAGTATCATTACATAACAACTTAAAACATTAAATACAACATCTTTATTGAAAAAATCTTTTAGATGACCACTACATTCCCTCGAACGTAACATTGCATGAGATAACCTGAGGACATGGATAAGAAAAGGGTGAGATATAAAGCCTAGTAAGGGAATAAACATGGAATAAGATGGGGAATACAATAGATGTTAGACAATAGGCATATCATTAGAGAACAATTGAATAATAAACATAAAGGCATTATAAATAATGATAATAATAACAGGGAAATGTGGAAACAACACTTAACATGGAATTAGCATGAGCAAAGGCTCATTGTACATAGAGAATGAGTAAATCCTCATTGCACATGAATCATGAGTAAAGCTTAATTACACTTTAATTAGCATGATTAAACACCCATTGTACATGATTTATCATGATACTATTCATAACTCCATGCATTGGAGCACTATAAGGGCGCACCCTTCTTAAGAATTTCATTTCATGCGTAAGTGTGACACATGGATCATATAACAAGGATTCATAAAACATAATCATTTGGTCCATGATAAAGGAATGTGGAATTAAAACATGAAACTTTATAATCAATCACTAAATGTGAATAAAGGTGAATGCCCTTGATAGAGACATGGGCATGGTATTTACACAACAATGACATTGGCTTGGAAAATCAGTGCAATTTCAGCAGCATAACGACGTGACGTAAGAAATCATAAAGATGGTTGATGAGAGATAAAGGGGTGTCTCATCATATTTACATGAAATGGAAAGTAAGGGGGTCGTATAGATACATGTCCTAACAATTTTAATGGAATTTAGAATCATGATACAAAATAATTTCTTGAATTTAAAATAGGAGAGAGAAATTCCTTTCGGAATTTCAGCATAGTAATGGGTGTACATGGGAGGCAATTAGTGAGAGAGAAAGGGGAATTACATTATTCAAAAAAGAGGGCAGTATTTGGGAGGTGATAAACCATATCCCAAATTTTATAATTTAAATTAAAAGGCATAACAATTTAATGAATATTGGTCAAAATGAGAAAGGAAGAAAAGAACCCTTACATGGAAGTGTGCTTCAAAAGGATTGTGATAGGCTTGAGAGAGGTTTATTGGGAGCTTGTGGAACCTTGGGAGGATTTTAGAGAGACTATGTCAGAGGTATGATGAACTCAAATGTCTTTCAGTGAGGAGAAAGTGGGAGCTTGGGTGGGTTTATATAGGAAAGGTGAGGGTATTTTTTATTATTTATGTTTGAGACACCTCACATTAAACAAATCCAAAACACAAACCAGACCATGGTTTTTGCCCATAGTTTTTAGAAAATGGAATTGGAAAATAATATTATATAAGGACAAAGTCCTAAGATCTTAAAATAAGGCAGTTTCTTATGTGGAGGTGAGTCACACTCCCAAGGAAAACAATTTAAAAAGACAAGATGTTTAATAAGCCTTGAAGGGTCCATTAATGCTTTGTAAAATAAGTCAAACAAACCCAAAATCACATTATATTAAAGTTGAAACATATATTGGCCGAACATAAGGCTTATAGTATATTATTACATCACTATTGGGTCATTAAGTGTTCATAAAACACATTATATATTTAAACGGTATTTAATTTTTACCCAAATATTTGATTGTCTCAGAAAATTATGAAAAAATCATCATTGGACAATTTAGACATCCTGATTCCAGAAAAAAGATTCATTTTATATAAATAATTTTCAAAATATTTTAATTTTCACTTTTAAAATAAAACCTAACATTTATCGAAAATTCATGCGTTTTTTACCAAAACGACTTTCAAAACTTAATACAATTTACAATTGCTTTCACAAAATTATACAATAATTTATATGTAATAAAAATGAATTTAATAATTATAAAATTATTTTATTAATATATTATTTAATTAAAAAATCCATTAATTCATCAAAATAGATTTATTAGTTGAAAATTAAATTAAAATAGTATTTGTGCCTTTAAAACTATTTACAAGGTAACAACAATAAAATGAAAGTATATTTATTATTATATAGAAAAATACTGTACATAAACATAGTGCTAAGGTCTTCTTACATAACACCATATAACACCTATATAAGATCGATGGGTAATGTGTGTAATGGTGACCGACTCTTGGGGTGGCTCGGATAACATTTCTCAGGTGGTAATCTCTATCAAATTCCACTTCTCTTGTAGTAAGTTCCACTCAGGCTTAACATATTCAAGCTTTACTTGGGATTGGTCGATAGAATAACCCAAAGATGCAACCTACATTACAAGCTCTATCAAATGGGCTTTCCAGGGGGCACGTCTATAAGATGAGGCCATCGCTTCCATTGTTTGAGTACATTGGATTTGTTAAAGCCCAATATTTATACTAATAAAGTGATCATTGTTCAGTGGCTATATGAACAACACTCACAATTCTTAATAGCATTTTAAAATCCAAAAAAATAAATCAAAAGAATTTGACATTTAATATAAAAATTTTACATAAAGAGACATTTAATTAGATCAAGAAGTATATCCATTAATGAATGTTTGGGTTATTACATCAATACCTCTCAATGATTGACCATCCATCTAGATAACATCATTTAGGGGTTAAAAGAGAGGATATACCCAATAAAACTTCCATAACATATATGAACAATATGAATTCATAGTGATTCCTTTCAAACTTACAAATCCCCATGTTATTTTTGTGGATTGGATGAATATAGTCAATAGATATTACTTAAATCAATTTATAGTAGTACTTATAGATGATATTATCCTAAATTACAAAATAAAATAAGAGAAATAAGTTAATTTGAGGTTTGGAATAATGATATTTAGAAAGGATAAAATGTATATAAATTTTGAAGGTTTGAATTTTCGATACAAAAATGTAGCATTCTTCGGTTATGTAATCACATGTGAGGGTTGGAAAACCCTGACCATGAAAATTAGTTTGACCTTCATCTCTATGGGGTCTAAAAAACACACCCCTTATGATAGAGTCTGATAAGTAATTTTGATAGAATGAATCATTTATTAAAAATACTATGGTCTAAAATTACATTTCTACAATAGTATAAATTTAAAAAATATCCATAACAATCATCAGAGTACATATAATCAAATAAACACAATGCTATAAAAATTTACCATAAAAACTAATAAAAAATACATCCCAATAATTCCCTATAGGTTGGATCACACCAAAAAACAAATACACAACAGGATCTACAACTATCCCTGATCCTCTCCTTAATCCCAATGTCTAATACAATTTCGTGTTTCTATAACATTATCAACATCACATCAAATGATCAAATTATTAAGAAAGTATAAGGTATAAATGTAAAATAGAGTCCCATGAAAGGTGATATAAATACATATTAGTGTAGTTGCAATATGTTACCATAATATAAGTCATAATATGCACATAATCCAGAGGATGTAAATGGTACAAAATGGACATGCATTCTAGGTCATCATGGGCTAAACAGACCACCAAGCTAGCATGACACTCAACCAAACTAGCTTTGGCCTTTTTTAGAATCCAACATCGTTCACACCAAACATTATTCATCATGTTTACATGTTCTAACTAGGAATCCATGACACCTGACCATAAATACTTCATCACCATTCCATAATCTAGTCCCACCAAATCACAAGTACCAACCTACACTCAATGACTATGGGTAGGGCATCCATGTTAATTACCTTAGAAATTACTTTATAGAATTACCTATTGAATAGTCCCATGATTGATTCCCTCAAGGATATATGAGTTGTATATTTCCCAATGCATTACCAATTTATGGAGTTTCACATTAAATGTACCCTACCCTCATACTCTTGTAGGAGTGGACCTAATAAATAGATCCAACCCACCTCGTCCTGTTGGAGTGGGTTCACTAATAGTATCCAACCATGACTTATTTATGTAGTGTAAGGAATAAATTTTATTACCTAAAATCTAGAAAATAATATTGCATAGGGAACACATCAGAGTAGCATACCCAATCTCTCTCAGGGGAGGTTGAACATCATAGATAATAACCCATTTCCCTTGGAAGGGAATGAGGCTCAATAGTACCTCACCAAAAACCCTCAGGAAAAGGTTCATCATAAATCACAGTCCATATTTTACTCGATAGGGTAATCCATATATAACCCTTTATGTTCACATAATTGGATAGACATATACAAAAGAAATAGGGAAATTGGACCAAATTACAATCTCACCAACTAAACCTAGAGTGCTAGTCACTCAAGACCTATCCCTGAACAATGAAACACACATTTGTATCTATCAATACTTATAGAATAATCCCCTAAATAACACCATGTTAACAAAAACCCATCACCTTGTACTTATTCATCATTCATCTCAATTCTGGGGGAATTCACTAAACATTATAGACCCCGCTTGATATCTTATTGTAGTAACCAAGAAACATCAACACCCACAACATTTCCATATATTATTGAATCTACCTGATACATACCTCAAGAGGCCAATTTAAACCTTATCAAAATCACATTCATAAACTAGTACCAAATGTTGAGAACTATCCCAAGACATCTTCTTCCATTCCACTTAGAAAAACACTTTCTATGTGACCAAAAAAGTCACCAACCCACTCTAGAATTATATCTCACTTCACTGTAGTAGATCTATCAATATGTTTCCTAAAGTAAGTCCCTATAATCACACCTCTTATAGTCTTATAAAACTAGACACACTCATAATTCACCCCAAGACCCCAAATTCACCCCCAAGAGGTTTTCCCTTATCACATGTGAGACATACGACTATCACATAAGCCCCTAATAGTCTTAAGAGTCTCATTCCTACCGAATAGCCTTAGAAAACCCAACCTATGATACCCATATCAAAACTCATATCCTGAGACCTGTCATAGTTCTCTCATGAACTCTATTAACACCATGTCCATATGGATGCATAGTATTCATTTTATCCAAATAACACAAATTGTAAGGGGGAACTTATTCCATTCATATGAGGCTCAAAAAATCCTATAAATATTATCTAGGTAACAATTATTCCATATGCATTCTATTAGAATATAATGAAAAATGCATGCATGCATGTTCTTGAAAAAACATGTATATGGATTTTTATTAAAGGGTTTACCTAACTCTATATAGGAGTTACCATCCTCTCGGAGCTCCACTCGTCCTCTGTGTTGCCTATCATGCATCTTATAATATCGTACTACTGCTCAAGATCCTATGCCACCATGGAACTCTAAAATTACTAATCTTAATGCATTTTTAATTAAATATTCAAATTAATTTTAAGAGTTTTATTCATAAAAACCCATAAGTAACTGTACCTTCTCTAAAAACTCAATGAACAACACTAAAAAGGTTCACGGAATTCCCTTAAAACCATCACGAGAAAAATAACTATCATTCAATACCCAATATATAACCAATTCCATCTAATTAAGGATAAAACCCTAAATAAATTCAGCTGAAAATGAATATTAAATAAAATGATGTAGAAAGATGTCTGATATCCATCTAAAGACATCCTTTATCTATATAATAAATAGATCCATCATCCTCACATGGTTAAACTATGCTTTGGTATAATTGGTACTGAAACCCTAGCCCAAATCACATAGAATCTAAGGGTTTACAATAGAAAACTAAATATAGAAGAAAAAAAATGGTATAACACAGCTATAATCTCTCTATAAAATTCAAATAATCCCACACATTTAAAGGGGTAATGAATATGGAAGATGGTGGGGAGACAGCTGGCTGATTCATACCTCCCTGAAAATCCTTTACCACTTAAATTTCAGGGGGTTGATTGCGAAATTACCAGTACGACCATTTTTAGAGAAATGAGTCTATTGGTCATTATTTTATTGATTTTGTAGGTCATGGATTTATTCTACATATCCCAAAAGGGAAAAAAATAAAAACATTCGGATGTGTGAAAAACTATTATCCTAGATTGATTGTAACACCTCCCCTTAAGGTTTTAGTTTGACTACCCTATGGTCAGGGACCCCAACACCCAATCAACAACATTACAGAGTGACCCATGTTGTTATTGGTACAATTCCCCATTATCCCTCTAATACCAAAACCTTTTTTTATCCTTATACAACCCCTTATTCATAGTATAACATCATGGAAAAACCTATAGGTCATAGTGAGACCTTTATCATGTGTAAAATTCCAACAAGGCCAACATACTTTTCCCTAATTCTCATTGAGAAACCATAAAATATATGTGTCCTCAAGACATGTCCCAGAAAATCTCAAAGAGAAGTTTGAACCACAATAAATCCAATACCAATCCCAATTCATGAAAAAATAACTACTCTTGATTGAAAACTCAAATATTCTACAAAAACAATGACATAAAAGTTAATAAGTCATTAAAAACCTTCCATCATATCAATTCTCATTAAATAAAAGTCTTTATGGTCCTAAAAATATAATTATTAACCAAAATAAGATTGAAATGAAATACCATACCACCATATTATACCACCAAATGATGATATAGCTTATACTACCCATCTCAAAACCCAAAATCACCATATTCATGAAAAACTAAACATATAGCTCAACACTCTCTCCAACACCAAGTTGTAATTGAACCAAAAATTTCTCTCCTGAATCAATTGTATTAAATTTACCAAATCATCCACAACATTTTGGTTTTCCTTATAATATGACCCTACACACTAAGGGTAATTTCCAACCATGGTTCTTCCCACCATTTGATTATGATATCAAAATATTACTTCCATAATTACAAAATAATTATTAATGTGGTTTACTGTTCACTGCACCCAATTACATGAAAAATAATGGATGTTCCTCGTTTAGATGATTTCTCTAAAAAATTATCACCTTCACCCAATGATTTCCTATCAGAACATCGGATCATGGTATATTAACTTTGTAGAGGAATCATAGAATCTCCTAATTCCCATAGTAAAATAAGGACCCAAAGCGATATGTAATTCGATGGTTGGATCCTCATGTTTCCAAACCACCTATCATTATATCTCCATGATAACTGGTGCACCACTAATCCTACCCCCATATGGATCGAAAAAAATATCCAGATCATAATACCAAAACCTATAATTTTTCCAAAAGCACATCTAAATCTAAAATTTGGAATTTACTTTGGAACCAAATCCCATAAAATATACCCAAACATAGGCATGAAGTCATCATCTCAACCATCCTACAGTTGGTCTAACTAGTCCCACGATCCATCTGACATAAGGGTCATTCCTCCATGATCCATACGATACTCGATACGATCGGGGTATCATTATTGTCACAATGCTAAACCAAAAAACCTATCATCCATGACCCATGACCTCCCATTATCATATTCTGTTTTTTAATATTAAAATCCCACTCCTACAAGAGTGATAATTCCATACACCAATTTCCTCCCTTTTGAGGATCACTAGGAACACCGCCCTCAATATTCACCAAAATTTCCTATGGTGAGGGTCACACCCCCCCCCAATAATCAATGCTTCACTCCCAACTATATAGATTCCCACCCATCCTTGTGAATAATAGCCATGAAACACCAAAATTTAATGTGTGTCACTAATCCTAATCCCTAATCACCTATCCTAAAAAGAATTCATAATAAATAATCCTTTATTGACTATGAAACAATGTCGTGATCTACTGTAGACGATAACTCTTACCATAAGGGGCACCACCCTTTTTCAGAAAAACCCTAGGAAGCAATTCCCATGAGTGTTTCACGGACCATCTAAGTCCTTAACCAAAAAAATTTCATTTATATATCCAAAAACCAAACATTAACCATTCTTAAATAGAGAATACATACCTACAAACACTAAAAATGTTCCCTAGAAATCTATTCCAACCCCCAATTTCCTCTGGTAGGAAGAGTGCTTCTCTATAGAACCCGATCATAAATTGTTACTCACTATCTATCATGGTCTCTACTAAACCCAATAGGTGTATGTTCCCATATTCTTTAGCCTCACAAATTGAATAAAAATCCTATGAGTAACATCTTAATAACCCATGGAAGACATGAATAAACCATCAACCATGATCCTCTCATAGGTAAATCTCATCAACCTAAAAGAAATAATTGTTCATTTCTCCCCAATGTGACCAAAAAAAATTACTCCTTCAAAGGATAAATAAATGGTAACACACTACATGAGATTCATTAAAAAATAAAAATTATTAATTCATTATTCCAAAGTACCATTAAAATGTGCATCATGAATTAATAGGGATATTCATCCAACCATTCCAACCCTCTCACGAAACCTTGATACCCAATCTAATTCCTATCTCAAGAAACTATGGAATTTACAAGTGACATTACTCA